>JARDVY010000023.1:9500000-10750000 GCA_029030555.1 Ornithoptera alexandrae | reverse complement strand
ATAAAACTAGAGTTTACTGGATGCGAACGCTCTATCAACTATACCTACTTCTGATAAACGTTGGGGTGTAAGGGGTCCCGCACAACAACTCACCAGACCTAAACCAACCTCACCTGTTCGATTGTCCGTCTATTGTTTCCCGGTATCCATTTGGCCAGCGTGGTAGGTAATGGCTCCAATCCCCCCCATATGAATCTCTATATACGACGGCCCCTAGTGCCCAGCGGTACCGGAGGCCATGTTGACGGTATGTGGAGATCTTTGGGGGAGGCCAATGTCCAGCAGCGGACATCTATCGGCTGATGATGATAACGATGATAAATGTTTACTTCATCAATCATTCACAAAAACAAACAAAACAAATTATAAACTGATCCAAAAATTTTCCAATTTTCTCAACGTTTGGATTGACCTTTTTCTTTATTATGAATGGAGTAGAAGGGGCATAAAGGTTCTACAACAAATCACGGGATCCAAGTCAAACTCATCTGCTTATGGTACACCCTGCTAATCAACAAACGAGGCTGTGGCTTCCACCAACCCGCATTGGGCTAGCATGGTGGAAAATGGTCCAAAACACCCATGTTAATCTCTACCAATGACGATCCCTAGTGCCCGGCGGTTTTGCGAACAGCGCAGGATCAATCGATGTGGAGATGTTTCGAGGAGGCCTATGCCCAGCAGTGGACGTATATCGGCTGATGATGATGATCCATACGGTAACAGAAATATGTGTAAAAACGGATTCATCACAAGGTTCATGAAACACATTGTAGGTCTCTGTTGCTGGAGACCATCTAGGTAGGTACCACCGCGGCTTAGTAGCCGTGGGTCACACCCGGTCATGATAAGAAGTACTCAAGACCATTTTCGCCGCAGTGAGTCGGGAGCGTTTTCTCTCTTGGCTTCTATGGCCTGTGGGTGACGCATTCGGGGGGATCCGTTTTCCCGGTGTCTATAAGAGGCCGAGGGGATAGCGCGCTATGTGTTTCGGCGCATCCTTATAAACATGAAAAAGCGTTCTCCTCCCGAGATGGAGCTGCGTGGCGCGCAGCCGACTCTGGTGGGGTTGCGGAGGTGTGCGAAAGCGTTCCTGTGGTCCCGATATAAAGCGAGGAGGGTGGAACTTCGTGGAAAAGGTATACCACTGCAGTTCCTATTGCAGCCGACAAACAGTACTGGGTAAACATTACTTTGTTCCGGTTTGAAGGGTCGTCTCTAGGCGACGATCATGACATGGATTGTATAGCTAACTAACGCTATGTTGTTATGGGCATTCGTGTCCCTTATCATCGAGTGGAAGTCCCACTCATCACATCGCTTCTTTGAAAAAAAAAACAACTTAGGGAGTTTCTCTACTTATGTAACTTATCTATATCTCTACTTAGACTAACTCCTTTTGTCATGCTAATTCGTTTACAAGAAAAAGAGAGAGTCCAAAAAGATGTTTAGTCTTTTTAATATGCTTTGAAGGTATTACATCTTGTTCATATGATATCCAATGCAGAATCCAAGGGTTTAAAGTCAATGCTTAAGCGGCGCTTTTGTTATGTTCTTCTGATTACACCGATGTCGTGCGGGGCGTGCCTATAGCGACCCTCGTCCTCTTAAAGCGCACAATGGAACACCTGGTGTCCTTTATGGTCATAATAAATGAGCATAAAAAAACATTAACAACATACTTCAATGCATCAGGCAGTATAGAGATCGTACGAATGGGGAACGATTGTTCAGCTGTGAAAGTCTACCGGCTGATGATGATGAAATCTTTTGTAATAAAACGACAAGACGAGCGAGATGTTCAACTGATGATAAATGACAGGCCTACCCATCAGGCTGGTTGAGATGATATACACAGCACCACATTGTGCTCATCGCCTTGAGACATAAGATGTTAAGTATCTTTACTGATTGCAGTATTGCGTTGTAGCTTGTGAAGATATTGATTTTTACTAATTACAGCGCCCTTCAAACCGGAACACATGAATGTTTGTATAATACTATTTGGTGGTAGAAATAGGAGCTGCGATGATAGCTATCTAAAAGGTCTCCGTCACCAGAGACTTAAAAATCAACTACGGTCCACAAAAATATGGAAAAAACTCCTCTCCCCCTTTAAATCAGTAATTAAGTAATTAAGTCTGTTAGTAAGTAAGTAATCAAGTATTTTTTCTTCTTTTTTGGGGGTGTAAACGGTTCAGCACAACTACCCGCGGAACTAAGCCAACCTCACCTACTCGTGGTGACCCTGCTAATCAACAAACGAGACAAACTCATTCTAAACCGCATTGGGGCAGCGTGGTAGGAAATATCCCAAATGCCCTCATATGAACCCCTACAAATGTCGATATCTTAGGGTGAGGTCCATGTCCAGCAGTGGACGCCTATCGGCTGATGATGATGACGGTGTATTATATCTTTGTTATAATTTATTAATTAGATATAACTTACAGACGCGAGATTCAAAATTCTGTACGGAGAGCAATTCCCTTCAAACCGGACAATTCAATGACAAATCTCAAGAAAATTCTCACAAATATATAACAAGTCTAGACAATGTCATAATTGTAACTAGCAAATATTCTAGATTTATGTCTTTAATAACAAGTCTGAAATGTAATGCCTGAAATGTTGCTATACTCATATTTACGAATGTAGTCGGCATTGATTACGTAATTTAAAACTTTGAGAACAGTTGGCGACTCATCTGTTCATTTCTAGTAAGTGTACTTGTTGTGACGTACAGCTTCACGTCATGATTACACATGACTCAAGGGGTGAGGAATGATCCTGATGTCCGTCTCATATCAGACCCACTTCCATGAGTCTCTGTCTTTTAGGATACGACTCCCCATAACTATATAGCGCTAGTTAGGATGATAGACACTGCACCACATTGTGCTCTTCGCCTCAGAATATATGACAATAAGT
The DNA here is from genome assembly GCA_029030555.1 of Ornithoptera alexandrae. Classification (NCBI taxonomy): domain Eukaryota; kingdom Metazoa; phylum Arthropoda; class Insecta; order Lepidoptera; family Papilionidae; genus Ornithoptera; species Ornithoptera alexandrae. Next base: position 10,747,069 of record JARDVY010000023.1, on the reverse strand, counting down.
TTGTTACGCCAGTAATTTCACTTGCTAAAACGTCCTTTAAACCGGAACATAGTGACGTTTTCACTTTTGTTTGGCGGCAGAAATCTTCTAAGCCACTCTCGTCTAATTATCTTATGAATCCCTACGCGCTGTAGGGATCTTTAGGAGAGGGTTGACCAAGATGTACCCATATTAAAGCGACAATTACTCATAAAGAATGTCATAAAATAGAGTCTTAATAAATCCATTTATTCAGTAGCCCGCGCCGATTTCCGGCTCCAAGGGTGTCTTTGTTTTTTTTTCTACTCAGCTCGAGTCGGGACTATAAGGCGGGCGCGCGTGGCGGCTCGGCTGAATTCGACCGGGTAAATGGCTACTCGGGTTAATAAGAGCCGGTAGTACACGTATTTTATATCCGACTGGTTTTTCAAACGTGCGGGTAATTCCCTTTTTAAGCGAGGGATAGAAGTTTAAATGGATTTAAAGCTACGACGCTGCCATCAAGCTGGTAGAAATCATCTTGTTATTTAAGTACACATTGATGGTAAGTGTCAATTGTAGATGATGGTGACGGTAAAAACACACCGCAACTAAATTTAATATTGGGCTAGCAAATGACTCTAAAATTACCATAATTTTAAGTGACCATGACATCTAAAATGGTGAATTGTACCCTCATACTTTGACAACCGAAAAAATCATAATTTACTAATGTTAGATCTGGAACCGTAGGGGTAGCACCGCAGCGCCTGTTTCTACCGCCAAAGCGTAGCGGACAAATATTACTGTGTTCCGGTTTAATAGGTGCTGTCACCAATGAAATTACTGGGATAATGGGACATAACATGTTATGTCTCAAGGCGATAAGCGCGTTGTGGTGTTGCTATATCATCCTAACTAGCGCCATGTTGTTATAGGCAGGCGTATCACTTACCATCAGGTAAACTTACCACGTCGCTTCGTAGTATAAAGAAAATCAATATTTTTATGTTTTACCTTACTACGATTTACCATACGTGAATATTAATAAATCCATCGACCGATAAAAATTAAAGTATTTGTAGTAAGCTTGCAGTGTTCAGCCCTCTAGTCGTTGGCTAGTAAGAATAGGATTAAGGTAAAATTTGCCTGTCGTAAAAGGAGACTAAAAGAATATAGTAAGGAAACCAGCTTGGAACAGCAAATGGGACGTGGTTCCTTAGTAACCGTAACTAGGCAACGATGCTAAGAAGGACTTAACTCCTCCTTGAAACGTGTCAAGCAAAATTGCAGAGGTACATTGGCGCGTTCTGTAGAAGATCCTGGTATCCTTCCTAAAGCACTGAAAGAGACCACGGAAGAGGTTTTAATGAATAAAAATTTTATGTAGCCATAGCCTATGGCTGCAGTGTTACATTAGTGGATGGAAGTTTGCTGTAGAGGAAGGTGATACATATCTGATGATGAGGATTTTATACATACTCGTATATGTATAAAAATACTTGTTTATGTTCAAATGAAAGCTAGCATAATCTATCACCCGCAACCAGCTGGTTCCTGCGACTTTCACCAGACAGTCGGACCACCTAGTGGAAGGCCTGCCAACGTTACGTCTACCGGTACGCGGGCCCCACTCTAGGACCTTACTGCTACTCGGTCCTTCGAACAATTTATCCTGCCCACTACCACTTAAGTTTAGCAATCTTAAACCTCGACACTAACTTTTGTGTTTTATATCATCATCGGACGATAAACGTCCACCGCTGGGCATAGGCCTCCCGCAAAGATCTCACATCAATCGGTCCCACGCTACCCGCATAGAACGGCTTCCCGCGACCTAGGCTCAATGCAGGTTGGTGGGAGCCAGAGCCTTTTTGAATAGCAGGGTGCACCACGACCAGATGAGGTTGGCTTGAGCCCCGTGACTTGTTGTGCCAGACTCCTTACACCCTCTTATTTTATCCTGTTCTGCAATCTGTCCAAAATAGACGACAATGAAATTTTTTGTAGTAATTTAAAGTAAAATGTATTACTTTACGAAACTGACTTCGTTTCCTCTCCCACGGCCCCATTTTCCGTTCCCGGTAACACCATCTCCCCGTCGCGCCGTAACAGCGAGGTAATTAATGTTTTCATAATTCCTCTCGGAAAAGTTTACGGTGCCACCATCGCAACCCATCTGAAGATGTCACTAACAGATGTGACTCCCGCGTCAAAGAATTTAACTTTCGAAGGTTGGTTAATACATTGAAATACATATATACAGACACAGACAGGTTAGGTACCACTGCAGCGCCTATTGCAGCCGACAAACAGTGCTCCGGTTTGACAGGCGCACTAGCTAGTGATATTGCTGTAATAACAAGACTCAACATCATTTGCCTCAAGGCGAGCACAATGTGGTGCAGTATATACATACTAACTAGCGCCATATTATTATGGACCAGGCGTGTCCCTTACCATCAGGTGAACCGTCCTCGTCTCGTCGCTTCATTAAATAAAAAAAAATTTTTTTTGACCGTAGTCTTAGCAGTCATGTTCGATGTTACTTCTAATCAGTAAGTAATAAAATTACTAAGGCAGCCTCTTTTACCTCAAGGCCATGAGCGCGATGTGATCCTGTATATACATTCTAACTGATAACACTTTCTTAAGGAAGAGTCACCACCAAGTTAACGTGTCGATTATGACACTGACAAAAAGGGGGTTATTGTTTAGACTGCAACAAATTTTCTTTTTGCTTTTTCATCATTAACATCATTTACTCCATTCATGGACTATACGAAATTGATAAGGATTATCATAATCAAAAGAAGTGAGGATGAACTTTCTTATTTACTCCTTTAGCGATAAAAACAAATCTTTCATACAGAGTCAGATTTCACCGAGTGACGTCAGCACTTTATATTATAGACATCGTTTTGACTATATCAGAGATAAAACTCCTCACAATTGTATACGCTCAATATGTCGCTACAAGATAAATCTCTTTACTTCGCGCGCTGTCGTAAATATCAACGGCAGCCGCTCGCCCACAATATATTCACTCAAAAAGCACTTACACACAAACTTGCGTCCGGACTAAAGTATTCCCTTACTGACACAATCCGTCACACACACACACACACACACGCACGCACACGCACACACTATGATGATGATACATGAAAAATATATAAATATATTAAAAATATACCAATGTAATTTTTTTTTAATTAAGTTAAGTTATAATGTTGCATAATAGCGTATAAGTTAGGTGTGGCGATTACTTAGTAAATTGAGCTGATGTGGGCATTACGAGATCCAATCTACTGCATCAACGTCATTTGAGGTTAGGTCAAAATTCTGAATTGATTCTTTGTTAGAATTAGGGTCACCGACATAGCACAGAAGATTGCTAAACTTAAGTGGCAGTGGACAGGGCACATTGCTAGATGGACCGACAGCCGATGGGGCAGTAAGGTCTTCTAGTGGCGCCCGTGTACCGGTAGGGTTAGGAGGCTGCCATAAGGTGGCCTGATGATTTGGTGACTCGCCTAAACCCACTGGATGAAAGCAATGCGGAATGTGGAGATCTTTGAGGAAGGCTGCCCAGCAGTGAATGTCTATCGGCTGATGATGATGAATAGATATATGTATACATCACTTACATAATAAAACGTATGTGGGTCTTTAGTAACCCCCCAGAGATTAGGCGATTTGCTAAAACTGAATCCGATTAGTGTGTGAGTAAATCTACTTTCGCATTTGCTTGGCTTTCCCAATCTAATGCTATTAACTGAATTTACACTGCAGCAGACATCAAAACCATAGAAATGCCCCATAGATCTTTATCAGTTTCAACAGTTTTGTTAAAAAAAAAAAAGAATAGTTTACACGTGTATTTTGGACACGAAGTAATATGAAGAATGGTTTATAAAATGATTACTAATAACCTCCACCTCAGCACCAGCTTCTCCCATTTGACCGCATACAATGACGAGCGGCTCCAATCGTCGACCACGAAGCTCCTTCCAATAGCCTTGATCCTCTCGCAAAGAGACCTCACATCTCTTTATATTTTTTGTAAAATATACCACGAGGGGTGTTCCAAAGAGTTGTTTGTAATTATTCCTGCTACTTTCCACCAGCGATCAATTTTTTACCACGCACTACTATGTGGAAAAAAAAAAAACAATTTTCTTAATAGTCCAGAGTGGTGAACACTACTTTCCTCATCACGGCGTCTATCATATCGTTTCGTTCAATATCAATATAACCTAACACATCAAACGGGTAACTCTTTAATCATCATCATTTCAACTGATGGATGACCACAGCTGGACATAGGTCTCTTGTAATATGGAACTTAAAGCACGGTGTTGCGCTGTTTGAACATATACTGTAGTCTGTAACTCCTTATACATAAGTCCTTTTGTCCCCATTTCCTTTCTATTTCGATTTGAGTATATATTTAATGAGGCAAGTATCCAGGGGGAAACTCAGCAGCAATTTCAAAGTGCCTGCTCCTCGATAGAGTTATGCTGTATTTTAACGAGCGCATTTCGTAAAAAGTATTGTCCTTTGAATTATTATATGCACAGTAGAATATTGTCTTTACAAAGAACACGGTGGGGAGCTTCGTCCGTCAAAGCGGATGCATCCTTACATTTTCCTACTAGCTTTTAATTAGATGCTTCAATTTCATGAGCTGAAGCACATTAGTTACGATTCCAGTGGAGACGAGAGGCACAATCACTGGACAGCAATCAATACTGCAAACCATAACAATGTGGAGTTATTAAGGATAACATGAACTGCAACAGATTATTATTGTCCCCCTTAAGAAACTTATATCTTTTGTAGAGTAATTTCACTAGCTACAACACCTTTCAAACCGGAACACGATTATGTTTCGTATTTGACAGCGGTAATAGGAACTGCACTGGTTATATACTTGACGGTCTTCGATAAAAGAGACTTACCACATCATTTTCATCCATTCATTTAGGGTGTAAGGTGACTCAGTCCCAGACAATCCTCAACTGCCAACCTCACCTGCTCGTGGGGCATCCTGCAGATCGGCCAACGAGGCTCTGACTAATGGCAGTGTAACGATTCTTCACTGTAATCGGGCAGCAGCGATATCGATGCGATGAAATCAGTGCTGCGATCACCAACCTGCCTGCCAAGCGTGGTGATTATTGACAAAACCCTTATATGTTGCACAAAACACATCTTTTTACTTCATGATCACTGCTAAAGATAGGCCTCCCCAAAAATCTCCACAGCGATCGGTCCCGCGGTGCTCGCCCCCAGGGGGTTCCCGCCATTCTCACCAGATCGTCAGTCCACTTTGTTGGATGCCTCCTAACACTACGTCTACCGGTACGCGGGCGCCACTCGAGAACCTTACTGCCCCGTCGGCCAATAATCATCATCATCATCAGCTGCTAGACGTCCATTGCTGGACGTAGACCTCCCCCAAAGATCTCCACATCGACTGATCCTGTGCCAGGCAATAGGAATCGTTTGTAGAAGTTCATATTGGGGGATTTGGGCTCATTCTCACCACGCTGGCCCTGTACGAGTTGGTGGAAGCCAGTGCCTCGTTTGTTGATTAGCAGGGTGCACCACGAGCAGGTGAGATTGGCTTAGGTCCCTTGAGTTGTTATGCAGGATCCCTTACACCCCTCGGCCAATAATAGAATAATATAAATATATATATATGTACTTATCCACTATTAAATAATATATATCGTTTAAAGTTATTCTACACAAAGAAAGTTCAAGTGAAATTCTTACTTAATCCGATCCAATCATCTCAAAGCCTTAATTTCATTAACAAAGCAAATTTAATTAACTGGCAATGTTCCTATCTTCAATAAAGATCTGTTTCGTCTGTAACACTAAGATCTTTCCCAAACTAAGATCGCTAACCCTTTATAAACTTATTGGGTTCTGCATATAATGATGAAGTTCGCTTCGCAAGTTCCATTGACAACCATTGCAGCTTCATTGGACACAGGGCTCGCTGATCTGGTATACGCGAGCTGACCCGAAACACAAAAACTAAATATATACATATAAATGTAGATAAAGTTGTAAAAGCGGGAGGAGATAGGTGAGAAAATATTGGACGCGAAAGGGATGAAGAGATGGAAAGTGATATAAAGGAAGAGATAAGAGGGATTCTGTATACATTACATATTCTGTATATATATCTACTATGGAGGATTTCCACCCATGTCACTCTCCCACTCAGACACTCATCACTATATATCTGGAGTGGTAAGACCTGGAGACTTGAAACTTGGTAGGAACATTCCTTTTGCCGAGTATAGGTCAGCTAAGGACTTAACAAAATTCCTTTTTCACAGAGAATTGCGGGGGTGTTATGGGGAACAACTAGTTATTTTGAATTACCCTTATTGGTATGTAAGGGCGCCGCACAACAATTTACGGGACTTAAGCTAATCTCACCTGCTCGTGGTGCATCCTGCTAATCAACAAAAGAGGCTCTGGCTGCCACCAATCCGCATTGGGCCAGAGTTGTGGGTAATCGCCCAAATCCTCTCATACGAACCCCTACAAACTTTATGAAGGAGGCTTATGTCCAGCAGTGGAGGTCTATCGGCTGATGATGATGATGAAGACCCTTATTATAACTAATTATTAAAACCTTTGTCAATATTTTTTTTTCATAGAATCTTTCAAAGCTTTGAGAATCATGTGACATAACACAAAATCATATTTGATGTAATCTCTGAAACACCTCTCGCTGAAATTCATCCGTTATCCGTCACACACATTTTTAGGTGACACGTAAATACTTTTTATGAATTCCCCATCGAAGTAAAGGAATTGGAAAACAAAAAAAAGTGTAATCTCTGAAAGCGACCGTAAATACCCGTAGCAGTCCGTTGTCAGCAATATTTATACCTTTTCAGACTATTATAGGAACTTTTTTCCACATTCAGAGGCTTTAACAGCTTTCCATGTTTTTATTAGGTCCTTGCATATGAAATTAGCGTTTTGTCGTACTAACCACTTTGATCTGAGATATCTCCTCTTTGATCAAGAATTTCAATTTCAAATTTATAAATTCACTTAGCTGGTACATTTTAGTTTTGAAAACAGTCATTAATTTGTTTTTTCCTCATTATTTTTTTCTTTGGCGTCGCTAATTACCGCAGAATGCAAAACATGAAATGTCGGTATATTTATGAGTACGAGTTCTACCGTGGCACCAGTGCTGCAGAAGCAGCTCGAAGGATTAATGATGTGTACGGCGCTGGTGTTGCAAAAGAAAGCACGGTACGTTTTTGATCGACCTTCAGAACCAACCCCGTGTACGGCCGGAAACCAAAGCGGAAAATGAAGAATTAAAGGCTATTGTGGAAGCGGATTCATCACAAAGCACTTCAGAGATAGCTGCAGGCTTTGGGGTAAGTGACAAAACTGTATTAATCCAGTTGAAGCAAATCGGGAAAGTAAATAAACTTGAACGATGGGTACCTCATGCATTGAGTGAATGGAACTTGCGAACACGCGTCGACTGCTGCTGCTGTGGTACTTTGCTCAACCGACACAATGATGAAGGGATTTTAAATCGAATCATTACTTGTGATGAAAAGTGGATACTGTACGATAATCGGAAGCGCTCGTCGTAATGGCTCAACCCTGGAGACCCAGCCAAATCCTGCCCTAAACGAAAATTGACTCAAAAAAAGTTACTTGTGAGTGTTTGGTGTACCAGCGCCGGTGTCGTTCACCACGGCTTTCTAAAATCCGGCCAAACGATTACGGCAGATATCTACAAGTATTGTCAGCAACTGCAGACCATGAAGGAAGAACTAGCTGCTGAACAACCGAGATTGGTCAATCGCTCTAGGCCACTGCTGCATCACGACAACGCAACACCACCACCACACGCTGCACAGCAAGCAACCAATAAGTTAGATGAACTGCAATTGGAACGTCTGCCACATCCACCGTACTCCACGGACTTGCCCTAACAGATTACCATTTTTTCCGGAAGTCCAAACCGCCTTCAAAGAGTTTTCGATTCTCGCCCCCATGGGTTTTTTAGTAAAGGAATCAATGAACTGACTATGAGATGACAAAAGTGCATAGATAACAACGCTGCATACTTTGATTAATTAAATATATTTTACAAAAAAAAATCACTTTATATTCCTCCCGTACAAAACGCCAATTTCATATGTAAGATCCTAATATTAAACTATAATCTGCTGATATGGGTGAGGTGTCCGGGGTTCGCAAAGTAACTACCAGAACCCAAGCCATCACATGGTCTTGGTGCACCCTGCTGATCAACAAACGAGGCTCTGGTTCCCACCAACCCGCATTAAGCCAGCGTAGTGGGAAATGGCCCAAATCCTCACGTATCAACTCCTACAAATGTGCAGATCTTTGGGAGAGACCTAAGTCCAGCAGTGGACGTTTATCGGTTGATGACGGTGATGTGCCGATATGTCATCTCAATTTTATCTGTATCTGTTGCTGTAGACCGTTTTTTTTTAAAAAAAAAGCATTCACCCCTGCGTATGGTGGGTCAGGGCCTTTTATAACAACCACTTAACATCTCTATTGATTAATTTATTTCCACATTCTCTCCTACCATCCTTTCTTATCTATCTTGCCTTACTTATCTTTCATACCATTACTTATCATTCATTCTCCATCCCAATTCCTTCTTTCATGCATCCTCTCTGATCGAAGTGGAGACTGCCTCTTTCTTATATTTCTGGGGGGGGAGGGAAGGGCCTGAAACAATCATTCCTGTAGCATAGTTTTCAGGCTATTCTTCTTTCTTCTTTTCTTCTTATATATAATTTCCAGATCACACATATTTATTCTTATTCTATTTATTTATTTACCTATATTTCCACACTTTATTTATTTAATTTTATAATACACAATTTTTTCATATTTCTCTTAATTATTTTACTAATTACTCCCCTACTGTACTCCAGAAATATGGCACGACTTCCGTCTTCACTCATCAGAGAGGCGATGACTCCAGCTTCTATCTTCTTTCCAATCTCCACCTCGCAATAATTCCTCTCCCTTCCAAATAAGGGACAGGAAGCGAGGATGTCCACCACGGTCTGGTCCACCGCTGGCTCACAGAGGCACGTGGGACTCTCCTTAAGCTTAAACCTGTAAAGGTACTCAGAGAATCCCCCGTGCCCCGTGAGCATCAGGACCAAGACCGTGTCGAGATCCAATCGGCGAAGGGTCCGGTAAGCTGACACGACGTCTGGGAAGAAAATCCTCGTTGTCGAAGCCGTCGTACCTTGCACGTACCTCCTGTTCCATTCGTCGAGCGTCTTCAGCCTGAGCTGACGCTTGACGAAGGAAACGGGGCAATCCTCGTACTCCGGTCTTCTTTTACTCTTCAGGGCCGCTTCCTTGACCAGTTGGTCCGCCCTTTCATTTCCCTCCATCCCCACGTGCGCCTTCACCCAAAATAATCTTACATTCATCCCTTTTGCCCGCGCTTTCGTAATATTCTCTTTCACACGAAGCGCCAGGGGGTGGAGGGTGTCAGATCTTGCGACTGTTACAAGGGCGGACCTCGAGTCGCTAAGTACGGCGCATAACTGCGCCGACCCGCTGGCCGCGTACCCCGTCCCTTCTGCTAATGCCAGCAGCTCTGCCTGGTATACTGTGCAGAAGTTGCCCAACTTGAGTTTCTTCGTAGCAACCTCTGCGGCGTTCCGCGTTACGCTGAACGCCGCACCCACCTTGTCGTCGATGCGGCTGCCGTCGGTGTAAATGGCCGAATCGGCAGCCAAGGTGGCAAGTTGGACCTCCTCTGCACTTTCCCCTAAGCAGGAGAACTCCACACCAACCTGTTCAGACGGGTGTGGTAGTCTCAAGTGGCTGACTGGAACCTCCAGCTCTCGGTCACCCAGCACTTCCCGGGAGTGGCCGCGCTTTACCTCAAATAAAGTGGCCGCTTCTTGGACCCGAAGGTCCAGAGGAAGCAGCCCGGCAAGTACTAGGGCCGAGTGCAACGACGCGGTTCGGTGAGTTCGCGCAATTTTCTGCGCGAAGCCACGCTGAACCGCATTGAGCTGCCTTCGGACCAGCAGCTTCTTAGCCGCCGGCGCCCATACACTCGCTGCATACAGAATTATCGACTCCAACACCGCCAGATACATCGTTCTGATCACCTCCGAGTTCAACCCCCACGATACTTTTGCGGCTCTGCACAGTTGACGATAGAGCCCTTGGGCCTTCTTGCTCACGTTCTTCACCTGTGTGTTGAACGTGAGCCTATCGTCAACTGTGAGGCCTAGTATCCGAACCTCACGAGTTCGACAAAGGGGCTCTCCACCCATACTCAATATTGGGTTGTCGTACTTCAGCTTATTGGTTAGCACCATCACATTAGTTTTGTGTGGTGCGAACCTAAGCTTGTTTCGGACCCCCCAATCGTGAATATCGGCGAGTACCGCATTTGCCTTTCTCGTGATGTTCCCGGTCTCTTGCCCCGAGAAGATCAGAACGACGTCGTCTGCAAACGCCTGGCAGTGTGTCCCGCTCTTGGCCACCTCCTCCAGGAGTGGATTGAGGAGGAGGGTCCAGAAGGTTGGGCCGCCCACAGATCCCTGCACGCACCCCTTGGTGGTCTCTCTGGCGCACTCCGCCCCCGCGTACCTTACGGCCACCTTGCGATCGCTAAAATAGCTGTCGACAAGGCGCCGCAGGCCGACGGGGCAGCGACTCTCCGCCAGTCTGCACCGTATAGCAGGCCACCAGGCGTTATCGAAGGCTCCCTCTATGTCCAATGATACCAGCACAACGATCTCCTTTTCCTTCAAGCGAGCTCGTATGTGCTGGATCAGGTCATACAGGGAGTCTTCGGTACACCTTTGCGGCATAAAGCCGTATTGGCGGCTACTGATATACGGCGCAGTGTACCACCGGATCCTCCGGACCATCATCTTCTCCAGGACCTTGCCCATGACGGGCAAGAGTCCGATGGGCCGGTAGGATTTCGGGTGCGTGTAATCGTCCTTATCGGGCTTCCTCAACACTACGACCGCTGCCTCCTTCCATTTCCTGGGGAAGTAGGCGAGAGCGAGACACCGGTTGGAGAGCGCGAGAAACAGTTCGGCGTCCACGCTGTAGACCGTTTAGGTAGGTACCACTACAACTCCTATTGCAGCCGACAAACAGTAAGTGTGAAAAAAAAAAATTACTGTGTTCCGGTTCGAAAGGCGCTGAAGCTGGTGAAATTACTGGGGTAACGAAACTCAACATCATTTGTCTCAAGGGGATTAGCGCCATGTCGGTCATGCGTATCACTTACCACCAGCTACAACATCCTGCTAGTCCCGTCGCTTCGGCATAAACCTTTATTGCCTTCTTACTGATAAAGTGTTTCATGAACCATAAGGGTTAAAGGGTTAACATCTCTCGAATCGCGTCTCGTCCCTGTCGCGGTGTTCACGGCTGGAGGCTGCTCGGAGCGTAAATAATTTACTATTATAAAATACGAACCAACTTTCTCCAACGAGGTCTGAGATCTCTCGTTAAAAGTTTCCACTGCCATTAACGAGCTCCTTATACTTCCACAATCCGCGTCCAATATCCTGACCAGCTACACAATACTCTTGACATGGCTTAGTTTACTCTCGGACGCCGTTACAATGCAGAATCCAATTGCTTCAACATCTCAAAACGATATATTTGAAAGACCCGAACATCATCATCAGCCGGTAGACGTCCACGGCTGGATATAGGCCTGCTCTAAAGATCTCCACGATTGTATGGATTCATATGGGGAGAATTTGGGTCATTCCCTATCACACTGACCCATAGCGAGTTGGTGAGAGCCACAGCCTGGTTTGTTGATTAGCAGGGTGTACCATGAGCAGATGAAGTTGGCTTGGGTCCCTTGAGTTGTTGTGCAGAATATGCGATATTAAGGTATATGCACACCGTAGCGAGAAACTATAGTATTGGTAGATCTCTGATGTAAGACCGTGTAGATAGGTAAGACAAACAATAGTGTGCGAATATTACTATGTTCCGGTTTGAAGGGAGTTGTAACTAGTGTAATCCCCGGGGTAATGAGACATCATCTTCATGTTTCAGGCGACGAGCGAAATATAGTGCAGTATCATCCTAACTAGTGTCACATTGTTATGGGCGGGCGTATCACTTACTATCTATCAGCGATCTTTGGAGGACGCCTATGTCCAGCAGTGGTTGTCTATCGGCTGATGATGATGATGATGATGTATCACTTACCAGCAGGTGAACGTCCCGCTCGTCTCGTCGCTAAATTGAACACTAAAATTATTTATTAAAGTACTAACGCGCTGCATCTGCCTGTTTCCGGTTAATTGAAGTAATTTCTTTATTTTGCAGGTTAAACAAAAATGTTTAGAAAAAAAACTGTTTTAAATAATTTTTTTTATAAAACATCTTTAGAAACATTTTATCTCTGTCATAATAATCTTATTAAGATAGAGCCAAGACAACTCCCCCTTTATCCCGCAAGTCCGAGTTTCCTTAATTGTTTAATTCAAAAGAAATGTTTCGCAAAATTTAAGCTTCGCTAATTACTTTGTGTAAGATATTTCCGCTGCGTTGCCGACGTTATTTTAAAATACCACCCCTTTATCATACCCCTTTTGAAAACCGACGGTTTAATAAACAAATGTTAATAATTGCCTTCTTAATGTACTTACATTGCTTCAAGCGGAAATGGAAGCAATCATAATGTGAATTAGTTTACTCACTTTACATTGTGTTCAGGAAATGGGGGTTTTTTGACATAAACCATAGGATAACTGAGACCCACTTTACACGGAAACCCCACCAACACTCAAATGTTCGTGAATACTTAACGTCGTCGTGGAAGAGACTATTATATGTTGAAGCACTATTTTAAAAAATATCGTTATATAAAATAACACACATTCCCCATATCAGAGATGAACAGGATATTCAGGATAAAGACAGCAGCTTTTTCTATGACTACCACCAGAAAATAGTCTTTCTCCTATCAGGTGTCCCAAAGTTAGTGAAAACGGCAATCGTCTTTGAATCTGGGCGCCAGATGCAGTATATATACTTCGGCTAAATTGAAGGTTCTAGTGGATAAAAGAACAGAACTTCCTTTTTTTTATTCTCCGAAGCTACGAGACGAGCCACACATTCATCTGATGGTAAGTGAGCCTTCCCATGACAACGTGGGACTAGTTAGGATAATGTACACACCACCATATTGTGCCTGTCGTCTTAAAATATAAGATGTTAGGTCTCGATACCTCGGTAATTTCATTAGCTACAGCGCCCTTCAAACCGGGACACAGCAACGTCTGCACACTTCTGTTTGAGAGCAGAAACAGGTACTACGGTGGTACCTACCTAGAGATCAACAGCCAAACCAGAAGTCAGACCTACTACCAGTGGATCCGCACGAGAATCGCGGGAACCCACTGGATGCGAGAAGGAGCGATGTGGAAATCTTTAGGGAAGGCCTATGTCCAGCGGTGAACGTCTATCGGCTGATGATGATAATGATGACCAGTAAATTTACTTTACTTTTATCATATAACACCCTAATGATTTAGCCATCATCATTATCTCGGCTGATGAATCAAAGCAGATTCTGACCAAGTGATAAGTGAAAGATTAAAGGATATTACAGTACCAAGTAACACTTATTTATAAAAAAATCTTACAAAGTAAATGGAGAAAGGTGTTTACGTAGAATGGAGTCTACTCGACTCAGTTTACTCAGTAAAACTCTTTTTACAGAGTAAACTGATAGAGTCGGTGTCATATCCGAATTATTAAGCTGGCCGCTGAGCTGAGAAAATCGCCTGTCTGAAACGGATAGACGGATTTTCCGCACGGAAACGGAAGCGGCTCCTTGGGCAACATACTAATCTATTTCTGCGCGATTTTAAAATATCCCCGCATCAACGGCTTATGAGAAATATATTAAAGTATTTCTTTTATTCTTCAACAGGCCTTCGAAAGGTATCTTTAGGAGGAGACGGCTAGAGTACTCTTGAGCCAACCACTCTCTATATACCATTAGTAGAGAATAAACCTAGTGGTAGGTCTCTGTTGCCGGAGAATGTCTGGATAGGTACGAAGGCAGCGTCTACTGTAGCCGACAAACAGTCGTATCTAAACATTACTGTGCTCCGGTTTGAAAGGCGCTGTAGCTAGTGTAATGACTGGGGTAGAGAAACTCGACATCTTATATCTCAAAGCGAAGAGCACGTCGTGGTCCTGTGTATAACATCCTAACGCCACGTCCTTATGGGCAGACGTATCACTTAACATCAGGTGAACCTCCTACCCGTCTCATCATTAAATAAAAAAAAAAAAATTATGTTATAGTAAAATATGAATACTATTAGCAGATCCTTAAATACAGCTTCCGGTGCAAATAACTTTTGAATTCGTGTAACATAAACTCTGCGCCTGAACGCACATAAATCCTCTTATGTAGGTAGGGGTTTCAGTTAATTAATTCACGCCTGTTCTTTAACTATCCCAACCCTCGGGGGTGTCGTATCATCAGTCGATGGAGAAATTTTACTTCAAGGAACACTCATAATTACTTGAACTACCATTCCACTTTGTTTATGTGTTTATTTTTAAATATATCTTCCTTCAACAAATATCAATGCCATTCTGTTTTTTTTTTTAATTAAGCGACGAGACGTGAAGGGTGTTCACCTAAAGGTAAGTGACAACAACAACAACGTGGATCTAGTTAGAATGGTATACACTATATTGTGCTAGTCGTGAGAGATAAGATGTTGAGTCTCGTTACCCCAATAATTACACTAGCTACAGCGCCTCTCAATCCGGAACATAGTGATGTATACACAGTACTGTTAGGCGGTAGAAATAGGCGATGTGGATACCTGGAGACCTAGACCTAGACGCTCGTAACAGAGACCTACCACCAGTAATCATATAAACCAACATCATATTTACACCACCAGTAAAACACTTAAAATGCATTAGAATTGTGTCTTGTGTCATCATCATCATCATCATCAGCCGATAGATGTCCACCGCTGGACATAGGCTGTCTTGTATATAAAACTTAAATTTCCTATTAACGCCGGTGAGGGTTTTCGCCGCCATTTTGGGAAACGAGACATTTACCCAGCGCAGTCGGTTAAAACTTTTATCTAGCCCATAAAGCATCAGTCCAATTAAGAGATAGGACTGCGTGATGCGGGAACCATCTCGGACGTAGCCGTCTCCTCCCGGCGAGGGAGAGGGAGATGACACTTTAATTAGAGATCACGGAAACTTTCTAGACATGTTAACGGCGCATTCAAATAGACGGACGGTAACAACTGGTAACAACTTTTTGATATTGCAATCGGTTCTCTGATAATGTTTCTATATCCTGCAAAATGAGGGTTGAGATTGTAAAGCATAAACCCATAATACTCTGGCTACTAATTGTTTAACTGGGAAACTGTATGAGGGTGGTAGTTAGCCAGACGGAACCGAACGAGTGACCTCTGAATCAAGATAGAGACGTCTTGATTCTGAGGTACGGTTTATTCGGGGTCCGAAGCACAGCAACGATACCTCTGGTGTTTCTGGCGGTTTTAGGCTGCGGTGACGCCTCAACACCAGGCGGGCCCCAATCCAGTTTGCCACTTCTTCTTCTTGTGCCTCCTCACTATTGAAGGTTGGCCGCCAGCTCAGCGAACTTCACCCGATCGTGTACCAAGCGAAAAAGTTGTGCTACGCTGGCAATATTTGTCCATTCCCGGATGTTACGTAACCACGACTTTTTTCTACGTCCGCCTTTTGCCACTTAAGTGGTATTAAAAAAGAAGACAGCCTTTTCAAAAGACACCAAGTTTAAATCGTGAACGTACATGTGGGGTGCAAGAGGTTCCGCACAAAAACTCACAGGACCCAAGCTGACCTGAGCTGCCCGTGGTGCATACTGCTAATCCAAAAACGAGGCTTTAGCTCCCACCAATCGGCATTAGGCCAGCGTGGTGGGAAATGACCCATGACCCCCATACGAACCCCTATAAACGCGGGGTTCTTTGGGAGAGGCCCATGTCCTGCAGTGAACGTCTATTGGCTGATGATAATGATAAATTCACCACGAGCTATGAACTTATGATACGCTACTAGATATTATTCGACAACCCATCCGCCAAGTTAACTACATCAATCTCCAATCTGTAGCAGAACACTATCCAGCCATCTCTCCGCCAGATCAATTCGCATCCATAACAACTTGATACCATCATCACATTGCTTACAATCAAGGCAATCCATTATAATATGCATCCAAATCTAGAATTTATTCCATTCTTTTTTGGAGACAGACGTTGGTGAACAGCAGAATGTAAATGACCCTCACAAGGAGACATGTTTATGTGATTTCAATTCGTAAATGTATCCTCTTATATACTCGTACTAAACTAGTTGTATCTGCCTGTGTATTTATTATATATATATATATCATCATCAGCCGATAGACGTCCACTGTTGGACGTAGGACTCCCCCAAAGATCTACACATACAGTGAGCATGACTTCCAGTTCCGCTGGGCACTAGGTGCCGTCGTATATAGGGGTTCATAAATAAGGATTTGGGCCATTTCCTACCACACTGGCCCAATGCAGGTTGGCGGAAGCCATAGCCTTTTGTTGATCACCAAGGTGCACCACCAGCAGTTGAGGTTGGTTTAGGTCCCGTGAATTGTAGTGCGGAACTCCTTACACCCCATATACATATATATATACGTTATACAGAAATTCATTAAAAGTCTGAAAAAGGTAAAAAAATCGAAATCTTAATCTTCCTGGTGGTAGGTCTCTGTCGGAGATCGTCTAGTTAGATACCATCACATCGCCTGTTTCGCCGCCAAACAGTAGTGTGAAAACATTACTGTGTTCCGGTTTGAGCGGCGCTATAGTGTAATCACTGGGGTAGTGAGGCTTAAAATCTTTTGTATGAAGGCGACAAGCACAATGTAGTATATACCATCCTAACTAGCGCCATGTTGTTAAGGCCGCGTGTATCACTTACCATCAGGTGAACTTCCTGTTCGTCTCGTCATTTAGTTGGATAAAGAATCGAAATTCTAAACACGTTAAATTTTCGACGGCCATCACCACTTATGTGGTAACGAGAATCCTAAAACTTTCTCCATGCTGTACAGCAGTTAGACATCAAGGGCGGAGTTCCTCACTCAATTAAGGAGTTTGCACACAAGTTGGAAAGGTGGAACAGCTTGTTACAGCTTTATTGGCTTGTTGAATTCGTCACGACGTGTTAATATATTTTATCTGTAACCTTTCGTGATACAGCACCACGCACGATATAATCTTAAGATATGTACCTTCTAGAGGATACTGAAAAATCTAGTTAACATCGAGATTATGGCCATGGACCAGATTAAGATCCTTACCGATAGACCATAATGAAAGTATAACAAGTAATTTAGGAATTAAATAAAACAACGAAAGCACATTTTTTATTTTTTAACTAAAATTATTATATAAGTGTAGTCGCAATAAGGTTAGTAGTATTCCTAGGACTTCAAAGAGAAGTCCTAGGAATATTCCTGTTTTAACAGGCACTAGCAATCCTTAATAGTCCTTGTGATAAATTATGGATTAAATTAACAATATACACTGGTCTCTGTTGCCGGAGACCATCACCTATGTTGGTACCACCGCAGCTCTTCATTTCTACTGCAAAATAGTAGTGTGCAAACATTGAAGCGTTCCGGTTTGAAGGTTGTTGTAGCTAGGGAAATTACTGTGGCAACGAGACAACATCGAAGCGACAAGCGCCATGTGATGCAGCGTATACCATCCTAATTAACGCCGCATTGTTATAACCTGGAGTATCTCTTACCATCACGTAAAGGTCTCTTCTAGTAGTTTCGTTGAATTAAAAAAAAATATATTAACGTATAATAGACAACAGTTGAAACATGATATACATTTAATAATTTTTTTTTTAGGATCCCTAGGTTTGATCTGAAAATAAACCCTTTTGTTATTTATATAATTAATATTTTAAATATATAATTAAACATAGTATCATAATGTTACTACCTGCCTCAGACAATTAAAGATATAGGTGGATGCTGTTATCATCCCCTCGGTCTACATGGACTGATATTAACATGGATTATCGCAGGCAGCCATACGAAGTCGCCTAGTGTTGTATTACTTGAATATTACTTAATATGTCTACCTCGAACTGATGACCACCGGAAGCAGTTGTTCATTATCCCTCACTACTCCACCAACGAAAATCTCCATACAGATACAAGTGAACCGGCGCAGTGGTTCCATGGAGGAAGTAAGGGAGAATTAGGAAATATTTAAAAGTCTATACCTAACGTAACGGATTATTTGTTTGCATGTTAAGTGTCATGTTTCCGTTCAGGCGCAGCGGACAAGGAGGCTGATGAGGAGGAAGGCAGCGCGGGCGCCGCGCCCGCTGATGAGACGCAGCAGGAAACCGAAATTAGCCAAAACATTCTACCTCTCTCCGCGCATCCATCGATCATGTATGTTACTCTTCATCATCATCAGCTGATAGACTCCCCTTAAGATTCCCACATCGATCGATCCTATTGTGGTCGCATCGCCGTGCACTTGAGGCTGTCTTTTATAATGGTTCATTTGGGGGGGGTTGGGCCATTTCCCACCCCGGTGAACCAGTGCAGGTTGGTGGGAGTCAGAGCCTGGTTTGTTGATTATCAGGGTGCATCACAAGCAGACGAGGTTGGCTTGGGCCCCGTGAGTTGTTGTTACTCTTAATACTACAATATACATTTTTTATATATCTTTAAGAATTATGATAAAAAAAAATTATTTATATTAATTCCAAAAGCCACCACTAATTACGTTTTTGATTTTTATATCTGTACAAAGATCATGAAAAGTATTTTATCACCTCATCTCATATTTATTATCTTATTTCAATGAAACGTACTTCCTTCACGAACTGATAGATCATTCCTTTACAGCGAGGTGTCAGCCAGTCAACAGGATTTCTTTAAGATGTTGGACGAAAAAATCGAAAAGGTACCAATCGTTATATATATATATATATACATATATATTCATATATATGTTAGTTTATAAAAGTAATATTATTAACATAAACGTTTTTATAGGGAAAAGACTACGACTCGTCCAGCGAAACCGAAGTACGCTTAGAACAAGAACGACGCCGGATGCTGATAGAGAAATGGCGATCCGCGTCCCGGTCCACGCAGTCCTCTCAAACGCAGCCCAGTCCTCCAACTCCCGCAAGAAGACGTATATCTAAACCGATGCCGCAGCCGTGTGAACGCCAGAACAGTCCAGGAGCGGTGAGAAGGTGCTACAGGCAGCAACATATACCAGAAGGCATGTCCCCGCCGCCAAGAAGAGCACACAGCGCTCAATCTCATCACTCACCCGACCCCCGGCCAATCAACGGAGATAATTGGCAGGATCCATCCAAATCACCGGTGAAAAGACCACAAAGCGCTGGCGCCAACTGGAAAAGCAATCCAAAGGTTGCGCCTTACGGTCAGAAAACCAAAAAGACTGAAACGAATGAGCACCAAAGATTAAACCAAAAGGAACCAGAATGTGAAATCAGTCCAGACACATCGCAGATTACTTATAACCCAACATTCCAAAGCCACAGCCCGGCGCACTCCGCGAAGGGCCAGCAACCGTACATCGCCCAGATAATTAGTTACCCCAAGTCCCAGCAGGTGACGCCGCCGTCGCCGCCCAAGTTCATTGCGCCTCCGGAAGAATATCAGGACCCGCAAACGAACGATGTAGACAACAAACATAACAGCGCGCAGAAACCGGCGCCGGTCACACAAGCAAACAATCAGCCGCACATCTACTACATTCACGGCAACACGACGGCCGGCTTCTCCCAGGATCTGGCGCAGCAGCGGCAGCAAACGGCGATACACCTGCAACAGTACGTCGCGATGAAGCAGGCGCAACAGCAGATGTACTCTTACTTGCAAAGGGGACCCCACACGATATTCCCGAACGTGGACTATTCGCAAACACCGAGACTGTACGAAAACGAGGAGTTCGCGGCCCAGTACGGCCATCCAGCTCTAAGGCCGCACAGCGCTCCCACACCAGTCGGTGTAGTCAGGCCCATGCCCGTGGCGCCCGGATTTAAACCTCTACCGGACGGCACACATATGGTTCAAATGCCAATGTGGACTCATATGCCGCCCGTGGTGTCAACCATGAGCCCGTGGATTTCTGGACAAGTGCCGCCCGAAATGCAGTACTACCCGCAGTCCCAATTCTTCCCAATGTACCGCCCGCACTCGGCGGGCTCGGCGGGAACGCTGACCAGATACCACAAGAAAGAAGCGAGTGACAGCGACTCAAAGAACGTGTGCCAAAGTATAAACCTCGTGCGGCAGAAGCAGGTCGGTCAGATAGTGTCGATCCCGGGGCAGGAGTTGACCGTCTGCAACAGCGCCAGCGACAGCCCGAGCCCGGCGTCGGTCAGCACCGACAGCGGCGTCTCGCCCGGGAACAGCGTGCCGAGCTGCAAGAACTCCGTGTTCAGCGCGCCGCCGGCAGCCACCGGGGACTGCATCAACAGCGCCGTCGACAAAAGCAAAAAGATGAAACCTACGCAAGTGAACTCGCGGCCGCTAAAAAGTTCTAAAAGTCTAGATTCTTAGTGAAAGTTTGTAATTATGTAGATTTTCTAAATGTGCGTAGCGTCTGGCCGACGTGGCGGCGATGCGGACCACAGAGGAATCAGACTCCACAGCGCTTTATGACCACGTGGATCCATTGCATGGGTCTACACATATTGGCATTGGCATCATCATCGCCATCGGCCGATGGACCACTGCACACCATAAGCCTCGCCGTATCCGACGGCTCGTCGCAACCATCACCACATCTATCATGCCTACTGCGGAGAGCCTTGGCTCCGCGAGCACCGGTCCGCGGCCGCCACTCCAGGACCTCACCGGTGTCGTCGTAGATCAATTATCCTAATTAAAAACCCGTGTCACCGCTCTAACTGTGAAACTTATGCTGTGATTTTTTTTTAATTTAATAGTAATTTATTTATTGTTCGACTTCAACATACTTCACTATCACCTCGCTCTTTATTATCTGTGAAGCAAGTAAACGTACGGTACTCTGACAGCGGATACTTTATAACTTTAAGTTACATCTTTATGAGAGTAAGTGTAATTAAATTTTTAATTAAGTACAACTAAGTTTAGATGAAGAAGTGCAAATGATACCTCTCGATTGCGAAACGATGCATTTTAAACTATTCAATAATAATGGTAATGTGACGTATGTCGTTTCATTATTACATCCAAAATCATCGTCGGCCGCCTGAGGTCCACTGCTGGACATAGACCTCCACCAAAGATGCCCACGTTTGTTAACTAAAAAACCAACAATCTACTGGTGGTAGGTCTCTGTTGCTCGTGACCGTTCAGAGTAGACACCACTGTGCAAACAATAAGTACCAGTTTGAAGGGATTTGTAGCTAGTGTAATTACTGGGGTAATCAGGCTTAACATCATCATCATCAGCCGATAGACGTCCACTGCTGGACATAAGCCTTACCCAAAGATTGTCACATCGATCGGGTAGGAATTCATATAGTGGGATTTAAGCCATTTCTCACCACGCTGGCTTAATGCTGGTTGGCGGGAGCCAGAGCCTTGTTTGTTGATTAGCAGGGTGCACCATAAGCAAGTATGGTCGGCTTAGGTCTCGTGAGTGCAGCACCCCTTACACCCCCTTTATTAGATCGTTCAAAATAAAATAAAAATATAAACAACCCTCTCATTATCACCGCTGCTAAGAGACTTCTTCAAGGAGAGCGACAAGGTCACTTATGTTCACTACTGCTAAAGGCAAGTGGATGTTCCATTTCCTCGAAAGCTGTTGTCCATGGCACTCGTCAAGGCAACTCAAGGTCATCACAAACTCGAACATAGTGGTAATTGAACCCGGACCTCTACAAACTGAGGATTCTTCTGAGGACGGCTTCAAGAAAAATTATATCTAATTATGGGCCATAAGTTCTACCTCGAGCGACCAGCGCTATGTGGTGCAGTGCATCACTCCAACTAGCACCACGTTGTTATGGGCGGGCGTATCACTTACCATCAGGTGAACGTCCCGTTCGTCTAGTAGCTTAATTGAGTAAAAAAAAATTAAGCCAGTGTTGCCTTACGGTAAATGAAATTCGCTGCGACGCGGATTGTCTGCAGCGAGGGCAGGGAGGCTGCAGAGATAATTGCGTTTAAGATACTGCAACTGAAGTGTGCTTAAGTTATCGCAGAGGAACAAAGCGAAGCCGTCGGATAGAAACTACAACGAGACGCTCTTCTTTTCAAAGGCAACATATATATATATGTAAGTACTATATGAAATATATAGGGTGCCGCAAAAGTAATCCTCCTATCAGAAAATGCTGTAAATTTTGCCTTGATGTAAAAAAATTAAAAGACCAAATAAAAATAATCCACGAGAAGAATCAAAGTTTTTCATATTTTTTTTTAAATTACAGCCAAAAAACATCGGAAGGTTATTTTTGCGCCACCTTGTATACCTTGTATATACATATATACAATGAGTCAAATCATATATACAATAAGTTTCCAGTAACATATGAAAAAAAAAATTTAATACTCAATATTAAGTGTTACGCTTCTGTGGTGTATTTCAACGAATTATTTGATTTTAATTGTCACTCTGTACACTTGTAGTCAGGATTTTCTAATCGCGAACCCTTCATCACATGGTGTTGAAGCCGTTGATGGTGGTGTGTTCACTGGGTCTCATGTTGCCAGCTGGAACACAGCATTGTTGCTGCAGAGTTCAGAAGAACCATCAGATTACATAACATGTGCACCGAGATCGAATTAGAGACTCTTGGCTGCTAAAGCGGAACGATCACCTGATGGTAAGTGATACGCCCGCCCGTAATAACGTGGCGCTAGTTACTAGACTACTTAAGATGCTGAGTATCGTCACCCCAGTAATTATACTAGCTACAGCGCCCTTCAAACCGGAACATAGTAATGTTTGCACATTACTGTTTGGCGGTAGAAACAGGCGCTGAGGTGGTGCCTACCCAGACTGTCTCTGCCATTAGAGACTTACCATCAGCAAACTAATTGCTTACTGAAGTTATTAACCTGATTCCTTTTTAATTATTTTATCCTCGCCATATTCCCAGCGACGGAAGTACACCAGCGTCGCCTGCGACTTCCGGTGTTCGAACCTCGCTACATTATGTACATCAGTTGCCGCATTGGCGACCTTAAAGCAACCTTCACTGATACCGCTCACTTTAATATATTTTTTTTTATACTACCAAGCAACGAGACGAGCAGGACGTACACCTGATGGTAAGTGATACACCCGCCCAGAACAACGTAGCGCTAGTTAAGATGGTATACACTGCACCACATTGCCCTCCTCGCCTGAGACATAAAATACATCTCGTTACCTCAGTAATTACACTAGCTGCAGCACCCTTCAAACCCGAAGACAGTTATGCTTGCACACTGCTCTTCGTCGGCAGAAATAAGCGGTGGTACTTAGTAGGTCTCCAGCGACAGAAACCTACCACCAGTAAACGTACTAACCAACACCACAATTACACCCCTACGTAAAAAGTATTTTTTTATATACATTAAAAATGGACGACGATATATATATATAGTTATATATATATATATATATATATATAATTAGTTTTTACTATTTTTTATTTAATTCTTAAATACAAGACCACGGTCCTAACCGTTGTTAATAGGGGATGTGGTCTTCGGTAGCAGAATGACCTAAAACCTAGACTTTACTATTGACAGGGTGATTTTTGATAAGTTAGGTATAGACTGATCACTACTGTCCATACATTACTATAATCAGGTTTCAAGTGAAATTGAATATCAAAAGGAGTAAACAACAAATTATTGCAACAGTGATGTTCCGCAACACATTTTCGTGCACGCATCCAGCTCGAGTTCGCCGTGGCTCCGGGGTCATTGACCCGCCACCCTCTCGCCGCTCCGCCGGCGGGGTGGAGCGTTCTT
This sequence comes from Ornithoptera alexandrae, assembly GCA_029030555.1. Lineage (NCBI taxonomy): Eukaryota > Metazoa > Arthropoda > Insecta > Lepidoptera > Papilionidae > Ornithoptera > Ornithoptera alexandrae. Next base: position 10,722,990 of record JARDVY010000023.1, on the reverse strand, counting down.
CCTCCGCTCCATCAACTTATACTTGATGTTCAAGTAAAAATAAGATTAACTATATTAATTCTTAGGTTTTTTTTTTTAATTAAGGAAGTAATGAGACGAGGGTTACGTTCACCTGATGGTAAGTGATACGCCTACCCATAACAGTGTGGTGCTAGTTAGAGTAATATATACTGCACCGCATTATGCTCATCGCTTCAAAACAGTAATATTTGCACACTACTACTATTCGACGGCAGAGATAGGAGCTGCGCTGGTAGCAGCTCCAGCAGCAGACCTATCACCAGTTTATGATTGGTGTACCAGGTGAGTATTATTATAACTTGTTCAAGTAGTAAGCTGAAGCGAGCGGGTGAGCGGCGTGCCAGCTGAGGTCGCTGGTCGGGTCGCTGGAAGTCGCCAAATCAAAAGTTGGCTTAAACCCAACGGCGTCAGGATCCATATCGCAGTGAACAGGCGGACAGCAATTGATTTTCAGCTCAGGATCCAGGATATCGCATTAAACGGCACGGAGGGCGTTCGTCTGTCTTATATTTACCACTTAAAAAACCAATAATTTACTGGTGGTTGGTATCTGTTGCTGGAGATGGTATAGGTAGGTACCACCGCAGCGCCCATTGCAGCTGACAAACTACTGTGCAAATATTACTGTGTTCCAGTTTGAAGGGAGCTGTAGCTAGTGTAATTACTGGGGTAATGAGGCTTACCATTTATATCATTATCATCGTCAGTCGATTGACGTTTCTGGACTTAATTCATACCTAAAGGTTCTCACATCGATCGCGTAGGAATTCATATGGGTGGATTTTAAGCTATTTACCACCACGCTGCGGGCTGATAGGAACCACTGCCTCATTTGTTGATTAACAGGGTTCACCACGAGCAGATCAGATTGTCTTAGGTCTCGTGACTTATTGTGCGGGAACCTGTATACCCCTTTTATACCTTACGGTGGATATAATACAGCGCAAAGTATATCATATTAACTAGCGCAACATTGTTATGGGCAGGCGTATCACTTACCATCAGGTGAATGTCACCCTCGTCACGTCGTTTTCTTGAATAAAAAACGATATGCAGAATTGAATGTAGTTCCCAAGTTAGTCATACGTAGGTGACGGTGAGGCGCGGGTTCGAAGATCCATTTTCATTATATATGTATATATATATATATATATAAATATATATATATATAAATATATATATATATAAATATATATATATATAAATATATATATATATATATATATAGATAATGAAATGACATATAACAAGAAAAAGAAAAAAGAACGTCACGAGGCTGTGAGAGAATGAAAAGATAGAAAGAAAAGGATTTGATATGTTAGGAAGGTTCTAAGTAATTAAAATGATGTTTAAAGCGAAATAAAGTGTTGTGTTAGTGTATCAATCTTATATATAAGGTCCTTACATATGAAATTGGCGTTTTGTACGGGAGGAATATGAAGTGATTTTTTTTTGTAAAATATATTTAATTAATCAAAGTATGCAGCGTTGTTATCTATGCACTTTTGTCATCTCATAGTCAGTTCATTGATCCCTTTACCATGGGGGCGAGAATCAATAAACTATTTGAAGGCGGCTTGGACTGACGCATCGGAGTAGAATTATTTTCCTTGTAAGAAGTTGTCTAAACTCTGGAAAAAATGGTAATCTGTTGGGACAAGGTCCGGTGAGTACGATGGATGTGGCAGACATTCCAATTGTAGCTCATCTAATTAATGGTTGTTTATTATGCAGTGTGTGGTGGTGGTGTTGCGTTGTCGTGATGCAGCAGTGGCCTAGAGCGATTGACCAATCTCAGTTGTTCAGCAGCTAGTTCTTCCTTCATGGTCTGCAGTTGCTGACAATAGATATCTGCCGTAATCGTTTGGACAGATTTTTAGAAACCTGTAGTGAACGACACCGGCGCTAGGCCACCAAACACTCACATGTGATTTTTTCTGAGTCAAGTTTCGTTTAGGGCAGGATTTGGTTGGGTCTCCAGGGTTCAGCCATTGCGACGAGCGCTTCCGATCATCGTACAGTATCCACTTTTCATCACAAGTAATGATTCGATTTAAAATCCCTTCATCATTGTGTCGGTTGAGCAAAGTACCACAGCAGCAGCAGTCGACGCGTGTTCGCAAGTTCCATTCACTCAATGCATGAGGTACCCATCGTTCAAGTTTATTTACTTTCCCGATTTGCTTCAAGTGGATTAATACAGCTTTGTCACTTACCCCGAAGCCTGCAGCTATCTCTGAAGTGCTTTGTGATGAATCCGCTTCCACAATAGCCTTTAATTCTTCATTTTCCGCTTTGGTTTCCGGCCGTACACGGGGTTGGTTCTGAAGGTCGATCAAAAACGTACCGTGCTTTCTTTTGCAACACCAGCGCCGTACACATCATTAATCCTTCGAGCTGCTTCTGCAGCACTGGTGCCACGGTAGAACTCGTACTCATAAATATACCGACATTTCATGTTTTGCATTCTGCGGTAATTAGCGACGCCAAAGAAAAAAATAATGAGGAAAAAACAAATTAATGACTGTTTTCAAAACTAAAATGTACCAGCTAAGTGAATTTATAAATTTGAAATTGAAATTCTTGATCAAAGAGGAGATATCTCAGATCAAAGTGGTTAGTACGACAAAACGCTAATATGTAGGGACCTAATATATATATACATGTATATATATATAATCTACTTTAGAGTGATATAATCAATATAAATTTGTATTATTGATATAAAACTGAAATCGCAATAATATTATAGTAAAATTGATTTTCAATAGAGCACGCCATCAGAGCGACGCGATCCGAAAGCAACTTCGTTAGCTGACTCCGTGCGGAGGTGGTAGGTATCCTGCACGCGGGACTGGAAATTACATTTATATATATTGTTTATTCTACGAAGCGACGACACGAGCAGGACGTTGACCTGATGGTAAGTGGTACGCCCGTTCATAACAACGTGACGCTAGTTACGATGATACACTGCACCACATTACGCTCGTCGCTTTGAGACATAAAATGTTAGGTCTCGTTACTGCAGTAATTACACTGGCTACAGCGCCCTTCAAACCGGAACACAGTAATGTATGCACGGTATGTTCAGTTGCAGAAATAGACGCTGCGGTGGTGCTTACCATTAAATGTATGATAACGGTTTAATGGTGGTAGATTTAATGGAAGACAGCGACGGTTGTTTACTTCTGGTGCCATGGTGTGCTGTGTTTTCCGGATATGGAAGCGGCTGGATTGATGTGAAACTTTATTATAATGTAGTCATCATCACCATAAGCAGTGTATTATAAAAATAACACAAATATTAAGCATAAGGTTTATGGATAGAAGCTGTAACAACTTCGTCCGTCATACTTGGCTTACTGGTGGTAGGTTTCCGTTGACGGTGACCGTCTAGGTAAATACTACCAATGCAGCTCCTGTTGCAGCCGTTTAACGCCGCCATGACAGTTGTATGCAAACATTAGTGTTCCAGTTCGAAGGACGCTGTAGCTAGTGTAACGAGACAACATTTTATATCTCGGGCGACCAGAGCAATGTGGTGCGGTGTATACTATTTTAACTAGCGTGGCATTGTTATAGGCAGGTGTATCATTTATTATCAGCTGAATGTCCTGCTGGATGCGGAGGTCTTTGAGGGAGGCTGATGATGAATGTCCCGCTCGTATCATCTTTTAATTAAAAAAAAATGTCGTCAGCAGGAACAGCTATGCTGTTATAGCAGTACAATGATTAAAGATATACATTATCCATTTAGTTCAACAGCTTTAGACATTTATTAAAAAGATATATATATACACATACAAGGTGGCGCAAAAATAACCTGCCGATGTATAATCCGAATAACCTTTCTGATAGGAGGATTACTTTTACGCCACCCTGTATATGTATATATAAAGTTATTTATAAAACTATCTCCACAGTAAAGATTTCTTTATTTTTCATTCGGATAAATAACATAAACTTTTATAGATCCGTTAATGTAGTGTGCGCATCCTGTCGGCGACGGGGTCAGGGCACCTGTCTGGGATGTGCTGTGTTTGATCGCTTGCCAAAATTAAACTCGCGTAAGTTTCCAAGTGTACGTAACAGGTCCGCAGGTCGGGGGAGGAGAGGGTGGGGACATTGTGGGCTCGCGGTCACGACCTAGTACACGCAGACTCCTCACAAATATTTGTGCAGCGCCATCAAACATCGTCGGCGGTGCCCAGCGACAGCTCTGCCACAAACAGTTGAAAACCTTTATAATAAGATTTCATAAATTTGAGAAGGTATCATCATCGTATCCTTTTAAGTATATTGTTGACCACCCCCCATCCCGCAGTAGGCCAGCGTGGTAGGTTACAGCCTCATTCCCCTTAATAAAGCTCAACAATGATGAGGAGATCTTTGGGGGAGGCCTATGTCCAGCAGTGGACGTCTGTCGGTAGATAATGAAAAAATATTGGTGACCATCCCTGGAGTAAGTCTACCGCTCAACTATGCTGATAATGGTTTCAAAACAATCTGCGTACCCTTCCGTCGTAAGACTTGTGCATTTCATTACACTCCATTTGACGTTCCAACCCATTCCTAAGGTCACCCATATTATCCCAAAGAGTTCCCAGACTTTGGAGGCAAAGACAAGGGCACATTTCTCGAAGGAATGATGTCTGAGTCAGTAAGATAGATGGAAAGCTGGAGGAGCTCCCACAAGGTGGATCGCCAATCTGGTGAATGTCGCGGGAAACTGTTGGATGCGAACAGCGTGGAGTGCGAGCAATGTGAAGATATTTAAAGGAGGTCTATATGTCAGTGGACGCTTGTCTGCTGATGATGACCAACCCTTCCTCTCTTTATATTATATATGTTTTATATACTTAGTACGCAACCTAATTGAAATATTTAATAAAGGATCGTAATCACTCAAAATCTGGTAGAGATATTGCTTCTGCCATTTAGAGGTCAGCTCAGAATGGATTTTACAAAATTCCATCCCCAAAAGAGTTGAGGGGGTGTTATGGCCAGCAAAGCGAGCGGGGAACAGCTTGTTATCTCATAAAAGGGATAATTTTCTACAAAACCTTAGTTGTGGTCACTGGTGGTAGGTCTTCGTTGCAGACCTCCTGGGTAGGTAACATCGCAGCTCCTATTTCCGTCGCAAAACCGTAGTATACAAACATTACCGTGTTCCGGTTTTAAGGGTGCTGTAGCTAGTGTAATTACCGAGGTGACGAGGCTTAACGCCTTATGTTTCATGACGACGAGCGCGATGTGCTGTGAATATCATCTTACTGGCGCCACGTTGTTACGGGCGCGCGTATCACTTACCATCAAGTGAACCTGCCGCTCGTCTCGTCATATATTTATATAAAAAAAAAGTTACAAAATCCAATATTTATTGAAAAATCCAATATTTTTTCGTTGTTTTGCGTCCGCGCTAAAGTTTTTGTGTTGCTATGCAAAGTGCTTTTTGACACCGGATTTTTGCACGGATGCTTTTGGCTTTTGAACTTCACATCCGGCAAAGCAACGCTTTCAAAATGAAAAAAAGAGCACTTCTTTTATTATTTCAACAGCATCCGGTTAAATGATTTTATGATAGTTTTTAAGATATAAATTATACTAATATTATTAAATTAAAACTAGTGTATACTGATGGCCGGCTTCCGGAAACTGGGTAGGCACCAAAGCAACGCAAACTGCAGCCGATAAACGGTAGGTTTGAAGGGCGCTGCAGCTAGTGTGGAACATCTTGTCTCACGGCGACGAGCGCAATGTGGTGCCATATATACCATCCTAATTATCCGTTATTATGGGTAGGCATTACACTTACCATCAGATCTAAGTCCAGCCCGTCTCGTTTTGTTTAATAAAAAAAAAAAAGCTTCATTGTATACAGCCGAGTTTGTAAGTTTGTAAGGCATGTTATACATGTAGAGGCGCAGGTTCGATACCCACCGAGCTTTAACTTCCGGTGAAGAAAAACATCGTGAGGAAGCAGAAATTTTCCGATAACAGCAACTTTCTTGGGCATATATCATCTACCAACTTAAATTTCGACTGTGTAGTGACTAAATGACCATCACTCTCTCCTTGTGGTGAAACCACGAGCTCCAGCGGTGGAAACCTTAACCTGTTAGCCGGAAAATTCCCTTTTTATTGCCCAAAGTATAACGGACGCAAGCTCTTTCACTAGAACGTGTCAGTACGTCCCAAAAGTTTCAGAGCGCAACATATATTCCAATGACGTATTTATACGTCACGCTCGGTTGACACGTAAGTGTGCTGTTTATTATTGTTACAGGTGCATTATGTATTTTTAACAGCAGAGTTTTAGGACGACGACCCACTCCGACACAGTACGGCGGGTGGGTTTCCCAGGCGAGTGGTACAATAAGAAGCCGGATGCAGATCACACTTTTAATATAATCAATTCACAATAAAGACTAAGTTTAAACAGAAAAAGGGTGTACAATTACATCAGTCTACTTTACAGTGCATTAGTTTAAATATATTATATATCTTTCTTTATGTATAAATAATTTGTTTTAAACAACGCCATCCACTCATTTAGTATTTATATGTAAGACTATTGGATATATAACATTCGCTAATGGGGTGAGGAGCGGTGAGTTCGTTAGAAGGGTGGTAAGTACAAAATCTAAAGCGAAACATAATAAAGCGTCAATTTCTAATTAATTTTACACAATTTTTGGATTAATTTATATTAAAAATTCATTGAATGAACTTTTAACGTGGTTATTACGTAGCAACTCATTTATATCTACCCACACCCCCAACCGTTGCGCGCGCGCCCCGTGCACCGCGCGTAAACCAAAACAAACAAATGACTAATAGTGTTGTACACTGGAAACCGAAATAAACACTACATTAAATTTAGTTATTTGCAAAATTAAACAAAAAAAAAAGAAAGAGTTAATTTTTGGCGTCAATAAAATCAACCTTACAACTAATGACGTCTTAATTTCAGTTCAATGATGATTCTTTTTAGTTTTATACGAACAGAGAAATTAAAACAGCTCACACAGTCCCGTGCCGTAATAAATGAAAACAAAGGGTATTTAATAATAATAAAAAATATATATATATATTAAATCTGATGTAGAAGAGAAGTGAATTCAAATAAAAAAAAAAAATATATAGAATACAAAGAAAATTTTAAAACAGTCGCTTGGTTTTGCGCGGGAACACTGCGAGCCGTCAGGTGGGAGTCATTACGGCACGGCACAGATACTATGTAATATAGATAATAAACCTACATTGCACAAATCCAATTACTTTTTTTTTAATTATTAATCTAATAGGAATAATGGACATGGGGCAATATTAAAATATAAAAATTAGAGAGTACCTCGAAAAAATTTGTCTGTAGTGCGAGAATTTCATAAACTAAAGATTTACGAGAATAACGAAATAGTTCGAGCTACAGGCAAAGGAACGCGGGACATTACCGCCACTCAGATATTCGGATAATAAATTAATAATAAATAAAACTCAAAATTTTACACTTCAGTAGTATCACTAAAATATCTTTTTTTTTTTTTTTAGAACATCTGCCATCGGTGAGATCATAAGAGGTACCTCTAATATATAGTTATATGTTTTAGTAAAAGTTAAACTATTTACAATACAGAGTTCCGACCTCCTTGCGCTCGAACCTAATACACTAGTAAATGCCAATGACAGGAAACGTTGCCAATATCAATTGAGAGAAAACGTTCACGAAGGAAATCGGAAATCCAACAACCACAATCTAATTAATCTCAATTAACCTACTGCATTTTAGCCTAGAAAAAAAATTATGCTACAAACCTTTTTAGTAAGACCTCTCGTCACCACGTTGATTATAGTAATGTATTATTTTAATAAAAAAACCTTTTTATTATAGAATTCACCAGGTTAGCAGATTTTTATAAAATATTTTTTCTCAAAAATTTTTTTACACACCTAATTCTTTAAATAAATAATATAAATCTTCATGATTTATGGTGAACGATGATAAAGTCTATTGGAACCGCCATCCAATGTAAAACTCCTTCAAAGGGAACAACGACATGGTAATTTAATTATTATAAACAATACCAGCCCATTCCCCAAGATTCCCCAGATACGAGTACAAACTCTTTATTTATAAGGCTGGAACAGAAAAAAAAAAACAATTAGCAAAAAAAACATGCATACTCCAAAAAGATAAAATAAAGCACTTCCGCTAATCAGCCGAAAATAAAATTCATTGATAAAATTAGTCAATTTGTAAATAAAGGCAAACAAACATTCAAGGCAGTGAAAACTGACGTTGAGCGGTGGAAAATATTTGAAATATGTATACAACAATTGTTTCATAATTACATTCAAACAAACTGAATAGATTTTGTGAAAAAAAAAATTAATACCATCAACGTTTCTTTTTCACAGAGGGTGAATGGGTGAATCTCCACTGCCTCGATGTCCGCCAAAAAACATTTACGAACAAAGTAGATGATTTCTTCTCTAAATCGCTAACAAACAGTTGTACATGAGATACACAAACATGTGTACATTCATACAAAAGTACCCGCCCTTACACTCCTCGCAAGGATCCCACAGTTTTTGTCACAAAACTACAAATGTCCTGTATATGACATTTTACATAGTAAACGTATAATCTAATCTCAACCATGACAGGGTTCAAAGATCTCCCCGCAAAAACTGCAAGATCTCGGGAAATTTGTAAAACTCATCATCTAACAACATCTTATATCCTTTATTAGTCCAGCTTGTAAATTAACTAAGAAAGTTCTCCATCTTTGTATAGTAAAATATAACTTGACAGGCGCACCACCAAAAAGGCGGGAGAGGCAAATGTCAAATGATATTCTTTCAACAGATCACCATCCGGCCACAGAGTATAACAGTATCCAAATATAATTCGCCGGTCATTTGACCGGCCGTAAACAAAAAAAAAAATTGTTACAAATATAGCTAATTTATATAGACAATGAACTATACAGATGTATAAGCATAAGATAAACAGGCATAAACAAAATAATAGTCCGTAGTTTCAATATATTAGAAATCTGATAACTTACTCATAATTTTTACTTATAACATATATATATATATATATATATTTAAATTATATATATATATAATCGCACACATTGTTAAAGTATTTGGTTAGGCATTTCACTCAATTTACGTTTATTGTCTATGCCACACACAGTCAGTCACACATCTGGCAACACTCGCGGCCGTTTATCTCAAAGCGGTGTACAGGTTGAGAACGCTCTTGTTCTCCTTGTGCGAGGGCGTTTTAGAGAACACGTTCCAGAAGCGCAGCGTTTCGTCGCCGGCACCGGTCACTATCGCCTCGCCGTCCGGCGACAGGGCGAGGTAGAGCACTCTGTACGAATGACCTGTCAGCTTCGCGACCTGGACACGGACAGAGTTTAGTGGCGTGGAATTCAAACCAGCTCTCAATAATGGACCCAGGTCATTAGGAAATTATTTGATCATTCTAGAACATAAGCTAGGATATTCTAACTTTTACTCTGATACATACATTTAATAAATTATTTATGTATATTGAACATATATCACGTAGACTGGGTAAAACTGGCTTCTGCCAAGAAAGTGGTGGTCTTGTGGCACAGGGAAACTATTTGATATTATATCTGAAGTACTTACTGCCCAGCATTGCAATTTTTTTATTTTAATTCTGGGATCATTAGCTTTTTTTTTCTTTCTACAAAGCGACCAGACAAGTGAGATGTTCCCCTGATGGCAAGTGATGTCCCAGTCCATAACAACGTGGCGCTACTTAGGGTGATATACACAGCACAAGGTAATACTCATCGCTATATGACGTAAGATATTGAAAATCGTTACCCCAGTATACTGGCTACAGCGCCCTTTAAACCAGAACACAGTAATGTTTGCACATTACTGTTTGACAATGGTTTCCAGGAAGATGTCCTCTTATCACTATGTCGTCTTAACAAATTCAAAAGTGACCTAACCTTCTAGAGGTTTTCTAACACCCCTGTCGTGCAGTGGTTAACCAATAGCCAAGTAACATGGCGGTCAATGGTTCGGTTCTGGTGCCACATTGATTTGGGGTTCAGTTTATGCTAGGGTTTTTACTCCTGTCCATATGCCAGTAATGAGGTAGTAGTAATTATGACTTACCTGAGTCAAGGACGGATATTTCCAAACGAGTATCTGATTCTGCGAGTATCCGTGTGTGGAGACGAGTTCACTGGAGTGTTTGGACCACGCCAAGTTGCACACTTGCGACCCTGCAACAAGACCCCATAAATATTCTCGAGGAGTGTTGTTAACCAACACTGCGGATACCACGGACTGATAGCTAGCATGCTGCAAAAAGATTGACTTACTCTTTAAATGACCCTCACATTATCATGTGCTGCTGAACTATGCGCCTACTCAAATAGGAGTACTTTATTTTAACGATACATGTGTCACGTTGGCTACCGAAAAACCTGGTACTGTTTCCCTGAAATTATTCCATCCTTAATCGCCGTTTAAGTGCTCATCCAAATTATATGTCTGAACCAGATAAACTATCTCTGTCTCCATCCTCATAACTAATGGCTGAACATTCTTCATCAGAATCAAAATATTGAACACTAGAGGTACTCCTGCTATACCTCTTCACTACAGCACCAATTATAATTTTTACAGAAAATTCCTGCTACTGAAGACACCACATAACTACAGCATTGAAATGATGGATTCACATATGTGAAGGTATCATGAACAAGGAGACAGGACCTTCTGGTAATAATTTACGTTTAACTGGAAGACTATAAGCAATGTTAACTAATACAGCAAGGGTGGTGACATTTGCTCTTCATAGTGCTTAAGTGAGAGGATATGATAGAAAGATCTTATAAGATCCAGGAGCTGCCTGAAGAGTTAACTGGGTAGAAGGAACCCAAGCTAACCTGACCTGCCTGTGGTGCACACTACTAATCAACAAACGAGACTGGCTCCCAACAACTTGGATTGGGCCAGCGTGGTGGGACGTGGACCACGTCCCTTCATATGAACTTCTACAAACGACGGTCCCTGGTGCCCGGCGATGCGGGCAGTGCAGGATCGATCAATCGAGGCCTGTGTCCAGCAGTGACGTCTATCTGCTGACCATGATGATGATGATCTATCCATTAAAATATCTTCTTTGGTTACCCTCAATATGTTATGAAGTGCAACGGGTTGCCTTCATGATCGTCCCGGTACCTCTTAGGAAATCCAAGAGTAGTCCTAACTTCTTAAATAATATCATAAGCTATACGTATAATTTCTCAGTGAGAGATATCTCGTCACACGCACCGGTGTCGACGCACTGCATGGGCTGCGAGGTGAGGGTGTTCCAGAATCTAATGCAGCGATCCGCCGTGCCACCACCGGACGCGAGCAGCCCGTGCTGGTGGGGCGACCAGGCGATCGCCTTCACGGCGGCGACGTGTGCGGAGTACGTCTGCACCGGTGATGTGGAGTGCTGGAGGATAACAACACATTTATTAATTAATCGACAGGTTACGTTAATAGTAACAGGACTGCTGGTGTCCTGGTTCGAAGGACACTGTAGCTAATAAAATTACTGGATTAACTAAACATGTCATCTCAGGTCTCGAGGCGATGAGCACAATGTGGTGCAGTGTACATCATCTTAACCAGTGTCACATCGTTATAGGTAGACGTATCACTTACCATCAGATTAACATTCTGCTCTTCCCGTAGTAGTGCATTAATATCATGTAATAAATTCCTCGACGATTTACATGCAGGGATGTACACTGCATACCTTGGCACCCTTTACTCCAGGGGTACAGAACTATGCTTTGACCATTGTTAAATAGGTAAGTTTGTTCTTAAGTATAGATAAGAACAGAGATCTCGGTTTGCGTACCATGAGCGAAATCTCTCTCCGCATCCCTGGTACATGTAACAGTGAGTAAACATTACTTTATTCACATTTCAAATATGTTTTTTTTTCTAAGGTATAAATACAAATAAAAACACTCACCATAGACCAGACAAATAGTTTATTGTCGTTGCCGCCCGACGCCAAGGACTGGCCGTCGGGGGACCACTTCAGGCCGCAGACCTCCTGCCGATGCCCCTGCAGCACGCGGGACGACTGTTGAGCTGGAAGACAAACGTACTAATAAGTACACTAATACAGATACAATTTACAATAATTTAATAAAGACTATTTCGAAAGGTGCTATTTTCAGATTTCTTTTATTTGCCGAAGCGACATGATGAGCGGAACGTTCACTTAATAGAAAGTGATAAGCTTGTCCATAATAACGTATCACAGCACCACATTGTGCTAGTAGAAAAAAATCTTCAAGGTTCGTCAGCAGTCAAATTTTTTTTTTCTCCAGGATTCCTCTGCTTTGCAGGGCAAAGCATTGTAAATAGTTTTTTTTTTCATGTTGTTCTCTTTTTTTTTTGTTTTGTATATTCCAGTTCTCACTTTTTTCCGTCACATTTTCTATCATTCCTTTCCGTCTACTCTTATTTCTTTACCACTCATCGCCTTTCATCCCTCACCACATTTCTTATTCTCTTACAGTTCTTTCCTTTCCCATTCTTTTCTAAGAACTTGTCTGTTATATTTCTTTTACAATTTTAGTTCTTTCTTTCTTCCTCTATGATTACAACTAAATTTACATTTCTTACCATATTATATTTTTAACTACTTTCTAATTACATTTACTTCTCTTCTCTAGAGGAAGCGATAGAGCTATGCCAGGATCGTAGCAAATGCAGAGAGGTGGTCTCTGCCTACCCCATTGGGAACGAGGCGTGATATATACATATGTATGTATGTACTCTTCTCTATTTCTTTCCCACTATTTCGTATACAGTATTGTTTTGACATTAACTCTATATTTTGACTTTCCTACAATATTGCAGTTTAATATTGTTCGCAAGGTATAGGGGGCGGATCACCCCTTTTGATAATGACTGATCAAATATTTCAAAACCGTTATTGATGCACGTATAGTATCTATACAGAAATGCACTTATTTATTTATAAGATTAACGATCAGTTTGAGATTATAATGGTTGAAAACTACAGCGATCTGAAATTTTATCCGTAACTAATAGTTTGGTTTAATGCGATCCGTCATCGCCATAAATATCCATTTGTTGTTACATCTATAGATCGTTGCAATACAAATGATCCACGCGACGTCCGCAATGAGCACTTCCTGCTTGTAATCAGATTTCAATGAGTCCCCATCCACTGCAGCGCAGACTGCACTTTATGCAATCGTTGCGTTTTGAGTCCACACAAAAAAGGTATTATTCACACCATTCAAGTGTTAAATTGATTTATATCGAAGATTATTCATAACAAGTTTTTTTTTCTTGCTTAGTTAATACGACTGTGGATAATAACGCGGTGTTAGTATGATATGCGTTATGACAAATCGTGAGCGTCATCTTGAAAGTAACATGTTAGGTCTTGTTGTTACAAGTCCTAGTTTGTCAAGAACAGTTAGTATAATATTTTCTGAACAATTAATAAGTAAAAAATACCAATAGAATATTAACATAAGTAATAATGTACGAGATCCTCGCACAACTCATGGCACCCTAGCCAACCTCACCTGCTCGTGGTGCACCCTGCTAATCAACAAACGAGGCTTTAACACCCACGAAACCGCATTGGGTGAACGTGGTGGGAAATGGCCCAAATTCCCCATGTATATAGGGGTATACGTCAGCCGTCACGCTGACTGTATGTGGAGATTTTTGGGGGAGGCCTAAGTCCAGCAGTGGACGTCTAACTGCTGATGATGAATAAGATATCTTTACATTGTTATAAGGGTTGATGTGAAAAAATTAACATGTAGAAATTTCTTCTTTTCCTTTCTTACTAACTTGAGGTAAACAGGTACTCCCAGCAATTTAGTAAGGATAAGGAGATCATCTCTTGTAGGCAAAAGTCTACTGAGCTATCTACCACCTTTAATACCATGCATAACACATGCTGGATCACCATCATCTCCATGTCTATTTCATACTGAAGGTTATTAGGGTCCGCTAGGTATATGATTATCAGCACTATAGTTTCGGGCTAGTAAGAATAGGACTAAGGTAATCCCTGCCTGTCGTAGAAGGCGACTAAAAAGGTCTAGAAGTTTCGCGGGTTTTGAGGGTGTGGGCCGTTATCGCTCAACAAGCGAACCTGCGTGGCACAGCGTATGGCTCAGGGATGGTGCCTAGGAGGGTTAGGCTCCTCCTCAGGGCCGTGTAACAGAAAGTGTAGCGATGCACCGTTGCGTTCTATAGAGATCCCAGAGCCTCTCCGAATGCACTGATGCAGAGCACCGAGAGGCTTTTAGTCAGTAAGAATCTCACATAACCCTGACTCCCCCCAGAAGCAGGGTGTCTTTCGAAAATATCCCCCCCGAAAAAAAAAAAAGATATATGATCATATTTGTTATTTTTGAGATAGTTTCCTTTTTATGTATGTTCACTGTCAATAAATACATTATTAATCTATCTAGGCTAATCTAGATGTTTAGAGTTTCAATTCGTTTAAGAAACCCAAAGAATAATATCTTTTTCCAGAATTTTTTGTAAAGTAAAAATCATGAAATCTAAATATGGTTTATAGATTTAAGAACAACATAAATAAAACTCACGCGGTGTCCTCGTGTCCCGCTGCCGTATGTGCCGGTCCCTAGAGCCGGAGCTCAGCATGTCGCCATTCCACGCGAGCGCTCCGACCCTGGCGATGTGCCCTTGCAACTTCGTCACCTGTATCACCAAAACGTAGTTAGTAATATATATTTTACTAACTACTATATATATATATATATATATATATATATAGTAAGGGTGTAAGGAGCCCCGCACAACAACTCACGGAACCCTAAGCTAACCTCATATGTTAGTGGTGCACCCTGCTAATCAACAACCAAGGCTCTGGATTTCACCAATCCGCATTGGGCCAGCATGATGCGAAATGACCCAAATCCTATATATTATATAAACCTAAAACGACTGCTCCTAGTGCCCGGCTATAACGAGAGCCATTACTGACTATGGACCGATCGATGTCGAGATCGTTAAGGGAGACCTATGTCCAGCAGCGTACGTCTATCGGCTGATAATGATGATGATGATGATGAAAATATATTATATTAAGTGAAAAATTCTGTATCAAATGTAAGTGTATGTATGTATGTATGTATGTCTTGTTGTGTGCGTTTCTATAAATCAGGTAAAGTGTCCATCGAATTTTATAATCTGTTTGAAATATAAAGGGCTTAAACATGTACACTAAATAATCGTACACGACATCGTATCAACGAACAAACAGTCAAGGGGACAGCGTGTAGGAGAGGTTATGTATGATACGGACGCCCGCGCGGGATAGCCTCGCCTCCGAGATATATTACACCAGGGATTCCCAAACTATTTTAGATACCCCTTAGAGACCCCTTTTTGGAAAGCCAATGATACACCAGGCGACCACAGCCGAAATACTCTAGAAATCTTTTATCTAAATTCCTATTGATACAAATTACTTACCAATATAAAAACTTTGCGGTTTTGTGTACTAATTTTGTCATCATTTTCTCATCAATCGAAATATTTATATAGTTACATTTTTTTTTATCGGAAAACAATATAATCATCAAGTAAAGTTGCTAATTGAAACTTGTGTTTAGTTAACAGAGATCGATTTTTAGACCCCCACCGACCAAAAAATCGTTGTTTATGTTTCATCATCGTCATCATCATCAGCCGATAGATGTCCACTGCAGGACAGGCCTACCTCAAATATCTCCACGTCGATCGATCTCGCGTTACTCGCATTCAGTGGGTTTGTGCGATTCTCACCAGATCGTCGGTCCACCTTGTGCGAGGCCTCCCAACACTACATCTACCGGTACATGGGCGCCACTCGAGGACTTACTACCCTATCAACCGTCGGTCCTTCGAGCAATGTGCCCTGCGCGCTCTGCCATTTAAGTCTAGTAATCTTTTGAGCTATGTCGGTGACCTTAGTTCTTCTAAAAGTATTTATGTTTACAATTAAAAAGTAGTTGTCAACTTGTTGGGGTCGAAATCGGCAACAGGTCGACATGATCCACTTTAGGAATCCCTGAACTGCACGATATGTTGAAATACACAGCAGCCACTATTTATATCATAATTAGATAATAAACTATGTTCTTTTAGTACTAATGATGGTATATAATTCAGTAGACCTAGGTGACTATAGAGAGAGACCACGGTGGTCTATTTTTCCAAAGAAATTGTAGTATATCCGTAATACTACAATGCAGTTCCGGACTGTAGTATCTTTACCATCAAATAAACGATCAGCATTATAAAAAAAAACCTTTTACCTCTTTATTGGCAGCAACATCCCAAACGCTGATGTGACCTTTCTGGGTGCCGACGGCGACAAGGTGACCGCGTTCGCTCCATGCCACCGAGGTGACAGCGTTACCCTCAGACGACAGGTCGCATAACCTGGTCACCTGGGAAGAATACAACGTACAGATTAATTCACAAATTTAATTTAGATTATTTATACTTTTTTATAGCGACGAGACGAGCGGGGCGTTCACCTGATGGTAAGAGACACTCGCTTATAATAACGTGGTAGCAGTAAGGGTTATATACCCAGCATCACATTGCGCTCCTCGCCCTGAGACGTGATAAGATATTAGGACTCGTTACTTCAGTAATTTCACTACAATGACTTTCAAACTGGAACACCGTAATGTTTGCACCCTACTATTTGACGGAATAAATAGACGCTGCGGTGGTACCTACCTAGACTATCTCCGGAAACAGAGACCTAATGAACAGATCCTAATCGACGATGCTTATCTGTGAGCCATACAATTTGCAGAAATGCCGTATTATCTTTTTCCATAAAATATATATCTTATATCTTTGAATAAATAATAATATATATAATAGTAAATTTATGATGTGGATAAAACTAGTATTTTTATTAAATTTGTAGATACTAAAAAAAACTGACATTAGGCTTAATTCCCAGCTTTAAGTATGGTATAAATCTAGGTCCATATATCAGTGGATAGGAATTTAAATCATTCCGCACTAGCGGCCGATATTGTATTACACAGTGCATAAAAACGCCTAATGTTAGTTGATCTTAACCACTAATCTGTGATCTGTTCCCAGGCTCCAATGATCACACAACAGATTATCCTAATGGTGTTATAACATGAAAGGTAAACATTTGTAAAGGTGATGGCAGGAAAGTTTATGACCGATCGTGACTGGTGGTGGGTAGGTCTCTGTTGCCGGAGACCGTTTAGGCAGGCACTACTGCTGCTCCTATTTCTACCGCCAAACAGTACTGTGCAAACATTGCTGTGTTCCGGTTTGGAGGCTTTGTAGCTAATGTAATTACTGGAAAAACGAGACGTATTTCAAATCGACGAGTACAGTTTAGCAGTGTATATACCATCCCAATTAACGCCACATTCTTATTGGCACGCGTATCACCATCAAGCGAACATCCCTAAAAAAAACGTTACTCCTTAAGGTGCAAATTAAAATATTGAACAGAACCACTTGAATAGATCAAAGGTATATATATATTAATATTAGAAAATACAAAAAATGCCGTGGTATTGGTAGTGGTACAAATAAATACCGGCAGTGGTCTGCTGTGGTATTTATTTACACCATTATAGCATGTAGTCTGGTAAAACATGCACTGGTACATACTGTGTATCAGGAGTATCGAAAGGTATGACTTGCTAATGAAATGTTGAGAACACCTGAACTCACCTGACTTGTGCAAGCGCTCCACAGGTACACGCAGCTGCCGAGGCCGACGCTCAGCACGTTTTGCGCGGACCAGTCCACCAGGTTCAAGTAGAAGTCGTCCTGCAACTCGGGCGCGTCGAGGACTTTGAACGGGATACGGGAGATCTTCCGCGTCGCCTTCCGCGGCGATCGGAGAAGCTTCTGCGATTTCGCCGACACAGGCGACAGGCTGTACGGCGAGGGATCGATGTTCTCCTACAAAAAAAATATAAACAAGGTGTTCATTAGGATCTTTACTCAGCTTTTATCCCCTCATCGTCTTCTAGACCATGTAATGGCAGATCGTCGTAGTTTCACGGACCAAAAACTTAATGGTATTCGTATCACATACACTGCTTGGTACAAATAAGAGCTATGATATTTAGCTGTATTTACAACCACCGGTAAAATATAAACATAAAAATATATTTCCTTTTTATTCAACGTAGCGAGAAGACAAGCGTCACGTTCACCTGACGAGAAATGATACACCTGCCAATAACAATGTGGATAATGGGATATACGCTGCACCATATTGTACTACCCTTGAGGCACGAGATGTGAACTACTTATACCTCAGTAATTTCATAATCTACCACGCTCTTCAAACCGGACTACAGTAATGTTTGCACACTACTGTTTGGCGGCAGAGATGTTACCATACGTAAATGGTCTCCAGCAACAGAGACCTATCACCAGTATCAGTTTGTCTTATTGCACACTCCACACCAATTGAATACAAAGTTGCGTTATCGTGAATAAATAATTTGCGGTGCATTCTTATCTTACCCGCTGATATAAAGTCGTTTGATTATTTATTTGCTTAAAGGGATAACGTGCCGGTATGCACCCGACAGCGACAACGACAACGACAGATTACCGCAGTCAATACGAGGAGCTTCCTACCGGTATAATTTGCAACCCGGATCACTTAATCAAAGGGAGTAGTTGAAACGGTTGAGCCAATGGACATATTCTAATGCAATCAAGGATGCAATTAGGAATGCAATTCTTGATAACATTTAAAGGAGTAAAAATAATTCAATAAAAATTTATTACCCCCTTATATTATAAAATACAGCAAGGCTATTGCCGGAGACAACCTAAATAGGTACACCCTAGTAGGTACCTCCTATTACTCCCAAAAACCAGTAATGTAGAAACATTACTGTCTGCTGGTGTGGATGACATTGGGGCTAGTGAATTTAGTGGTGAAGAGATATAACATCTTGTCTCAGGGAGAGTACAATCTGGTGCTAAGAATATCATCTTATCTGAAACCACGTTATTATGAGCAGCATAACATACCATCAGGTGAACTTCTCGCTTGTCTCATCGCTTAGTTGAATAAGTAATGATAACCCTTTTGATTTATTGGATGAAATTTCGAACTTTTACTATTTTTTTTTATGGTTTATTTAGTTTAAGAATGTTAACCAATTAGTTAAAATTTTAACTATTTCTTGATCCCTCCTTTAAGGACCTGGTACATCAAATAAAAAAATTTAAATTTAACGAATTTAACTTCTTAGGAAGACAGAGAAAAAAATTTTGATTTATTCTCGCCGTCTGGTATTGTTTCTTTGTTGGTAAGATGCTGTAACTTCTATAGAGCCGCTTTATAAAACGATTATTTGATAAGGCGAGGGTCATCTAGCTGCTGTCGCGGTTATCCTTCTCAAAAGACCACCTTAAAAAATAATTGTGTAAACAAACCGCTGATTAATTTCACGTCGAAACTGGTCCGACAGATAATCGAGATAAAACTGCTTAAGTTCATCTCATCGGAAGCATACGATTTTTCATCAATTTCCTCGCCGCGTCGGGTTCGGTGAGATCGAGTGTTGTTTTGTTGTACCCTTAAAAAAGTTAATGGGGCGCGTTTATTGAGTCCAAAAATAACGTAATTAAAAGGGAAATTTTAAATGTAAAAGGTATCAAGGTCTTTTTTCTAAGTGTCACCGCACACGCGATCCCATTAACGAACAGGTTCCGTACCTGAAATTTTGACCAGTTATCAGCTGCGCTAAATCAAATACACTATAAGTAACACTTGAATTATTTTTTTTTTTCTTTATCAGCTGTACCGAAGCATTTTTGTTACACTCATACACATTACTACCATACGGATGTTTTATTAGAAATCATCACTACCACCACCACTATCATCAGCCGATAGACGTCTACTGTTGGACATAGGTCAAAGATCCCCACATCGATTGGTTCTGTGCCTATATATATATATAGGGTTTCTCATGGGAGGTAGGGGATTTGGGCCACTTCCCACCGTGCTGGCCCAATGCGGGTTAGTGCGAGCCAGAGCCTCGTTTGTTGATTAGCAGGATGCAGCGCGAGCAGGTGAAGTTGGCTTGGGTCTCATAAGTTGTTGTGCGGGAGCCATTACCTATATATGAATATAGGAGATATTCAGAGATATATTCATCTCATCACGAGATCTCCGAAACTATTAGACATAAATACTCAAAATTTGGTAGAGATATTGTTCCCGCTAGAAATCAACTAAGAAAAGATTTTACAAAATACCTTCCCCAAAGAGAGTTGCAAATGTATTACAGCCAGCAAAGCAGACGGGGAACAGCTAGTCATTTCAAATTTTACTTCCATAACGTACTATTCAGGACTTCATTTCTGCTTATTTAAACTATTTACGCTTGATCTTACATTAATTATATCTATGCTTTTACTTATCATCATCATCATTAGGTGCCCCCTCTTCAAACTGAAGTTTGACGATCGGATTGAGAAAACCAATTCGATCCTCAGCTATTTTTTTTTAATCAAACCCGATCCACTTCTTTATGTCGTCAAACTATTTTTTGCGCTGTCTACCAAGTGCACGTTTTCCAGGAATTTTGCCCTCCAGGATCAACCTTGGGAACTCATAAAGGGATCCTCTTTGGTGTCCGAAAAATGCAAGCTTTCATTGCATGACAGTTGTCATCAGCCTACGTTTGCAGTTAGCTCTCCCAAGGACTTGAGCTTTGGAGACAAACTGCTTCCACGTGATCTTTCACTTATGCTATCTGATTATCTGTCATTATTTACAATATTATTGTATACATAAACCAATATTTACTTGTTTTTATTTCTATTGAATGCAGTGGCTGCCAGCGACAGAGTTAGACAGTATTTTGTGGATAACATTAAAGCATTGTCCAGCAGGAGAAGTCCATCAGTTGAGATGGTTATTCTTAAGGTTTATTACATAACATATTTTGATGTAATATATTTGATTAGCTTATTTCTAATTTGTTTTATATTAGTTCATATATATCTTTTCTAAAATTTGAAGTTAATGCTGATCCAACATCTCGAATACCTTGAGAGTTGTAGTCGTAGCACATAAAATATTATTAGTAATAAAAGGATGATAAGACAAAAAAAAGCGCTAGAAACAGTGCCAAAGTTACAAATGATGGTGCACTCATTAGGCACGGAGGTATTAAAGTGAACAAATTGCTTACCAGCTATGGAGAAAACATAAAAAAAAGCTTTGACAAATTGAATCAACTAATCTCCGCCGGACACTGTTGTATATATGTACATATAATTATGGAATGCGTGATTTGTTAGAGAAATTAGTGAACCCGGTTCATCATTATAATAATTGGTGCATCACCAATGAAATTTTTATGGATGTTATTTTTACCACCCTTGATGGATAACATCCCCGGAAGATGCTGCAGCATAACTAGCAAATTTTTGTTTTATGTAATTAAGATACTAGACGAGTGACACGTTCACCTGATGGTAAGTGATACGCCCGTCCTTAACAACGTGGCGCCAGTCAAGATGGTAATCACAGCACCACATTGCGCTCGTCGCCTTGAGATTTAAGATATTAAGTCTCGTCACCCCAGTCACCTTCAAACCGGAAGATAGTAACGTTTGAACACTACAGTTTGGCGACAGAAACAGGTAGCTGCAGTGGTACTTACTGAAACCGTCTCCAGCAAGAGAGACCTACCTTCAGTAACTGGACTACTATTTTGTAATAAACTAACATGTTATATAAAAGTAAAGATATAGTATATATATATATAATGAAAATGAATAGTTTATTCACCACTAACGTGAAAACTGGTGAACCGTATGGTCATGGAAACATGAGCATTCGCGCAACGATTTGTAGATGGTTATAGGCTATTTCTTTTCTGAATTATACAGATACTTCTATTAATATTTTCATTTCGATTATATATGCGGTTGCTATAGGAACGCTTGCTAGAGAAAGTAATTTGCGGTCTAATTTTCTATTACGGCCAGCAAAGCGGGCGGGGGACAGCTAGTATATATATATATATATATATATATATATATATGTGTGTGTGTGTATATATATATATATATATATATATATATATATAGACATCGGTAGAGGAAACATTACAAACAGCTGAAGCGGAATAGCGCAGTCCTTGAAGGTTCGGCTACCCGGTATCTTTTGTGCGAGCGGAGCGGAAAAAAAAACGACATCTAAAAAAACTGCGCTGCAAACTTGGCCCGTTTGATAGCGTCTCGATTTGTCAGCGATTTTTTTTTAACGTGAAGCCTTTCAATTAATCATCGCTGTACAGTGTCCGTGCACTTGCTCCACTGTTCCACTGATAACGTATCTAGAGCGCTCGTTATATTTCTAAGCGGTACGTTTCGAAGAATGCATTTGAATAGGTAGTTTCGCACGGGCCCCTTTATAACACAACTGTTTGCTAAAATAATATACAGAGAACAATTATTTATGAAGACATAAAACTGGTGCTCATGTTTTGTTTATTGCCGTACAAAGCGACGCAACGTTGACAATTTTTAACGTTAATTTTCGCACCAACCGACCTTACGGTGAATTCCGTGTAATTCACTGCAAAAACTGCACAATTCTTGTAACGTCCAACGTCGCGGAGTACGTGAACCCCGCTTTTATTGCGCCTCCAATGTAATCTAGATGAATAACCACCTTCATAAAACTGCTGAGAATTTCGTGGACGCGACGTGGGTCGCCGTTGCCATATGTAACGCTGGACTAATGCTCGACCTTTTTTGAATTGAATAGAATACGTAAGCGTGGGTGAATATTCCGGTGGTGCGGCCGAAGGTTGCCATGTTAAAGCAAAACGACGAGGGATAAAAGACATGAACCGACGGGTACACCGCATTAGTCGGCTTCAAATGCAAAATTGGATTGTGACGCCTACGTTGTCCGAAAACACACGATGCGTGCACAATAAACATACATGTTAACAGACCATAAATATCGCTGATAAAAAAGGGGCTTCACGAGCAACACAACAAGATACAGCGCTCTAAACAACTACAAGGAATGTCTTTTAACCGACAGCAAAGAAAAACACATGGGGCGTATTAGTAAAAGTCTATGAATGAGAAAGATAACGGCACGAATACAAAGATTGAAAGTGCATCAGGTTGTGCACGGTGATTAATTTACAACTGCCACTTAAGAAGATATTGGCTCACTGAACGCCACGCCTCCACCTGGTCGACGGCACCACGACCTTGGACTGTTGAAAACGAATGCATATCATCACATTACGTAAGCCGAGAATCGCCTGCAGGGAACTGCAACTGGTTTTAAGGATACGCGAGCAGGTCCGTCGGCTGAGATCACGCGATAGTGACGATACGAGATGTGACCGTTTTGGGGAAACAACGCGTTTTATACAATTTTCTCATCGTAAAGAACATGTGATGTTAAAGTCTAGACAGGTTGCCGTTGATGTTTATCTCGTCTATTACTTGTCGGAATCTGAAAAAATCAGTAATTACGCTACGCTCGTCCGTTAGATTTCAACGAGTAAATTCAAACTATTAAATCAACGTATAACTTAAATAATGAACATGAGACTCGGTGCTTTTTTTATACCACTCGAATAGGTTCTCCACAATTTGTTTGACTAATGTTGTTTTGATTAGGTGAATAGTGATTTTTTTTACACAATCTCATCACAAATAAATAGCGTACAGAATATTCTAAGTCATTAAATGTTAGTCACGTTATTCGCTCGTAGATACACTCGGACATTTACCGTCCGACTTACCTACACGTTTTGTTGTACTCAACAGATTTTTGAGTGCCAGGAAAAAAAAGCTAATGAGCATCTTGCATACAGTTCCAAGCGCGAAAACTAGATTGTGATAAACGTTTTTGAATGATTGGACATAGCGTGACCGTCGTCATCATTGGCTATATTCTTGCGGTGTTGGTGAACAATGTCGACACACCAAATTGCCTACTTCCCGGCTGCTTTATTCACATATAATGGACAAAAAACATTACTTGAATTGATCGCACAATGGTACAATTGGTGGCGACGACACCTCCGTCTAAACCATAATAGGTCTTGCTGTTGCGGCAAATAATTCATGCGCGTATGAATAAAAAAAAATTAAATTGAAACGCATACTTTGATTTTAAACTAAATTATATATTATACATGACTTGAGAGTCGTGGTGGATCAATGGCTATGAAGTCGGACATCGCAATCAGATGACGAGAGTTCTAATCCCGTACTGGGCATGCACCTCTTACGCAGTTTTTCAATGTCTAATGTGCATATTATTACAATTACCATGTAATTAACGGTGAAGGAAAACATCGTGAGGAAACTCGCACACTGAAATTATCTTTGTGTGTGTGTGGTGGCCCCAGTAAAGTAGCAACAGGCTCGCCCCCTGTTACATGGGACCTAATCTGACCACATCTGGCGAAAAGTGGGTGTTTATTCGCCTCTGCCTACTCCTACTGAGAAATGCGTGATAATATAAAAAAAAAATTACTTGTAAACTAGTACGTTTCTATCAAAGGAAGTTTTTGAAAATATAAAGCCTACCGCTAAAATTTAAAAGTTAAAAGAAGAAAAATCGTATGTATTCATCAACAACGAATCAAACATTAACATAACAGCTAATCTAAGGCATGACCACGAATGTAAGCATAATAGTGAAGTAACTAATAACACGAGCTGAGATTAGAACTGAAAGAGCGAGCGTATAAAATGCATTACGAGAATATTAAAGTAATGACATGACAGCGTTTTTAGAAAAGGTAAAAGAAAAATTTTAATACGACCCAAACCACAATGATGTAAGATGAATGAGCAATCAGAATCCAAAGTTCAACGACCCCAGACAGCAGACGCATAAAAAGCTAGAAATACACCAACTAGTGACTAGATCGGAGATAACAGATTGATTGGCGCTATAAATGAATGGCAGATTTTGTGACCTGGATGGTTCGGTAAGCGGGTCACGTTGTAGGTGTTGCAATAAAAAAATAAACCACTGCAGATGTTCTCAGGACTCCTTTCAGGCGCACGGTACGGGGAGAATACCAAATCTTTAACACGGAACTCGTTTAAAATGAAACGAAACTTTTACGTCCCATACAAACAATGATAATGAATTCAAATGGCTGAGACGGACATAAGTCATCGGCGACTTGCATATTAGCATAGAAGAATGGCATTCAAATCTTATTCAGACACGACTTTTTTTTTATTTGAACGTGTCTCGTATCAGTGTACGGAAAATGCGTCAGTCTGTTTCTGGGAGGTTAGTGACCTCATCTTATCACAAGCTTCCGCGTAACGTTAACTTTCTTATTGTCCCTAAAGCTATTACTTAACAAAAAAATTTTTGATTGCATCTGTCGCAACGACGCTTTTTGAACGCTTGTTAAGTTTTTTGATCTAGTTTTTCTTTAACTTTCACAATCACCGAAGCGATTACTTTCATCATTCGTTTGATAAAGCAAGTAGCGTTAAATACTCTAACAATTCTCGCGGATCGGACACTTAAATCGATTCACACAACAATGTCAACATACGTAACCCTACCGGGCCTCGACGGTAAGAAGCACTCACAAATAAAGAGGCTGTGCAAATAGTCATAAAAAAAAATTAAGGCCACGTAGATGCCTCTCGCCAAAATTCCCTCGCGTACCAGTAGATGTTGTTTCTGTAAACAAGACACCAAGTGAACACGGATGAGCACTTCTGATGACCGGTTCAATAGCTGATGATGACACAGGAGCCGCGCCATTGGTAGATCATTCAAACAGGTTGTTTACCCTTCAATATTATAAAAGCGAATAAATATGCGCGCAAACGAATTGGTCGCATTAGAAAAAACTACATGTAGTTTTATAGGAAAAACCTGTCGTAAAAATGCAAATACAATGTGCAATATCATCCCAGATGTTAGGATTCATATTGGAAGGTAATCAAAAGCGTTCAACGTCAAATATCATATTAATTGGGATAAAAAAACTATCCCATAAAAATCAATGTCATTAATAACTTGCACAACTAGAGTTTTTTGGACTAATTCAAGATAATTTATATCGTTGTCGTATCGTGTGCATAATTTGGTATACGTCGCGGCGATTCCGATAAAAATGTTTTGACATGTTTTCCAGTATATACAATCATTAAAAAAATAACTAATGAACCTTTATAAAGCCTGAAAAGCTAGACGTTACATAGGTGCAGGCCGTACTTGCCAACAATAGTTAACGAACTGGCAGCGAATGATTTCAATGTCATACAACCGCGCGTTGCTAAGTCAGTCAACGTCCCTGTCATATTTGGTAACTTTACACAACAACTATCAGATAACAGCGGGGAGGGCTGCGTGTTGATTAAACAATTGTTAACGTCAATCAGAGGTCTGTGTAATATATTTTTAAATTAGTATTATACATGTGTTATATTTCATGTAATATAAACGGCAACCTGCACTGTAGACTTTTTCTCTGCTCGACCTTTGGACAGATTGAGAGAGAATGCTTTTTTAGCATAGTAAGTTTTCATTGCTCTTCATGCAAACAAATATTTAAATAAATAAATGTTACAGTAAATAACAACTTGATTACTAAAGTTTTGTTTTATTTAAGACTGAACATTAATAGCGATCGCTGGAAAGTGTGTTCGTGTACGGACAATGAAGTCCGCAGCGTGACTGTGCAGCAATTCGGAGGACAATCTAAGACATGATCTAGATTATAAAAACACAACGGCAGCGCCAGTCGCAGTGTGTTCAAAAACAACCAACAAAGAAATCGATTTTATGAAGTCGAGAGTCAGGAAATGAAAAAATGCATTCGTAGAAACTTATAACGTAAAAGTTACGAATCATCCCCTGCCAATGACCGTAAGTCTAGACTGGAGCTTTTGAATCTGTTTTGGCTGTTGTTCGCGAGCCGAAAAAAAAAACTATGATAATAACTTTTTGATGAGCAAACACGAATTATCGGTGCGGTGTATCATTTGGAAACGTTTTTATCATTGATCATTCTAAAGTATTACTTTGGGAGATGTTTTAAGAGCTCTAATGTGCGGTAACATTAGAAATAATTACAGTCCGCATTCATCGGTAGCTTATTGAAGTCGCTCCAGTTTTTGTTCTACATTATGATATAATAGTAATGCTGTAACTTGCTTCGCATATAGTACGAGTACAGACAGATCAATTGAGATGAGATTTCCTTGCAAAATTCGTATCTTGTATTAACAGTCGTGCGATCATTCGCACCGTGAACCGATTACATCAAGAAGCAGTTAAATTAACCATGATAGCATTTTACGATTTATATTTGAAGCCAATTGGGGCCAGGATGACTTTTCGCATCGATGCAAAAATATTTCACGGCGTTAACTTCGTGCGTTGAAAATTTCAATTCACGGCCACAGTCCTGGCTCTCTATATCACGAGGGCAATAAAAACTAAGCAGCACCGGCGACGAGATACAAACAGACCAATGAACCCTGGCTGGCATCGCACGCATCATTGAAATGCGCAAGCGAAAAATTCGTAAATCGCAAAACGTCTAGACTTTTATCAGTTCAAGGACTCATGGCAGAAAGCATGAGATGAGAGCGATTGGTTGCGCCTGCGCAACGGCCGCCCGCCAGCCGCTTCAATATGTTTGCAGGCGATACTGAAACAGGCGCACACCACTGATTAATTCTGCATTACACATGCAAGCATCCTTCTTCTTTTTTGTATTACGAAGCGACGAGACGAGCTACGCGTTCTCACCTAATGGTATATGATAAATCTATCCATAACAACGTTGCTATATAAACATTATTCACAATCTATTTGCTGCCTTAAGACATGTGATGTTAATGCTCGTTACCTCGGTAATTTCACTCCAACGCCCTTTAAATCGGAACACGGTAATGTTTGTATATTACTGTTTGGCTGTAGAAATAGACGCTGCAGTAGTACCTACCAAGACGGTCTACGAAAACAATTCTTCGTTGTACTCTCAGCAGAGCGATCGTGGTCTTCAGGTAAATATAATATTATTTATTGTCAGGCTTGACATTCCGTTTTAATTCTTCGCACATTGTAGCTTTTAAGTACTCGTGTTGTAGACCATTTAGTTTTGCCTGGTCTAACCAGGGCATACGAGCATTAAACCAGACATATACAAACGCCACTAATTCCCTATTTTTTGCAATTGCTAATTGATACTAGTTCCGATCAACCTGATACGGTTTTTATTATCAGTATCAGAGTAATCGAGAGTTGATTTACCCCGCAATAAATAAAAGAGGGGTATAGTGGATAGAAAAAAAACGCGAGCACGTGTTGCTAACCTACAAATATTATTGCTCGCTCGTTACTAAAGGTGTCGTAAAGTTGGTGTCTTGGAAGCAAAAACTTCCTCGATTGCTCACTTAACGCCTAGCCTTAAAACCATTAATATACATTTTTATAACGAAAATAAAATACACGTATAATTTTTTTTTTTATTTAATAATGAATAAATGCTTGTAAGTTTTCAATGGTATGTGTCTGTATGTTTAATTATAACGTTCATCACGTAAGTATTTGCAGGATTTACGTATTCCGGTGCCGAAACAAAGTGGCATTTGTTTAGAAACGACACCATGTATCGATCGTAAGTATTGAACGTTGTCAATTGTTTTGGCGTCGGTGTTGCAAGTTTTAATAAATTATAATGTACGGAGAACACTGTTTTCGGATTCGAGGTGTGCGCATGCGCATGCGCCGACCGGCTGTAGTGTTTATATGACAGGTATGGAGAATTGAGTCAGAAATGCCGATGCATTCTAAAAACGACGCCGAATTTGTATTCAGCACTTTGTGCACGTGTAATGCTGTGGGTGGCACCACCACGACAGATATAGAATTTCATGAATAGATTTAATTTTTTTTTTCCTTTTCGGTACTTTGAGATATAGTTTACTTTCCTCTCTTTCCGTACGCAGAATATGCATGGAAGAGACCCCAGGTTTCTTATTTTATTGTAAACATATTTTCGTATTCGTAATTTCATATTTATTTATTTAGAAGTAATTGTATTTAAAATTAGATTTTTTTTTAAATTCAACACATTTAAATATGAACATTTTGCAAGTTTGCAGTAACAAATACTAACGGTAAGCCTCTATTTCGATTTGTAGTTTCCCCCGCCCTGCCTGTAGTAAAAGGCGACTAAAAAGGTTTTCGGATTCTTGATACGCGAGCCCGAGATGAACGACAAGTACGAGGTGGTCTAGTTCCTGTCGTACCAAAGCGAAGGTGTCGAGGAGAACTACAACCCTCCCTGGGATGTGTTTCAGGCGTAGTGTCGGGAGGCACCGGTGCGTTCCGTAAATTCCGAAGCCTCCCGCAAAGATAACCATGGTGGTTTTAGTAGGTAAAAATCCCATATAGCCTTATCTTCCCCCAGAAGAAGCAGGGTATTAGAGGTACTACTACATTGCGATCAATAGAAATGTTCAAAAACTACTGTGCGTCGGTTAGTGTTATATATATATATATGTTTTAAAACTGAACATGTGATAGTTCATCATTCTGACTAGCGCCAATTATTTTCTAGGCGTATCACCATTATATTGAACGTCCTGCTCATCTCTTCCCTCCGTAGAATAAATACGTTAGATGAAGTTCAAAGACGTTTCGTTGGTATGCCATAAATGGAAGATAGTCTGAAGCGGGGAGCTTGTAAGCTGAAAATAACTCCCCCGATTTAATTTGAAGGGGCATCGTTCTAGAGCGGATACGCGTGGTAAATATTTGGTTAATATCTTATTGATTACCTTACCAACGTTAAGTTATTTATAACTATTATAAAACGATTATATTTTTTTTTAAACTTCGACAAGTAGTTTCTTAATCCATTTTTTTTCCCCTCTTTTTTTATATATAATTCTTTACAAAGGTTATTACAAATTATTGCAATTCTTTTTGTTGGGTGTTGGTTAAGTAAAAATTCATCATTATCATCGAGTACCATCTTTGAACTGAAGTTAGGCGGTCAGTTAGAGAAAACTTTTATGATCATTACACAAAAATTAGAAAGAGATAAATCTTAAAAGTGACCAAGTGAGAAGAATAGATTTAGCAATATTTCTACGTACCTATTGGCAAAAATTTATATTGATTCAGATTAAATTTTTTCCCAAAAATTATGGTAGGATACTGCAATGATATTTTTACTCTCTACCTACTCAAAAGAGGATCCCATGTAAATTTTTCTACACAAAAAATAAAACGTAAGGCAACTGAGTTTCGGGTTTGCATCTGTTGTGGTATATCACTGTAACAACCTGGCTCGGAAGTTATCGCGAAATCTTAACATCGGATTAGCGAAGGTGACAACGCGCGAGAGCCTCTGTATGCCCTAATAAGGCGTAATAAATTCAGTACAGGCTACTTTATTACATTAATATTATAAGATCTACATTTTATCCGTCTCGTAAAGCTCATCAAAGGAAAAAAGTTTTTGAGAAATACGAAACCTTTTTATATTACTTATAATACTTCATTTCATACTACTTATAAAAAAAAAGAAATTAAACTAAAAAATAAAATTAAATCCCAACACAAGTCATCACCAGACGCAAGATCTGAAAACCAAATTCAAAGTAATTCATCAGCATATCGAAGAACCGCCGTTAAAACAGCATTGCTACGTACCGGCCCTAGACCATGTTAAATGTCGTTATCCTAGTAATTTCACTCCAACGCCCTTTAAACCGGAACACGGTTACGTTTGTATATTACTGTTTGGAGGTAGAAATGGATACTGCGGTAGTACCTACCTAGACGGTCTCCGGCAACAAAGACCTACCACCAGTAACATGTGACGAAGATCGAAAGGAATCATCGGATGATTGTGACATAAAAATGCTGAAGCCTATGTTCATCGCACAACAATAGGATGTTTATGATGATGATGAAGTTTCACCATCTCTGACAACACACATGTTAAAATAGCTATTAAATCAAATAAAGGTATCAGTGCGTTTGCATTTAGTTGGTTAAAATATTAATAACACCAACCAAAGAGATTTTATATATTCACAACAAAATTTATGCTCAGACAAATTCCTGCAGCGCAATAAATAAAACATCAGATGATGTTTTTTTTTTTTTCAGACTCATATCGACAGGTACGTACAGATTGTAGGATCTGCCAAACGTTTGAAACAATTCCATATGTTTATAATGAACTTGTTCGCAGAGCATTTGACGACCTATCACCTCCGACACGCTCTTGCCGCGCTTAGTTAACTTTTTTTTTTTTTCTAACGGCCCCAACATGTTGACAGCGATCAGCAACCGGCGCGTGAGTGGCAATCAACACACAGAGTGACGTGACGTGCGGCTAATGCATTTCGATGTTGAATTGATGTGAGCAAAAAAAAAAACGCTAATTAAAAAAAACGCGAGTGTGGAGGTGCCTTTACGTTTTTTTTTTTTCTATAATTCAATCAATATCAATATTTCTGAATACCTAGAAACATTTTAGACTTTTTTATTTTTGCTGAGTTCGTTAACGCGTATTCTGGACGAAATAATTTGCTTTAATTACTCGCTCAATTAAAATTCAATAGTCGACTTTCAGACGAATGGAACAAAAAATATTTATATATATATAAAAAAAAAACTAATGCAGTTATTGCCTAATATCGAGAGAAATGAACTCTAACATTTACCTTACAAAAAAAAATTCTATGAGCTTTTAACCTACTTGCTTGATAATTGCTTCAATCCACAATAGATCCAGCAATATTGAAGTGCTGATATAATTAAATTAATCCCTCTTCATGTATAATACGGGGTGTTAATAAAGTATATATTACAATAACGAAATCGCAAATAGACAAAGCAATCTCCAGTAACATCAAGTTGGAGTGCTAATGATAGAAATTACCGTAGACTTTCTCATTCTTAAGTTAGAGCCGAGAATCATTTCCGTTCATTAGTTCTATTATCAATACCTAGAGGAGAGTTCATAAGTATTGTTCAATATTAAGTTATATATAGAAAAAAGGTGGACCGATCTGATGATGTGAAGGTCGCGAGAAACCGCTCGATGTAGACAGCGCAGAAAATTTCGGTGCAAGCAGCCTTTATCATCTTTGGTAAAGTCTCATATCCTCACCTTTTTTGGCCACGTATGCCGCCGAGGGGAGGCAGCTACTGAGCGACTTGTTGTCCAAGGAAATGTTCAGAGTACAAGGCCATGAGGAAAAACGCCTATGAGATGGACTGATCAGATAAAGACGGCAATAAATGGCTCATCATCGTTGCCAATATATGAGTGATGGACTAGGAAGGCGGCCATCAGAGAGGAATGGCGACGTGTTAAGCTTGCGACCAACATCTAAAACGATGACCACTACCACTCTGTCAAGAGTGATACCGACTAAGAAAATTACTAATTTAACAACCATACTTGATTAACTAGGGCCACATGGCTATACGATAAGCCGTAACCAAACCGTCTCTGTTTCCAAGTGCTGTATCGAAAAAACAAAATGAATAATATATTTTTTTTTAAACATTGTTAAAACTTATCTAATGTCACCGGAGCTGATATTAAATACGCTAAAAGCACATAAATACATTAAAATAATAACCAATACAGTTACTCCACGTCTGATACTAATCATTGCAGGTAAAAAAAATTCGGAAACACGCCATTAGGACTGTAGAACAAGTCGCATCGCACGTTTTTTTTTTCTCATACTTAAATATAGAAAGACAAATCTAATGGCACGGAGCTACAAAAGAACTATTTTCGACGTGAACAAAAAAAAAAACTAGTTTTTCTAATATCAACATCGTAGGTGTTAAAAATATTTCTAATGTTTACTTGTCAAAAGTTAATACATCGTGTATTCAAATGGTAATTTTGAAATCGCCATTATCATCATCAACATCATCATTCGATAGGCCTCCAATGGACATAGGCACTCCGCAAAGATCTCCACTCCAATACTGTGCTGCCTGTATCTAACCTTTTTCCGTAACCTTCATCAGATCGTCGGCCCCACTTGTGGGGAAGCACTACATCTATCGGTACCTGGCCGCCCATCTTACTAAGACCATATCTGTGCCCATCGGCCATTAGTCTTTCGAACAATGTGCCCTGATCATTCCCTGATAAGTCTGGATTCATTTGAGCTACATCGGTAGCCTAACTTTTAAATACTATTTAAAATAAAAAAAATTAATCAAAAGACTCATAAAATGAACTTTTGACTACAGTATGGTTTCGCAGATGAAATTACAGGCCGTGTGTCAATTTTTTTTTAGATTGTATAGAAAGGTAAGATAAATTTTTTTTATACCTTTTTTTTATCGAAACTAAAAGGTAATGATTTTCGTAGATATAGTTTACCAGCTATTCCCCGCCTGCTTTGCTGGCCGTCATATAAAATTAGATTTGTAGATTAGATTAGAAATTTATCTGAAATATTGCCGCCTTGCGGCAACCCCCCGCCCCTTCCCGTTATTAACCCTTTCGCAACTCCCTTTGAAGAAAGTATTTGGCGAAATCTATTTTACGTGACTCCTAAATGGCAGAAGCAAAATCACTACCAAATTTTAAGTGTTCACGTTTAATAGTTTTGGAGATATAGTGATGAGTCAATGAATCTCTTCTGGAAATCTTCTATATATATAGTTATACATCATATATGATATTTTATTGTTAACTTCTAATAATAGATTTTAAGGAATTATCGTTATTTTCATTGACAAAGCATGGGGATACTTTTAATTTTCATTTTCAATTGACGTGGCAATCGAGTCGAGCATCTATTAATAAAGATCATACCCTTAACATCGTGGCGGTTGTTAGGATGGCACACGCAACACATTGTACTAATCGATTTGAGTTATAAGATGTTAAGTCTCGATACTCTAGTAGTTACACCACCTGGAGTGCTCTACAAACCGGAAGCAGTAGCATTTGCATACTAATGTTTGATGAAGGCAGAATTAGGAGCTGCAGCGGGACTTACAAAGATGGTCATAGATAACTGAGATCTACTAGTAAATGTAGAGATTATTGATATATTATATATAAGGTAGAGGTTGCAATCATCGCATGTGCCGTCGGTTGTATCGATAATTATTCAGCCAAGCGCGATCCGGACATATCGCATACGAGTGCAGCATCATAATCTTTATGCTCGGAATCGTAAAACGAGATGCATGAAAGAAATCCAATATTCCAAGACGTTTCACCGTAAAATTTGAATAATTTATTATTTTAGGTCGTTGTCACCGTTTGAGTGATGCCAGACAGACAAATGACTAAACAGATACATAACGACGTTGAGGAGACAGAGAGAGAGAGAGACAGAGCGAGATAAAAAAAACAATAGCATTGTATCGCTAACGTGTAATGGACGTATGAAATAAATAAAAAAAGATGCACGGGTCATTACAATATGTTCGGAATGAGAAAAAAATTCAGATAAATTTGCATTTTGTAGTAAAGGTGACATAAAAAGCGGTGCCGGTCGCTCTATTAGCATATCCTCATTGTCACCGCATCGCTAAATGGCCGGCTCCGCGATAATTGACACAAAAAAGTATTTTTGCAATGGAACTGCTCGCGGTCGGAACGGTGTTTCTGTCTATTAGCACTGAATCGCTTAGTCGGTTCAAATGTTTATCCACACCGGCTCCACAAACAAGACAGGAATAATCATCATTTCATTCATAGGCCTCCCCCAAAGATCTCCACCTCGATGGATCCTGCGCTGCCCGTATCCAGCTGCTACCCGCAACCTTCACCAGATCGTCGGACCACCTGGTGGGAGGCCTGCCAACGTTACGCCTTCTGGTTCACGGTCGCCGTTAGAGAAACTCGGTGCCTTATCGACTGTCATCGTTCGAGCGATGTGTCATACCCATTGCCACGAGGCTGACAATCTTTTGAACCATGTTGGTTCTCCTGTGGATCTCCTTATTTCTGATTCGATCACACAGGGAAACCCCGAGTATAGTCCCCAGCAGGAATAGTAAACATACTAAATAATACATATTATATAAATTTATTAATAATAAGTTGACTTTACTGGGGACCATCTAGGTACAAAAGCAAGGCCTATTTCTGCCGCCTGACCTGATAGTAACGTACATGCCTGCCAATAACAAAGCTGCAGTAATTAGGATAACATACACTGCACTAAGTGCTCGTCGTTTTGAAATCTAAAACATAGCTTGGTTCCTGGTGGAATGACAAACCTGAGATCTCCTGAGGAACACACCCGTGCCTCCCTGCACTACGCCTAAGCACGCTCCATGGAAGACCGTAACCGTCCTGTGCACCTTCACTGTGCTACGACATATATGAGGATCACTTCGTCCTTGTCGTTCACCCCATCTTTTGAAGTATGAACAGGTTCTGTCTAACACCTTACGGAGTCCAAGTCAACCTTATCTGCAGGAAGTGTATCCTGCTGAAAAATAAACAAGGCTCTAACCATCCACCAACCCATACTGGACCAGTGTGCTCTAATAAGGAGATCTTTGGGTGAGGGCTATGTCCAATAGTGAACGACTATCGGCTAATGATGATGATGATGATGAATATTTTATTTATTGTATTACATATCATAAAATTTCAAAGTAAATAATATATAATCGATTACAACATTTTTAAAGCTATATGAATTCGTATCTTTGGGTAACAAAGTTAAATCTTATAATTTTTCAACAGACAATTCAGTTAAATATTTCTATAAACGAAACAAGAGCCGCTTAATTACCACGGTAACATCTGCCTTATTAAAGTAATTAAACATACTGTAATTTTTTTTTAATTTGACGCTACTTTCGGCAACTGTTCTTTTAACAGATACAAGTACTACGTTTAAGTTGGAACCTGTATCACGAGCTTGATGCATACACACCAATATTTCTTATACAACACAACCAACATACACCCTTCATCATTATACAAAAAAAAATATTTTTTGATCTACAATGAGGTAACACTTGACCAAAACGTCAAGAGTGATAATCCTATTCTTAGTAACCCAAGGCAGTTGTGAATGTAGCCTGAGCACTGGATATTTCAGAAAAATCTGTGCTTATCAGTAGCATGCGGATCGAACCGCTTAAGCACTGAACAAACCATTCATATTCATGAGCATAATATATAAAAACACTTGCGACATTTCTTAGAATTACAAGTAATTGCTTTGGTAATACATTCGGGATTCCCCACTATTCATTAGGAAGTAAACCAAATACTAATTGAATGACTGTGACAAGTTACTTGTGTACCGACTTCTGTAGTTTAAGTTACAGCCCAGGCCAAGTTTTGGCGACAGTGGACTAACCACTGTCCTCATTTTGTGACAACGGTAGAGCGTCGTTGTCTAAGATTATCTCCCGTATATTGATATCCGGAACGAGGCAATATTACGGATGTAACTTTACAAAATAGTAGCTATCTAAAGTAGTAGAACTCAATCATCATCCTGACTTGATTTGGAATCGAACCAGTGATCTGTGTTACAAAGCAAGCGATCAGTCGCTACGACACCAAGATTAATTGGAAGATATGGAAAAATTATCGTATTTTATTTAAAAACGACGAAACGAGAACAACGGTCACCTGGTGGTAAGTGATACGTCTGCCCATAACAATGTGGTGATAGAATTTACACAGCGCAAGATTATCCTTGTCGCTGGACATAACACGTTAAGCCTCGTTACCCAAATAATTTCACTAGCTACAACGCCCTTCAAACCGAATCACTAGTAATATTTGTACACTATTATTTGTCGTTAGAAAAAGGAGCCTACCAACAATAAATACTGCTTACATATGTCTTCAATACATTAATTGAACTTGAAGTTAGTTGCTTCTGATACAAATGAATCGATAGCGCTATTGTATGATATTCCCGTCACGGATATTCGATATGATGCATACTCTCATTACACCGTAAGGTCATTCCGCTGCATCAGCACAACCAAGGTACCGCCGGTCTTAAAGCAAAGGTGGGTCGCTTTGTAACTTGGTAAATGCAATAACAAGGTTTCCGTATCGGATAGATTTTCCTTTGTTGGCATTCCGTGTTTTATGTAAGCGATATTTGATAGTGAATTTGTTTATAGCTCCGACTTAGTTATTACATTGAATTTGTTCTTGGATTAATATAACTAACGAATATCAGCAAAAGCATCGAGATGATCAGCAAGTTCACCTGATGGTTAAGATATGCCTGTAAAAGTATATAACTGTACAACTTGTGGCCTAAGTTGTTTCGTCCTAATGATATTACCTGTTGCTGATCCTTAAATTTTCTTTAATATAGATTAGTGCTTGACCATGATTCCACCTCATGTTCAGTGGGGATGTGATCTGTAGGAATTAAGCGTAACAGCCTGTGCCATATTAAAACTGGAAGATATATTTGCAAGCTACCGTTTAATGACAGAACGTGATATGGTACGTGATTAGTCTACAAAAGAGACCTATCCATAGGTTATTTGAATACGGGATAAATTTTAGTATACGCATTGCAAAAGTGTTATTCCATAAATGTTAGTATATTTTTAAACGGGTTAATATTAATAACAGGACAAAGTACCGTACGCCGATGACTGCATGAGATATTACATATTAATTTCGCTTTATTTCATGCATACGGCTCCCGTCTCGGAAATATGCCAATCATGTCATAATGTTTATTCCGCATAAAAAACAAACGTCGCGCAAAATACGCTGCCGTCACTTACGCAGGAGACGGCAGCGGGCGCAAAATAAAAAGAAACACCGCCTGCACCATCACCACCGGGGGCACATTCACATTGCGCACTAATTATGTTTGCGTTGCAGTTCAATCTCCGCGAAATCGGAAACGTTAATTAAACAAAAAAAAAAAACGTAAATTTCAAGTTCAAGAAACATTGACACGAATTAACTGATTCGCTGTAGACGGGTTAAAACGTCACGGACGGTGTCCCCTTCAATCAGGGCGATACAGATTTAAAAGGTACAAACGGGCGCATCAACCCCATGGGCGATACCCTCACTGGGTCCCGGGTGAGAGTAAAATCGACAGTTTACGATCTCGGACGATTCGAGTACGAGAGCGAAACGACAGAGCCCGATAATAATTTAAATGTGTGGAGCGAATAATTTTACACTTTTTAGGACCTGACCGCAATGAACGAAAATATTCTCTAAAAACATATAAAAATCAGCTGTCGTTGAACTTGCTCGATAGTAGAAGTTCGGCGGGAGTGCATCCGAATAAATACGAGGCAATAAAGGTATTATTGCTGAGAGCATTGGGGCACCATTGGACTCAACGTCGCTAATGTTCGACCCTAAAATAAAACCGATTGAAACCGACCCGATCCAGGCTTTTATTTTTTAGGACCGACACTTCCAAACAAAGATAATGTGAACATGATACTCAGCTCAAATTACACGCATTACTTTACGCGACAAACTCGCGAAAATCAGCCAATACATTTTTAAATCCGATAAACGGAAAGGTTAAGAAGGTCAAGCGCAATTTGCTTAATGTGCAACAGGTCATACAGTTTTAAGTGTTATCAGTATCATCTTGGTGGGTATACGTTAATAAACTTAAAGTTCTCGAAAGTAAGCAGATCGAAATCGAACTAACACGATACGGAGTTATGCTAATTTTATCACCGACTCAGAAACGGATATGCCCTCTTAAATAACTTATCAAGTTGTAAAAATAAGGGATTCCACATTAGCTTGAAGCGGTCGTAAATAACATGCAGTCTTCAAAAGCCGAAGCGGGATATCGGGCATTGAAATCCCAAAACGAAATTTATCTTCACAACTTCATGATCCATATGAAAATATAAATCAAAGTCGGAATAAAAAACTGTCCGTTTTGCGGATTCGAGAAAAAATGTGCGAATTACTATTTTTTATTCGTTTTATTGACCTCCGAGTTAAAATTGCGGTGCAATTAGACACACCCAAATATGCACAAATTTCGCATATCGCTTTTTTTTTTGGGTAGTTCCAATAAAATCTGCTAATTAGACATGCAATTCTATTTCTGCCTTTGTATATACAGACGCCAAATACAACTGGATGCCAGCCTCCGACCTGAGAATTTTATTTCGCGTTTGATAAGGCAATGGGCAAAAAAATCTCGTTTGTTTTTATGCTTTGAATTATTTCTTTCAATAAACCGATGTTCGGGATTGTATAAAGACGAGAATGCAAATTTTATCTCATATGGCCGCTTATAATTAAATTTAAAGATTCAAAATATTCATTAACTCGATGTATTGAAGTGACGATTATATCCCAATTTTACTGCAACACATATGCAGTAAAATTTACGAGTCTCCGAAATACATAAATTATTTGGACTATCAATTTTGTGTCATTAGAAAACTAATTTGAAACTTTGACCCGTATCCAAACTAAAATAAAAGTCAATGTTTAATACGAAGACAATTTTTACCTTATTTTCGTATGTTTTAAATTATCATATATGTTTAATAATCCGCTGTTATATATCCATTTAAAGGTTTGCTAAATCTAACGCTTAATATTGAGGACCGTGTATTTTATCCCGGTAAGTTTGACCCGGATCAAACTTACCGTTGCATTACCATGCATTAAAAAATTAAGAATCCATGTAATTAGGGTTATAAGTAGGTTGCAATTTGATATCAGAGGAAATGTCAGAAATTAGAAATATCGCAACTACTAACCTCAGCACTGTATACGGGTGCTCTAAATTTGAATACACGTGGTGAATATGCCAAAGCGGCCATTGCCGCTGAAGCTAGCTGGACGGCGCCTAGTGCCGCGCGGTTGCCTTCAGCGCAGGTCGCCGGCGGCCCCCGGAGCTCCTCTATCTGCGCTCCGAGGAGCTCGTTGCGCAACAAGCAGGTGTAGGCGAGGTGCTCCCTGCCACCGCCGGAGCCGTCGGTCGCCGCGCCCTCCGCTCTCGCTTTCTTTGCCGGCTGGTTTTCCGTACCGCGACGTATTGCTGTAACAAATAGATGTTTCGATTAAGCTATGGACCCAGTATCCGCGAGCCCAGTATCAGATGAGCTAAGTAAAGAAATAACTAGCAAGCAATATGCAATACATCAACAGAGAATAAAAATGAGTTTCTTATAAATATCTGCCACTGTATTTTGAAGAAAAATTAAATTTCTCTAAGATATATAAGCATAGCTAGACCGTCAATGATAGTTGTATATTTACATCGTACACATACAATTTATATGCTCTACTGGTAGCAGGTATCTGTAGCTACCACCGCAGCTTCAATTTCATCCGCTTAACTTTACAGTGTGGTGATTTAAAGGGTTTTGCACCTAGTGAAATATCTGGAGAATGGCACGTTGTAATGGATCGACGTACCACTTATCAAATTAATGTGTCACTGCTCATGTTCTTCGTGGAATTATTAAAAATAAGAAAAGTGCAATCAAAATACTAACTGCTGCGATAAATCGGTAACAAAATGTTACGTCTTCATGTATAGTCATACCGCGGCCTCTATGAAACTAATTTTTCATGATAGTATTCTCTTCTGTTTATTATCATCATCATCATCATTAATTTTAGCCGGAAGACGCCCTCAGCACGCAGATGCGATAGGCCTTCCTCAAAGGTCTCCGCACCTATCTATCCCACGCCGTTCACTGGATGTGGGTCATCTTATGATCTTCACTTGATACTTGTTTATAATTTTATTATACGTTTAAAAAATATTAGTTTAGGCAGACATAAAACGTTACTCGGTTATTGTTGGTTTATTAATCACGACATAAAACGATGCAGGGAAAATGTTTCATGTTATTTTAGGTAATATAGATATTAAACCACAATTTGCCTACGTCATCCGTCAAGTTTTAATATTTACCACTGTTGTTTGTAAACACGGTAATGTGTAATTATTTGAAGAAAACGAAAAAATCAAATATGGATAATGATCTAGAAAATACGGCAATAAAATCGTGAAGTCCATAAATAGTACGATCGATACGTAGTCGACTTCACCAGGTCGCTGTCGGCGCCGTACGCCGAGGCGCGTGCCGTCTGATTCATTGCTCAGACATTCATCACACCCGGTGATATATTACCGATGTTTCCATTTTTATATTTACAAATGTGCTTTATTTCCAACATTAGAAATGTTCTAATGAAAAAAACAATAAACCTAAGTTCTATACCCCGATGACGAAGGAAACCAACAAATCCTTCAATGAATATAATGAATATATATAAATAATAGAAACACTAATCTACTTTTAAACAAACTATTATTTGACAATATTTTAATTTTAACTTATTTGATAACCACTACTAAACATAGGTCTTCCCATTTGAATATTTGCTGTACCCGCCACAATATGATGATGAATTTCACATGATTTAAGAGTTTTATCATAGATAGTTCTCTAAGTAACTTTTTAGAAAATGACGACGATGAAGTGGCAATGGTGATATTCTCACTATGTAACAATATAAACACAATAAAATTTCCGCATTTTTCTATTCGACTATACTAATATGAGGCTTACGTCGTACGTTAGGATGACAATAGGTTAACTCTTATCACAAGTAATTTCCTTGGCTGGAACGCTCTTCAGACTGGAACACAGTAATGTTCCTACACTACTGTTTTACGGCGAAAATAATTGCCGTACACCACCGACCATTATCTCTAGGCGATCTACCACAGCAGTACAACCATCAGCAAGAGTAAATTAGAATTTAAATTATTAAACTTTATACTTAATATCCAGCCAATTAACAGTATACACTATTAGTGTTAACAAACTTGTAATATAATACAAAAAATATATAAAAAAGAAAATTATATTAGAATATTTAAATGTATAATGCCGACATCATTACTGATGGTCTAATTATAATATCTCCAAGATAGTGGCCAGATTATAGTAACATCATTCTGCGTTAATCATATAATTTTTAATTATATGAAATTTATTATAGATGACATATTGAGGGTAAATTAATTTTTTTTTTTATTATACTTACGTGTCTATATGTGGGTAATAATACGAAACGTATAGTTGGCGTTAGACACTATCATCTATAGTAAAGTTTGAATTGGATTTCACAAATATTTCATGAAAAATTTAAAACAGATATTTATTTAAACTATAGGATAAATGTACGTAATTCTTGTTATTGAAAATATAATCAAAAATTATGTTAATTATATTTGTGCTATATAATGCATCGGTGCTTTATATTCAATGTAGTAAAATTGTGATCATTTAAAGATATTAACAACAACGCGACGGTACATATCAGTGGCGACTTGGGAGACATTGCCAAAAATACCAATTTACCGCGTAATAACCACCACCAATGTTTACGGTGCATGGGGGACGGTGAATCATTGCATAACGTCAAATTATTGCGGAGTGATTCACAAATCTAGTTATCACGATGGCGAGACGTATTTATTGCAACAACGAAATAACTTGCTAACTTTTGAGGAAAATTGTGAAATTTTTTAAGACACCAATATTTACTATTCGGAGTTCTAGAGGAACTCTGCAACGAAAACCTTTATACTATAAGACTTGGTTGTCGATTTAGTTCTTTCTGCAGCGGTCGATTACGGGATTTTATAATCTTTGAAACGAGTACATATTTCACCGATCGATGTAGAGATTTTTTGAGAGAAGGCCTATGTCCAGCAGTGGATGTGTATCGGCTGATGATGTGACACATATTTCGTCAAGAGCAACTATAAGATCCGAACATGTGCAGTGACAGTTTCTTAAGGTACAAATTATGTGTAAAACTGTTGATTTAATTATTGATATCAACAGGGTCACATAAAATAAGCGCAGCGCCTACGTTGCAGTGTCTAGACTATACAAATTCTAGGCTACGAGAAACACAAAGAGAACAATGCAAACCCATAATTCTGATTCATCCGTACCACGCCCGGTTGTTGGATGTACTTTGCTAAAAAATTAGAAAATTACCTGCGGCTTGATTATGACGTAAGTAAAAATATTAAGGTATACAAAAGATAGGGAAAAAAACATCCGTTAACAATTATGATATTCACACGATTTTAGAATCAATTCTAAAACTACCTGCACTTCAAAGAACAGTTCCTACAAGTTAAATTTTACAATAGAAAATATCCATACAAAAAATTATATATAAAAACTGTAGCAAAATTTTGAAAATATTAGCTGAAAAAGATCCAGCTGCTTTGGACGTAACTTATTTATATTAATCTTAAAACACTAATCGCGGATAATATATTGAAAGTAAAAACAGCTGATCTAAAACCTATACTAGGTATCGAAAATTGAGGCTTAAATAAATAAAAACATAACAGGCAAATCAAGAAAAGAAGCTTCAAATGTTATAAAGAAATTATATTATATATTCAAAAATATAGAATAAAATATATAAATATAGAAAAATAGAATATATATATATATATTCAAAAAATATTATAAAGAAATTGAATATAAAAACCTATTCGCAAATTACCTATTCGTAGGAAAATATGTGTTGACCGGATAAACATAGAAAACAGAATCTGCTTTATAT
Source organism: Ornithoptera alexandrae (assembly GCA_029030555.1). NCBI lineage: Eukaryota > Metazoa > Arthropoda > Insecta > Lepidoptera > Papilionidae > Ornithoptera > Ornithoptera alexandrae. The sequence goes on along the minus strand of JARDVY010000023.1, from coordinate 10,679,227 downwards.
TTCAATACGTAATCCTATATCTCTTGTTGTTAAATTATTATTGTACACAAAAAATATAAAGCTCACTAGTAATATCCGTAGAATTACACAGTAACAGATCTATCTATCGGAATAGTCTGTAATTGTATTGTTTTAATAAGGCAAACTCTACTGCCGAAGCACTCACGAGTTCCGGTTTGTTGAACGATGACGTAATTTCCGTGAGGATCATATTGTATCCCATTTTAATTAACGTCGATTAAATTGTAGAAGTGTAGTAGTAAGAAACGGCTGCTGTGCTATTCCTTAAACGATTTGCCCGATTACTGTCCGATGAAGAACTTAAATAGAGGCCATAGCTCGCAGAGTTTCAATGGTCTTCGCTGAGATCTCTTGTGTTATTTGATATTTTGGTATTAGCATTTCCTAAACTAAATTATTTAAAATAGGTAGTGTTTTAAAACAACTTTTTTTACGATTTTACACAACAAAAGCAGTCCTCTCTCTGTAAATATGTACATTTATTATTCAACAGTCGTATCACGAAACGTACGCCACCAAACAAACCTTGTATGCAGATTTCAAGCATCGGACATATAAATTCTAATAATGCAACCTGGAAAATCATTTTATGATAACATATGTACATAAAAGTACGATAAATTCCATCACAGCGAGGACTATTTCAATATTCGAGCTATAGCAGCGTGTATATTACTTTCTAGTTTGAAATTGGTAAGCAGCAGCAGATATGCATCTCGGGATACTCTGATGTATTTTACACTTGTTGTATTGATACTTTCTGTAACACTTTGTTAGTTTACGTATTAAATGGAAACATTATCAATGTACAAAGAACTGGTCATAAATTAAGACGGATAGGGTGATGAGGCCCGCAGTATATTTGCGCGATCAGATCAAAAAGAAGGAGAGCAGTAAAAAACTATAGTTATCGACATGACGCTACGATTCGAAAAGCTTAAGTTGTATTGGGCAGGGCACGTAGCTCGTAAAACCGATGGATGTTGAGGACTTAAAGTGCTGGAATGACTACATCAAATGAATTGCTGGGAGCCACTGGACTCGAAGAGCGTGTGACCGCGTTTTGTGGAATAAGTTACAAGAAACCAATGTCTAATAGTTGACGCATTGAGATTGACGATGATAATAGCTACTACTTAATACTGAAATTATAGTTAATCAACAAAGTACGTATACCTGATTAAAGTACAGCCAGAATGATTTTGATTAAAAAGAATAATACACATTGCATCAAATTGTATAAACGACATAAACATCCTGTGGCTACCAGCTCTAATTTATGTTTATATGCTAAGATTCATACACATTAATAACCGGTAGCTTCCTACACACGACCGCAAAATGTCCTCATTATACTTCATCTCCAACGGCGCATGTTTCTAGTTCCTTAATAATTAAAGAACATTATTTATATCACCAGGAGCAACCTGCGCATAGAATATATGCATAACAACCACAGTGCGGAGTTTCTAAGAATTTTCCGCATAGATTTTCCACAGCAATTATGCGTAATCGAATGCGCATGAATAGTGCATGAAGTGAGAAATCGATTTCGTGAAACGACTTTATCTTAAAACGATCGACACGGGGAAACTGGTCTTGTTACGGGACTAGGTTCTGCTGCTATAGATAAAATTTAAACAAGGAGGAATCAGGTGTACCATTGTTAGAGAAATCAATCATAGAAGAAGGCTCTAAATGACATCCATAATGTAGTAAGACCCTGTTGTAAAGGAAGAAGTTTATGGATGAAGAATTTGTTCTGAAAAATTAAACCTTCCTCTCGCATGCTTAAAATTTTGTAGACTGATAAAGAAAAAAGTCGAAGAAAAAATTACTACTCACTAAGATTTTTCACTAAGGTTTTTAAGGTATTTAAGGTAGACAGAAGTGTGTTTTTTATAGAGAAACAGTATAACAAAAGCTAAAATTTCCAATTTTATGTGCCTTTTTAATGTAGCGTACACTATACTGTTCGTGTTGATTTTACTCAAACTTGTGCCGAAATTTGGGTCAACGCACTCTATAAGCGACGACCGGACATCGGAAGTACGCACCGAAATTGCATTAGAATACAGCGGGCGGAGGAATAAATAATAACGAACGGTTGCTATCTGCTCCAACGTACTCATATTTAAGTTCGATCACACCTTTTCCTTCCTGGGCGACGTCCATACACGGCGCCCGACGTTATACTTAGCTGCTTTATTTGGTAAGCTACGTGACAAACGGACAGCGGTAATTAATTCTGGCTCCACGCCGAAATCGGCGACATCCTGGCGGATGGAAATTTGCGCTGAACCTAACCAGCCTTAGAGTCCAATTTGCAAAGGTTGCTTATTAGTCTAGTTGTCTAAGTCCAACCGCCGCTTGCAAGGTCGCCACCTACATGGACGCTGCCCACATCCATCTCTTCGATGCTAGAGAATAGCCGCAAATTAGGCCGAATTGATATGGCGACTACAGTTTGTTATACTACAAGTACAATTATAGGCGTCAAATCACGTTTCCATATAATGAAGCAGCACACGTGTTAAGTTTAAACTTAATGAAAATAACTTTTACAGTATTTATGTTCTTTCATAACAAGTTCTTTAATGAAGACACGAATGTCATAGTTTCATCTTACTATTACATTTTCGTAATAATGTTGCCATAAAACTTGGTGTCTACATTTAAGAAAAGTGATTACACGATTACTTCGCTACACGGCTGTGGAATGACTACTTAAGATTCGATATCAATGATTATATCTCAAACATAAAGTCATTTCCCTCTCTGCTGAAGTCTTACTGGGCACCACCGCAACACCTATTTTCGTCTGTATTAGAGCAGTAAGTGACACCTTAACAATATATTATTTGAAATGAAGTCACTCCAGTGCTCCGAGGCGGGTTTCATGTGACAAGATCATTAACTTTAGCGCATGCGCGGCAATGCATTTGATTGCACTGTTTTGCCGTATGTAGGACATGTTTCAATCCACCAGATAAACATACTGATCATCTTGACAATTTCTTTCCAATAAATCTATGAAAGATCTATATTACAGTAAAAGAATTGGAATAGACATGAATATTAAAAGAAAAACAATAATCAATCTTCTATAGATAGGATGTTAATGTGTTACAAAGAGCACGTAAATATATACATGGCAATTACTAACTGAACTGGAATGAAGAAAATATTATAAATGTAATAATAGTAACGTTAAAAAGCATACAAAGTTCCAAACAATACCCATAATGCTAGGGGAAAATGGAAACCACGCAACCACAAAGGAACAGAGATAAAAGAACTAGATAGTGTAAGTACTTGAGCGAAGTGGTGATAAGGTGGTATCGACACGAATTCACATAAACTGTGTCATCCACTCGCAACTCGGTTATCTACGTCAATTAAGAGTCGAAGGTGAAATTTAAAAAAAAAAATTACAAGCGACGTTATTACCAAAACTCGTCACAATGATATGATGTGTTTCGAAGAACGAAAGGACACGTCGTATCAAGTAAATCTGACCCCTTAAAATGCATACGAGAGATAAAAGAATATTATCAACACGTATGAACATATTTATATAGAACTTAAGACTAAATCCATATACTGCAAATATTTTTTCTGTTGGTTTTATTCAATGAAATGACGAGCGAAACATTTCTCTGATGGTAAGTGACACACACGCCAGCGAACATAGCGCTAGTTAGAATGATACACTGCACCACATGCTCGTCGCCTTAAGACACATGGTGTTCAGACTCGATACCACAATAATTTCACTAATTACAACGCCATTCAAGCCCGAACATAGTAATGTTTACATACAACTGTTTGGCGGCCGAAATTGGAGCAGCAGAGGTTCTTATCTAAACGGTCTCCGAAAATAGAAACTGACTAGAACAGAATGAAGCTTGGACTCCAAAATTACTTTACTTAATGTTACATGAACATACTTCAATAGTGAACAGCAGAAACCGTAAAGCTATAACGGCAACGCTAAAACTAGAAACGAACACATACGATTTGGTAAGTTCGGCTGGAATACTTCAGTAACTACTAACTAACTAACAGTTAAAGAGCAATTGGAGTGTAATTAAACCTAGAGTTAGAATTGGAGCTATAAATACTCGTTTAATGTTACAACGAAACGACTGAACGTTGCTACAACTTTCGATACGTAGGACGTTCTAGAAACGAATAGTATATTTTGAGATAATATTAAATTGTTGTGACCTAGGTTTAGTAATATGGTCAACAATTTTAACACAACCAGTTATCTATTTTGTCCAATGATAAAGAAATCATTAAAATCTGTCAGAGATTAGTCATACGTAAAATAAGGAGTTGTATAGCTTTTTTTAAAGAGGAGGGAAATCTTCTAAAGATATCTTGCATCTGGGGGATGATTAGGTTATGTGGAACTTTTACCAACTAAATCCTCAGTGCGTAGCGGGGACCCTGGTATCTCCTACGGAACGCACCAGTGCCTCCCTATACAATGTCTACGCATGACCTAGGGAGGATGTAACACTTCCCAACATCGTCGCTTTGCTATGACAAATAGATGACCCTGGGCTCCTTTAGAGGGCAATGGCGGTCCCACATTCAAAGCCCACGAACTAGAAAACCGTTTTTGGTTACTTTCCAGGACAGACAAGGCTCACTTTAGTTCTATTCTTAATAGACCGAGACTACATTGCAGGAGTTGAATGGCTTGATAATTTTATTACTACCTTTAGTAGTTTGCACACTGTTGCTAAGTGACAGAGACGTTGCGGTAGTGCCTCTCTATGCACTAGTAAAAAACGGAGATGTATGACGAACGTAATGTAGTAAAGGACGTGCTTACTTATTCGACAAAAACAGTCGATTACATCATTGACTATAATTATTTTATAACTAAATTAAATAAAGTTGATATATTATATGCAGGTAAGTGATATCGTTAAAGTATATTGCATCGCCAGTTCTAGCAGGTGCGTAAGGAGTTGATAACACGACCCAGTTTCTAACTATTACGTCAACTGGAGCTACCGTTTCATGTCGCACTTTAGACCGTAGGTAACAGTCTTTAATATAGTCGACATACTGTAATAAAATAGAATTGACTTCAACAAATATTGGGATGCTTTCAAAATAGTGTAAAATATCTTTGTCGGCCTGAAAAACAGAAGAAATTTCCAACAATACGTTTATATAGCATTCGACCATAATGAATCTAAATGAAATTTGATAATGTGTTATCAATAGAACTACTATAATTTTAGTATACATAATTAGAAATATTTCATAAGAAAATATGTTTACTTTTACTAGAAATGGTTGTACGAATATTTTTCCATATATAATTACGATCACTTATATATTGAATGCACTATATTTTTTTCGTTTCAGTAGATGGAGTATACTCACCGCTATTCTACCGTCAAAGTGCTTTAAGAGGGAACTAAGAGTGAAGAATTCCAACAAAGGTGCATGCACAGATGTCAACACCAATGTTGAGGAGGCCTACAATCGGCCATGGACATCAAAAAGTAAAGATTATCATTGAAAATATAATATTAAATATCATGTAAAATAATAATATTAGTAACTATTACATATAGCAGTTTAGTCATTAGTTTTAAAGTGAACGGAAACGGACGCGGGCGTAGCCTGTTTTACTTCAAAACAAACATCTACCGATAGCGCGACGAATTCAAAGTCACCTCAATTGTTTAAGTTGACGGCGTTACGTATGTTACACTTGTAACTACGGAGATAACATGGGAAATACTGAACCCCTTGTTGGGGTTCAGTACAGCAATTATATGATTAGGAAAAAAGGGCATTGTTTTTACAATAGTACAATATACAAATTATCTAATGAATATAATTTGGTTTGGATTCATATCAAGGAATTTTTTTTTTAATTTCTACAATGCTTGTCTTAAAACTAGTAGCCGTCAACTGCACGATCTTGAATTAAGATTGCCTTTTTTACAATCTTTTTTTAATGTCTTCTTGAACTTTCTACTGTTGGACATAGGCCTTCCCCAAAAATCTCCATCATGATCTATCTACCATCAATATTACAGGTTAAGCGAAAATGAGGCTGAAAACTGTGAAGATTACTCTCCTAATATTAGAATATTAGGTTTTATATGTGATGAACCGGATGAGAGGAATGTTTGTTGGGCGTGCGCTTCATATAGAAAAAAAGCATTACATTCCCATCTAAATAATAATCTCTCATCTCACTTGAATGGTACACAACTATACTAAAGTTGGTGAATTTAATTTTAAGTATAGATAAACAGAAATTTCGGATACGGTATGGCATACCTGACCTAAAATTTCTGTGCCTTTACATGCACAGAATCCCAACGTTTTTCTAAACACCTCCATGATAATTCATAATTCTTAAGGTTTATTGGAAGGTAAATGACAACATGTACAGTCTAGACATCACTTTACAATGCTAGTAGTAATGCTAGGTCACTAACGGTAAATTGCGCGAGGCGGATTACAAATGGCAGCGCAGGCGATGCATCTTGCATCATCGTGCACTCGCGGCGCATCGTCGGCAAGTTCCTTAACCCTAGCGTCGTTATCGGTACCTATTAGGGCCACTCGAACAACGAATGCGCTTCGAGAAAAAACAATATCTCACACAGGAGCAATGTTTTCACTTTCCGAATGCACCGCTTATCGTAAAGTTATCAGGCGACCCCAAGCGTTTCACAATCGTAATGTTAGTGCAACTATTCTTGGAACCACTTTGTGTACGTAACTTCCACGTGTTCCTGTTCGAAACTATGATAGTAGAAGGTTTTTTTTTTATTAAAAAACAATATGGAAATCCATATGAATGTTTAAAATCTCAACATTAATCATGTAGTCAGACAATACTTTGTCACTTATCGACGTTTGAATAAAATATTTACCCAGATCGACGAATTATAGAAATGATGATACAAAAGAACATATTGTATTTATTTTTATAGTTCAGCGATATAATAATAAAATACATTTTACCTGAAGTTCACGGTGAGTTAAGTGACAATGGGGCCGTGTTAAAGCGTGTTCGCCCAGAATAATCGGTGCTCGTATGTTAACTGCTGAAAGGCAGCAATGTTATGTCAGATTTACAATATGAGGGTGGTAGCTAGCCTCCGCTTGCTCGACGGCTAGCGACGTGACTTCGGAATTCAACCAGAGACTTCCGTGTCATAAAGCAAGTAATAAGTCACTGCGCCACGGATCCATTTAAATATTGTTTAACCATGACCGTGTATGGCTAGTGAACATATACATAGCTATTCAACAACTTTTAAGATCATGATATTTTCTATTATCAGCTGCACATTAATGATATTGAAAACACAAAACGTATTTGACTAAGTCACTTGCTGTTATTCTAACAAGTTTTTCTTTTATGTAATAGGGTACTTTCACTTCAGCGATGTGGGAATCAAGACATCTATTCCTCCCGTGCATATCGTAAAAGCGTATAGCCGGGGCCATTTTGTACAATAGCAACTAGCATACAAACTACTACTCTCTCAATGCTTCGATAAATTTAACTTATCCCCATAACTTGATCCTCTAAAAAGGAATCGCTTTTAACAAAAAAAATCCCGTCCAAAAAGTGTGCTTCAGTGTTACTTTTGTTAATAAGTACATTGTTTTTAAAGCATTCCTGCGCATTTTATTTTATATTTATTCAGGGTCCTTTGTCTTTGCCGGATATGTCAGATAATCATACATTGACCTTACAAAATTTCTCAAAGTAAAATATTGATAGACAAATCAAAGATAGATAGGACTAACCATAACTAGGAGGAATCTAGTTATATTTAAACTTAGTATCAACTCATAATAGCAACTTAAGAACAAATCACTCGGAACATCGTGTACTGACAGAGTCATTATCCGCGGTACCCTGTAAGGCAAAGAACCCATATAGTGTAGGGTTTGTTGCTATTGCAGCTACTACTATATATTGTACTATCCTAGGGTACGAGTTGCCACGCCACAATCGGGTAACTGTGGGTGGTTAATTGCGGACTCCAACGCTATAAATTGCATGAAAGGACTGCTCTAACATTTCAGTGTTCTCGATTTTACAATTAGCATGTTTATGTTCTCATTAAAATACAATATTCAAAACTTACCATCCAAATAAGATAAATTCTCTAATTACTAAGGAATCTTGCGTGTGCGTCGGAACAATAAAGAGATTAATAACGATGTCAAGGGCATTATTAATCTTGTCCTACAATTAGTCTCGTTTTATCAATAACAAATGAGCATAATAAAATGTTTAATTATTATTAAAGCAAGCAAGCATTGAGATCTGATTCGACCAACATTTTACTGTCAAACCTCACTCAACGACATTTATGTGACAAAATAAAAATGGAGCCGGGACGTCGCATATTTATCTCAATTTTACGGCGGTACGCTCCAGGTCGACCTAATCAAAGAACTTGAAATTTAGGCAAATGTATGAATAAACATTTATCCCGCCGTCGTAATACGTTTTGTTATCGAATGCATTACTTTTGTGTAAAACCGGGCCCCTCGCAATTCACACCGGGGCCCGAGTTTGATATTTGTAATTCTAAACGCGACGGTAATTTATCGAGACGAAACACTGAGCTGGTAACAGATGAATGCAGGGATAGTTTAAATAAATTTGGAGTCGCTGCAATGAGACTCCAAATTTAAGGCGGCCTCGAGTGTAAATGTGCGGAGTTTCACGGCGGTGTAAGCCGTATTCAGTGTAATAATAGTAGTTCACGCAACGTGGAAAACGGAAAATGAAGCAAGAGCCCAGATAAGGTACAATGAACCTGCAAAATTGTCTGGCTTTGCTGATGAAACGGACGATATACGTGGCGGGGTATCCGCCCACTTGGATATCTAATGGCGAATATCGAATTCAAACGAATAAAATGTTAAATTTACGCCATATTCAACTTTGTATATTTCGTCCCTTCAAAGGCCAACCGTAATTTTGTTGTGAAATAATTTAACGAGGTTATTACCACAAGGTAGACCGACGATATAGTGAAGGTAGGGCAGCACAGGACTGATTGGTGTAGACATCCGTAAGGCCTAAATCCAGCTGTGGACATCCATCTGTTGTTGATGATTACCAAAACAAATTGACGAAGGTTTTCAACTTCAATTGGATATTCGCCGCAAAGGTAAATATTGTTTTATAGATTAATGAGAAGAAAAAGGATATTACAAAAATTAAATCCTTGTTCGTGCATTCGCAGCCCGTCTACGACTTTAATTAGAATATGTAATCGAAATTACAAAACATAAAGATCGTGCCGGCGCTGCATACGGAATAATCAAAATGTATTCATGGTCATGTCATTAGGTATTCAGAAAAATGGATGATTCGTGAGTGCATTGAACCAGTAACGCGACTGTAAGCTTAGCTCGGCTAGTGATAGACTTTAGCGCTCCTCGCTAGGAAATGCTATTCCTATCGTATCGATATGACCCGATAATAACAATAAAAACTTTTGACGTTTTGACGATTCACACCGTCAGGGCGGTGCTGTTGCTGTTACGGCTAATGTGATTCGGCGACATCATAAAATATACTCTGCATTCCGATGATAACGAAATATCTATTCAAACACATTAGTTTGCGATTGTAAGCGCTTTAAAATAACATAAAATTAAAATTATCAATAAAATAGATATAAGATAAACAATAACAAAGTTATGAAACCCCGGCCACGGATAACACTAGTGATGTCAAAGCTCATCAGACAGTCTGAGTGGATGATGTCAGACAAATCCTACCTATTGATGAGACTGGCCTTAGCGCGACACGTTGACAAGTGATTTATGTCCCATCTCAGGTGTCAAAAGCACGAGAGGGGAAAAAAAACTGTGGCAATTACATAAGAGAGTACGGGGCGTGCTGACGACGCGAGCATATATCATCCGGTTTAAGCACACCAAACGCGACAATATCAAGTCGTCAACCAAATCGATCACGATGTCACGTTGGTACAGTAACTATGATAGTAATGAATGATCGAGTGCGCTGCAAAAAGTACGATGCGGATAAGATTCTTCATTTCAATCCATAACGTGCATTCTACAAACTTAGCCAAATATTTTAACTAGAACAATAACATTATCATGAGAAGAAAAAAAATAAAAAAAAATTACTTGAATTAGATTATTTGTTACAATATCGAGAAACAACCTGCTGTAATAAGCAGACATCGATTAATTAAGATGAACGTTTGTCAATAGTTTATCGAATAGAAATCGTAGATGTGTTTGAAAAGATTGATCTTAATATTATGCAGCTACTGGTTTTAACATTTTCAGTGATGTTCTTAACACGATGCAATAAGAAAAAATTAAGAAGATAATTTTTTTCCATTACATAATTAATATCATAACATAATATTTAGGATTACGATGTCATGGAATAAATCATGAACATAAATAATAACATATTATGTTCCCACAGCTGGAACCATTTATCTATAACGTTGGTAAAGAGTAAGTGGATGTCGCATATCCAAAAGCTGCTGTTTTTAGTACATGTCGGTTTTCTAACAATGTTTTCCTTAATCGGAAGCTCAACATGATAATAATTTTGAATATATAACCTCAGTACTGTAGTGGTACACATGAGTAACTGCGAATAATCCGCTAGGAATAGACCAACAACCATGCGGGTGCCTCATTGAGGCCTCTATTGACTCAACAGAACAAACACAGGTACGGTCCGTAACTGCTCACAGTCGGCTGCTAAGCCACCTATAATTTATATTGACTTTACGCACTAAGTGTATATGTAGATTTTATTAAAACATTTCCTTATTTTCTCACGAGGCCTCTTAAATCGGCGAATTGCAAACTTCCAACGCAACATTCATTAGCTGAAGGTCTAACGTCCACGCGTTAGAAGCTCTGATATGGATTCGTATGGAGCTTAAAAATATTATTCCAATTTATGATGACTTTGTGCAAATATACCAGAAGTAAGTGTGTTATCTGCTTGAGTTTTGAACTTTAATGTATAAAAGTACTTGTATGCATCGCCACAGCCCAAGTTAGAAGTATACTTAAAGGGTTTAACTATCAAGGAAAATTTGTCAACTGTCGTTAGCTTCGCACGCACCAGTGACTACCGTCCAAGCGTTTCTATTTATCTAACCTACTTTCTAAAAGCACCTTCACCGCCTCTTTCCCTTTGGATCACGAAATTATTTCATTCCAATAGCTCTTACGAACAATTCAACACTTATTCTTATTGGATTAAATCGATACACGAATCGAATTACGATAGCGAATGCGCTAATAAATGATAAAATAGATACGAGAGTAAAAAAAAAATCAAGAAGCTTAAAATCATTACACGTTGTGGTTGCAAAATAAAACCAAAAAAAAATATAAGCAACTAAAACTATTTCCTAGACGAAGATAGACACCACCGGGTCAATAAACATGAAATGCGTCGACAAAAACGGAATAAGATTATAATGCGGGCGTGTCGATGACAAGCGAGATTGAATCATATGCAGTTGTCGTATTTATGCAAAGCGACCAGCTGATCTCAGGGTGGACTCAGGGTGAAGGCTGGTCAACCAGGCGGACAAGTTTCGACTGGTTTTTCGTGCCTCGCGACGCTGACGCGCGCTAAAAAAATACGATCCAATACCGGTCACATACTAAACGATTAAGTCAGCTGATTAATGTGTATGCTCACTTCGGTTATGCACTATGATTTAATAAACGACTCGCTTACATTTAAGAACGCTTTAAAAGTATTACGCAGTGTAATTTTTTTTTATTTTATCCTTCACCAGGGTAAAGGACGTAGACGTAGTAGTAATTTAGGTAAGGACGTAAAAGGTTTTTATAGATGTCGATAATCGGACCTTGTCGTGGTATTACTATCTTATCTTTAAAATTCCGTATTCTTGTAAGAAATGTTTAGTTACAAGTTACAACTTAACCCCATCATCATCATCGGCCGATAGACGTCCACTGCTGGATATAGGCCTTCCCAAAGATCTCCACATACAGTCAGCATGGCCTCCAGTACCGCTGGGCACTAGGGACTGCCGTATATAGCGGTCCATATAGGGGATTTGGGCCATTTCCCATCACGCTGGCCCAATGCGAGTTGGTGACACCCAGAGCCTAAGTGTTGATTAGCAGGGTTCATCACGAGCAAATGAGGTTGGTTTGGGTCCCGTGAGTTGTAGTGCTGGACTCCTTACACCCCCTTACTACAAACTTAATCTATATACAAAATATACTATAGGTGACTTATTAGTTCTAATTTTAATATTAACTACTTACTACCTTTATCTGATAGTGCTATTTTCTTATTTTATATTACTCGCTAACATTTTGCAATGATCAAGAAACTTATTTCATACTGTCTTATTATTTACTACTTCACAAATCTTATTTACGACTAAATCTGTTCTCAATTCTATTTCTTTATCTCTTCTATAAGTTAAATATGTAGGACATTCTGTGTTATATGTATACTACGTAGTGTACTATGTCGCATGTACATGAAAAATGTTAAAGATACAGGGTAGTTGTGTAACATTTTTTATGTTTGCTAAGTACGCGAGTGTTTAAGAAAATATTATTTTTTATAATTCTAATTCGCTATGGTTACCATGAAAGCACACCAGGAGCTCTAAATCAATACAATCCAGTTGTTACGTGAGTAAAATACAAAATATCGTGTGGCTTGCGCAACTATGTTGGAAAAATTATTTGTCGCGTCGACGGCGGAGGAAAAATAAAAGCCTGTTGACTCAGCTGATCGGCGCAATGAACTTCCGAGAACGGCCGAAACGTTGCGTTTCTGAATACAGCGCGCCCGCAGCCCGCTCGAGTGAATCACGGTCAGCTGATCGCGATGAAAAGTCCGGGGTGCGGAATGCACTTCCTGGTGCCTTATTATAAGTTCCATTTAAGGATCAGCGTCATTTGAAAATTTGCACACGGCCGACTGAAATAAAGCGGAGATAGATGACGCCGGAGATGCAGCGCGATGGGACGTGGAGCAGATCGCGGTTGCGAAATAAGCACTGCACTTGCAATTGTTACGTGACAAACCGTTTTTATTTATACGACGAGACGTGCGAGACGCTCACCTGATTTTAAGTGATACGCCTGCATAACAACAACATTGTGCTCTTGGAGATATTACCCCAGTTATCTCGCTAGTCACTACTCACTTCCAACTGCATGCAATACTACTCTTTGACGGCAGAAATAGGTGCTGCGGTGGTACTTAGACGATCCCTAGCGGCAGACACCAACCATAAAAACATTTTAAAAAAATTATACAACTTAATTAGGTACCTTGTTAACAATCAACTTTCATTACCACCAGTAGCTACTCCTTAAATATATTAGTGGTATATATACCTATTTCTAGAACCATAATAGCTCTCTAAAGCAGTCGTATGAATTATGTATATCGAAGAGATGCGGATTCGATATTCACCGAGTTCGAGGTTTATATGAATGAAAACATCATGAGGAAACCGACATGTTCCATAAACGGCTTTCATTGCACATCCTTCAATACTACAGCGTGGCGGATAAATAGTCTTCACTTTTACTAAGACACGCAAGTTTCATTAGTGGGAAATATTAAGAAGACTAGACACGGGGAGAAATTACTGTGGTAAGGAGACTTAACTAACATCTATGTCCCAAGGCGACGAGCACTAGTTGATGAGGTGTGTATCATCCTGAGTAGCACCACGTTGACATCGTCTTCTTAAAGTGCCTCTCCAACTAGTGAAGGTTAGCGATCAACGTGGTACCAGACATACCAGTCCATACCCTGATATTCCTCAACCATGACTTTTTCCTTCTGCCCACAATTCGGCGTCCGTCACGTTGTCATAGGCAGGCGTTTCACTCACCATCAGATCAGGTCTGGAACGTCTCGCTTGTCTCCTCATAAAAACTTTCTGTTTTTGTTAAATAAAAAAAAAGTCTTTCAATTCAAATGGTTTAAAATAAATCAGCGTTACGTATCTCAAAGAATGTACGTTTCCATGCAACATGCTATGCTTAAGTTGTAACTAAGTATGCACTCGCCGGATTATCAGTGAAGCGCGGCAATAGTTACAACGACCTCTTTCTGCTCGTGTAATTTTGAAAAGAAATTTTCTGAGCGCCGCCGGGGCCCGTGTTAACGCCCTTTCACATGCCGTGGAAAAGAATCGTAACGATTTATTTTTACATTAATTATAATTTCGAGTTGAGTACCTCCGCATCATTATATACTTTGCTCTTAATGAGAATGTCGTACGGAGAACCTGCGTCGCACCGTTCCGATCCGCGGGATCAGATAACTATGACGTTAATTAAAAAGTTCAAAGGTAGTTCGCTAAAGTCACACTAACATTACAAACACATCAAAGTCAGTAGCTTCAATTAAAAAGAATAGCTGAGGAAAGTCATGGTTGAGGAATATCAGGAAATTGACTGGCGTATCTGGGGTGTCCGAATTGTACCGCCTAACCAGAGACAGAAAAGACTGTATTTCGCTGATCGCCAACCTTCACTAGTTCGAGAGGCACTTTAAGAAGAAGCTGATGATCGAATTGTTTTTCTCAATCTGATCGCCAAACTTCAGTTTGAAGATAATGTGATGAACTTTACAAAATGTTCAATATTTCATTACAAACAAAAGAACTATAAAAAATTTAAGATCATAAAGATTTGATATTGAAACAGGATGCAGATATCTGCAAAGTAAACTGAAAACATCTGTTCGTAGTATAATTCATTAAGCAGATGATAACGATAACACACATGAAAATTTTAACACCACCTATAATTATGCTTCTTGTTCTACTTCCTCCTGCCCTTTTCCCAGCTATGTGAGGTCGGCACACTATATCCTTCTCTTAGATCCTTCTATCAGCCCTCCTATCTGAATTCACAGTCTTCTTACACAAATCATCTTTCACACAATCCATCCGCACTTTCTTCGGTCTTCCTCTACCCTTATAACCATCCACGTTCATTCTCATTACTTTCTTTGTTATACGTCCTTCATCCCTCTGCATAACATGCCCGTACCACGCTAACCTCTTGCTCCTCAACTTCTCTGTCACTGGAGCAACTATCAGACTTCCTCTAATATACTCATTCTTAATTTTATCCCTCCTCGTCACACCAAACATCCATCTCAACATATAATTATGCCTAATTACTTTAAATGTAAACATGCAAATATTTTATCGGACGTTTAATACGTACATAATTATCAACTTGTGAAATTTGCGAGCAAACATTCGAAAAATTTCAGTGAGATCATTCGGAACACAGCTGATCGGTTGAAGGCAGGCCGTGAGTCCGGCGTGGGTGCTCCTACGCGGTCCAAATTGGCCCGCAACGTTTGACCCAAGGCGCAATAAAAAAAAGTTGTTAATAACGAAACAACAACAACAAAAAAAAAACGCCAAATGATTATTTATAAAGTTTTGCACAATGATAACACAAAGTACCCCATTGGTTCGAAATGAAGACCCCAAAGCAAATATTCATCAGTCATATCATCAGTTAATGACTTCAACGATACTTAATTTTTTTTTCTAAGCAATTTTATAAATATCAGATAGATCAACGCGTCTGCTAATTTAGAAAAAATAAATCATTTAGCGAGTCAAGATTAGTGACAAAAATATATGTTTAGGTGCTGGAGATAAGGTAAAAGCGTGTTTTGGATATAATTTAATGTCTTAAGATATAAAAGATGCAGCGTTTATTAAGAGGATGATAAACTTCACATGCACTGTCATCGCCGAAAGTGCTAATTTGTCACTTCCAAATATACACTAAGTAAAGCGCCAGTTTTAGTGTTTCGTCAGCTGCAGAAAAAAGTAACCATCTTTGGGCCATGCTAACAACCAACAAGTAAATAAGGAATATAGAATATGCCAATCCTGTTGGTGCAGAGACTAATCATCACAAATAAGTCCCTGGGTATGAATTTAAGGTAAATACGATAACGTGTACAACTGTACGTTCTTTTAAACCCTCATGTCTAGATTGTAAATTTGCCGCCAGTACAGCATCGCTGTGTTCCAGCTTGTATATAAGCGCCAGAGTACTCTCGATGAACATGTTTCACTTTTATGTCTTTCTAACTGTGGGTATATTTGTACGTTTTTTTTATTATTTTAACGAAGCGATGAGATGAGCAAGACGTTCACCTGATGGTAAGCGATACGCCCGCCCATAACGATGTGGTGTGTTAGAATAGTATATATACATACAGCACATTGCGCTTGTCGTCTTGAGATATGATGTTAGGTCTCGTTACCCCAGGAATTTCAATAGGTACAACGCTCTTTAAACCGGAACACAGTAATGTTCGGCGACAGAAATAGGCGCTGCGGTGGTACCTATCTAGACGATCCCCGGCAATAGAGATTTACCATCAGTAAAGTATTTCACCTTTTTCTCTCTCTATCTCCATCTGTGGGTTTATTGTCACATAACAATCACATGAAATAGGTGACCAAGTCACAAATCAAAATTATGAATCGAATATTTAACGGATAAAACTTCAAGTTAAATAACTCTAAAAACGTAATTACACTAAAAACTGCGTGTTACGCGTAACACGCAGTAAATACGCTAAAATCACACGCATTGTGGCCGCACGATAAGGTTTTTTCCTTATCAAGGAGTCAAGCAATTTGTACCAGATGTTAGTGGAGCGTCGCACGGGCACGTTATGTGGTGTTGTGCCATATCAACCTAGCGCCAAGTTATGAGCATACGTTTTACTTACCATCAGGTGCACGTCCACCCCAACAATTCGCATTGGGCCAGCATGGTGAGAAATGGCTTAAATCCTTCATATAACCCCTACAGACGACAGCTACTAGTGGCCAGCGCTGCGGGTAGTGCAAGGCCGATCGGTCTCTGGGCTCTCCCATAGACCTCCAGCAGTGGTCATCTATCGCATGATAATTATGATGACATAATTATTTCCTTGTTTCATGAAATGAAAAAAAAAATCTATTGCTTTATCTCGTTAAGTTGTACTCCAATAAATGGACAGAACACCGTAACGTTGTCGTTGCAGTGTAAACACATTAATCGCATTAATTTGTTGACTGCTAAAGTTGTACTTCTTCTTCATCGGTATCACTCTTGACAGAGTGGTCGTGTTCATCAATTCAAGTGTTGCTCGCAAGCTCCACAATACGTCGCCAGTCTTCTCTGATGGCCGCTTGCCTAATGCATTCATATAGTGTTAACTCTGATGAACCATTCACCGCTGCCTTTATCTGATCAGTTCGTTTCATAGGCGTTCTTCCTCGTGGCCTGGTAACCTCAACCTTTCCCTGGTCCACAAGTCGAAGTTGTACTATGGTACGTTAATTTTATGGAGCGCGTGTGTAATGCCGTGAAAGCTCAACCGTCGGTCTCCTATAATTGGTGAAGCTCTTTGGAAATAGTTCGGTATTTGGTACCCGTTATAGGCGTGCAGTGAGCTTATGGAAAATAGTTACGTGAATCGTGACCGTTCACGCTCCGTACTGGCTTAGCTGAGCAACCGTTTTTTAAGTACTAGTTTAGTTGGTATTAATGTAATATAATATAAATAAAGTTTTCAATATAATTGTTTAAATTTAATAATATTTCAAAAAAGGTTTAAACGTTTCATGTTCAACTTTAAAGATTATTTTCATTATAACCAGCAGCGGACGTCCATCGGTTGAAATGATGATGATGATAAAAGTTAATTTCAAAATTGTTAAGAAATCGTTTTATTATTTCCATTAATATGTATTATAAATAAGTATATCCTACATTAGCGCCTCTATCTTACAGTATATGTAACTTAATCATATTTGTAAGTTATTTTAATTCTACGAAGCGAAGAGTTGAGCAGGAACTTTACCTGATGATAAGTGATACACCCGCCCATAACAAGGTGGCGCTTGAGATTATTTTATACATACTGCGGTGGTACCTACCCAGACGTTCTTACTATCAAGATACTACACCCTTACTTCGGTTCTCAACTCAACCCTATTGTAGACTGGAAGATATTGCCTTTCATCATGATGCCTGCTTTTATATACATTTTTTATATGAAAATATAGTTTTTGAATAAACCATAACATCAATATTATACCGCTCGTTTGCTATGTTGCACTTCCTCATCATCATCAGCCGATAGTCGTCCACTGATACTGTACTTCCCATTTATTTATAAAACAGGCGATTTATTAAATCTGATTAAACTTAACCGTTTCTTTATAGCTTATTTGTAAAAGAAGACTGCTGTAACTTAATAACTAAATTGAATTTTTTTTTTATTAATATTACGACTAAGCGTTGCAATCTTAAAACGAGTTGCGAAGGTCAGGGATATAATGAGAATAACATATATTTAACTTTATGGATGGCACACTTTATGTTTTGGTTACACCAGAGATAAAACAATAACAACAATTATCAATAACATTTTTAGTCATAATAAAATTACATACTTTTTTTGAAGCGATTAAGATAAATAGTGTGCACCCATTGCATTAAAGTTGTACTATTAATAGACATTTGCCTAAGACGAAAATATGTATAAAAAATTTTAACAATGTAGACGGTAAGATATACAACCTATAAACCAGAATAAAAATGTTAAGTTTGTTATATATCACAGAAATTGGAGTATATGTCATATCACGTGGCACAGCGTGTTGACTGACATACTGCATTGTTATAATATAAAAATTTTATACAGTATTCATATAAAATATTTATTTTTTTCAATATTAACTCTAAAAATGAATAAGGTGACTTTAAAAAAAAAAAACAAACTTATGAACACAAAATACAGCCGCCGAACTACTAGCGCCATCTGTTGACATATGTTGATACTAAATTAAATATATTCAATATAAAGGTCAAATATTTCACCATTACAGCTATAAATAATGTGAAATAACTAGCATAGGCAAAAAATAAAAAAAAATAACCACTACAGTAGTTTCATTTGTGAAAGCTGAATGTATGTGATGGCTTGTCTTGTAATAGTGATTGGCTAACTACAATCAAACGACAAAGTATTAAAGTCTAAATTGGTAAAGCGGCTGATTTAGTAAAACTTGATCATGCCACGATGCACACACAGGTCATTAAACACATCATGGGCGCAATGAAGACAATAGAAATAATTTTGTTTGAAACAAAGGTAATCAACATTTAACGCAACGTCGATTTACTTTGCGCAATTGTAAATTAATTTCGTGCAGCAGTACAAAACTGTTCAGTTAAAAACAAATAAAAAAAACTTCAAAAAAAATCACACGCGGAAACGATTAAGCGAAATGTATAATTACGACGGCGGGAAAATTTCAATTTCAACATTTAATATCTTTCACTAATTACCCCAAACTATAATTAAATTAATTAACGAAATCAAATATTTGATAAACAGTTGTCACCCCATTATTTTTAAAGGACCTACGATAAATCAGAAAGTTAAAGACAACTACAACCTTTGAAAGACCTGATGTGATAGAATTCGGTGAATTATAAAAACACTTTACCTTTATTTTAAGAAAAATTAAAGTTTGAATATATGAATTTTATTAGTCATCATTTCATTTTAATCATCCACAAATACTGAAGAGATTATATTCATGAGAGAAACAATGCTTATAAAACTAACATTATTGAAAATGTTGGTTCTAAACGGGTATTATCTCAGAGTGAGCATTGTCTGAATGCCTCCATAGTACATCCAGGAAATGGCAGGCTATTATACTAATGCTTTCCGAGCGGCTATCACACACAAGGGCTTAGGTTTTTGCATTTCCATTATTTTAACTCAATTATTTTGATTTTTTACACCTAAACCTGAAGAGAGAAAAAAAACAAATTTGTTACGGACCATTAATGGAATTAGCAAGACAATTCGACAAGGGTGGTAATAAATGGGGCATAATTGACTTCATTGCCATCTGACCCGGAATCCTGCGATTGGCGTAACACAATCCTTATTACCATATCTAATTCATGGATATTGTTATAAAGTCCCTTATAAAGTGACGTTGTTGAAATTTGATTAGATGTAACCTTGCCCGTTTATAAAATTAAACTTAAGGCCGATGACGTTACCATTAACACCATTAACACTGTACAAATGATAAAGGGGGAAAATAATCGTGATCGATTACTGTGCACCACCGTTGAAAAAAAAAAAACAGAACCAAACTATTATTAATACGTTTAGTATCAAATTCATCATGAACATCTTCAGGTGCCCTCTTCAATCTGAAGTTTGGCGATCAATTTGAGAAAATTATTTATTTATTTGAACTATCAAATTCTTAGTACAATAAGTCAATATTTTAGAGCAAAGAGAGAATAAACACGAGAAAGAAATCTTAAAGGCAGAGTTGATCCTAAAAGGGTTTGTAAATGTACTTACGGATATGCCTGCTAACGTTTCTAACATAGCTTTAAACGACCCAAGAACAATCAAACTAGAACTAAATAGAAACTTAAGAAGTAAAAGCGCAATTTCTATTAAAACGTGTTTCCAATCCAGACGTTAGTCTCAAGTTAACCCCCTATTTAAAGATAGAAGTTTCAATAAGTAATATCATAAATTCCAAATAGGCAGGAGTATGTAATGACTACAAATCATAAACTGCAGATAATTCCAGATGATAACACCAATTAAAAAAGCACAATAGATATGGGTTTAAAAAAACAACAACAAAAATAGCTAACACAATCTAGCTTGATTTAATGACTGACAACCCAACCTATTGTCTGGTGTGTATTACATAAAGAACCGGTGCTTGTGAGAAAGGGAATAGTTTATAAGTGATCATTTAATCCAAGGTTATTAACTTCTTAACCTAAAAAGTTTTGAACCATAATAAGGAAACTTAAACAAACATAAGGTTCAACTGATTTTCCATGTAATAGAAAAGGTAAGCATACATTTATGAATATTATTTGCACTAAACATAAATTCATAGACTACTTTGGAGATGTTATAATTATAAAGATATTAAAGAAAATAGAAAAGGATTTGATGAATTGTACAGATATATTTAACCTCGACAAACATTTTATGTAATGCTTAATACAATTAAGCAGGAAGCAACTAGCAGCGTCCAGAGACAGGGAGAGCTTGTTAAAGATAGCCGTCGTGGATGAGATACCGCAGAACTAGACTTACACCTGAGGGGCATCGCCCGCTCCGTATCAAAGGTCTACGGTGCCCGGCTTGGTGTATGCAGTTGCATTATGAAATTAATTGCGGGGATAACGAACTGTGGAAACAATAAAACTTCCCCGCTCCATACTCATAATTGATCTGGTGTCATCGAGATTTGATTGATATGGTGATTTTGATAACCATGATAAAATTTAGATTAAAAAAAGATTCTTGTAAACTGAAAGAAAATATTACCTGCAATAAAATTCGAATTGCGTAACTGTAAATGTGAAGCAATGAGATCAAAATATGCCAATTACTGAAATTTTTCATGCGCATTAAAATTCATTCAAGTTATTTCACAAATTTTATACGAAAGGTGGGGTGTTTAAGCAAAATGAAATTACTGAATACAGTGAAACATAATACCTGGTGAAATAACAGGAAATTGTCTCTCATCTCTTTCATGCACACAAAAGACCTAAAACGTACGAAGAAAGGAGAGAATCGATACCTAGATATTTTTCTATGATTTTTTTTAACACAAAACTAGACAACAATACATAAATTTAAGCGAAAAATTCTTTAATTTATTCTTATTATCAATTTTCTTCGATACTAAACTTTCGATGGAGGTTACACTTCAAAGAAACTATTCCAAGACAAAAGGTTTCCTGTACACGTAATATTCTCCAATCCGAACTTGGCCTGCATGGTGGATTAATAGCCAAGATTCTAGCCCTGTGAGAGTAAACTAAGTCCCAATAGTGGAAACAATAATATGACTGTTAAGGTATCATGGTTTATGTCTTGCTCGTCGATAAGAAAACTTGGAAAGTTGTTAATCGTTTATTAAGGTATAAATAAAAAGCTGGTTAATTAAATGTTAGTTAACATTTTAACTATGTGATTATATTCAAAAGCTAGTTAACATATTTGTGAACCGTTCTTTGTAAATAACGAAGTTGTAAAAGTGCTGTACTTGATTACAAATGGCCTAGAATGCGTACGCTTGGCATAGATCCAGTATAGCTTATACAGCGTAGGCTTTATAGGAACTGTACCTAACGGGCCTAGCCGGTCGCCCTTCTCCCCGGTACTGGATTGCGAAGCCTTTTATTCACGATTTGATCTTTCCCTTTGCAAGTTTACGCATGGCATTTAATTTTACTAACAACTTAACTTTAAGTAATAAAATTTATTGCATTTGTTAGTATCTGCTTTGAAGTCTTGATTAAAAGATATTACAAACGACCAAAACATACATTTTATAAATTAATTTTCAATTTTACCTTCATTTTAATCAGCATTAGAAGTTTGACTGATCACCAGCAAAGTGTGCTAACATTAATCTGTTCCAAGTTAAAAGGTGCTACATCTAACGTAATTATCTTCGCTTTATGGTTTAAAAAAAAATATTAGATTTTAATGTTAAAAATTTATGCAAACCTAGTGCACATATTTAACATACTTTTTAGATTTTGTTTAAATTGTATTTCATTTCAATTTAAGCTATAATAGATTTACATTCATTCCAGTTTCAAAAATATCGGAATCGTTGCAAATTTATCTGTGGATATGGTGAAGTAATCTCTCCAATGCAATCGATTGGCTGGATGTCGTCGCCCCCGGTCGCAGGCTGCTGTCGGAGCGCTCGAGGAAGTAGCGTCGCGTGAACTTCACGCTCTGTAGGGCCCAACTATCAGGCTAGTACTACATCCGCCGGCATTCATTCTATTACCAATCTTATCGCGACGGCATATGGTTCAGCGGCGTTTCAAAGGGTACTGCACTATGCCTGCGATTGTATTCCCATACATCATATTGCACCGGTGGCTTGGCAAAAAAAAAAAAATAACTAAAGAAGATAAAATTATTAACGGTGCATAAACTTGCTTTGTAATTATTTATACGTATAGCAAATATAATTCGTGATGTTCCAAGTTAGCTACATAGTAATATTAACGAGAATAAAAATTTATAGCAGAAATTAATAACGAGGCAGATCTGATTAGAATAGAGATAGAAATTCAGCTTCACCAAAAAACGACTTGAGTCAAAAAATCTCTATGAAGTGGGTATAGTGAAACACATTATCGAGTGGGTTATATTATTGGAGATGGACCTGTTCTATTGTTGGCATGGGATTTTGTAGTGGCAAGTAGAAATATTGCATTGATATTATATACCACGTTAGCAAGAGCGAAAACCTTAACAAAGCTAAGACATTTTAAACAGACTACGTTCTAAGATGAATTACTAGTAACTATAATAACAGTGATCTTTAGTTGTTCAATGTTCAAGTTTTGGGTGTAGGCGTGGGTAAAGTTAACCAGACCATTACAGCTTCGAAGGACGGAATAACACTAGACCATGACAATAAGGCTACGTATATAGTGTCTATTGCAAAAAGGTAGTTTGAATTAATTCAATGTAGGAAAAGGAGCGTTAAAAAAAGTGTTTCACGATACACTTAACATTTTAATTGCACAGCTTAATTTTACTTATTACATGATGATGATGGAATTTGAATTAGAATACAATGGATTTCCAAGTTAATAAATGATTGAAAGCAGATACTCCCTAATACCTTTTTATATTAGATATAAGGCACACGATTGTACTTTTTTTGGGGTATCTTTAAATCCATTGATATTAACAGAAAATTGATAAAAATTTATTTAAATAATCGTCAATGATTAGCCTTAGCATCTGTAAGAACATTCTTCTTCTTAAAGTGTCTTTCCATTGCTGGACGTTGGAGAATGGAAGAGAATAATTGACAATAACATATTTTCATTCTGACCAACTCTCACCACACTTCATTATTATTATATTCTTTTCATATATAAAATTAAATAGAATTTAATAAATAAAACAAACATTGTAATGTTCTGTTACCGGTAAAAATGCCAGAAGTCTGAGTTTAAAGAGAATACGTCAAATTAAGTTGTGAAAAGAAAAAAATACAAGAAATCCAGAGGATGAGCAGCATAGTACAAAATCCGAAGATTAACTGATGGTAGGTCTCAGTTGTCGAAGACAGTTGTGGTACTCCCGCAGCTCCTATTTCTGCCAACAGATAGTAGTGTGCAAACATTACTGTGTTCCAATTTGGAAGGCGCTGTAGCTTGTGTCATTACTAGGGTAACGAGACTCAACATTTTAAACCTCAGTCGACGAGCACAACGTAATCCTAACTACACCGTTGTTATGGACAGGCATATCGCTTACCATCAGGTGAACGTCCCGCTCGTCTCGTCGCTTAATTGAATAAAAAAAAAAAACAAATACCTTGAATGTAATTTGAAAATGTCTACTTTAGAAATTCGCTTTAAGATATCATCGAGAGGACGAATATTTATCTTAGAAGCCGAGATATCCTTAGAGTTTCTTGGCTCCTAAGGCTGTTTAGCATAGCCTGTGAAGCCGGGCATAGCACTGCTGCCCATGAATTGCAAATGGCCCCGACCGCTTTTTCCGACTGCCCCGTGATTTAAATCCTCATTTTTTTTTACATTTTCGCTATGAAAAGTAATTACGTAGGATCGCCTCGGTCTAGGGCAATTAAACTTGCCTCGTTATTCGATATGGCGCGATGAGGGAATTACACACCGTGAATTATGGGTGCGTATTCAATTATATGAAGAATAGTTAAATGTTTGTAATTAAAAACGATACGACGATATAATTAACGTTTATATTATATAATGAATAATAATAATGAATAATAATATCGGTTATACGGACCACAAAGCGTCGGATCGTTTTATTATGTTAAGATGCCGGAGGTAGGTGAAACTTACAGTTTAAACGTATTGTTTCAAGTTAAAGTTACTCTGGATAATACAATGGTGGTTTCCCACACGATGTTTTCTCTTAGCACACGTTATGGCGTTTTAATAGATTGTACGGAACACGGATTCATTTATAAGCCATTTACTTTGTGTGGGAAACTTTACTTTAGGACTAGACGAGCGAGTCGTTCATCATCATCATTATCAGCTGAGAGACGTCCAGCTGGACCTAGGTCTCCCGCCAAGATTTCCACATCGATCGATCCGGCGCTGCTTCCCGCGACCTTCACTATATCATCGGCCCACCTAGTGGGGGGCCTGCCAACACTACGCTTTCCGGTACGCGGTCGCCATTCAAAGACCTTGGTGCCCCATCGACTGTCAGTCCATCGAGCGACGTGTCCTGCCCATTGCCACTTCAGGCTAGCAATCTTTTGGACTATGTCAGCGACCTTAGTTCTCCTACGGATCTCCTCATTTCTGATTCGATCACGCAGGGAAACCCCGGGCGTAGCCCTTACCATTGCTCTCTGAGCGACTTCAAGTCTTTTCACACAGCTCACGATAAGCGGCCACGTCTCGGTGCCATAAGTCCTCACTGGCAACAGACACAAATTAAAGCCCTTCCTCCCACGAGTCGTTCACCTCATGGTAAATAATACGCCTGCTCATACCAACGTGGGTTTAGTTAGAATGTTAAACACACAGGAGAGATATAAGAGGTTGTCTGAATATCTCAGTAATTTCACTAATTACAGCGCCAATCAATCCGAAACAGTAATATTTACAACACTACTGTTTGGTGGTAGAAATAGGAGCTGCAGTGGTACATCCATACCATCTCCGGCAACAGCGACCTACCACCAGTAGAAGTATGTGTTATTAGATCACACGATTTATATAAATGTACTAGCTGTTCCTCGCCCATTTTGCTAGCCGTCAGATTTAAAATTTTGTCTGAAATGTTTCTACAGATCAACTCGCAATTGACTTTCTATAGCAACCGTTACTATAGCAACCGCATGAATAATACAAAATGAAAAGAACGTTGTATGACATTCAAAAAACAAATAGACTGTAATCATCTACAAATCATTCCACTTCGAATGGTCATGTTCCCATGATGCGTTCACTAGTTTTCACGTGATTGACGTAGAAAGATCCCATTTTCATTTTTTATATATATTTAATATATCCAAATAGTGATCCACAACATTTAAATTATTAATTCACTGGTCGGCGTGGTAGAAAAGTTTGGCGACCGCCGCTTTACAATACTGCAGGCTACCTGCTAACAATATCTCGCTCAGCTCAAAACAATGTATCGCGATTGCGTAATCAGTTCTTGCTTAACTGTCTTTTATACTTAACAGGTAGTGTTATGTTAAGTAGGGTTTAACGAGCTAATGTTTATCTATACAGAAAAACGGAGCGAGGTTGGAATCCGTCACGGTACAGGGGCCACGCTCGATGCGGGCAACAAAGTGATTTTCCCTTCTGAAAAGTTATTGACCGCGTGCGGTTGCCATATCTAAAAATTGTTACATCTATTTATTTTTTTTTTGATCAAGGTAAAATATTTTAACTAATAAGAAAAATTTATACCGATCGCCTCACCTTCTCCGTCCACAATGGGATCGGAACAAAAAAAAATGGTATAGATTGGCAGTTACCAATCATAAAGTCAATAAGCGAAATGTTATTGTCTTTTTGCTACTGCACTGTAGTTACAATGATTGGTGAAAATTTGTAACGGTGCCATAATGACGGGTTGTATCATTAGATTACATTTTTTTTTTTATCATTACCCACCGAGGTCGCGGCCGAACCGCTTCCGCGCTTGGCATTACGTATATATATATATATATATATCAGTAAAGGTTTGATATTATTTAAATTTACCAAGTACTAATAACTTGATTAAAATGGATGACTGCTTTAAAAGGCGCTGTAGGTAATGTAATTACTGAGGTAATGAGACTTAACGTCTAATGCCCCAAGACGACGAGAGCAATGAGGTGCGTTTAGCATCCTAACGTCACGTTGTTATGGACAGTCGTATCACTTATAATCAGGTGAACATATCACTCGTTTTGTCGCATCGCTAAATAAAAAAACCTAATTAATATTAAATCCTTAGTATTGGGTGCTCTCCCAGATGGAGATGACCTGGGGGATTTATTATCTATAACATTTTCCTTCTTTAGTTTCCATTTATTTATACATTGATAACAATGTATGTACATATTAAATTAATAAATAATATGCATAGTTTATATTGATATAGAAGCTGAAGAAAAATTTTGGCAAATTTCAAGTACATGTGATGCTGTTTGAATGGTAATAGATTTTTTATATGTACTACCCCTTAAATAGCTACCACTCACATTACCAATCTACAGCAGTACCCAAGTATTTGAGCATGCTACTCAATGTTCTATCTTATTGTTACTTAATATTATATAAAACTGAGGTCAAGCGTTAGCTTTTCTAATGGATTAATATTTAAAACATTATTCTAATAAGGTGTTATTTCATAAAAATAGCTGAACATGAAGAAGTTATCAAAAAGTTATTTAATTAATGACTATGGTAGTATATTTGACATGCTAAACCATCATAATTAGCTGAACTAAAATAAACATTAACATGTAACCAAAAATATTTACTTTCTTCAAGCATACTTAAATTCATTTACAAACCGAAGGTGCAAGTTACTTAAATATATAATATTATCAAACATTAGCACTGGGTTTAGGAAGAGATCATAATGACCACATATGACTGACAATTTCACCAGTTTCTTCAACAATATTTTTGTGGGTGGGTATGTTTGTAAATATAACATTTTCATATTAATAATTTATTAATTAAAACGTTTTTGTAATTTAAAATTGAATGAAATAACTTTGATATATATAAACTTTTAGTGATTTGTTTATTTCCATACATTACTGCTATCGTACACTTGAACATAAGTCGTCCATAAAAAGTATATGTTAAATTTTTCTACCAAAATATTTTGCCATTTATATTATTAATAATAGAAACTTGATACTAATTTTGTATACATTTATTAGTTTCTAATAGCATCAAGTATACACTGTTGTTTGGAACATATTTCATAAAAATTTTAACATATGAATATTATTATTTAATTACTTCATTAATCACTATTTCCAAATAATCTTTAATTATGTCATTAGTTATTGTTATATTATTTTAGTTTAGTTCATTCTTATATGTATACAAAAACAAATTGATTTCTGGGATCTGCTTGTAACAAAAAGGTACAGTTTTCATGTTTATTCTTTGTTAATTAATAATTAAAAAAGTTGATTAACCTAACAGAACAATGCGGAATGTGTACATTATTGCGATATAAATATACATAATATAAGAAATATTAGCATTTTTTTGTATGGGATTATAATAAAAAAATATTTTGTAACGATTGCCGTATCACTTTTGATTATTTTATACTATTATCAAAATTTGAGATGTAAAGGTTCCCCCGCACATCATCTAACGGGATCTAAGTCGACCTCACCTGCTTGAGTGAAATACAATGTAGCGAAAGTAAAAGCGGAAGGGAAGGAAGTAAGGTTATTTTGGGTGCGGACGTGGAGACAGAGGGCAAGGAAAGGGCGGATCAGCTGGTAAAGGATGCGACCCTGAAGAGTAAGAAACGAGCGGACTACGAGGAACGCGCTGTTTCATTCGTGAAGCGGCAGCTTAGGTAAGCTGCGCTCGACGAAGGGAACAGGCGCTATGCGGAAGGTAGTACGGCGTCCACCACGCGGATGTTTTTCCCGCACGTCAGGTCAGCCAATAAAGTGCTCCATAAGACCTAGCTGGAGCCGTACATGGTCCAAATGTTCACAGGACACGTGGGATCTCGGAGTACCTTCACAGGTTTAAACTCAAGAAGAATTCCTCGTGTACATGTGACCTGAGCAAAGACTAGACCGTGCAACACCTAATCGGCGACTGCCCCGTATATGGGGCGCAGCGCGCAGAAATGAAGATTGAGTTGGAACAAAGGATCGAAGATAGTACGATCGCCTCTCTGATGAGGTAGGACCACAGCCGTCCAATCTTTGTGCAATTTTGCAAAAAGGTTATTGAAAAAGTGACTAAAGAAAACAAAACATGAGACAAATGTAAAAAGATAAGTAGAGTAGCAAAAGAATTGTAACAAATAAAGAAATTAAATGTATTAGTATAAGGAGAAATAAAGTAAAGAACAGCCATCTTCCTCATTTCAAGTGTGACATATGGGAGGAAATTAGGATGGAGGAAGAAAGCGAAACAAAAATAGAGTAAGAAAGAGAAGAGTGGGTAGAATGAGGAAAGGAATGAAATGAGAGAAAGAAGGAATTATTAATATGAGTAGTACAAAGATAGGAAATAGAGCCCAGGCCCAAAAATGCCTGAGGAATGAGAAGTTAAAAAAAATACCTGTCTTCCTTTGGTGCAACTTGCTAATCAACAAATGAAGTTCTGTCTTACGCCAACCCGCTTTAGGCCAGCAAGGTTTGGAGAATCATTGGGGGAGGCCTACGTCCAGCAGTGTACGTCTATCAGCTAATGATACTGATGATTAAGTATAATCATATGATGATTAATGTAATCTATTAACTTGATAATACAATCAAATACCTTGATGATTATGTAACTCTCTTTCACTCTAATTATTTATAAAATTACTTAGAAACCTAAAATATATACTAATAAATGATGGGAATAATAAATTAACATCTATTAAAAAAAAGGTAGGTAGAACTAAATAATTTGTATATTTTTTTTTTATTATTTTTTATATTTAATAGTGGAATCAACATGTTTCTAACGACGTATTATTATTGTCATATAATATATTTTAAGTAAATTAAAAGATTAATTTTCTCCTCTATAAATAAATCAATTATTAGTCACATATGACTTAATTATATTTATGATTAGGCGACAATAACCTGTTTGTGTATAAAATTTACTAAAAAAAATAAAAAATCCTAAAACAATTTAGTCATAGCATATTTCTTAAAGAAATATGTAACATATGATGTCCTGTAAATCTATTTATGTATTACCTAGAAGTGATCACATATAAGAATCAGGTTATATACCTTTATCATTTATTAGCTTTTTTTCAATAATTAGTGTTTCACAAAACATGTAATCATCTTTTATCTACTTAGGCCACACTAAAACCATATTTATAATTAAAATAGAAAGAACAAGCAAATTCAAATGTATCTTATTAAATTCATTCTATTAATAAATATTATATAAGAAATGTTAACTAAGACACATACATGCTAACAAATTATAATAATAGAATACTTTGATGAAGTACGAAGTAGTATGAGTACTAATGAAATATTATATGTATTAATAAAAAAAACAGCTGAAATATAGTTTAATTAAGTTAGATTGAATGCACAACCTTAGTTATATTCTTTATAGATACAGTTATAATTTTTTTTATACTTTCTTCATTAGGTATTTAGATATCACGAAGACCAATATAAAGCAATATCACAATCAATACAAAAAATTTTATAATTTATTACAAAATGTAACATGTTTCAAACATGTTGTGTAGTCTGTTGAGTCATGTTTATAAACAAATAAAATAATGCAGAAATTTATGTGTAATATAAAATTTATTGACAAGTAAACAAAAAAATTCATTATGGGACTTTAACCTCATTCTAATCAAAACATTAGGTATTAGATAGATATATTATTCAGGATTCATTATAAAATTTGAGATTGATTTGTGTGTAAGAACAAAAAAAATTAAAACAGGAAAGTATTCATAAATTCAACATACCTTGGAAGCTAGTCTGCCAATTATTCTCCGGACGAAAAGGAATGAATCTATCCATCACCTCAGGTCGTACATGCATTGGTTCTTTTCTGGTTATTGGACTGCACTGCTGCACCAGCCGTTTCTCGTACGGTTTACTAAACATTTTGCAAGTGTCCAACTAGTATATTAAATAAAGTGGGTAAACTAATGGAAGAAGGGACTAGAACGTTTGTCCAATTGTCGGTAGACTGTCAACGGACCATCGTATCGATTTGTTGTACACACACTCTCCAACGTTCCGCAAGACTACTACACCACCCGACTGCTAGTAACCATTTGACTAAATTTGACATGCCCGATAGCGCAGCAGCGCAATTGATTATCAGATGTGCACTATACAATATTAACACAATCAACATACGTCTCTGCCAATTATTTTTGTAAACGTTTTAATCAGAAAATATAACACATACGATTTAAAATCACTTTGTTCTACTTAAAATCAAATCGAATTTTAAAACTTTCAGATAGCATAAATAAACGCTGATAGTGTTGTGCATTAGAATTTGAATAACGTACTCAAAACGTCAATTTATCGCACATCGACATTTAGCTGTTAATTATTAATTTGGAATTAATATTTAATTACTAGTCTTACAGGCAATGGTTAAAGCATAAAACATAAAATTCTCACATTTAAAAAATTAAATAATTATTCTAAATTTTTACTTATATAACAATGAGGTATAACCGATTAATAACAATTTATTTACTTTACGTATGTTTATATATTTGACGTATATGAAACATAAAAAATATTGTTTTACTGCCATTACACCAAAAAATAATAGATAAATTGTTACCTAATCAAAATCTTAACTTTCTAATTATTCCTCAATAACTGGATTCTAATGATGTAAGCGCTTGAAAGCCATAGCGATGCTTACAGCTCATCTGATGCTGAGGTTATGGATCCGGATCCACGGCCTGTTTTCTTCAATGAGCAAGATGTTCTTTTTAAATAGTTTTAATTTTGTTACCAATAAAATTTCATTTTTCGTTAATAAAATCGATTTAACATCGAGAAGTTTCACTTGACTATATACGATGCGTCCCTATAAAAAATGTTGCTAATAAAAAAAAATATCTGTTTGAATATAAACGGTCATTT
This sequence comes from Ornithoptera alexandrae, assembly GCA_029030555.1. Classification (NCBI taxonomy): domain Eukaryota; kingdom Metazoa; phylum Arthropoda; class Insecta; order Lepidoptera; family Papilionidae; genus Ornithoptera; species Ornithoptera alexandrae. The sequence continues at coordinate 10,647,200 of JARDVY010000023.1, read as the reverse complement.
TAGTATGATACCAGTATAAAAAAAAAATATTACGTATATTTTCATATTGATAATTCTTCTATTAATTACACCTCTACTCCTACACCAATACTTAAATTCATATTATAAATCTTAGAAATGATTTTTATAACTAAAATATTAATTATAGATATATAATTTAATTTCTTTTCTCAACTAAAAAATAAGTTATAGATCTAAATAAATATCTGTTGACTTTTTAACAATTTAAGATTCTGAAATTTAAAGTTAAAACAAATATTAATGACATGACAAGAGCTTATTTAATATACATAAGATAACACATTCAAAAGTTTGAGAATTAAAACATCTGTACAGTTGTATTATTTATTGAAGTCTAATTTAACTTTATTAATGCTGTCGTATACAATAACAGCCGTTGTTAAATTTATTATGCCATGTTTAAGATTCCAGCATGGCTTGACTGAGCAATGGCAGCAAATGTTCCTTGTATAAAGGGTGTCTATCACCATGTGTGATCTTTAAAATTTTTTCAGATAATTTCAATTGTTCCAATGCTTTACGCAAATCCATTTTATATAATAATATTTTTCCATACTTCAAGTGCAATAATCCTAATAACGGGTGTTTCTCACCATAATAAAAGCTGAAAAACAAAAGATTTATAATTAGTGATTAATAATTTTAGAGAAATTGATTTTTTTTTGGACATTATTTGTAATTGATGTAGTTTAGTATTAGGGAGTTGTTAATCACATTTTTTCAATTTTAGTTGATATATGTGTTGATCCTTCCTTTGTAGTCTCACTTCTATTTACGTTATTTTAATATACGCATACGCAACGCACCATAGTCACGTCCCTCAGTCATGAGGTTACGACAAAGAAGAAGAAAAAGAATATACGTATATTTAATTTAGATATTTCTGAATCTACTGAAAAAAGTTGCCGTGTACTGGCTGTCAAAATATAAAAGCCACAGTATTCTGGGTTTTACTATCTAGAGACATATTGTCACATACGACTAATGGTTAATTTTTTTCCATATACTAACCGAAAGCATGGGATTAACTTCTCAGCATATACACATGCCGTCTCCCACAATTGGACCTGAATGAGAGCATCAAATGCATGATCTAAAGTCTGTGCGTGCATGACGTTTAGTGGGTGTAGAACTCCTTCCTGCTTCTCTAGACAAAACTTACAAACATCAACATCTGAATTTAGAGAGTTAAGTTAAATGCAGCTCTAGGTCATGAAATAGATGTTACTATAGAAAGAAGAATCGAGCTGTAAGTGCTCAGGAGAGGCATATCTTTAATGGTGGAGAGTAATATCATAGGAAGAGAAAGAAACAATAATAAAATATATTCTGAAAAAGAAAACTTGAAATGTATTAGATATTACTATCACAATATGAAACCCACATTATAACCATCTTTATCTTTAAGAATAGATTTTATTAAAAATTCTTGTTATATCTTCATTAATTTTCCACAAATTAATCTGAAACCATTACAATGTTTGAGAATAGAAATTTCCATTGATGGTGAGTAATATTCCTAAAAATACCAAATTGAACATAATTGGGATTCTATATTACATTTAGAATATCTGCTTTAGATTAAATCTAGTTACCACAGTAATTTCACTACTACCTATACAACACCAGCACATTAAAATTAATGGCAGAAACTTTGACAAGCTCCTACCATCCAAAATATATGAAAAAGGATACATGCAATTGATGATCCTTTCATCTTCTGCAAATGCATCTCAGTAAACTCCATTGTCTTTTTAAAAGTTTCCACATCTCTTTCAGTGCATTGCGTACCACACTCACAGCACTCCTCATTTTTCTCCAAGATATCATCCTTAATACTTTCCTCAACTCCGTGTCCGTTAGTGATGCCACTGTTTTGTATGTGATCCTTTCTGATAAGAGGTTTCCTAACAAGTTCACAGTTTTCTTTCCATGGTATTATTATCGGGTTATCGCATTTCGGATTTGGACACTTTGCAGAGTGTAATATTTTCAGCTGAGTATCACCTGTAATTTTATAATTATGAAATAATGTTTCTCTAAGTAGTGTATGTCGGCCATCTGTCAAGTCGGCTAAAAATTTTTTTGGACATTTTTATATTATACAAAGCATATAAGAGTGATAGACTCGCTCACAACAATGTAACTAATTAACATGACAAACACTGCAACACATTATGCTCATTGTCTTCAGTTAGAATATTAAGACTCACTACTTCAGTAGTTTCACTAATTGCATCACCAACCAAAACACAAGGTTTGTTGACTGTTTGGTGACAGAAGTAGGGGTAGCAAAAGTGCCTAGTCAGAGGATCTCCAGCAAGAGACATGTACCACTAGCAAAAGTCAAATATTTTCAATTGATTACTAACCAAGAGGATGGTTCATTATAAGATACCAGCAATATATATTATAAATAGATATGTTAATCTTATTAAAATACAGTAATAGGGTATTCATAAAAATACCCGAAAATTATTGAAAAGTGCAATCAGGCAATAGTAAAAAAGACATTCCGCATACATTAGAGATTCTCAAAATTTTCTCTACGAGAATTTATTTTAAAATTTCTTAAATAAATATAATATACTAAGCATATTACAAAAAAAAAATAATTGTATTAGGTGATTTACTTTATTATTTATAAATTTACACTTTTATTATTAAGTTAAAAACCAGGTTTCGAAGGAAGGACTTAAAGCCTAAAGACATTTCATTCAAACTAAAAAATTATAAATATTAAATACAGTATAATTTAAAATATCATGTATATTTTCTAAACTCTTTCCTGCTTTCTGATGGAGTCTAGTGATGTTAACGACAACTGTGAGAACCACTGGTATACTATCATGCATTTAACAAATTAGTATGCACATCCAAAGCATTTACCAATGCACCTGACACACTCGCACAGGAAGTAGTAGTTCTCCATCAGTTCAGTTTGCCTCTCATATGGAGTCTTTAGTAGATCAATATAAGAAATGCGGATCTGAAAAAAATTTTGAATATTTTTACATGAAAATATAAAAATCTTTTTCTTTTCCTATTTATCAAAATAAAATCCTATTAATATATCATACTGGTGATTGGTCTCTGTTGCCAGATATCATCATCCTAACTAGCTCCATGTTGTTTGGATGGGTAAGTATATCACTTACCATCAAGAAAACGTCTTGTACATCTTGTCGTTTCACAGAACAAAAAAATTGATATTTCATTTGAGCAAGCTTTAGTTTATTTTCTGCTTTGTAAATTAAAAATACAGAAAAAACTCTACCATAATCCAAACTCCACAACAGCTACTCCAGAGATAGAACCTGGGATTAGCAGTTAGGAATAGTATGCAAGAAAAGAAAAGTGCCCAAAATAATAATTTACCTAGTTTAACTTAAAAAAATAAGTCGTAATATAAGCACAAACTTATTTACCTGGTTCCAATCCAGGCTTGACATTTCTTTGATAGTTCTAATGTTGATTGTCTTCCCGTCAAATGTTGCCACTGAATTGGGATCACAACTGTGATCCAAAATCGACGAGGCCAAATAAATACCAGATCCTATCGAATTCATATCTACATCCAATATTGTGAAACTATTGATTACCATCTGTAATGAAAACATATTAAAAAAATTAATGGACAATGAGGATGTTACTTTTTCTTTTATTCGTCAAAAAGATAAGCAGAGCAAGAAGTTTCTCTGATAGTACCAATTATGATGAGTAAGTCCTTGATTTAATTTTTGTCTTTTTGTTTAACTTCTTCTATGACTTTAAGTTTGCTTCATGCATTCTTCACTCAAGGTGTTGTGACGACTAAATAAATCAATACTATCATCATGAGCCAATAGACATCCACTGGTGGTTAAAATAATAGTAACCGAGGAGTTACAAGAATTAGATAAATGCTTTAGAGTAGAATATGAATTATATAAAATTATAAAATATAGAAAGAAGAAAAAGATGGCATTGCTTAAATTCTTCCACAAAAATAAATAAATCAATGAACAGTAACTAGTACATTATAAAAAAAACATTACATACTCTTCCATACATTCCCATAAGTTCAACAGTGTTAGGCAGCGATATATCTCTGAGGAAATCGAACAACACCATACAAAGCGATGTGAAATGATCCATACGTTTTTTATCCTCCTTCAAATCAGTATAATCTGGAATAAACTTACGTTTGTGTTATTAACCATTATCAAATAAAAAAAAAAATCTAGTAGGTATCATTGTAAACTTACGAGACATTAAATCTTTCCACATGCGAAAGGATGTCTGCGAATAATAAGCACGGTATGTATGGCCATCACCACGGCTTAATCGGTTTATGATCTTTGCAAGCATCCGAGCTCCGTCGGGTATTATCTTTGGTGCAACCCTTTTTAAATTGGCACACTCCCACTGAAAAATTTGGAAAAAATATTATTTTTAACAAATGGATATTAGTTAAAAAGTTTTTATGTGTCATTTGGGACATATTCTACATAATAATAAATAGCCTAATGTTACCACAACTATAAATGTACTCACACATAATGAAGGTAAAGGGCATTGTTATTTATCTACCATGTCGCATAAGTAGGGTTTGCTGAACATTGCACATCTAGGAAAGCTATTAATTCTGAAACCTGATAGTTTATGTTTTCCTTTGCTAAATTGGTCCCACACAATAAATCTTTTATTATGAATATTATATACAATATATAAATGAAGGACATTTAACTGAAGCCATTACAATGGTATAATTATAAGTAGAAAAATAGACTAAGCAAATTGGAGATTAAAACAGGAATTATTTTTGTGTAAGGATAAATTAATCAATGTATCTTTTAAATGAAAAAAATGGCATAGCATTTATAAGAACTGTGGTATTTATAAAGATTATCAGGATTATTTACCTTATGCTCATTCCATGCATCCTTCTGACATGACCGTCCACAGTAGTGCACAAACTGACAACCTGAACACTTGAGAACTTTCAACCTGTAATTAATAATATATGAATATGAAATAATGGTAGAATCTCAGTAACTATAATGTTTTTATCATACATATGTAAGAAATTGTCATTTTTAATTTAAGTACATATTAAAATCATGTCTTCATTACATAATGCCAAATATTCATAATGAAGTGCAATTTAAAAAAATAAAAACAATTTGTATGTTAACAAATTATATCATATATTATATTAATCATTATTAGTGCTTTAAATTAAAATAATAACTTGTTCATATGTTATTAACAAGTTATGTAATGTTTTGTAACTTGAGATAAATAAAATTTGAAGACCAAATATTTGACTTCTTAATACTGTCTTAAAATAAAGTTTTAATAAATTACTTATATTATGAATTTTTAATACAAATCATAAGAAAAGCATACTATAATATTTTTTTTTAATTAATGATTGTAAAGAAAAAAATTATTTGTACATACTTTTCGAAGCAATTGTCACACCTCAACCCCTTCTCCTTAGATGAAAGAACATATACAAAGGGTTTTTCAGTAATTAAAAGCTCTCCGGTTTTAATCGCAGTATCCGTGCTTTTAAAATTGTTCTTCATGTCTTTAAAATTTTTATTCTAAGTCAAATTGGGATGTTGTGAGTTTATTTTAAATATACAACATTTAAAATATTTTATTACACAGGAAAGGTATAGACATAATGTTAGGAATGTATATTTCGCAGTCGCAAAGTTATATGCCTGGTCACTAAACAGATTATTATATTATTGGTCAGTTTAGTTGGCTCTGGCACCTGTTGAGCTAAAATTACACTCAACACCGATTACATTATTTTTAGTTCACTGGCGGGCACATCCGCAATGAGAAATATCAAAGCAAAAAATAAACAAACAGCCGCCTATTATTAGCTAGTCCTCCACACATTTTCTATCTATAAATCATATCAAAACAACCACTATAACTTAAAAACAACTTTCCTTGCGTAATGAAGTTGACATTTTGTCACCGTGACATTTAAATTTTACTGCACTGCGACCAGTTACATTTTTAATAAATTTTTATTTAACTTTTTAATATTTTATTTAATAATAATAATTATGTAATGTACTTTTTACTGGCTAAATAGGAAACAATTAGAAAAACGAATGAATCACGTCCAATTTAATCATTTTTCGTTAACATTATAGATATTTATTTTACTTTTTAGGTAAGTTCACCAGATTTATTATTCTTATTTTTAATACATTATAAAATGTATACCTTTGTAAATATTTTCTTTAGCTAAATTTCTGCATAAGCCTGGAGTCCATGATTATGTTCATTATGAAGGTGAATTGTCAAAAATCTCTGTCAAAACAAATACACATGGTTATTAAAATATGATATTATTAAATTGTCTAATAAACATATTATAAACTGTATTTTTTTATTTATTACTATGTCGATCGTGCTAACAAAGGCTTCTCTCGCTTTAAAAAACGCAGAGAGCAATTTTCAAGTAGTAAAATTTCAATCTCATAAAGCAAAAAAAAAACAGGCTTTGGAAAATGAAGATAAATCTGGGTCGCAAAAACATCAAACAACACAAACAAGAAAAGATTTAGTAGACCTTAAGAAAATTCGCCACGAAGTCGTAAAATTTGGGATGTCTGGATTCGATGGCACTAAGAAGGAAGAAGCGAAAATCGCATTAGCAGTCAGTCTAGGTAAATAGACGACATAATTATTTTACATTAGGGGTTTGATTATAAAATATCTGATTCCATTCCATGCCTAATTAAAATTAATTAGCAGTGGTAAAAATTACTTTGATTTCTGAAATTTTAAATCAGTAAGTAGTAGTAATAAGTAAAATTACTGGTGGTAGGTCTCTGTTTCCAGACACCGTCTGTATAGATACTAACACAGTACATGTTTCTACCTCCTTTATTAAAAAAGTTTACTGTTTTTCTGTTCAATGCTGTAGCTAGTGTTATGAAACTCTGTATCTTATGTCTCAGGTGACTAGGGCAATGTGGTGCAGTATATATCACCATAGTATGCACCAAGTTGTTATTGGTAGGTATATAACTCACCATCAGGTGTACGTCTGGCATGTCAACATTGCTTAATTAAATAAAAAAAAGTATTTGCTAGGACAAAATACTTGCTTCAACTCCAAACAAAGTGTATAATTAAAATAAGATTAAAATCTATTTACCAGGCGCTAAACCTCCAAAAAGAAAGTACATAAATTATAAAGAATTAATGCAGGAAAGAAAACAGGAAAAACTTAAACAACAAGAAGAAAAGCAGCTAATGATATCAAAGACTATAATGCAAAGCGGTGGAAAGAAGAAAAAGAAAAATACTAACAATGATGTGGGCCATTTCTTGGATAACTATGGAAGAGTATGATTTTGTATTTAATTATTGGTCTTAGACAGAACATCGACTAAGTTGATCTTGTGATTATATTTTATACCGAAACAAACTGTCTTAGGATTAAGAAGGATATAGTCATTACTATTAAATATTTAATGACACATTAAACATCAAATGTTGTGGTCGCTTTTGTAATGTAAAAAAAAGGATATTGTTTCATAACATGGAGTCTGATCATTTTTTTATTTATAAGTTTATCATTGACGGCTATGAGATTATATATTCAATATACCCTTTTTACAATTTCAGGTGCAGAAAAGAGATTTTAAGAATAATAAAAAAGCTCCAATTAAGAAAAAAAAGAAATAAATTGTTTAAAATTATAATTTTTTTTTATTTACCATTATATATTTAAATACCAGGTACTATCTGATTAGTGTCCACAGATTTTGGATAGAGTTTGCAAAACAAACCCGAAATCTCTGTACTTCATCATCATCATATAGAGAGACGACCACTGCTGGACATAGGCCTCCCCCAAAGATCTTTACATCGATCAGTCCCGAGTGCTTATTTATACATAGCTACAACACAACGTAAATATTGCATTTTTTTTTTAATCCACTTAGATGGCAAACAGGCTTATCTGTCTGATATAGAGCAGTTGCCGCAACCTACAATGTGTGGTCATCACAACCTGTAATTGGACACCCGCAGTGCTTATGTGTCGATATGAAGGACACACCCCTATAATGCACCTGTTGAAAAAGAAAACCACTGCAATAAATTTTATTAATCTTTCTTTTCTTAGCTCTGGTCCCATATGATGGTAGCGAAGTCAGAATTCTTTATTTTTCTCCACCAGTGATGTGTCCTCATCATGAATAGTCACTTGACACTCACTCATGCCCCTTGTACTACACAATGTTATAAGATGCTTTTAAAATTTACTTTCATTATTTCATGACTAAAAATTATTATAAAATGACTTTTATTAATTATTTAATTCTATGTCTTACATAGTCAAGAGCCATTTACTGGTAAATATCTTTAGTGGGTAAAGGGTTGCAAGGAGTCCCGCACAACAACTTACGGGACCCAAACCAACCTCGCCTGCTCGCGGTGCACCCTGCTAATCAACAAACGAGGCTCTGGCTCCCACTAACTTGCATTGAGCCAGCGTGGTGGGAAGTGGCCCAAATCCGTCCATAAAAGTTCCTACCTGATCAATGAAGGAATCTTTGGGGGAGGCCTATGTCCAGCAGTGGGCGTCTGTTGGCTGATGACGATGATTTTTAGTGTTACTTCACATGATAATATCAGTATGTTACTCAGCCACTGTCATCAGGATTAGATTTATATCGAGTTTTAAAATGTATCCTCATTCCATAGAGAAAGTGTGATCAGCAGTATCAGAATTTATGAGAGTATTACCAAGAAATTAAAATTTAATAATAAAAGTTATTAAAATACATTTTAATTGCGACAATGGCGTAAAGACCTACATGCTTGCATGTGTCTTATGATTTTTTTTTTAATTATGGATGAGATTACAATGTTCTGCTGATGGTGTGCCTTTAGTCTCGGACCATATGTTTTTGTCTTTGATTCAATTCCACGCCACGGTGAATAGAAGTATTCGGAATTAACTCTATAGTCTCGAGCTATTAAGAATAGGTTTAAGGACAAGTTGGTATCGTGTTTGTCCTAGCAAAGAGAGTGATAATCGAGATATCCTTAGGCGCACTGCAAAGAGGCATCGGTGCGTTCCATAGGATATCCCGGGGCCTCTTTCAAAGTACTAAGGATGACCATCGAAGGGTTTTATTGGGTACAAATCCGACATAACTCTGTTTTTATCCCCTACCTCCCGGAAATATCTTTTAAAAATGCATACTAATCTCTGGCAGCAGGGGCAATGGTACCTAATTAACGACCACTGGTGATAGATACCTACCACCAGTAAGAATATTTCGTAAAGAATCTGTTCATCAACAGATAATTCTCAGTGAGACCATGTGTAGTGATTTGCAACAAAAATATTACAATTGTTAAATAGAAAATTAAAAATATTGACTCTTTTACAACAAATATATTTAAATATAATTTCGGAATAGTTTATGTACAATACATTTAATATTATAAACAATAAAAATATATCTTTAGTAACCATGGTAACTGACGACGATGTCGAGGACAGAGCGGTGGAGAGTAGAGAGTAACTATTGCTGGGTCACATATGGCCGTTGCAATCTTGTTTTCCTTTTGTCTTAATCTTAAACAGACTTGGCAACTTCACTTGTTTAAGAAAGTCCAGCCCATTCTTCTTTTTAATTTCTCCGATAGTTTCATCCGAGCTGATGTTATTACTAATCCACTGAACTTTACAATCGGATAGACTTCCTTCCGTGCTACAGAGATCGTTCGAAGAAGACAACCTCGTAACAGATATATTGGAAAATGTATCGCATTTATTTATTATTGTTTTTCTTCGTCCTTCACTTTGCAGATAAGGCTTCTGCCGGATCCTTCTAACGGCTTTCAGGTATTCCTCGGAACTGAACGTCGTTGTATCGACATCGACGACTGCAGGAATACACGTGATCGAATCTTCTTCGTGATCTAAATCCACTGGTTTACCCCATTTGCGATCCAAGGCACGGAATGCAACACTGAGATGTAGGTGAAGCTCCATTGCGAGTATTCACTGGGTTTTTGGTGACTCTTACAACAACTGGTCGTATTATGATTTAAATTCACCAGACCTTTATTATTTATACTTTGATATCACCCCCACCCCCATTGAAGGTAATTTATTTAATAGCTACTTGTAGTTAATTAGGTCATTATTTTTTATAAGTACTCATCAGAAAATATGAGATTTTGCATAAGTTAATGAGTATAAAGTAATGATGTTTATAAATATTAGTTTAAATTAAATATTAATATTGTAGCTACTATTATTAATTAAATTAATTATCCTTTTATAACTTAATCCTGCAACGTTCCTATAACGACTTCCTTAAACTAATATGTATTATTATAAATATCATTTATAGAGTATTAATAATAAATTTACATTATATTAACAGTCGGATACCACCCAATGCTGGACTCAGGTCTCCCTCAAGGATCTCCATACCGATCGGTCCTGCCCGCATCCAGCGGCTACCTGCGGCATTTATCAGATCGTCGGACTACCATGCCCTGCCAGCACTGCGTCTACTGGTACCCGGTTGCCACTGGAGGACGTTACAGCTCCATCGGCCGTCAGCGAGCGATGTCTCCTACCCATTGCTACTATAGGTTAGCAAACTCTTGAGCTGTGTCGGTAACCTTAGTTCTTCTGCGTATCTCCTCATTTCTGATTCGATCACGCAGATAAACTCCGAGCATAGCCTTTTCATCTCTCTCTGTGCGACTTTAACCTTCTTCATGAGGGTCACCGTAAGCGGCCACGTTTATGTACCATAAGTCATCATTGGCAAAATGCACATTATGGGCCTTCATCTTTAAATGCTTCGGAAGTTGGGATGAGAACATGCTGCGTAGCCTCCCGAATGCTGCTCGATAATAATAAATATGCCGCCAAACAGTACTTAGTGTTCCGGTTGGAAGGGCGCTGCAGCTAGTGTAATTGCTGGGGTAACGAGACTCAATATCTTATGTTTTAGGGCGACGAGCACATTGTGATGCAGTATATAACATCCTAACTAGCGACACGTTGTAATGCGTGGGCGCATCACCTACTCGGTGACCATCCCGCTTGACTCGTTGATTTGTAGAATAAAAATCTACCGAATCACTAAAATTTCTATTAGTTAACATTTTAAGAGTGAACTCGTGTCTTTACAGCATCCTATAGTCCTTCTGTTCTTTACTTACCGACACGCTTTAAATAAATAAATTGCATTAGTTTTGGGTTAGGCAGTAAGATACTAATACTAGTTATTTTTAATTAATAAACTTATCATCATCAGCCGACAAACGACCCTGCTGGACATAGGCCTCTCCCAAAGATTCCCACACCACACCATCGGGTAGGGATTCATACGGGGAGGATTTGTGCCATTTCTCACCACGTTGGTCAGATGCGGGTTGATGGGAGCCAGAGGCTCGAGCTTGGTTTGCAGGGTGCACCACGAGCGCGTGAGGTTGGCTTGGATCCCGTGAGTTGTTGTGCGGGACCCCTTACACCCCTAACAATTTAAACTATAGTTTAATAAAATTTAAATGAAACGATCGACTTCATATTAGAATATATTTTATTCTCGATAAACAACTAAAATATTTACACAGGATACATTCTATTCAACATAAATACAATATTAATATTATGCAGGCAAGTTCATTTTTATAATAAATAAATTTAAACAATCCTTAAAAGTAAACAATAATAATAAAGAAAAACAATACATTGTGTAGAGTAAATTATTATACGTATGGTTCAAAATATTTAATAGCAGTGGTCATAGGTTTTTCGTTGATGTTGTTCGTTGCGATTGGGTTCCGTACGCGCATCTTGATGTCTTTAGGCTTCAACACGTTCTTGTGATTGGCACTAGGAGGTCTCATGCTGAGGTAGTTCCTGCTGGGAGCGAATATGGATTTCGAGCTCAGGCCGGAAGTCTCGAGGAAGAAGTCGAAGGAACCTTTAGTTTTCGTTGCGCCGTTGTCGGTGTTGCCAATGATCATCCTCGGCTCGCATTTCACTGTGTTGTAGGAACCGCTGTTGCTCCCCGAGGAGTTGCTCGACTCTATGTCCGAATTTCTGACGGAATCAGTCTCTAAGTTCTCTATATTCGATAGGAGATCAGGTTTGTTGGACAGCTTGGCATTTTTTGTCAGCCCCTTGATTATGTTGTTTTCGTTTTTGTCATGAAAGTTATCAGACTTTCCGTTTTCATTAACGTCTGCGTTATTATGCTGGTTGTTGTTATCAGGTACAATGGTGGGTTGGTGCTCGGCGACGGCGTCCGACGCCGAGCCGTCGCTGCTCCCGGAGCTTATGCGGTACTCCTCTGCAACTATACTGCCGAGTTCGTCGTCTATCTTAAACTCCTCAAAATCCTGCGACAAATCGAACTTGTCGATGTCGTCCAGGTATTCCACTTTGCGAGGTTCGTTAATGACTTGAGTTTTTTCAGCGCCGTGAGGTGAACTAAACTGATTGTCCAAATCGGTCAGGTTTATCTGCTTAACGCCACTTTTTACTCCTCTGTTAATCTCGGATAATATCGAAGACACCGTATTACCCATTTGAATCGAAGCCCGCGGGTCTATTTTTGGTTGCAGAGAATGCATGTTAAAGTTAGTCAAGTAACCGTCAGTTGGTTTGGGGAAAGAATGTTGATCATCGTTAGACTTCTCATCCTCATCGGGAATGATGATTTCAGTGACATGTGGAAGTTTTGGTATATCTTTGTCGCTAATTTTATTTTGTATTCTCGGCAAAGATATTACTTTGGCCACGCTATTCCTCTGATTGACAGCCTGTATCGGGTACTGTTCGCTGTGAATCTCCACCGTCGGCTGTGTAAGTAGCAATTCCCGTTTACCATTGCTGACTACTGGAACATTTATCTCTGAAATGGAGCAGTAGTCCGGTTCTACATTTTTAACATTTGCTACTTGTCCAACTTTTCGCATCATAACTTCTGCAACCCGTTGATTAGCCGCAACGGCTTCAGAGTCTAACGGTTGGGTTGTTAGTTTGACAGTGTTCTCAACTTTTAGCTTAGCTGATAAGTTCTTTGGTTTCGGGGGCAGTGCGGGAGGAGTTCGTGGTACTTTTCTTTTGTTGAATATTTTCATGGATCCAAAATTATTATCAATTCTAGCTTCCATTATGCTATTTCTGTTCTCGATGTTAGCAGCGATATTTTTGACCATTGAGCCTCTAATCTTCGGAACAATTTTCTCAATGTTCGGTATCATACGGGGCACTGGTGCTGTTGGTTTCGCCTCCATAGACTTTGTAATTATTGGCTCATATTCGTTACTGTAAATACTTTGTATCTCATATTGGAATCCCTGAGCTGTATTAGGGACTTCGTAGCTATGTTCCGATGCAGTCTCTAAACTGAATTTTACAATTTTATTTGCTCTTTTATCAGTTCTTGGCAGTGTGTTATGATTGCCATTGTTTCTGATTTTGTCATCATAAGATATACTGTTTAGTGTGGAAAACTGAACACGCTTAGTTGTAGATTTGGGGCTTGGGGACTCACTACATTTAGAGTTGTCATTACTACTGTCATCTAATGAATTTTGAAGTAATATTTGATTAACGCATTCTAACACGGGATTATTTTTGTAAATTTCATTTGGAGGACTATCGTCAGCGTCGCTAGTACTTGCATACCAGTTTTCACTAATTTCAGTGACTGTTGTGTGTTTCACTAAATCAGCCTCAACATTATTATTTTTATCGTCAAATTTTATATTGTAATTATCGTTTACGTTATTTTTTATACCGTTCTTGCAGAGAATATCATTTTTCGCATAAATTATATCGGAATTTCGAATCCCGTTGATGTCGGCAATCATAAATTCGTTGTTTGCATTCGATTTATCATTATCTAACGATGCTCTTTGGTCTAAATCGTCAGTATCTTGCTCCGGATCACTTACATTATAGTACCAAGGTTTCTCATTATTTTCTTCATTAAGTACATTATTTAAGAAAAGTTGCCTATTAGCCTTAATTTCATCCGAGGCCTGCCTTTTAATACCGTGTAATCTCTCCATTTTAGTCGAATATGTCTTATCAGAATCACTTTGGCTGCTTTCCAAATCTTTTTTTGCTGCTTCTCCAATAAGTTGATCAATTTTTAAAGAAGCTCGTCGAATGTCATTTGCAATTAAATTTGCCGTGGAATCATTATCATCCTGATTTACTTGATAACTCATACTAATACATTCTTCAGTACTACTGCTATTGTTAACTTGGTTGTTATAACCTTTTTGATTATTATCAGTAAATTTTCCATTATTTTTTCTTCCTGAATATTTTCTTGATCTCCGAAATACGTCACGTCTAATGAACGCTTGTTTGTTTTTTATAAAAGTTCCTTTGCTGCCGATATTTGCAGTATTGCCCTCTTCACTAGAACTAGTGTTTCCATAAATGACGTCACCTTTCGGCAGTTGAAAACTTTTGCTCAATCTTGTGTTTTTTTGAAAAACTGGAGGAGAGTTCCTTTCGCGGTAACTACAACTTCTTATGAATGTATTAGGAAATCTAGAATCGGTACTCTCCAAGCTCTGGAATTCTGGATCTGTTTCAATATTCGTTTGTTCACTAGTAAATCCAAGGAGCTGCTGACAATTGCTACAATAAGATTTTCGCGCTTTAAGTTTTGTTATTTCTTCTTGTTGTGACTTTATTATTTTGTCCTTTTGATGGAGTGATACGTTAATCTGTTTTTGTTCTCTCGTAAGGCGAGACTCCAAAAGGACAAGAGAGCGTAAAACTAACGCGAGTTGGTCTTGACGTAGACGCCTCTCTTGTGCAGCTCGTTTGTCGCGAGCTGCGAGTGCTTGCCCTGCTTCGACCAGTTGATGTCGTTGCTTCAAGACAGATTCCGACTGCTGTTGCAATGCGCTTTTGACCGCGTCCAATTCTCTCCGCAGCTCCATTGCTTCTGAACTGCTATCCATCTGTAAAGAAACAAAATAATTTATCAGTTTCGTATCGCAATTGTTCTTTGATTCGAAAGGGATACACGTTTTACGATTATCAACATACATTGTTCTGGTTAATAAAAGGTCAAGTAAGACACGATTAAAATATTAGGATTATCGAAATGTACCCAATCGCACATTGCACTTTGGCGACAATCGTTATTTCAAAATATATTTTAGATTTATATGCGATAACACTGGACCAAAGTCCATAGCGTATTTAGCTTACGAGGTCATTGGTAGTAGGTACCAATGACATGTAGAGCATTTGTGAATATAAGTAGTACTATAAGTAGTTATTGCAAAACACAAAATGTGTAGTGTCATCAACATTAGAGACGCTTGTGTATTTGGAGGTTAAATTGAATTGTATGTCAGAGGCACTGCTTTAAAATAAACAGCAGTATTGTTTTTTTATACTGTCGTCCCTAATTTTTTCACAAAGTGTGAAAAGATTCACACACATATTTATCCTACTACGGTAAACATGTGATGGTTGATTGATATTACTTGTCCACAAAAGCTAAGAACTACGGTTTCTTTTTAATGTTAAGGTTCACTGGAAGTCTATAACTTTACCCGAAATACTGTTCTAAGATAATTTTTACTACTACATTAATTCTTATAAATTGTTTTAACATTCGGATAATTTCGTTTTATATTTAGTAAACAAATCTTCTATTAGCAACTCTCCACTGTCTTCCTGATTCCTTAATTTGTGATATACTCGTAGTTAAATATATGATATCTTTAACTGATAATTAATTTCAAACAATTTTTACTATGAAATTTGATAAGTTTGTAAATATTTTGTTTAAAATTTATTGCGTATGTGTTTACATCGAATGCAGTATTAATTTTCGCGAACTTTGCTTCTTAGCGGACACAGCGTCCAATATCGCAATGTTTACAAGCGATTTTATTATTCGAATGTTTACAACATAGTTTAAGTGTATTTTATAATATAAACAAAGTTCTATGATACGTCGTATAATCATAACACAAATGTGTGTTATCTGGAATACTATTAGCTACTGCGTCTACCAGATTACTAAGTACTATGTCCTTCCTAAAGAGAATGTTGTCATTTTAGTGTCCACTTGGCGCTTGAAATAATCCTAAAGGTAGTCGCAAATGCTCTAAGATTATTTTTAAACAAAAGTACATCAATAAGAAACGCCTACAAAGTTAACAGTATATACAATAGAAGTTTGTAAACAGTATTCTGCAGTTAAATATTGAATGTCATTATCAATGTTCGTAGGGACGGTTGCATTTTGACCGCAGCCCGTGGAGGTTATTGGACGCCATTGACCGCTGCTTCCTAAGTTAGAAATAAACTAGTTGCATCGCCCGTCTCTACCTCAGGATCAATATCTAATGGTTTGAATTATGGGACAACTTTTAGGAATTATATAGGTCTTCAAAATGACAGCATTGTTTATTTGACAGAGATGATGTGAGAGGGATTTTGGTCATAAGTGATGCGTATTTTCTATAGCGTTGCGCGGGGTGGGGTGATATTTTGGCACCACACCTGCCGCTTTAATATCCATGATGTTAAATTTCGTAACCTCAATAATTACTTCCGCTACAGGACGCTTCAAGGCGGACTACAGTAATGTACGCACACTATTGTTCGTCTACAGAAATAGACGCTCTGGTGACTCATCTAGAGATTCTGCAATAATATAGACCTTTACCGTCAGTAGCAACACGACTTCACGATTCATGTTGGTTCCTAAGGATATTTTATCGTTGACATCAAACGCTTTGATGGATTGTGTAATTTTTTAACTACTGGTGTCGTCAATAGAGGACGCATTAAAATTTACATGAGATGCGACTGTTGTCAATAGACGACGGAGCAAAATTGTAGTGAGACACAGACGTCATCAATAACTTGATGAATTACGTTGGAAATAACCATTGCTTATCAGACTTGCAAATTTTTTGATAAAAAAAATGTGTTTAGATAAATATGTTAAAACATTGCTAATAAGTTACAGTGGACGCTGTTGAAATATAATATTTAGACGATACCCTATAAATTTTTCCATGGGTGTACATATATAGTTAACCCTTTCTTTCACCATATAGGTCAAGTTTCAGATGATCGTTTATATCGCTATTGACCTTGCACTTTTCAAGTATGCTCTCACCAGTTACATCTCAATGGCCAACCAATGTGCATGAGTTACGACGCGAATTTATATCAACATTCGAATAACATCATTACAATGGAGTAACGAAATAACATAGTATGTTTCAAGGCGATGAGCACTGTACTGCATTGCTGTGTTCATCATCATAACGAGCGCCACGTCGTTATGTGCTGGCGAAAAATTGTTTCGATGGTCAATGTTGCTTTGGGTAGTGCGGTAGTTCTAGCAGATAAACTAGCTCTAGCATTGAATCAGGCGAATACTAATTATAAACTAGTTTAAAGTTCATCAGAAGAAATTTTATATGTAATGAATACTAGCTGTTCCTCACCCGCTTTGTAAGTCGTAACATCATTGCAACTCTCTTTGGAGAAGGAGTTTTGTAAAATCTATTCTCAATTGACGTCTAAATGGCTGAACCACAATATCTGTACCAAATTTTGAGTGTTTTCGCCTAATAATTTCAGAGATCTCGTGATGAGTCAATGAATCTCTGGATATCTACTATATATAGACATAACAGAGTATCTAACTAATAAGTAATATTCACTTAAAATTAAAATTAATCCATATTTCATAGGCTATGGATATCATCCAAACGGATAGCGGATATTCATTAATGATTACAAAATTATTCATTAACATGTTACGCAAGGGAAGTTATTATATTAGCATATAAATTAATTCCTTCTATGACATGTTGCATTTGTAATTTATGCATGGAAATATTTTCTTGGGAAATCGCAAAGAAAGCGTTTGTAAAGCATAGTGAAGCGATAGTGAAATTGTATTTTGCCCCTTGACATTGTCTGTACAAATAATCACCCACGCTTAAAAACCTGTTGAAATACCACGGAGACAACGTGAAATCTTGTTTGGAGTATATTTTTTTTTAATGTAACCGTAGGTGTTGGATACTGCTATGAACTATAAATACGCGGTAGAAGTGAAACTTTGTATTATAGTTGATTTGTAAAAGAGATGAATACAATATAGAGGTGGTGACGAAAGAGATAAATTGAAGCATTTAAATTAAGATTTTTAAAGACACAAATTGTGCCATTAAATACAAAAAAAAAATTCTAACATCCGGGATTTTTTTTTTATTCGACGAAGCGACGAGACGAGTGGGGCGTTCACCTGATGGTAAGTGATACGTCAACAACATCGTCGCTTTAAAACATAAGATGTTTAGCCTACTTACCCCAGTAACTTCAATAGCTATAACTCCCTTAGAACCGGAACACGGTAATATTTGTACACAACTGCTTGGCCTTATCTACGAAGACGGTCTCCGGCAAAAGAGACCTTGCACCAGTTCATCTGTCCGTGTACAAACAATGGCACAAAGAGGAGACAAAGGTGGAGAGAACTACATAGGAACACGTTTCATCTCCATCTCTCCTAAGGTTAGACCCTATAAATACATTTATAGTTGTCACTTCTTCGTTACACAATTTCGTTTCAAAAAACAAATTTACACCGTCACTTCAAAAATGGCAATTATATTCCGTAACGTGTCTTTAATGTAGAGCTCGAAGATTTTTCAGCGTTTTCTTTCTTTAAGTGTTTACTTTTTGGCTCTCAAGCATAATAGATAAAGACAGGGTAAGAATGCACCGAGATGTTGTAAGTACTTTTGTTTTCTTTATTCTCCGGTGATGTATAGTGCTGTTAGTCATTTGACCCACTTTTACAGATCACCGGCTACTGAGCTCATGGAGCTGGAAGGAAGAATATACTAGTTGATATGTTTTGATATTTGGACCTGAAATTTTTCAGAATAATTCCTGCCTGGCGGCGATCGCATACCTTACGAGCGCCTTCCCGTTTTTAACACCCCCGCTAGTCCCTTTGGGGAAGGAATTTCGTAAAATAAATTCTTAGTTGACCTCTAAATAGCAGAAGCAATATCTTTACCGAATTTTGAGTTTTCTAATAGTTTCGGATATCTCGAGATGAGGAGTCAATGACTTTCTGGATATCTCCTATACATGTAGATACAATATAAATTAATATAGGAGTGCAAGAGTTTCCACACAACAACTCACGGGATCTATGCTAACCTCACCTGGTTGTGGTGCACGCCGCTAAACAACAAACAAGGCTCTTGCTCGCACCAATCTTCATTAGATTACGTCATAGATCAGAAATGACCCAAATCCCCCCCATGTGCTGTGGATGTCTATCGGCCGATGATGATCTCTCCGAATGCACTGATGCAGAGCACCGACGGGGTTTCAGTGAGTAAGAATGTCACATAACCCTGATTTCCTCCCAGAAGCAACAAAAAAAAGAACAAGGCTGTATACTAAAATTTTAGCTACATTAGAATAGTATACGGAAGAGAGTATATTATTGTCCAAAGCCAAGTCATATATTACTTGCTAAATAGACTGTAGTAGCCAATTGTCCATTGAATAGTATCAAGTGTAGCGTGTTTATAAACATAACCAATGTTATGCAATGCAAACGTTATGCTGTAATATATTATACATAGTTTACTATGTCATATGTGTTGCCTTAACCAAATATGTTTACGTTGTATATAGAAATAATTACGATAACATACCTATCACTTTACAAGCAACGTTAATTGTGTACCAATAATGATAGCGGTTTAAACAATTAAGGGTATTAATCTGTTATTGAACACATAATACGTTAAGTGGTTAAGTTTTTATAAATATCAGTCCATGTTTAAATTTTTTTTTTGTTTCTATGTTATATTCGATACCCTTTCTGTGTAATGGTAACCGTAAGACGTCCCTGTGAAGATATTAAATAGCAAATATCCTTTATATCAGGCATTACTATTGAATATAATTTTTTTTTTACTATTTCATAATACAGTACTTTATTCTTTTTATTTATTTATTTATTTATATATATTACATAAATTATTTATCTATTATTAAAATTTTCGTATGTCAATCGAATATACTATGTACCGCAGTGGAGTATGTGTGAATGGTGTAATATATTTTTTTCTATTTATTTCTTATTTTTCCTGATATTATTTATTCAGTGCTTTACATTATCCTATTATTTACAAGATATTATTGGCGGTAGGTCTCTGTTACCGGAGATCGTCTAGATAGACACCTATTTCTACCGCCAAATAGTAATGCGCTAAAAAATACCGTGTTCCGTTTTGATGGACGTTGTAACTAGTGTATATTATCCTAACTGGTGCCACGTTGTTATGGGGGCGCTTAATTGTATACAAAAAAATCTATCATTTTATTTCCTATTAAGTTAACAGAAGGATTTGAATTCACGACAAATTATATATATATAGAAGCAAAGGTATTAATATATACCTTTGATAATGTTACCAAATATTCAAGTTAACATTAAGTATTCTTCTCCATTGCTTTGCGGTTTGTAAACTAACTCTATTTACATAACCGTCACAGTCCCATTGCGTTTATATAGAGAAAATACATAACAGAAAGCAGAGTAAGAAATGGCTTGTATTTATTATTGGATGAAACGGCGAGACGGCCGAGACGTTCACCTGATGGTAACAACGTGGCACTAGTTAGAATATACACAACGCAGTATTGTGCTCATCGCCTTAACACTTAAGTTGACTTATTACCCCAGTGATTTAACCTGCTACAATGCTCTTCAAAATTAGTAACCTTTGCACGGTACTTTTTTAGAGGTGGGAATAAGAGTTGAAGCAGAAACCTTACCTAGACGGTGAAAGAGATGTACTATCAAAAAAGAATTCGTATTTTTCTGTAATTTTTTTTTTCATAGTTGCCATTCAAGGCTTTGGAGTTCATAGTTTAGATTAAAACAGACCCACAGAAATGTTTACATACTACAGTTTGACAGCAAAAATAGTCCTTGCGGTGGTCCCACCTTTTTTTGTTATCGGAGGAGAAATCTAAAATCTATAAAGATACCTTGATTTTAGGGGAAAGATAGTGTTATTTGAGATTTTTACCAACTAAAATGTTATCGAGTCATCCTTAGTGCGTTATGCACGCGGGCGGGCTTCCTATAGATCGCACCGGTGCTTTCCTGAGCAACCCCTAAAAAAGCACGGCTCAGGAAGGGACATAACTCTCCTCGGCACCCTCACTTTGGTACAAAAAGCACAAGACCATCTCATACTGACCGTTCCCCCGAGCTCGCTTAGTGGCCAATAAGGATCCCCACCTTTAAAGTTCACGAACTCGAAGTTTTAGTCGCTTTCAACGATAGGTAGGATTTAGCTTACTCTAAATAGCCCAATACTAAAGGACAACCTCTAGTCCCCAGTCCAACTACAGTCTCCAATAACAGTGACTTGTTTTGAAATAAAGTATTAAACATTTTGAATAAAAAGGATATTTTGAGGGAAATAATTAAGGTGTAGGGGGTCCTGCACAACAACTCACTGGACTCAAGCCAACTTCACTTGCTCGTGGTGCACCCTACTAATCAATAAACGAGACTGTGGCTCCCACAAACCCGCATTGGCCCAGCGTAGTAGGAAATGACCCAAATCCACCCCATATAAACTTCTACAACCGACCAAAAGTCTGCTTGATGCGGGCGGTGTAGGATTGATCGATGTGAGGATCTTTGAAGGGAGTCTATGTCCAGCAGTGGACGTCTATCAGCCGATGAAGATGATGATGATGACCCATTATAAATCATCACTATAGTATAATTTATAACATTGATTATAAAAATGTTTAGAAACAATAAAATAAAAAAAGAAAGTATGAAATACGTTGTTAGTAATAAAGTATCCAGGACCTAGATTCTAAGTTCCCACGTTCATAAACAAAAGCGGTATAATTAAGTTATAGATTTACATGATTTTAATGGTTAGATTTATTTAACTACATGCTCCCGTCTGAATAAATAAGCAGTTAAATATTTTTTTATGAGGAATTTCTCTTTTCTCGTGATCAATGCCAGATGTAAGCACGGCCGACGGGTCCGCTCCGACAATGTACGGGCAAGTTGACCGTCAACTTGACTTTTGCTTTGTAAGCTTGGCTTGAGGCCAACAATAACCAGCTTCGTTACTGATTTGGAGAAACTGTTTTTATTTACATACAGTTTTAAATACTTATAGAATATTAAAAAAAAATATTTAAACTTTTAAGTGATTAGACAACCAGTAACCGCGAGATTTCATTTAACTAAATTTTTCATAATTTATTATTTCTTAGAGGAATTTTCTTAAAAAGGATCTTTTCGTCAAAAACATGTATTTTTTTATGTAATTAAGCGACGAGACGAGCGGCACGTTCACCTGATGATAAGTGATACGCCCGCGTTCCTGTGTTCCGGTTTGAAGGATGGTTGCTATTAAAATTATTGGGGTAAAGAGACTTAACATAAGTACAATGTGGTGCAGTATATATATCATTCTAATTAGCGCCTCGTTGTTATTGACAAGCGTATCACTCACCATCAGGTGACGCCCTGCTGGTTTTGTCGCTGAGTCAAATAAAAAAAATATCATCATCAGCTGATAGACGTGATAGCTGGATAGGCCTCCCCCAAAGATCCCCACATCAATCGGTCCCGAACTGCCCGCATCGCCTTAAATTAGGGGTCGTCGTTTGTAGGAGTTCATATGGGGGAGATTTGGGCTATTTCCCACCACGCTGACCCAATGCGCGTTGGCGAGAGCCAGAGTCTCGTTTGTTGATTAGCAGGGTACACCACGAGCAGGTGAGGTTGACTTGGGTCCCATGAGTTACTGTGCGGGAATCCTTATACACAAAAACAAAAATTAATAAATTATAGGCAGATAACGAATTGTTATTCAATTAATGATTTATTACCTAAATTTATGGATTTTAACGAAAAAGTCATTAATATGTTAAAATTTATGTAATTATTTCTAAAACGTATAATTAAGAAGATTATTATCGTTATTTTTAGTTACTTAATCCTTTTGAGTGTTCTACTACTTAATCATTTCAACCGATAGACTTGACTTAGGTCTATTGTAATGTGTCTTGCGCTGTTTGAATCCAGTGGCTCCCAGCGATTCTTTTTGTGTCCTCTGTCCCACCTACCGGAGAGTCAGTTATGTAATTATAAATATTATATTTTTATTATATTACATTAATTGTAATGTAACATAATACAAATATATTAATATATACAGTAATGACTGTACGTAGGAAGAGCATAATGAATAAATAAATATTTAATAAGTAATTGTTTGTATGTTAGTAGTTTGCTCTGTGCAGTGGATGCACGCTTTCTTTTAGTTATCGCAGACCTTGAATATTCATGTGTCGGGGCGTCCGGTGTCGGGGCGTTGGGGCGGCGCGGTGTGAGGGCGTCGTGGCGTCGAAGCGGCGAGGCGGCGGGGCGGCGCGGCGGCGGGGTGGCGCGGCGTGGGGGCGTCGGGGCGTCGGCGCGGGTAAGTTCTTCTTACATACGTAATTCGCTAACACTGCGACGGGACGCGGCGCCGGTTTCGCAATTTCAAATTGCCTTTTGTTTTTAGTACAACGCACGTCTACATTTCACATACATAATACAGATATGTGCAAGATACGCCATACCGTACCCGAAATCTGTGCTTGTCCATACGTAATAATTGCAATTCAACATAGTTGCGTAAGAGAGTGCGATGTAAGGGTTGCCGCAAAACTACTTACAGGATCCAAGACAACCTAACCTGCTCTTGGTGCACCCTACTGATCAACAAAGGAGGCTTTAGTAATCCGCATTAGGTCAGCGTGGTGGGAAATGGCCTAAATCCCACCATGCGAATCCCTATCCGGTCGATGTGGGAATCTTTGGAAGAGGTCAATGCCCAATAGTAGACGCTTATCGGTTGATGATGATAGTTGCGCACTTGCGAGTGAGTTGAGAGATTATTTAAATGGGTGTAGAGAGCGGTATGAAGTATTTATTTGCCCATACGAAGCGCATACCCTAGTTAATTTTTCATTCGAGACGTTCATCTGACGGTAAGTGATACGGCTGCCTACATGAATTAGTTAGGATGACATACACAGCTCAACATTATACTATTCTTAAGACAAGATTTTAAGTCTCGTTAGGTCAATAATTTAATTATCTACAACGCCCTCCAAAACCAGAACACATTAACGTTTGCACTATACTGTTTGACGGCGGAAACAGGCGCTGCATCGGTACCAACCTAGACTGTCTCCAGCAACAGATACCTACCAATAGCAATACATATTTTTGAAACTCTTGAACGATAGAAAAAGTTTCCTTGAAATTTCTTTTAATTTGGTATGAAACGCTTTGGATATTGTCTTTTCAAACTGTAATCGAATTAGGACTTAATAATTTATTTTTATCACTTAAGCGCAATATTAAAAAAAATTACTAGTTTAATGTAATAAAAAAAAAGGAAAGCTTAAAAATAATAAAAATTAAGTTTAAAAAATTCGCCCAACGTGGGGCTCGAACCCACGACCCTGAGATTAAGAGTCTCATGCTCTACCGACTGAGCTAGCCGGGCTTGTGGGAAACGTGTCAAAATAAACTTTGTCGTATTTCCGGTTAATTTCTAATTTAGTAATTTAAACCATTTTTAAAAGATTTTAAATATTTAACTGTTACATATTAAAATTTTATATTGGATGAAAAATATTAACATCTTTATTGAACATCAAAACTTCCCAAAATCAATGCAAAGTAAAATAAATGTATCCTGTTGTATTTTAAAAAATTCTCCATTTGATTATTTAATTTAAAGTCTTATGCTATTTTTTTTTTATTCAACGAGGCATGCGGGACGTTCACCTGATGGTAAGTGAACACAGCACCCACCACATTGTGGTCGTCGTTTTCAGACATACGATGTAGAGACTCATTACCCCGGTAATTGCTCTACCCACAACTCCTTTCAAACCGGAACACAGTGATGTTTCCACGCTACTGTATGGCGGCAGAAGTAGGCGTTGCGGTAGTACTTACCTAGACGGTCCCCGGCAGCGGACACGTTACCACCAGTGAAATGATGATATAAAGATATCAGTATAATAAAGTTCTATATAATATTTAACTACTTATTATTATGAATATCTTTTCATTTAGATTTAATACATCATAAACGAAAGACTTTAAATTTAATAATAAAGAAGGTTAAAGTTAACTATTATCATTTACTGTACCAAATGTAAATTAATAATGACAGTCTCCCTTTAAGTATTAATTAAAAAAAATCTTCATTTGAAGAGCTCCTAACGAATTGTTTTATTATGTATATCCTGTGGCACTTGTTACTTACTACTTGTTAATTTTGAACTAAACCGGTCCGAAAGTTGCAAAAACGACTTTTAACACCGATTGCTGTCTTCGCTGCTATTTTTTTGAACGTGACAGCCGGAAGTGTACGGTTTGATAAACACGTTTCATGGTTTTAAATTTGCAAGAATTTTTTTATAGTATAAGTTTACGTTACAACATTACGGTACACTTTTAACCGACAAGAAGAGTGTTTTAATTTCGATACATGTTAATTGGTAATAGGAACACTATCGTAAGTATTCTATCTGAAGTAACCTTCGTGCCTTATATGTGCTGTATATAATATATATATTTATATATGTATACCGTGACGCGACGTAGGTGACATTTGTTCGGAATGTCCTAGCATAACAATGCGGTTTTTGCCGTCTCTTAACCTTGAGACATAAAACTTTACGTCATGTTAGCCAAGTGATTTCATAACATATAGTATGTTAACCCGTTTACTCGGAATATGCGAAATATTTTAATCACCCACAAAGGATTCACGATATTTTTTAGCACAGCTATAATGATGAAACGTGCTTGTCTGTAATATTCTGAATCTACATTTTTTTTATTCTTCGGAGAGACGAGACGTAGCTAGTCATTTACTTGACGATAAGTAATGCGCATTTCAATAATATGGCGCAAGTTAGGATGATATACACGGCACCACATTGTGGTCTTGGGACATGGTGTATTATATCTCGTTACCCCAACAATTTCACCAGTTACAACGTGTTTCAATCCGAGCACAGTAACATTTGAACTTGATTCTGATGATGTAAGCGCTTGAAAGCCATACCGACTCTTACATGATTATATGATACTGGTCTCGCGGACCCAAATCCACGGCCTGTTATTAATATTTAAATGATACTCTTTGGCCAAAGAAATAGGAGCTGCGGTGGGACCTTCCTAGACGGTCACCGGCAATAGACACCTACCAATAGTCGATATGTTGGTAACCGGAACACAGTAATGCTATTACGGTGGCGATTTACAATATGATTTGTAGTTAGACCAGAGTTCAAAACTTCTCCACCACATTTCAAATTAAAACACGGTGCGAGTTAAAGTCAAACAGTAAGTCTTACAAGGGAAGCAGTTAAAATTGATTAGTATACTTTTCTGGTCCCATTATTAAGTACAAGTAGACTACTCATAATACAAGGTTGTTTCAATATGGTGATACTTTACAAAGATATTAATAATTCATACTGCACCAGTAAAATCTTGATCCAACTGTGCTCTTTATTATTCCTATATTATTAAATATTGATAAACACTTAAATAGCAGTAATACGTAAGACTGTTATGTTAGAAATATCGTAGTCGAGTGGGTAGACCTTAAATGTTTATTATCCCGCCCAGTTAGCAGGAGGGTGCGAATGGTGTGTAATGTGTTATATGACGCACGGATGCCGTGACTTTAGCTCTACTTCACTCAGATACAGGTGAGGTTCCGTATGCACATCTAGCGAAAGATTTACGATTTTGTCTAAAGATGAGACGGTGTTGAAGAGGACCTGATGGTAAGCGATACTACTGATGAATATCAAGGTGTGATTTTAATTATGCCCCTCGTGCTCGTTATGTTAACCTCTTGGTTAAATACAACGTTTATTCTCTGATAATGATTATTGTGTCTAGTAGTTTGATGAACTGATGTAAATTATCTGATGCTCGACAAGGAATCCTCAAAATTCGCAATCTAAATAAACGCCGGATTCCAGTCCCCGGAATTACAGCCTAAAAAATATATCGCTATTTTATTTTGCCTGTAACACAATAATGTTTGTACACTGCAATGAAACGTAGATAATATTTACTTCGAATGATAGTTATCAGCAGAATAGACCTAAGGTGAACCCTACCTATCGTAGAAGGCGACTAAAAGGGTCTAGGAGTTTCGCGGGCCTTAACGGTGAGGCTCCTTATCGTTTAACAAGCGAACCTGAGTGGGAAGCGTATGGCCCAGCGATGGGCCTAGAAGGGTTCGGCCCTTCCTCAGAGACGTATTAACCCGAAGTGTAGAGTGCGTTCTGTAAGAGATTCTGGGATCTCTCCGAATGCACTGATGCAGACCACCGAGGATGAATTTTAGTGAGTAAGAATCTCACATAACTCTGACTTCCCTACAGAAGCAGGCTATCCTTCGAACATTTCCTGCCCAGAACAAAAAAAAAAGACGACATTTATTTACAAAGACGTATATCCTGTAAAGTGCTACATTTCTACCAGTTTATACCCGTTCATTATTTATAAAATAGTGTCATCAGCGGTTTGATTAATTAGTTCTACGAATGATGTGATCCAAGCCATACCTTGAGGAAAACTTAAGTCTGATTTCATAAATAAGAACGGCGAATCGTTTTATAAATAAATATAATTTCACGAAATAATAACTTTAAAGTTCATAACGAAATTAACTGTTTGATCGGCATCTAGTCAACATTTACGCTCTGTATAATGCTGCCAATTTCGTTTTTTCGACACAGAGGAACATTAACCTCCTTTTACCGCGAATTATTCATATACACACCACAATACATATAATTTATATTTGTTTGTTGTTATTATTAAGAAGTAATCTAATGAAACTCCTCCATCGCTGTAGATCATATTTATAGTTTCGATAACCAGATAATGTTTTTATGGAAAGATTCGGAAAGCTTCATTGTAAGATAAAACGTCAAGTCCATTCTTTAACTTCTTTATCTTTCGCAGAATTTATTGTTGGTCTGCATGTAATATATTACTAATATGAGCCTTTAAAGATCAAAATTGTAATTTGTTTACTGTGGTGACACAGACCTTTAATATACTTTAACGTAATGTAGGACTTTAGGGATATCATAGCTTTTTAAATGCTGAAGAACTGCAGGATGTTTTTGTCTTGGACTGATAGTTTTCAATTCATCTTCTCCGATTTGCACAGATTTCTTTGAATTCGAGACGAATGAGACGTTTACCTAAATGTTAAACGCTTGGCCTTATAACGTGACCATAGTTAGGATGATATACACAGCAGCACATTGTGGTCGTCGCTTTGAGACATGTTAACTCTCGTTATATGCGTTATTTCAATAGCTATAACGTAACGTTTTTAAACTGGAACCTATAGATTATACTGAAAATATTACTATTAGTAACACGTTCAATATTACTATTAGTTGTTTCGATCAAATCGAAAATGTCCTAAAGAAAGGCCGGGTCAAGAGTACTCGCAACCGACGAGCATGCGAGAAGACGCTCATGAAAGTGGAGGAAGCGAGAAAGGTGTGCCAGGATCGTAACAATTGGAGAGAGGTGGTCTCTGTCTACCCTACTGGGAACGCGGCGTGATATATATGTATGTAGTAACACGTACTCTAAAACTTTAATACTGTATGCAGAATAAAATGGTCGGTTGTAAATAAGATTTATCTGTGGAACCCTAAATATTTTACGCAGACGGATCAAGTATTGACCATTGCGACCGTGACAAGTTCTTTCGATACATGTGCACATGACTCAACGTGACGACATCGTACGGAAATATCGGACGCTACGTGTCCTCCAGCGAGGTCGAATGGATCTGTCAGAAGTAGTAACTTTCTCAGATCAGCTTCTATTGACACGACACGTCGCTTGTCAAATGGATTTGGAGCGATAATCGGATAACTATTTAAATTTAAAATTGTCATCTGTGTATACCATCATATAATAATATATCGTCTATTCCCACAAGATAAAAAAATACATAGTAGAAAAAAAAGAATTAAAATAAAACAAAATATTATCATTGGATCGCGTGGGAGAGGAACCCACTCAGGTAATGTTGCAGCCTATAAAGACCGCAACCCTGATTTTCAGTGAGACCTAAATATTTAATAAAGTGGGCTTATATATATACTGGGTGTTAGAAGACGGCTTCCGAAAACGAAGACAGACGATAGTACTAATGACACCTTTGATGATGGGACGACAAAAAATTCGATGGTGGTTAAAAAAAAACATATTTTTAAAACGTTTTATTAGCATTATTTTCGCTACATCATGTTAGTATAGCTAAATGAAACGATAGTTTCATACAAAATACATTACTTTACTAAAAAAAAACCAGCAATGGAAACACAAAATCAAAAACAGCTGATGCTCGGATCAACGAACGTAGGATTTTTTTTTTAATTAGGATCGATTTTTTTTTGTCGTCCCATCATCAAAGGTGTCATTAGTACTACCGTCTGTCTTCGTTTTCGGAAGCGGTCTCCTAACACCCAGTACATAATTAAGACTATAACAAAAATATTTAGTGTACTAGTAAAACACACTGGTGGTAGATTTCTATTGACGGGGACGGTCTAGGTAGGTACCACTGCAAATCCTGTTTTGGTTCAAAGGCCGTTGTAGCTAGTGAACTTACTGGAGTAATGAGACCATATCCTATGTGTAAAGACGACGAGCTGAATGTGGTGCTGTGTAAATAATTTTAACAAGCGCTACGTTGTAATGGACAGGCGTATCACTTACCATCAAGTGAACATCCCCCCGCTTGTCTCGTCGCTTTGTTGTATATAAAAAGATGTAAAGAATCTTTTTCTCTTTTAATTATTAACATACACGATTAATACGACAATTCTTATACATTGATTATTGTAATTGGGTATCCCTACCCTTAAAGTTTAGAAGATATGTATGTGAAATGTAACAACATAAACCTATAAAAACTCTTAAATATATTGTAAAGGTTAGTATCACAAAACGTTTCGGTAAAAAGTTAAATGTCACTCAAATATACGTATATAAATTTAAACTAAAAACAAAAGTACATAAACATAACGACCGTTGCGTGACTGCAATGGAGACGCGCGACAATAAAGTATAATACGGAATTTCTCATAAAAATTTTGCGCTTTCCATATTTATAACAAAAAAAAAAAAATTCTCATAACGTTGAAAAATTTTTTATTATCATTACAATAACTGATAGACTTGTAACAACAAAACATTTTAATTATTCGTGCTACTTTACATCTTACATTTTGTTACACGTGATTATAGATATACGTATTGTATATATAAAAAACGTTGTAAAGTAAAAATTATAATTTATTTTTTTTTTCGTATGAAAAGGTTGTATAAACAGATATTTTATGTTTATAATACACGATATGTACTTCGTTAAATAGAAATAGTTTAACAGGCTGTGGTTCCGGGTCCATGAACCCAGTATCTGATGAGCTGTAAGAGTTGATGTGAATTTCAAGCGCTCAACATCTTCAGAAAACAGAAGAAACAGATTTATTTCTGCAAGTTATTTTTAGTTTTTTCGCTCATGGGGAGGGTAGGGTGAATAGGAAATGGCGGAGTTTTTATTTTTAATCCGCCGTAAAGACGAGGTGAGCGAGACGGTTACCTGATGGTAATAACAGCCTGCCCATAACATCGCGGCGCTAGTTAGGATGATATACATTTCGCCACATTGTGCACGTTGGCAAGAGACGTAAGATTTTGTCTCGTTACCCCGACGGTTTCACTAGATACAATGCCATTCAAACCGGAACACAGTAATACTTGCACATTACTGTTTGGCGGTATAAATAGGCACTGCGGTAGTACATATCTAAACAGTCTTTAGCAATAAATACTTCCTGCTAGTATATATAGGAATATTTGTAAAAATCTAGCCTTTTGAGAAAAAGGGGTATATGGAGATTATTATCTATATGTTAATGCAAAACTAAATACAGGCTAAGTAATGATACAATTGGAAAAAATATTAGTTATTATTATAGAGTCTTGTACATTCGCCGAGGTGACCTAACAAATACATCAAATACTTTTACAAAGGTATACCACTCTAGTAGAAAAGAAGCCAAAACCTCTCTTATACTTAAGTGATAAAGTTTACAATCCAATGTGTATTACTTTAAGGTCGCTACAATGCGCCGGTTCACAGGCCAGTGAAAGCAAAATTAATAATTTTGTCGGTCAGTGAAAACAAAATCGTATGAGAAGCTAACGTACGATTTGAACATAAAGGAGTATTAGTAGTACACACACTAAATATTAGTAAACGTAGAAATCATAGGCGCGATATTTACTAATCCAGGTAAACATTATCCACGGGCAAAGACAAACGGAATTTTAATATCCTGCGATCGAAATACATCATCTACAGCTTTCCATATTGTTTATATTTATCGTTTTATACTTGTTTATCGATAAATAACTATAACTGGTATTTCCCAAAGAATTTTTTTTATTGAAATTTCAATAGTAAAATCTTACTTGTCTGAATTGACTGTCGTCGAATCGTTAGATTTGACAATGCTTAATAGTTAATGTGTATAGCTAAGTTGTTCTAAGATTATTGAAGCTACACTATAACAGTAACATTTTTAACCAAAACCAGTTAGAGTGGTTAATTGAATTTTAATGTGAATAATTTCCCGTCCAAAATACCGTGGATGATTTAGAAATTGATAATTAAGACATCCGGATCACAATCTATTCATTAAAATATAAATAGCATTAAATTACAAAAAGTAACAATTTTTTTTTTTTAAAAAAAAACACGTTTTCTTTGTAAATATTTTGCACGGTTTTGCGTCTATAAGAAATAAAAAATAATTATAGAAATAAGTTCATAATTTACTGGTTAGGTACCTGTCCGTCTTTTTAGTTATGTGCGAGACCGCGGTGATGAAGGGGAAAGCGGAGGGTTTCTTGAGTAAATAACTAAAAATTGTTTTAGTCTTCGCACTCGGATTTCAAATTGAAGATTAAAATGATTCTGAAGTGAAGAGATACACAAGACAGGAAGCAGAAGGAGATTAGGTTAATAACGAAGGATATAAACAATCCAGTGATAGTCCATCCAAATTTTACCAATAATGGGAAGCTAGATTAAAGGAATATATCTAAACTGTGTTCAATTGCTTTGCCCCCTTTTTTATGGAAACAGATTTGTAGCTGCGTAAGAAAACTAATTGCATTATACAAACTATAGTCGACGCATTTTAAACCGAGTCGTGGGGCAATAAATCATATTTATCTGTCTGTCTCGCTCGCACTTACAGGTCTTATGGGGAGGTGTAGTGATGTGCGTAATAATTATAGAGGTGCATATCGATAACGGGATAGGTACGACCGATATGCTAAATTATGTTAAGTGTTGTGAAAATAAAAGTTTTTAATTTGTAAGATAAAATGTTTGTTTCGACGTAATCATGGAGAATTTTTTTTCTCGGGGTTAGTTTTCAATTCTTTTAAAAACAGGAACACGTGAGTTATCCCGCGTGCGGAGGTAGCTAAGTATCGATAGCGGTTGCATTGCGTGCACATTCCTAGTGCCAGTGACATTTATTGCCCGACGACTCAGTTTAAAATGCGTCGACTATAGTGGTGGGCAATATAAATTCATCAAGGCGATCCGGTTCAGCGGAACAATAAACTCGCTCCGAAATTGTTCCTCGTTAACGCGCTAATAATACCGGATCGACAAAGGTTAAAAGTTAAATGTTGATGTATTGCGATGGTTTATATTTTAGATCGGCAAAAGGAAAACATATAAAACCTTTCCGCCAAGGTCGTTTTTTTTTTGTCGAAGCATGTGAACGCGTTCTACGCTGTATTGATTTGTCTAAATTGAATTATCAAGTCTTACATTATTTTCATGTTTTGAGGATACCCTGCTTCTTCTGAGAGGCGGGGTTATGTGGGATTTCTACCCACTCGAACCACCTAAAGGGTCTCCTTAAATGCATTAAGATGGATTCCGGCATGTCCTAAAGGATGCACAGATGCCTGTTTGGACTCTGGGTTAATACGTTCCAGGAAGGCTAAAGCTCTCACTTAGCACCATTGCTGTGCTACGGGAATTACCAGATCACCCCGCATTTGCCGTTCTCCCCAGATTCGTTTGTTGAGTATAGAAGGCCCTGTGATGCTCAATATCCATTTAGCTACTACAATTGGATAAGCCTGCTTTAGTCCTCTTCTTGTAAGTCCAAGACTACAGGGTCTATATATTTAGGTCTTTCAAGCTACGGAGCCTCTTTTATTGTATAAATCTTTTAATAAAAACTAATGGAAAGTGGTAAACTTTGTCCATAACTGTGACCGAACCACAATATTTTTCATGCCCACATTGCATTCCCCGTCTTGAAATCTTCAGTAGTTTATTTATTTCACTACAGTTCCTTTGTTACTAAAAAAAGTAATTAATAAACAACCTAAACGATCTAAGATAAGAAGAAGCTACCATCAGCATACTTATCTATCATCATCAGTTCTTGCGGTAGTCGTAAGTTCACAGTCAGATCTTGATCTTCCTCTATGCCTTCAACCATCATCGTATATTTATGATAAATAATTAATCAATCGAGACTAACAAATCGTACCCAAAGGCAGAGTTGAAGCATAGAGTATTAGGGTCTATTGTATCGTTTGATGAAGGTCAGATGTATGTGTGCCAGTTGAAGAAAGTAGTAAAGGGTCCGAAGAATGTCGATAACAGAACGGTTTGTGGGCTGTCGTTGAATGTTAGTAATGTCGGGGACGTGTATCTTTATCATGCTAATTATGCTATGATTGTAAACCGGATATCACGCCCTTTCTTTAAGATCCTCATAAATAAAAAGTTTTCAATATGTAAAGATCGAATCGAAAATATAAGATGAAGAAATTATCAGGCATTTTATGTGTTTAATAATGAGTTATGCAATTATACCTATGAGATCGTTTTAATTGAAAAGAGATACAAAAATATATTCATTTCGAAATTGTAAATTGCGATTAAACTTCCTGTCATAAGGAAGGATGCTGAAATATTTGAACCAATAATTGGTCATGTTAATAGTGACCAACTTTCTCGAGAGCAAAATTCGCAAAGGCACATCAAAACTGACGGACATAATTTTATTGATGACTCACGAAATCTCGATCAACCTTGGAAAGCGAGATCAATGTCGATTAATTACTCTGCTCTGATTTCAATACGGTATATTAATGATGATTGTACGGAAAAGTAAAGTAAAAGTGCGCGAAAGTATGTGGTGACAATTAGGATAAATTATCGAAACATTAAAGATCGTTTTCGACCTGAAACTTCTCTGAAATGTAAATTTTATTCTGTAAATTACACAAATGTTAAAACAGTCACTAAAAAACTACCTTAGGATGCATCATCAAAGTTACGTGTGATGACCGGTTAAATTTTGAAGGTATAGATTATGGATAAGGTGTCGAGTGCTTTCATCTAAAATAACAATAAGTATGTCTCATACTGAATTGTCTTGAACTACAATTTTATTTCAATTAATACTGGAAAGGGTTATGCTAGGAATTTCTCTGCGCGATCGATTCAGAAATGGGAGGATTCATAGTAGAACTAAAGTTACAGACATAACTTAAATAATGCTAAACTTAATGGCAATGAGCAGGGCACATTGCTCGACTGACGGCCAACGGAGCAGCAAGGGCCAAGAGTGGCAGCAACTTATCATCAGATATAGTGCTGGCCTTTCACAAGGTTGACCAATGATTTTTTTTGACATAGTCTCTGGAGGAGACATGTCCAGCAATGGACGTCTATCGACTGATGATGGAATAATGATGCATAACGTAGACATCTTGTCTGTTCTTGAATTTCCTTAATAAAAAGTTTATATTTGTAGACATTAATCCATTTATTAACTGCTGAATCTCTGTTCGTCCTCTGTTTGTTTTTGTTATTATTATGAACCCATCATTTTACTCAAATGCAACGTACAAAATTTCGTTATTTACAGTATTGTGTAAATTTATTTTAATTATGTTATCGCTATAGATTTTTAATAGTTTATGCTACAAAGTTTATTTTGTAACATTTTGCAAGTGTTGGAAAACACTTGCCCGATCCCGATCCTTGTCACGGTAAACATTTTACGACTTATAAATATGTTCGAATTGGCAATAAATATGTTACACGTCGTTATTTCCTGATACACAATTAAGAGACTGTCACTTTTCCTGATAGCGCGTTGAATTAAGAGCTATAAAGTTCTTAATCGTTAGCAATAAACACTTAGTATTTCAAAGGTGTTAAAACAAAATAGCCTGTTAAAGCGCCACGAGTGGAATTTGCTTATCTAATTCGGCTGGAAGCATGATTTGGAATCGATGGTGAAATCGGAAGGTTTGACTGTCCTGATGATTTATTTACAAAATGTTATAAATTTAAAAAAAATATTTATATCTGTACAAAGATATTTTAAATCGGAATAATTCTAACGCGCTTAGAAATAACGTATCCATGTATCGCTTACAAGTTTTTGCTATTGTGGCGGAGTTTATCTCCACTAAGCACTGATCTATACTCTATTTTTCTATAGATCCCGTTGGCTATAAAGAGGACTGTTATACAGTATATCATTGAGTGATCTTGTTTATGACAGATGCGAGCAAAAACTATCACATTAGTTGGACCTGAGATAAATAGCATTTATATTATGCTGTCGTTTAACGAAGACTCTGATGTACGAGTTAGTTTATTCGCTAATCATAAACTGTTACGATTGTTTATTATTAACGTTTGTAACTATGGATCCTTAGCTTGTTATTAAAAACATACTATATATTTTCATAGTGTAAAATATTCAGCAGCGGTAGACAGGGGAGTGGTGGTATTACTGTGTAACTGAATGTTACCCGCATGCGAATGGAAACGAGTTGGCACTTTAAAACTCAACGAAAACAACACAGCAGGGGCATTAGATACTGGGGTCGTCAACCTACGGAACAATAACATCAGACTGGTGGCGCGCCAGTAATTTGACAGTAAATGTTGAACAATTATTTGCACTCATCAAATTTACTAAGAGCAATTAGAAACAGAAATTCACTGGAAGAACAGTAAAAAGTTTTCTTAATCAGTGCTATTGAATAGAGAGCTTTGCTCTACTAGATCTTTGGGGATGCTGTACTCCTATGTCCAGCGGTGAAGTTTATAGGCTGACGATGATAATGTAGATTCGTGCAAAGTGTACTAAGTTTTTGAAAAAAATCTTTACGAATTATAATACTATTATATAATATAAATACTCACGTTTCAAAGCATAATGATTATGAGCCGTTTATTTTGAAAGTGACCTATGTCAATTGTTAATTTTTTCCTGATGACAGTGGAAAATTTATTGTTTGAGGTTATGTATCCGTAAACAACAATTTGCTATTAAGAATATTATAATTATCAACACTTACTTATTTACAGATAATTATTTATTTAAAAACATTACGTTGAAAGTGGTGATGTCGACTTCATAAGTAATAATGTTCGAAAGTTGGGATCTTCGAATTTATGAACTCAGTGATGAAGGTAATTTAATAAAATCATTTATATTCTTACGTACTTAACATTAAGATAAAGTATTAAATTTTTTATAGAAATTATTACACTTTTAGGAATGAATAAAAGTACAAGATTAAATATATGTATATGTAATATTTTTTCTATGTACCAAATAATTAAAAAGAGCCTTTTCCTCCGAACAGGTTGGCGACCCCTTATCTAATAGAATGCTATCGTCTGCCTTTTGTGTATGCGTTAAGTCGCTTTGGACGTAATTTCGTGAGCCGCTGGACTTCCTCGTGCCTCCTTTGTTGGTTGCATACAATTCTATTTTTATTATTATGACTTTCATAGTTCAGTGTTTATTGTTTCGTTGCGTAATGCGAGATAATGCTGTCTCTGTCACGTCTTAGGCGCGCCGTAAGAAAGTGTCCGTTCGTTTGTGTATTGAATTATGTATATATACAACTAATTGTTTTGTTGCACGAGGACATCTTATTATCTTGGTTTTTTTTTAGTTTTTACTACAAAATTTATTATTTTAATGAAGAAATTTTGCTTTGATTATTAATAATTTATGTTACCAATACAATTGAAGCATTAAACTAGTGTAACAATATGTGTCATGTGCAGTATGTATTATTTGGACGTTATTCTATAAAGATTGCCAATAAATAATGATAATTTTAAATCTTTATATTAACATTTAATGGAATGTTACGTACAATACGTAACGTGCAAGTAATAAATAATAATAAAAAAATAAACAAAAAGTATTGATCCTCTTCGACGCAATTGCATAGGAATGTTAATTAAATCTAGTGAAGCGGTCGTTGTGGACGCAAAAACTAAAGGTCAGCCTGGCACGCGTTAGCCGGACCGTTCAATGGAACAAATGTGGTGGTAGGGTTGAGTTTTTGCTTTGAAATAAATAAAAGAAAAGTATTCAAACACGCGGCATGCATTAAGGATAATTGAATCGTTGCCGTGCGACGGAAGTTCAATACAAGCGGTCTTTTAAATATTTGACGAATTAGAACGTGAAATTAGATGTGCAAACATTTATAAAGCAACAATTTTTTTTTTATTCAACCACGCGACGAGACGAGCAAGACGTTTACCTGATGGTAAATAATACGCTAGCCATAACAATGTGATGCTAGTTAGCATGATACACAACACGGTACCACACTGCGCTTGTCGCCTTCACACATAAGATGTTAAAGATCTTTTCCCCGATTATTTCACTAGCTACAACGCTCTTCAAACCGGAACATAATAATGTTTCCACTGTACTGTTCGATAGCATAAAAAAATAGCTGCGGTGGCACCTACATAGACGTACACCGGTAGCAGAGACCTACCTCCAGTAAAAACCAGGTATGGTATTATATTAGTTTATGTTCAAATGAATTTTTGTTCTTTATATCTGTATTGGGTCAGCGTGGTGGGGAATAACCCAAATTCCAACGTATGAACCCCTACAAACGACGGCCCCTGGTGCCCGGCGATGCTGGCAGCGCGGGATCGATCAATGTGGGAATCTTTGGGGAAGGCTTATATCCAGCAGTGGGAGTCTATCGGCTAATGATTAATTAAAATTGTAGACCCTGTTTCATGATCACTACCGGTTGATTAGTTTAGATATGTGGTATATCTGTGGTTCTTACACACTAGTCGGGAGATCAAAGAAAAGACGTCGGTCACAACAAGGCATATATTACGACTGAGCAGTTTTATACAGATACCGGCGCTTATGCCGGGTTTAACATTTTACGGGATGCAGGCGCCTAAAACTGCATACTTCACAATATGCAAAAATAGAGATTAATGTTTTTAATAATGAAATTACATAGGGCTACACCGAAACTAACACAACGTTATCGTTAAAAGGAAAACTATACTAACTAAAAATTTTATCAATATAGTTATCAGCGTGTAACAATGGCTCGATTGTGTATAGGCGATGTGTATGTAAAGACCTGTAGCTAACCGTCTATGTAAAGGTTATTCAACTTGAACCTTTACCGTTTTGATCAAAATTGATATTGTTTGAGGATACATAGAAGAACAAGGATCACAGATTTAGCGGATAATTAAGTAGTTCAAGTGGCAATTTTTGAGCCATATAGGAAAAGATTGAACAGCCGATGAGGCCGGAAGTTACTAGAGTGGGGAACATGTAACAGAAAGCACGGCATATGATGACCGCTAACCAAGTGTCCAAATTCAAATAGGTTGCCTGCGTTCTGTTGCCAACTATATACGACGGTGTTATCAAAAAAAGAGTAATGAGGCCGTTACTAGATTAGTACGCCTTCATCTCTGTAGTCTCGGGCTATTAAGAATAGGACTAAGGTATTTTCTGCATGTCGTACAAGGCGATTGAACTGTTCCTCGGCGTCGCGGGCTTTGAGGGTGGGGACCTTCGGAACTCAATAAGCGAGCCTTAGAAAGACGGCAAATGCATGGTGTTCTTGAATTTGCCGTAGCACATCGTGGGTGATAAGCAGGGCGCTGCCCTTCCGTGAGATGTTTTAGTCAGAGTGCAGGGGAGGAGGGGGCGAGGGGGGCACCGATGCGTTTCGTAGATCCCGGAGCCCCTCCTAATGCACTGAGGGAGACCACCGAAGGGGTTTTAGTGGGCAGCAGCCCCACATAACCTTGTCTTCCCCTCAGAAACAAGGTATCTTTTAAGAATATTTCCCCCGCAATAAAAAAAGGTTAGTACGCCTTATCACCATTTAAAATTAGGTGGGATCGTAGTTAAGCGGTAACTTTGTCGATTTAAAAAAAAAAACCATATGTGCAGGTTTATACAAATTTACAAGATTACTAGATAATGCATGTGCTTTCGCAATTATTTAACTACGGTTACCGTTAGCAAAATTAATCGAAAGTCAATTATTAGTTATAACTATTTTTTTTTAATTTTTTAATTTATTATTAATAGTTATATATAAATATTTTTTTTTTAATTGGCAAGTTCGTTACACTTCGCCAGTGGATAAATTTTCCATAACGGAAATTAATTTGATAAGATAGCGAGTGGTGGTGGGTTGATAACACAAAATCAATATTAAATTAACATTTTCATACCATCAAGTTTTTCGTATATATGTAAGATGTCGTGTGTACAATTTATACCAACGTAAAGCATCTTTAGTTTGGATATTAAAAATGTCTGAGCAAGTGGTATTAAATAAGATTATGGTAGAAAATACGTATTGTTAAAAATAAACTATATATGTAACGGTTACATCAATCGCCGAATAACGCACAAGCTATTAATTCAAATAACAATTTAGATAGTTTACGATGAGATTTTTAATATACGTTTGAATTACATCTGTAACTGTAAATAACTCGTTTTGATATTTCAAAAAAAAAAACGCAATTTACACTGTAATGCTACACCGTGTGATTTAAAGTTAAACTATTTATAACATTGGAGTATGACACACAAAACACCACACTGTGTCCCTTGCCTTTAAAAATAAAAGTATAAGTACCTT
The DNA here is from genome assembly GCA_029030555.1 of Ornithoptera alexandrae. NCBI lineage: Eukaryota > Metazoa > Arthropoda > Insecta > Lepidoptera > Papilionidae > Ornithoptera > Ornithoptera alexandrae. Next base: position 10,606,914 of record JARDVY010000023.1, on the reverse strand, counting down.
TACCCCATAGTAGTATCATTAGCTGCAAAACCCTTCAAACCGGAATACGGTAATGTTAGCGAACAATTATTCGGCAGCTGAAATAGGAGTTTCGGTTGTACCTACGTAGGCGGTCTCCGGCAGCAGAGACTTGCCATCGGTAAATAAGGATACCTACCATCACAGTCAAGTGCTGGTTTGCGGATATGACAGTGTGTGTCCAGAAAAACTTTTATGTTTACCTTCACTCGAAATTCATGGTCAATTGGCGTTGAACTCATCTCTCTGGAGACATGGCGCGTGCGCTATTAACATACTATATTATTTTTGAGAGTATATAACATTTAAGAGATTTTTTACGTATGAAGAAACTGGTCAGGATGCCTCTGGAAGTATAAGGCCTAGAGACTTAATATTTGGAAGAAATATTCCTTTTGCCGAGTATAGGTCAGCTAAAGAATATTTTACGATATTCTTTCCCCAAAGGAAGTCGCAGATGTGTTACGGCCAGTAAAGCGGGCAGGGGGCACAAGCTAGTATTATTATAATTTATATGTTGTTGTGAATGGTTAAATAGGGAGATGACGAAGTGTCTACGAGCTATCGTGGCTTCTATTATTGTAGTAACGGAAGTAAAACATTTAATACAAATCGCTCTGGAATAGCTTTTGATTATTGTTCTAAGATTTCCCTTGCCCTATTCCTTATATTTTGATTACCAAATGGCGTTTGAAAATTACCCCACAGCGGTTTGCATAAAGTGAATTTACGGTGTGGAGCACGCAAGTATACCGGCGTGCCTTGCGTAAACCACCCACATCTTTTAATCTTAGATCATAGATAGGGTGGCCTAAACGCACGATGGCTGAAAGCGATTGGTGACCGGCGCTCTGGAACTGCGGGTAACGAACACGGCTACTTAATGTACTGGTACACAGTTGAATATTTATTTTTGTAACTTACTACCTGCCGTCAGCTATTTGATAGAGGTATTATGAGAACTTTTACTTGACGAATCGATTAACTGTTTTAATTAAGATAAATTTGAAGTAAACTTCATTATGTAATAGTTAATAGAAAATGACAATTCTTTTTATATAAAATAACGCTTCTTTAATAATATAACCGGTGTAAGTCGGAGGTCTGTAGAAGTACTAAGGTTAGCCATATAGCTTGGTAGACTTAGGTGGCAATGAGCAGAACATACTGTTCGAAAGACTAATGGCCGATGGAGCAGTAACGTGGAAGTGCCAAAAGACCTCCACAAAGTCGACCGATGGTTATAAGAAATTGTTGGATGAAAGCAGTGCAGGACCGATTGTAGTAGAAGTCTTTCAGGGTGGCCTATATTTAGCGTTGAGCGTCTATCAGATGTGCATGATGTTGCGGATTCATTTTTTAATTCCTATTTTTTAATATGGGATTATTAGACATTGCTAGCTACTCTTAGTAAATATTTTAATGAACTTAAGTTGAAGTAACCAAATATTTTTTTAAAGTTATACAAGGTAGTTGTTAGATAGTCAACTAGCTTGTCACGATGCCCTACTTTATAATTCTAAGTTTTGGTCTTACCACACAAAACTGTTCTAGGATATCGAATTAAATATACTACGGTTTTTTGTTAATATTGTATACTTAAGCATATTGTAGTGTTGTCCACACGGCTTAAGAGGATATAAATCTCTATCTCATTTTTGCTATTTAACAAGTAAAATAATTAAAAACGTAATATTGTACCGCAAATAATTTCGATTTTTCTTATCGAAAACAAGCAAGAGCATCTTATAATGATATAGTTTAGTTTTTTATCTGTTACATATTGTGCACACAGAATCCTGAAATGTCGGAAAGTCGTTTAAGCCAATCGCTAAACGGTTTTGCATTAAAAAGCATCGACGTTGCAATTTCGCAAACGACGGAGCAAATTGCACCAGCTGAAGTAACAACACCGTGCACCGTTCATCTGTATTACCTCGTTACGTAATACCGGGTGATTCGACTTCACGTATACATGTATTATTATAACATTGCGAAGACACCTCAATATCAGCTGGCCTTTATAAGAAATTTGCATTCTAATAGTACAATATGTATGATAGTAAAATTATTGCTTAAAACTCGAAAAGATTTTGTTTATCTTTATTGCGCAGAGGTTTCTAACTGCTTGCCTAGACCAAATGAGGTCTTTGGTCTAATTCGACGCCATGTTGGATAGGAGTATTTCGAATCTAAAACCTGTCCATCGGAGAAGGCGAATAATAGGATATACGGTTTCGAGGACTTTGAAAATTGGGGCCTTCATTTCCTACTGAGTGATCACGAAATGGACGATGAATACGAGGTGGTGCGTTATGGCTCTCCTTGGGAGGCGCATAGTTATACAAGGAATTACCGGTGCGTTCCGTAACAGATTCCGAGGCCTCTAGCAACGCACTGAGAATGACCACTGAGGGGATCTATAGGGTACAAATGAAAATGAAAATTGAACACACATAACCTAGTCTTTCCCCAGAAGTAGGGTATATTTAAAAGATTTTCCTTGAATAACAAAAAAAAAGGTTGATAGGAATCAACCTGGCTAGCTACTACTCTCATATTGTAAACGTGCTGCTATAACAGTATTGTTGTGTTCCATCAGTCAATCCATAAGTACCAGAGTATTTTGAGCTAGCACGCTTCACCATCCAAAGCCTCATTAACATGATGTGAAATTGAGGTCAAGAGCTACTCCATTGTATATATATAAAAAAAGACTACTTTTCAAATCCAACATGAAGCCGTAGAAACGAATGAATACATACAAAGACAAATATACTGACACTATAATAGGATGATGGTAAGTGTGGGCTTAGACGCGACTGTGACGGATGAGCTCAACAGACAGACAGACGGGGGATCTTTGTCATACACCTCGTTAATCACCAGTTTCTCCCGTATACGTTTCGACTGTAACAGTTAAGTGACACCGAGTTTGTAAATGAATTAAACGCGATATAGTTTAAAGTAAGAAATGAATATCGTGGACAGGTTTTCGACTTTATGCCCACGCCCATTTAGTCTGTGGGTGATTAAGTATTCACCCCCGTCGTTGCGGAGGTTAGGCGTAATTTATTACTGCCTAACTAAACATTTGCACAGGTAGAAACTTTGCAGGTAGATTTTGATGATTTAGTTTTACTTTGTTATGTGTGATACAGAATATTTTCTTCTGCAATTGTGAAAATATTTACGACTTATCACAGAGCGAGTAGGAGTAGGGGTTTTAATCTTGCAACTTCACATTTGTAACATTTAAAGGAATTTGTTTTAGTCAGTTAACTTACAAATTTGTGAAAAGTTAAGTCATATCAAATTCCTCTCAGATAGAGAACTTTTTTATACATTGTACAAAATATTCGTTATTATGACGACAAGGACTAGTGCCCAGCGGTACCAGAGATCATGCTGACTGTTCATCTAGTGAAAATCGCGGGTAGCCGCTGGATACTGGCAGCGCAGGACCGATCACTGTAGAGATATTTGGGCTAGACCAATCGTCGTCTATCGGCCGATTCTGAATGTAAACTATCTTTTATATTTCTTGTTGTTAATCAAGAATTAGTAAGCAGTGTTCGAACTTTATGTATCTTGCAAATGAAAATAGTGACCTTTAACAAATTTAATAGTATTTTGATAACATTGGTATATATTCAATATGCGGCTCGCGTGATAGTAATGCTATTCACTTTCGCGCTTCAAGAGTCGCAAAATCAATACGATATTATACGTAATGTGTCAATTACGGGTAATATAGTATTTCCACCTTTGTTAACCGTTGGATTATAAATAGAGATAGATGTATTTCTAACATGCTGTATTTTTTATATTAAAGCAATTATAGTGCAAAACGTAGTATTTAGGATCGTTATACAGTAACAAGTTGTATATGTGACACGTAGCTCTGTTACTACGAACGTTTCATGCATATTGCACCGTTATTGACGTTATTTTTTCTTTCGTTCGAGCAACGAGGTTAATGATTTTCCGTTATACTTTAACCGTCGATCGTTTTAAGCGATGAATTTCGAATGGGCACGATGATTTACATAATAAAGAATGATAGTATAAAGACATACATAAACGTTAGGAAAATTAAATTTATATGTTAAAATGTGCGCGAATAACGCGACTAAGCAAGTTGTTACAATAAGCGACTTGATGAGTATAGTCGAGAATTGAACTAAGTAGCAATCCTTCCGAAAAAGGTCTATCTCTAGGGGAGTGCGCTTCATATAGGCAAATAATCATTGCTTAACTTCTTCGCTATCTAAACCTATCTAAATAATAAAAAGTATGTGACTATGCTGAACTGAAAATACTCTCTTTATATTTAAGTATAGATAAGTGCAAAGACATCAGGTACAGTATGCACCATCTGCTCGAAAGCTTTGTGCACGTTCTGCCTATTCCTACAAGTGGACCGCCGTGTGCTGATGATGTAAAAATTTACAGCGAATTAACAGTTGTACGTTCATCTTAAATACGGTCAATATGAAGTCATCAAATTTTAAGATGGCATTGCTAAATGCTGTATTAGTTTTACGTAAATGTTAAAAATTTAGATTTTACATAACACACAAACAGTATTAAAAAAAATTCTTTATGTATACAATTAAAAATCATTGAATATAAAATCGCTAACGACGTTTAAATGAAACTGGTTCTTTTTTTTTTTTAGACTAAAGACAATGGGACTAATAGTTAATGAGCCGTTACAAATTATTCAGCGCAATACGAGTTGGGTGGTGTTTTACGGGTTAAACTAACAAAAAAAAATCCAATATGTATCTAGGTTCCAGTCCAAGGCTTTAATCGACATATGAATTATTGCAATTTGTTTTGTCTGACAATATATACAAAAAATTTAATTTGCGGAGAAAAGGACAAGGATAAAATATAATAGGAAATGTACTTATGTTCAGGTAGGTCTGTCCGAGATTGTCTAAGTTCCAGAGCAGCTCTTATTTCTGCCCCCAAACAGTAGTGAACAAACATTACGTGTTCCGGTTTGAAGGGCGTTGTAACTGGTAAAATTACTGGGGTAACGAGATTTAACATCGGTCGACGAGCACAATGTAGTGCTGTGTATGTCATGCTTCTTAGCGCCGCCTTGTTAGGGGTAGGCATATAACTTCAGCTCTGTAGTCTCGGGCTAGTAAGAATAGGACTAAGGTAAGCCCTGCCTGTCGTAGAAGGCGACTAAAAGGGTCTAGGAGTTTCACGGATCTTGAGAGTGGGGGTCATAATCGCCCAACAAGCAAACCTGCGTGGGACAACGTATGGCTCAGCGATGGTGCCTAAGGAGGTTTGGGTCCTCCTCAGAGACACACAGTGTAAACACAAAGTGTAGAGGGGAACCGGTGTATTCTATAAGATATCCTGGAGCCACTCCGAATACTCTGACGTAGACCACCGAGGGAGGTTTTAATGAGTAAGAATTTCTAATAAACCAGACTTCCCCTCAGAAGCAGGGTATCTTTCGAATATTCCTTCTTCTCAAAATAAAAAAAATGCATATAAATTGCTACCAGGTGAACCTCACCGTTGTCACTTGAATAAAAAGAATTCAGAAGATTGTCTTCATATAAACAAATTTGCTTAACATAAAGGACAATTTAAAGAGGTCCTTTTTAAATAAAGAAACAATTAATATTTATGTAGTTATCCTAGAGAATGTTGTATTATGCGTGGAGTAATCTCAGTATGAATCATAAGTTGATCATGATCATGTTGTTTGTTTCTAAAAAGGAAAATATTTGAATTGATATAGTGCGATTGTTCTTTGTGGTAATTGTTTCAAGGAAGTTAGCCGTCGATTATGCAAGCTTACATTGCTTTGATAACATTAGTAAATCAGTGGAACAATTGATAAAGCAAACAAATATATTCAAAACAGTTGACAGGACGCACGATCCGAGTTCCATTCCGGTTGTGTAACGCCATCAACACGGCATCAGGTCGGTGGTCAGGACTGATTTACGCACTAAGAATACTAATTTTTTAACATAATGACAGACAATGTAAAATAAATCGACTCTCATTCTTAACTGTAATTTTACTTTCGTGTTTCGGTAACTTATTTAATATTTTTTTTTCTTAATGTCGTTGAGAACAAACGGAAAACATTATAAAGAGTTATTCATATTTCGTGTGTGTTTAATTAAATTTTTAAACACTTTGTAAATCAGTCTTCTTCGAAAACTATAGGCAAGGTCACAAAAAGTTAGTTTATAGCAAGCAAATTTAGGCACGACTCTCAATATGAATGTTACTTTAATATACAAATTACTTTCTTTGGACACACAGATTTTTGTTTTAAGTTTTAAGTTGCAAAGGTTAGACTATAAACAATAATTTACAAGACTAAACATGAGTACTAAACCTCTTGAAAAGTCAAGGAAAAGAATTTTTTGTATAGCACAAAATGAATATATGATAATTGTAATGAACTTGGCGCGATAAAGAACCGTAATTCTTACTATCCCGTTCTCATCAAGTGGAGTGATTGCGGACAAAAAGAAATGAGTTTAAATAATGCGCGTTGTAGGAAAGGAGTATATTTTTATAGGTTCTGAGAAGTAACGCGAACAGGCCTCGCTCCATATAATATCAGCGGAGCCTCTAACCGGTCGGATCTAGTTTCTCGCGTGGAAAATTAGATAGACGCATTGCAATATTAGAGATCGCAGCCTAACAACTATTCTATTTTGAGAATTATGCGGAACAGATTATACAACGCCGACGTGTGATTACTGGTAATTATAAAATATTTTAATATTTAAGCTCCGGTTAATAAATTATTAACATTTAAGTTTAATTTATACTCGATATATAATGCTATTTTCTAAATACCGACAGAGGTACAGGTTAGTATGATCATGAGAAATTTATGCTTTATAATTTATCATAATCATCCTCAGCCGATAGACGTCCACAGCTGGACATAGGCTCCCCTCAAAGATCGTCACATCGATCAATCCTACACTGTCCGCATTTAGCAGCTTCCCGCAACTTTCGTTCGTTTATAGTTCATATGGGATTTGGGCCAATGCGGCCCAATGCGGGTAAGTGGGAACCAAAGCCTCGTTTGTCGATTAGCAGGGTGCACCACGAGCCGGTGAGGTTGGCGTGGGTGCCTGAATTGTTGTCCGGAACCCCTTACAACGTAAAAGTTACATATAAGCAAGATCAAAACAATAAAAATGTCATCGTAGCGTAATGATTTTTTATAAAACTGCCCAATAAAATTATGATGCAAGCATTATAGTTTGTAGGACATTACTTTTGTTATTGCTATTTTCGGTTTGTTATTTATAATTGGTCGGGCAGTAATAAACTGGTATTGATAACGAAAATGATTCTAACAGAAAAATGTGCAGCGCCGAGACAAACCCACACGATTAACCGGCGTTATACCAATGTTAATAACATGTTAACTATTATAGATATTAAAAAAAAAAAAAAAACAAAAAATCTTTATATGTTTAGTAAGAAAAGTGTCGGAAGAAATGCAGGACCTAATATACTGTGCCTAAGTAACCGTTATTAACTCAAATGTCGATTTATGTTACGCGACAACAACGAGAGCAGAATAGTAGAACTATCGGCCGCTTCCAGCGCTGCTGATGCCAATAACACCAGCCGTATAAAATCTCGATTGCATAAGATAGTGCAATGCAATTTTTATGTAATGAAACACAGGTCAATACTTGTAAATTTTATTATTCGGTTATTAAAATTTTAGATATGTTATAAACTATTAATATATACAAATGCGACAATAGATACGCGAGTTATTGCATCTTCGATAGCCTTTTTTCATTGATCTGAACGGTTATGCAAAATGGTTAAAACTGTTTCTTAAATACAGACTAAACAATTCAAAGAAACACTTTACAATAAATACTTTCATTGTTAGCAGTTACAATTCAATAACAAATCTACAATCGCAGCTTCAATAGAAGATGACCGTCCCACTTTACTGAGAGGCGTAAGAAAACCATGCGCCATGTTCTCCAATCCGTAAATAAAATCTTTGACACCATATCTATGCGAATAGAAAGCAGAACGTTCCACCTAAACGAAACGATTGGCATTAAATCGATACGCGATCGATAAGAGATCGAGACAAGTGTACATATCGATGTGGGATAATAGGATAGGTATTTTGCATACCAGTTTCACTCGGCAGGCATGTGCCGGAAGGCCTGCATTGATGTAAGTATTAAGCTACGCTTGTCAGTTTGAAGCCGTAGAAGATTACAGACGTTGGGGACGATAGGACGTGCTCGTGGCACATAACATGTGCTTATTAGCGACAAGACACGCGTTTTTGTGTGTAATTTTATGAGTGGTAGGTGACTACAGTAGTAACGTACAAGTATTACCGTGACATTGTGGCGAGTGAAATTATTTGGGTAACGAGAATTATCATCGTGTGTCTCAATTAATAGGGGGTAGTATCATTCTATCTAACGCCACAGTGTTATTGGCAACAGTATCACCACCAGATGAACATCTAGCTTTCCAAAAAATATTGTTCTTAAGAAATATCAAAAAACCAAATTTTTTTTCTCAATGTCTGACCCCGTCGAGTTTACGCACTAAAAATTATATTACGCATTCTTTTTACAAAACGAAACATACAAAAAACATAAAAATAAAATATTGTAGTCTTCTATTATTTTAGCCTTGCGATGACATCACTACACCGAGGAATTATAACTTGTTTAAAATCTTAACATATTAGAAAATTTTGAAAACAGAGTCAAAGATCAGTATTTCCATATTATTTCAAATCGATTAAGATTCCTTAATACTTATTTACTAATATTTTTACCCAATACTTGAAAATGCTATTAGAGTCAAGCAACGCAAGATAATATTTTGTTGAATACATTACAAGAGACTCGTATCCATCAATTTGAACTGATGACGATTTAAACTTAAAGAATCTACATGGTCTGAATTTAACAATAATAATTTAGGAGATAAACGACATTAAATGAATGTGTAAACAATACAACAAGCTTCGAGACGGTTAAGAGTTTCAGATGAAAGCGTGGATAACCACTCAGATAGCGACACGTGAATACACAATCTCTTTACGTGCAAAAGTAATTGGTAATTGCGATTGTGAAAAACATGGGCAGAGACAAAGAGCGACGGTGTTGTCAGATAGGAATAATGTGGTTCCTAGAATTAGAAACGAACTTACGGATTTCCACGAAGAACTAAGCCGAGACGATTAAGAAACATGAAACAAAGAAATCTACACATTTGTGTGTGTGACTTATTGCTGTGTGAATTTCCATGGTGCATAGGTTCGGTGTTGATAAAAAATCGTGCATCGGCGCACGAGCAAAGCAAGGACATCACGATTTCTTTACTACAGAGCTTATTAAAATAATGCGCTGTTAATTGGAACTCTTTGGAAATGTCTTGCACTTTACAACTATCTCTTTTGTCTGTCTCTACACTATCCAAATCAGATTGGCAAGTTAACGCAACCAATTACAAAAGAACTAGTTTTTCCACTAAGCGATTGTCATCCGACCTTCGCAACTGAACGAACATATGAGCCCTGTTTTCAATCAGTATTATTATTTTGCAGTTCTACATAGTTGCAATGTATAAACATTTCAATAAATATCGTCATATCTTATCGCACATTTCATATTCTCTGTGATAGATAAAAAAATATTCTCTTAGAATCTTCTAGAAATTAAAGTGAAAAGAACTCGTTTGATAAGATTCCGATAAATCTATAAACAGATATCAAGTAGAAAAGGAGAGGATAAAATTAACAAACAATGGCTTGAATTTTATACTGATGGGCTACAAACAGGCGAACCTTAACCGCAACTGAGCGGTACACGGACGTGTCTCGGATTACTTCAAAGTAAAAAGAGCGTAAATATACAGTCCGATAAACATGCGGAACGAATCTTGAGGTCAATGTTATATAGTTAACAAAGTGACGATTGATCGAACCTGAAATATCCTTACGTGCAGAGGCATGCGTTTCATAGAGCCAAATAACCATGGCATAGTATAACTCGTTAAACCTATCTAAATAATAATCTCGTAAGTCGCTCAAAAGGTAAGCCTCATTGTTGAATTGAAATTAGCAAGTTTATTTGTGACTATAGATGAGCGCAGGCATTTTGGGTAAGGTATGCATACTCTACACGAAATCTCTGTGAAGGTTGCTGCTTACATGTTTTAGACAAAAGGTAATAATACAACGAGTAAATGCTATTTAAATTAAATAAGTAAAATAGTCCTAAATTCAACATAAGTGTCCACACAGGTGTGAAAACTTAAAGTTGTAGTGATACACCAACTGATAGATGAACGATGCACGCCAACATCAATTAAGCGGCGAAGAACCCTCGAAGTGGAGATCATTAATATACTTTCGAATAACCGTCGCGGCAAAAGTTCATTAAACGTGTAACGTCGGAACAATAGAGGGCCAGTTAACAGTCGGTTGATCCGCTGATCGGACGAACACCTACGTGCAGAGGCGAAAGTGATCTGTCACTCGGTTGATTGTCGGGCGATATGTTTTATGTCGGACCGCCGCGCCGCGTACGTCCCACCGAATTTGAGTTCCTTTATTGACGCGACGAGAAAAAGCGTGGGCCGCCGGCGTCACACAAACGGGTCTTGAAACAGGTCGCCGAGCGAGAGCTGAATATAAAACATCGCTTTAAACTAAAGCCTTATTTTACATTGAATTATTATAATAATAAAGCCCCATTAATGTTCCCATAATAGGGAATCGGGTTTATCTCTCACAAGGAGAGAGTCAAGGTCATATATCCCAACTCGTGCAAAACATTACATTTCCATGAAAAATGTTGTTTATAGTCACTGATTAAGTATTTTAAATGAAAATACTAATAAATATCTTCTGACTTCTAACGCAAGTGTCGCTTTGTTGATTGATGGAGATGCACCAAATGTTAAGTTGCATTTATGCTACAATCGTGAAAGTGCAAGAGCAGATCGTCACGTTGGATAATTGAGACAATTGACGGCCTTGATGTAATGGCCCGGCACGGTTTGAAGACGCTCGCAACGAAACAATCACGAAATCCAACAACAACATGATATTGGCCAACACAGAAACGGGGACGGTGAGACCGTTTATCAGAACGCTCTATAGCAGAAAATCAACGCTACGTAATAACTGAAAGGGTCACTGTGTTTACAAACACGATACGTAATCATCGCAAGGTTAGCGCAATGAGATTAGATAGCAATGATTAATGATGTTCATTATAAACTAATATTTCTCCAGAAATATACATCACCTCAGTCAGCGCTAAAGTAAGACGGTATTTACTGTACTGAAATATTTCAAGAAGCGTTTTTATATTAAATTGGTCAGTTAGTTTCATGGAAAAAAAATTCAAATGAAATAAACTGATAGAAATGAATCACGCTGATCGCCAACCTTTACTAATTGGAGAGGCACATTAAGAAGAAGATAGAAATGAAAGTGCTAAGGTTGTTGAATAAAACACGAGAGAAAAATTTGAGAGAAAAAAAAGGAAAATAATTGTAAGAATTTTAAGACGGTGCAAAATATCACCAGCTGTTTTACTGCTAAATGGTAAGCAGATGACAGGGTACTTTCTCTCGGATGCTACGTACTCTCCCCGTATCCGGACAAGCTGCTTTTTGCATTGTTTTGGTTAATGCGATGTTATTAGCATCGCCGCATGAAATTGAAAGTTAATGTGCTATACGCGCCAGTTGAAAAATCGAAAGCAAATCGTTCAGCTCCTCCCGTGGGTTTCATTTTAACATTTAATTAGCTTATGAAATTGGTATTCATACTTTCGCTTTTTTTTATTTAAATCATCCTTACTGATAATTTGTACATGATATACATATTAAATTTTTGACATTTTAAGTAATGTACAATAACTCTTACGTTAAACGATAATCTGGCTAGTAATAGTTGCTGCTGTTAATTATGAGGCATCTGATGATACTACGAGACTATTATATTAGTTTATGCAGAAGGGAAGAAAACTTACCCTTTCACAAGGCGGAGGCGGCATCGTTGCATCCACTTCCGTGTATATACACAAAGTTGATTTCCTCGACAGCGAGTCGCTGGCGAGACTGCTCGAACTTGAGCCCGTTGAGAACTTCATCGTTTTGCCACATCCAGGTCTGTCGGTCCGTCTGGCTTAGGGTACTAATGGAACCAATCAGGTGACCTCCAATTGCACTTCCATGTGGTGTTGCCAGCACATCACAGCAAGTGTCAGCCACCTAGTTCCAGTACCTTTCGCGGTCTATCCTTGAACTCACTCGAACGTTTAGTAGTATTGTATTAAAGGTGACGCTTGCGTCAGTGTCGATCGATGATCGTTTCAAAGTTAGTCGTGAACTTTTGAGGTATCTCACTTTGTAGACCGATCAAAATATTTGGTCGCTAGCTTAGCCTGGAACAATAAAAAAGGTGTGTTATCGAAAAATTTTCATTTGATTTAGTAAAAATTACAGTTCTATGTTTAAAGGTGAAATAGATTTATACAAATGAAAATATTTACACCGTCTGACCAAAAATTAAACATCAGTGTTACCCTACGAAAATAACGAATTAATTATTGCCACACATAAGGCTATATCAAAAGACAACTAACTGTATACACTCACACGAAACTGTGAGAAGACTGACGAAAAAAATTCATCCTTTCAACATTCAAGTAAACAAGTTTCAAAATATGATTTACAAAAACTGGATCATTATACCAAACCTTGCTGGCCTAGCCAACTTAAAGGTTATTATAGTATTTTATTAAGACGATAAATGTCAATCAGTAAGAAGATTTCTTATAAAGATGTTACTTTCATTTCTCGAACAGGATTATAATTACATATCGATATAATTTACGACTAAGATTTTTTATTTATTGCGATATATCACTGTATTTGTATACACATACTAGCTGTTTCCTGTCCTCTTTGCTTGCCTTAATACCCCCGCAACTCCTTTGTCGAAAAGATTTTGTAAAATCTGTTCTTGGCTGACCACGACAAAAGGAATGTTTCTATTAAATTTCAAGTCTCTAGACCTCATGGTTCCAGAGATATAGTGTCGAGTCTCCACATAGTAAAAATCTCTTATATATGTATATAGATATACTTTTCTGTATTCAATGAGTAATTAAGACATATACATTATGCTTTGTTAGGGTCCCCGTAAAAGTCACGGTATGAAAGCCAACCTCACTTGCTCGTGGTGCACCCTGCTAATCAACAAAGGAGGCTCTGCCACCCACCAACCCGCATTAGCCCAACGTAGTGGGAAATGGGTTAAATCCTCCAATATACATCCATACAAGATCAACGTTAGAATTATTGGTGAGGTTTACGACCAGCAATGAAGGTCTATCGGCTGACGACGATGATGATAAAGAGGGACATAGGTAAGAACATGGTAAACCAAGAGGTAATATTTTCTATTTTAAGGTCTTTCTTCCTGAAACCGTTAGGTAGGTACCACTGCAGCCGTTCTGCCGTCAAACAGTATTGTACAAACTTTATTGTGTTCCGGTTTGAAGGGCATTGCACCTAGTGAAATTACTAAGGTAACTAGATATAATATCTTAGATTTAATACCAATCTAATGATTACAATTAATAACTGCAATGAAATTAATAACAAAATCAGTACGACGCTGAAGTTTAAAACGTATGATACAAAAATTAAACGTAAACGCAAGATGATTATTAACCTTTCGATATTTATTTATATAATTGGAAACATCATCATACTGGATTGCCTTGATAAGTAAATGGCAGTGTTGCTAGGTACACTTAAAATTAAATAACACAGTTTTTATTACATTTTAATAAGACGAAAAGGATCGCTTTATGAATACTTTATATCGAATTTGATAATAATAATACCTCCAAATCACTATTGCAACTTAAGAAGTATCATTAAAAAGGAGGATATATATATTTAAGAGATAACCAGAGATTCATTGACTCGTCACGAGATCTCCGGAACTATTAAACGTAAACACTCAAAATTTAGTAGAGATATTGCTTCTGCCATTTAGAGGTCAACTAAGAATGGATTTTACAAAGTTCCATCACCAAACGGAGTTGAGGGGATATTAATAACAGGAAGGAGCCCGGGCATCGGCGAGTTACCGGGCGGGATTATTTCTGCCAAATTTCATTCAAGTCGATCAAATTAAAATGGTCATAACAAATTTAGTTTTATATTATGACCAGCAAGGTCGTAAAAGATCGTCTCCTTAAAAGTCGTCAACGCAGCCGCGACACCTCTGGTGTTGCGACTCTTCATGGGTGTCAGTGATCACTTTCCACCGGATGAACTGTTCGCTCGTTTGCTCACCTTTCCTATAAAAAAAAGCAAAGTTGACGGGGTACAGCTTGTGTTATATATATATATATATATATATATATAAGTTGAATTAACAGTAAACCGAAGCTCAATTGAATACAAAACATGGTGACCATTTAAACGTCGCGATTGCAACAGAATGTAGATTCCGAATTACCAACTAGACTTAATACTTGTTACTTACTTAGTTTGGTCTATAAAACGTTATATAGCGATATAGCATTCAAGTCACTTTTAAAAGATAATTTAATGTATTTAGTACAGATAGGTGGTGGTGTTAGGTCTCTGTTGCCGGAAACCGTCTAGGTAGGTACAACTATAGCCCTGTAGTCTGGGGCTATTAAGAATAGGACTAAGTTATTGCCTCCCTGTCGTACAAGAGGACTAAAAAGGTCCTCGGATTCGTGAACCGTGAGGATGTGGGTCTTCAGAGCTCAATAAGCGAGCTCTAGGACGGCAAATGCATAGGGGTCTTGTATTTGTCGTAACACAGCGTGGGTGCTAAAGAGGGCTTTGCCCCTCCGTGGGATGTTATAGCCAGAGTGCAGGGGGATACCGGCGCGTTTTGTAGGAGATCCCGAAGCCCCTTCCAATGCACTGCCGGAGACCACCGAGGGGGTTTTAGCGGGTAGAAGCTCCACATAACCTTGTCTTCCACCAAGAAGCAAGGTATCATTTAAGATTTCCGCCGCAATAAAAAAAGGTAGGTACGACCGCAGCGCCTATTTTTGCCACTAAACAATATTGTGCAAATATTATTGTTTCGGTTTGAAGGGTGTTGTAGCTGTAGGTAGTGTAATTTTTGGGGTCACAGGACTCAACATCTTATGACTCGGGCGACGAGCGCAATGTTGTGCAATACATATTATTGTAACTAGCGCCACGTTATTATGGGCGAGCGTATTACCATCAGATGAACGTTCCGCTCGTCTCGTCGCTTAATTTTATATAAAAAAAGATACAGTTATATTATCAGTCCCCATTACCGCCGGATCTATATTAACTTACTGTTGGTAAATTTTTGTTGTCGGAGTTCTACTGTATAGGTATAATCATGGAGTCTTTAATTGTAAAATATTTTAAAATTCTTGTTTCTTTTTTATCATTCATTTGGGCGACGAGACGAGCGACACATTTCCTTAAAGATCTCCACATCGATCGGTCCCGCGTTGCTCGCATCCATTGGGTTCCCATTGTACCCTTAGCTTTTGCTTTTGTTATCTTTATGGTAAAAAATCCATTTGTGATCTTTCTTAATACAATATATGATTGTACAGATAAGCCACGTTATGTACTCGTAAAATTAAATGTAAATCTGCAGTTTCTCTCCGTGCACGACCACTTGAATATTTACGTGGGCAAGCATTATTTTGCATAAATTCATATTTTTCGAGCATACGCTGAATCAGCACTTAAATACGCGATCGCCAAATGATAACGGTACAGATGTCAAAATAATTATGTAAAAGCAACTTGAAACTTATATAGTTTATAAATGTAAAGTAAACAAAGCGATTAAATCGTATTATAAATGTTGTGAAGGTTTTAAAGAAAATCTATGTACCATTAACGATTCTTGTTTGATTGTTTTAGCATAATAATTTCTTGTTACCTTATCACTCAAGGTCTATGAAGTCTTACTGATAAGGTCCGTGAAGTGTTACTGATTAAATCTAGTTTCGCGCTTAATATTAGATTTATTTTATATTTGCATATTTTTAAAAGGATGACTTGAATATACCAATTTTCCTTACGTTTGGTTAAATGTTATAAAGGACAACACATGCTCCGAATCTATCCTGCATAAATACATCTATCAGTGAAATATAATGCATTCCTTCTTTTTAAAAGAATACATTTAAGTGGTAATTCGTTTTAGAAACCAGTGTTCTCAAACATTCTAAAACAGTTTTGACCTTTAATGCCATTATATATATATAAAAGATTCACTATATACAGTACAAGCTATAACAATAAGTAAATAATACAAATGTTTGATTTCTTTGTGTGTTTTAGGTTCCCAACGCTTTTGAAGTTTTTGTCTATCCCATTCGCACTACAGAAAAAAAGAGATAAATAGCTTATTTTTAAGTTACGAATCTTTTCTAGTGATTCAAGAATAACTCACTAAAAATTTCATCATAAAGGAAAGCATACCAAGGATTGAAGTTTCATCACAGGCGTATTATTAACATCGATTATACCGTTTCGGTGTATATGAACATATGACTAAACGTCGTGACATGCGATCCATTCCGGCGTTATATATTTACACAAGAAACTAGAACGCGCACACTGCCGACCTTCGGGTGTAACAAAGAAATGCGCAACAATGAAACGGTACGGAGGCATGGGAAAAACCGCTATTGCGACAACAAAACGCACCGACGCGCAGGCCACTCGCGTTACAATGCTTAGCCTAGCGAGAGAGAAATGCATTCCTACGCTTACGAACTAATGTAGGCCGTACCTGTTACTCTCTGACAGTTCGCCATGTCGTTTCACTTATACTGCCAAACTTAACAGTAACCTTTTCTTGTTACAATGGGCCAACACATAATGATGGACAACGAGGTCGTGGATGGTATTATGCTTGCGGAAAGCACCCCGCCTCTTATATGTTAACAGCCGGAACGCAGCAATGGTGCGCAGCAGCAATATTGATAGATTTTACTGATAAAGAGACTTATATATTGCCGAAGACTGGCTTTAGATAGCTACCATCGCAAACTCTATTCCTATTACAAACAGTAAATGAAAAATGATATGAAAATTTATTTTCAGCAAATTTTACAGATATACAAATATATTTCTATGTAACTAGTTAGGAAACAATGTCCTTTCTGTTGGTTTTATCCTCTGGATTCTTCAATAGGCGATGCCTGTGTTGAGGAAACCTAGGACACAAACATTACTGTGTTCCGGTTTGAAGCACGTTGTAACTAGAGAAATGATTAAAAACGAGACTTAACATCTTATGTATCGAGGCGACGAGGACAATGTGGAGCTATGTATCATCCGAAATAGCGCTACGATGTAATAGTAGGCGATTTACTTACCATCAGCTGAACATCTCGGCTGTCCTGTCACTTTTCTGAATGTAAATATAAAGATTTATACAATGGAGGCACCGAAAAATCCTGCTACCATTCAAACACTACAGCATGATGGACTTAAGAGAGAGCTTAGTACTAAATCTGAAACGCAGTTAGGCATTGTCTACCTTTTTATGACCCAGAAAGTTGGAAGAAATATAATAAATGTCAGTTAACCTATTTAATTATACAAGTAAGTTGCTTGTTAAGTAATCTTTCAATAAGTTTCGCGATTAAAATTGATAAGAAATATTACCATGAAGTCCTCACCCCAATTGCGAGAAGTTTTTCTAACATAAAATGGTACAAATTAAAACTTGGTTACACGAAGGCGGACACACCGAGCCGAGGGAGAGACGGTAACCGTATTTGTATCATGATCATCATCATTAGGTGCGCTTTACACACTGAAATTTGGCGATTAGATTGAGAAAACTAATTCGATGCTCAGCTATACTTTTTAACTGATGGTATTTAAACCCGGTCCATTACTTTTTCGTATTTGTATAATATATGATAAACATACTACTTTTCATTCAGGAAAACTAACATAACACGCGAAACTATTTACAGTGTAACGATTATCATTAAACGGTACGTATTTCAGGAAGTATAGCCAACATTACCTTATCGATCGAATCGATTTGTTATAACATAAAAAAATATACTATTGATTTTTTTAAGAGATGAAATGGTACTGTGGAATATTAAGTAAATCAGGGGAATCCATGGTGTGATGCAGAAATTAGGAAATTGTTCTTTTTGAAGAACACCGATATATATATATATATATATATATATATATATATATATATATATATATATGCTTTGAGCGAGCAATGCCGACCACAGCTATACTTCCGGTTTCTTAACAGGTGACCATTACTTAGCCCAGACATTTTGTTATAAATTTAGGGCTTCTATACGTTGGACGTTGGGTCACCCTCACCTCACTCTTCCGGAAATATACTTCCCGTTTAAAATTATTCTATATTAGTAAACTATTATTCTTCCTTCGAGCAACATGCCCTGCCCGCTGCCACTTAAGTCTAACAATCTTTTGGGCTATATCGATGGTTGATAGCAGATGGGCAGTATGGTTATCGAGTGGCACCGTAGACTTAGTGTTGGGAGTCCTCCCACAAGGTGAACCGAATATCTGGAGAATCGCGGAAACCCAATGGATGCGAGCAACGCGGAACCGATCGATGTGGAGATCTTTGAAGGAGGCCTATGTCAAGCAGTGGAAGTCTACCGGCTGTTGATGTTGGTATTTTCTTCGTTTCCACTGTATGTATTTATTGCGAGTACTTTTAATATGTAAATCGTATTTACGTTTCCAGGGATCAAGATCAACGTAACATACCTAACATGTCTTACTAGTGCATTAAAATATTCGTCGACAACACCGAGTATGTATTTACAGCTCTTGCAAATATGCACATCTCAAATATTAATATTGTTTGTTGCTATGTTAATAATGATGGTGCACTAATGTACACAGTTGGTCATTAAACAAGCGTGTACTTTTGAGGTCAAATGAAATACACGTTTTAAGCTAAAGCAAACATCAATCATCAATACCATTAAAGTAACACAAATCATGATGGAAACATTGGTAATAAAAATTCCACTGTTATAAACAAAGATAATAAATGTGAACAGCTGGTTTGATAATAAATACAAACAACTAATACGCTATGTAAAGAACTTCTTCCCTCTGCCCTTTTCCCAGGTAATTGGGGTCGGCACAGTATGTACTTCTCTTCCACATCCCTCTATCAGCCGTCATATCTGAATTCACACTCTTCTCACACATGTCATTTTTCACGCAATCCATCTGCATTTTCTTCGATCTTTCTCTACCCTTATAACAACTATCCACGTTCACTCTCATTACTGTCTTTGTCATATGTCCTTCATCCCTCCGTATAAAATGCCTGTACCACGCTAACCTCTTGCTCCTCAATTGATAAGAACACTATGCTAAGAACTAGGCTATGTTAAGAACTGACTAGAGAATAAGAGATCGTCTAGTTAATTACCACCGCAGTTCCTATTTCCGCCGCCAACCAGTAGTGTGCAAACATTATTGTGTTCCGGATTGAAGAAAGTTGTAATCTGATGTATCAAGGAGACGATCACGATGTGGTGAATATATATATCGTGCTAATTAGCACTAAATTGTTATGAGTAGACGTATCACTTGATATCTAGTGAAGGTTTCGCTCATGTTGTCGCTTCATAGAATAAAAAAAAAAATACTTAATAAAATATTATTGTAAGATTACAACGATATAATTTTTTTTCATCAGTGCATAAAGCATTTAGTGTAATTGCAGTTGTAAAGGTCAATCAGTTTCTACACGTCCTAAATACCACGTGGGTACCGTAAATAAAAGGTGGGTGTATGCAAATGATGCACATGCATTTCCTTCACAATGCGCAGACCCATCTTGGCGTGACGACACTGCGCCGAAGACAGCGCGCGTCCAATCATCCGGAACAACACGCACACATACCAATTAAAGATAATCAATCACGCAAATAAACTCACACATGAGAATATCCGTGAAGACCTAACGGTTCCCTTTCCGCTTACATCCAAGCGAAATTAAAATTTTGACGCTCTGTTCGACGCTGAAACCAATAAAATGTTTTACGAGATGCATGGACATAGGGCTCATAAGCAGAACTTCTCCTGGCGTCCTCTACCAACCTTAATAATAATATCTCAACTCATTCAAAAGGTATACAACTATGCTGAGTTGTTAATAAGTTAATTTTAACTATAGATAGACACGGAGATCAGCTCGCATCGAGACACCGGTGTGCAACCTCACCCGAAATTTCAATGCACGCTTCTGAAGAAGTGATGGGAGAATACAATATGAAAATATTACGATTTTCGTTTTTTTTTTTTAAATCGATTAGTTTAGTACTCGACTACGATCCCACCTAAAGTTAAGGTGCATTAACCTAGTAACAGCTTATACACTCTTTCGTTAAAGACACGTCATGTTTGGACGGGTACAGCGACTTTATTTTATATTATACATATATATATTATTGTATATACTTGCTCGCGAAAGATTAAAGTTAGCATTAACGACGTAAAGCAACCCACACAACTGCTGATAAGGCCTGCATAAAGCCTTGTAATAAATGGGTTATAAAAGTATATATTTACGTACAGCTCTAAAGAGTATCGCGCCGTAAAGTACTGTACAATTAAAACTCTCGCAATTTTTACGTTTTAACTGATGATGTCATTCTGATCTTTAACTGCATGTTCATAAAACTTATCCACGAATCCATCACATTTCTGATTTGATTAATCTCGAAGTTAATGTATTTTCTTTTTGCCGATAACTATTCGATCGAGCGTATCGTAGCGTCGTTCGGTCTACGTGATTTCGTATATCCCAAAGCTCTGGGGTTCAACGACCAAACACTGAGGTCAGGTGCTGAATATTAAAAAAAAAAGTAATAGTCCCAACAATTTCCGAAAAATACCGTTTCCGATCCCAAACGTTAATTGCATCAATTAAATTATTTATATTCTCGTCTTTTCTATATTGAAAGGGTTCTCGTTAAGTCTTCAAAGTAAAAGAATTTTTTGAACTTGATAAATCATCATAAAAAAGGTTATATACAAAAGTAGTCCATTTCCGTAATGCTAGTGGACGATTGACTTTACATTCATAAGGTCATTCGTTAAAATATTATAATAATGTTACAAAATTCTTAAGATCAACAATTATTTACGCCCGAATCTGACTCAGTAATCGCACGAGCAAGATCCGCAAAGAGATCCGTCTTGGCGCGTATCAGAATTAATCTTCGGGGCTTTAAGAAAAAATAACTCACGTACTGTGATTATCATCACCGGCCCCAAGTTATCTTACGACAAAGGACGCAATTTCAACACTGTCGCGGATTCTACGTAATATAATTTCACACCCACATAAATGGTTGCGTGATGGTCATACCAGCTGTAATGGTTACCATTGCAGTATTATTGTTTGCGATATCTGACGTCATTATCTATTATTACTTCAGGAGCGATAAATGCTTATACACGCTGATGTATATCAAAGAGAAAAAAAAAGCAGAGTTCCCAAATTTTATATTAAGAGACAAAATACTCGGAAAACGTTCTCCTTTCAGACAGCGGAAGAAATAGTTTGACCATACAAATAAGTGGACCGGGTTTAACTACTTTCATTTGAAAAGGATAGCGAAAGATTAGTTTTGTCTGTCCGACCGCGAAATTTCAGTTTGAAGAAGTCGTCGCTTGATGGTGAACGTATCTCGTTTGAACTGTCTCCGGTAATATATAATTTTTTTCACAGTGCCAAAAACTTGTGTGGTCTGCATTATCTCCAAGTTTTATCGGTTAAGCGAGAAAAAATTTTCAAGCTGACGGCAAACTTTATCAAACCGAATCGGCATTTTTTTTTTTGTTTTAATAATGACCCTCATCAGAGACAGGTTTAAAAGCTTGCCATATTCAATATGTTTAATAAAAATCAATTCCTTTGTCTCGCTGTGGTGTGTGAATGTATTAAACAAATGCCTAGGACGCGTGAAACATGACTGCTGTCAAATACGCAGTTATCCTTGGCCGTGTGGCTTTTATTGTCAAATTTATTTATATTGTGGGTCCACCTTGAGTATATATGTCGATCACGACAACAACTCTAATTAAGATCTATTTGAACAGATAATAACCGCTATTATGAGTGAAGTGGTAAATATGTTTATAACAAGCAACAGCAGCGGAGTTTATCAACACAAATAAATCATACTTAATGAAAGCTATAATACCAAGCTATTTTTTTTATCTTCATCCTTGTCTCAATACATTATAAGAATTATGATTTAATAATTTTAGTTCAAATTTTTGCTTTGCCACCACAGACTAACTTCTTATACTTGATCATAGTACCGTCACTGGTCTAAAGTTTTAGACATTTTTATATATCTTTTACAGTAACTTATATATTGTTATTCATTAAATTATATCTGTCTTTTAAAGATAAAAGCTTCAATGCAATTAACTACATCAATATATATATATATTTAGCCTTGTTATTAACATGAAGTTAACCGCATTTAACACGTCGATACATCTTCTGATCAAATAAAGTATCTGTAAGGAATAATAAAAAAAGTGTATTACCTTTTTATTTAAATAAAAATGCTATTTAAGGCTATCAATATATTTTAAAATTTTTAAGCTTATAAAGTACATTACCGGTTTTTATTAATGCCGTCTTAGATACGACGATATCGCTTGCCCAAAATGTCAAATATCTAATTGCTGTTAGTAACGCATTTTATGAATTTAACGATACATACTAAAAGAACCAGTTCGTGGGCATGCGGTTCCCCATCTACCTGTACCGTGACAGTTGCATTCCTAACATATCTCAATGCCTTTTTGTAACAACATCACCCGCATTCCTTAAATTGAACAACATCTTCGGATGCCTCTCTCGATTCCAAAATCGCATCACTCGAAAAATTCGTTAGCAGAATACAAAAGTCTATTGTGATCTCATTCATTTAAAGATTCACGACGGAACTCTTATTATGATTGACAGGAAAACAATTTTAGCTGATCGACGGTGACGTGGATTAGTTTATTGTTAAGAAATTTTAAATATATTTTTTGCTATAAAAACATTTTTAACTTGATCGTTTTGATTGACTGATCGTTTGTTCAAGTTGCCTTGGAACTGCCAGTGCATCTATTTAATACAATTACCTTAATATAACGTATGTTTCTACTATTACTAAAATATATATATTATAACGTATAACGAACGGGTATTGTATAGTAATATGTATTTGAGCTATTCAAGAGTGAGAAACGTGTTCCAATACCCATAGCCAGCTACATAAAGCCTCCTCGTAATTAATTATAAAATTCTGTCTTAAATCCATCTAGAAGCTACTATACTTTTTGTGTAAACCGGTCTCATTAAGTAGATTCCAGTCATAAAAAAAATCAACCGAAATATATGGAATTAATTTCTTAATATCATAAAGGATAATTATTGCGGATAAATTAATTTAAAGGTTTAATGATTTACTGTGTTTGAACCAAAGAATTTCTCTCACGGTTTTATGTCTAGAAACTATAAGTGTTCTCTTCGAAGGCTACCATTACTAACAAAGACCTATTAAAAGGAAACTAAGCATTCCTTCGGTCGCACAATCTGAAGCATCCAGGTCGTAATTAATCGGTAGCATTAAAATGCGCCTGTTATTCCCGGTCGTATGCCAACCGGATATCCATATATGTTAAAACGGGCCACACGCTGTTCAACGCGTCGACTTACCCGCGTTGGCCAGGTTGGCACGTTGGCACGCAGACCACTCTCAGCGGACATTACGGATTCTACGTACACAGCTTGCCTAGTTTCAGAATATGGACTAACGAATGTAATAAATTTGTCACACTTTCTACATCATCCCGAACAGACAAGTACAGCTTTAAACATCAATACTATGAAGAAAGTATCGGAGTTAGACAATTTGCTTACTTTGCTAATTTATCAACATTTATTGTGATACTAAAAACAAATATTACATGCGCAGTGTACGATAAAGGAAATCAGAATTATTTAGTCATCATTAACGTGAATGATATACAAAGAGAAAAAGGGGGAGTCATAACAACTATGGTAAAGTTTATCATTGTTAATATTTATTAGCCGTAAATGTAAAGTAAACATGCTATGGATATGATGACAAAATTTATTCAGTTATTAGCTAACTACATTGTTTGATCATCGAAGAAAGGATATTAAAACAAATGGAAATAACGTGGGGTCCTAAAAAAAGGATGGGCAAATATCTTATAGTTATGTAGATATTTATATATAGAAATGAGTATCCTTCAGAAATTTGCAATAAGGTAATAGAATCATGAACATTGTTTGGAACTATATGTATTTACAGTATATAGAAATTGTGTACAGTATCTTCAGTATGATCTGCTACTGGTACCTTTAGAAAGAATTTATTCATTACAAATTCGTATCATCAACATCAGCCGATAGACGTCCATGGCTAGGTATAGGCTTCCTCCAAAGATCCTCACATCGATCGGTCCTGCGTTTCCCGCGACAGCATAACCTCCGGTACCGCCGGACATTAGAGGTCGTCGTTTGTAGGGGTTCATTTAGGGGAATTTGTGCCATTTCTCCACCACGCTGGCCCAATGCGGGTTTATAGGAGTACAAATGTGTACACGGATTCAAAACCAATGAAACAATCTCTAATGCCAAACATTTAATGTACCGCTAACATCTGACGTAACGCGTTGCGTATTATGGCGTAACGTTATATAAACTAGCAATGAGCAATTAGACAAATATTTGATGAAATTGTTTTGGTTGTTCTCAACGATGTGTTTAATATTGTTCAACATAATAAACTCCTAGATAACAGTTTGTTAAGAAGTGAAATTTAATAGGAAAATTTGCTAACTCCAAACATTGTTAGTCACAAGACTTCTATAGGTCCTTAATTCAAAAACAATTTCAAATGATTGGGCCCTTCAAATGAGGATAGGTACAAGAGACAATTGTGTACGCAGGATTAAATTGAAAACATTTAACACAAAGATGCTTTACTATTCACTGATCGTAGGCAGATTTTTTCGGAGACGGGCTAAGTAGAAACCTAGATATGTTCCGCTATGTCTTAGTAAAGTTACTAGGATATCAATGCATAACATCTAGTCTCAAGGCGACGAACACAACATGAAGCATATATATAATACTAAGCATCAGATGAATATCCTTAATTTTTTCGGACCTTCGTTGAATAAAAAAAAAATTTAATGCGCTATAAAGATAATTTGTAATACCAACTAATAACAATACAAACTTACGCATATCTATACAATTTTCATATTGTTTTAGGAACTGAAGTATTCGCGACTAAAATCTTATCGCTTTGTTTACAGCAATGAAAATTTTTGACTGAAATAACTTAAGTATATAACTCTTAAGTTTTTAATATATATAGAAGATATCCAGAAATTATTAAATGTAAACACTCAGAATTTGGTAGAGATATTGCTTCTGCCGTTTAGAGGGCAGCTAAGAACGGATTTTACATACTTTCCCTAAAGTGATTTGCAAGCCTATTACGACCAGCAAAGCTGGCGAGGAATAGCTTTTTTTTTAAGTTATTTAGACTGTTATGTTTCTACTTAAAATGACATATATATGTTATTTTTTTTTCTGATGGACGTTCTAGCCTAGACATATGTTTCTTTCACAAATTATTAGGTAGTTTGAAGCTTTATACAATATAATGTGTATTGTCTAACACGCGAGTAACATTTAGTATCACGTGGCATAAACAAATTGGATTTGTGGTCTAGTTACGACGCGGGCGGGCCAAGGCCTGTATTATCCGGCTTTTGTTTAGCCGCGAAGTGTGTGTGAAGCCAAGTAAGGGGTGAATGTTGAAACACGTGCTGCATACGGAAAACAGCAATGGTGCTGTGGTTAAACCAAAAACAGAGTTACAACGGTCGGTTCAGAAAGAAATTTATAGATTTATTGCAGACCAAATAAGTAATATATACTCGAAAATGGTTATGTTATCAATATTTAGTTTTTTTTTTAAATAACATACATAATAATGTTCAATGAAGCGATGAGATGAGTGAGTTGTTCACAAGACGGTATGCGATACGTTTGCCAATAGCAAACTTGGCGGTGGTTAGGTTGATATATAACTTCATATTGCGCTCTTGTCCTGAGACAAAAATTGTTGTCTCCTTACCCCTGTAATTTCACTATCTACAAAGCTCTTCAAACCAGAATACGGTAATGTTCGCACGTTGTTGTTCTGCGGCAGAAAGACATCTGAGGTGGCATACACACACTCCGGCAACAAACACCTACCACCACTTATTCTAATTACGTTTTAAATACGACAGTATATCTCTTATAACTAATATTGTTGAGTTATTTTTGTATAAGAAGGGTGGGCAAATGGAAAATGATCACTAACGTCCATGGACAGCTGCAACGCTAGAGATCTATCGCGGTTACATTGTAAACCTTTAAGGAAATGATACGCTCTTGAAGCTGACGTATCGTATTGGTTTAGAAATACTGCTGGCGACAACTGAGTCTACAAAGTAGTACTGCATGGTAAAAAGTTGCGCTTGAAACGAACAGTGGAGGATCTCCAGTCATCTACGTCGTGAGGATTAAACTTGGCGTTGTGTCATGTTGGTTGGTGGAAAGTAGAGGCTGGTATTAAGTAATATATTAAAATATACGTATCCTCATATGATATGAAATTAAAATAACTATATCTAACATTTCATGTTCATGGGCTGATAATGATGGAATAACTGTATATAACCCACATTTGTAATAAGGACATGAAAGTAATGAAGTCGAAATATATTCGTAACGCGAGTTTATCTACTAACGCCTTCAGATTAGATTTAAATGATCAATGGGCGTAGCACAATTGTGCCCGAGATCGTGATCGATATGACCGTGAATGGGAGGTGTTTCGATCACGAGGTTCCAATACTTCGCATGTCACATATGTCTCTTTGAGTATGTACCACTAATACTAAGACGAGACTTTTTTTTTACAAGGCATTTATGTCCATGTTGCCACCAAATGAAAGGAATAGATATGAATTGTTAAGGATAAGGTTTTAAAAAGAATTGTTTTGAATTAATATATTTTATATCCCTCCAATATGAACTTATACAAACGACGACCACCTAGTGCCTGGCGGTTTTGCGAGCAGCACAGAATCAATTGATGTGGAGATCTTTGGAGGTGGCCTATCTCCAGTAGTGGACGTCTAGCGGCTGATGATGATGATGATAGATCTTTTTGTGATTGAACCACCAATCTAATATATATATATAAAAATTTCAAACATCATACTGCTTTCTACGTTTAATTTTAAATCTTAAGGTGATACGAGTAGTTTTGTTAAACATCTCAACTGGAAGATCATAGGTGCATCACATACCCAGAGGCCTACGCTTCATATGGACAAATAAACACTTCATACCCTAACTCCCTGAAGCGGCCTAAATAATAATCATCAATCTTATCAAAATGTACGCAAATTTGCTGGTTTTAAGTGGGTAAGTTTATTTTTAAATACGTTTAAGTTAAGGTAGTAAACATAAAGATTTCGGTTACGGTATGCTTTCCTTATGCGAAATCTCTATACATACCACCAAGTAAACGATTTACTTATTTTATTATGATGATAAATCCTCTATTTCTCTGTTGATTTATATAGCTTGTTAGTTATTTTTTTACTTTTGGCAGCTCGTCTGATACTGGTCTCGCGAGCCGGGGGAGCACGCCTTAATTCTCTTGTCTCGATTGAATTGCTACATACGAATAGAGACTGCTACTTCTGATGTTCGTACTTTGCAACCTCCGCGGAACACATGCGTTAAGTCAACACAGTGTTATACAGTGTTCGGCGCTAAACAAACATTCCTCAATTATTTCCATACCTCCCACCGGCCTTGCCGCGCTCCATTGTTATAAAAAAAGTTTGCTGCATTAACAGTAATGGAAGCTGTTCTTTGTGAACGGGCGGTCTCATAATTATTCTCATATTACACGTAGATTATACAAAAGGGAATGTTTGAATGGACTTTATTCGAGCTGCATGCGTTTTATGTGCCCCGATGCTATGCAACTGCTGCTTAGTACAATGGGGGATTATTTTAAAACAAATATGCTGACCGAAACAAGCGGCACGCTTTACTACATATGTAATAGCTGAAAATCAATTGTAGATATAAAACCTACCTAAGTGAAGAAATGTTATATGGTACTAAAACAAAATTTTTACTTTATTATTTATATATATATATATATATAGCTTGCTGCTGCTTATGTATATAAATTTCTGTGGGGACAGAGGTGTTTTAGGCCTTGCACAAATAAAAGGAGACAATGATACTGTTCTAAACCAGATTATATTATACAATAAAATATAAATAAAAAATTCTACGTGTATCTCTATATAATTTATGATCGGTGCCTTCAATCTGACAAGTTACCCGTCTTTAAAAAGTACAGGTATCCACTTCAGCAACCACTTTCTCTTGAACACCCTCATAAATTTTCGCAACAAATGTGTACTTCGGCTACCTGATACTAAAGGTATGGTTACATATTCTATTAGGGAGTGGCACTGGTCTAATCTATTAACTACTTTTACCATATTATTATAATGTGATAATATAATAAGAAATCAGATAATAGTTGCGTATAAGATATCATTTTAAATAACATTATTCATTTCAACCAATGGACGTCCACTGCTGGACATGGGTATCTTGTAATATATAAAAACATTATTAGTATGCTAAAAAAAAAACTTGCGCGTTCACGTCATAATGTAAGAATGTCACCTAGATCAGCTGAGTAAATGAAAACGAACAATCGAACAAGTGCGGGGAGTTTTCATTTTGTTGAAACTAAAGATAGCATATTTTCACGTACACTAGATGGAAGGATGAGATAGCGGTGCCATCGCTTAATATACACGTAATGCAAGTAAACTGAGAATTTAGCAATTTTCTCACCGAAGACGTGCCAAGAATTATAAATCACACCTGAAACTGCAAATCGCTCTTTAAAGAGTGCAAAAGAACGTAAGATAAACTTTTTTTTTCGACAAAACGAAAAGATAAGCGAGACTGTCGCCTGATGGTAATTAATAATCCAGCCCATAACAATGCCAGTTAGGATGCCATATACTGCACCACATTGTGTTCGTCACCTTGAGACATGGGATGTTGTATTTATTACTCGTCATTTAACTGAATACCACGCATTTCAAACCGGAACACGGTAATGTTTCTAGATTTTTTGTTGTTTATTAGTGGTAGGTTTCTGTTGCCGGAGACCGTCTATGTGGGTACCTCCGCACGTCTATTTCTATCGCCAAACAGCGGTATGCAAAGATTACTATGTGTCGGTTTGAAAGACGCTGTAGCTGGTGCAATTACTGAGGTAACGAGACTCGACATTTTATGTCTCAGGGCAACGAGCGCAGTGTGTACCATTCTAGCTAGCGCCGCGTTGTTATGGGCGGGCGTATCACTCACCATCAGGTGAACATTCCGCTCGTCTCGTAGGGGTCTCGTCTCGAGGTTTCATTCGGCAACAAAGACATATCACCAGCAGTAAGACAAGTAGTTTGTTATAAACTGTATCCATTTTTATTAAAATTTCTGCATATTTATCTTGTGGATTTAATTTTTTTTTTTTGTATATCGCCTAGGTTTTAAATTCAATGCTAAAACCTTTATATCACATTGTATCATGTTCATTACAATGAACATTCCGATAGTGACATATTAAAACGTCACATACACTGTATACGCTTGAAGGTGCGCATGATTAAATAAACGAACATAAGTATGTTTATGTAAGCGTGTTAATAAAAAAAAAACATTAAAATTCATTGATACAACTAATGACTTTATTATGGTAACATCTGCTGTAAATTTAAAAAAAAATATATTCATGTATTTTATAACATGCCGTTTGTTGTAGATAAGCGATAAATACCAAGTGACATATTGTTACTTATAAATTTTTCTATAAAAAAAATATATACATAATAACATATACAACAACAAAATATAATATTACGATTTCACAAACATTAATAAAACTGTTTTACTGGTGGTGGGTCCCTATTACCGGCGCTCCTGTAGTCCTGGGCTTATTAGAATAGGAAGGTATACAGGTTCAGCGGGCTTTGAGGAGGGAGAGGGGGCTTACCGCACAACAAACAAACCCGCTTGGGACAGCACATCATGCATACCGTAGCTCAGTGATAGTGCCTAAGAGGGCCCTTCCTTTGAGACGTCCTAATACAGTGTAAAGCGGCACCGGTCCTTTCTGTAAGAGATCCCAGGGCTCTCCGAATGCACTGATGTAGACCACCGAAGGAGTATTGGTATGTAAGAATCTCACATGACCCTTACTTCCCCCCAGAAGCTGGGTATCGAAGATTTCCCCTGCGAAAGCAAAAAAAATAGGTCCCTGTTGCCAGAGACCATATACCACCGCAGCTCCTATTTCTGACGCTAAACAGTAGTGCGCATAGATTATAGTATTCCGGTTTGGAAAGCGTTGTTAGGTAGTGAAATTACTGCGACGAGCATAATGTGGTGACGTGTCACCACCAGGTGAATGTGTCTCGTTTTGTCGCATCGTCAAATAATGAAAAAAATATGAAAAGACCAAGAAATGGCTGTGTACTTATATTTTGTTTGTTGTTAATACATTGTACATTGCAGTTTAATTGTCACAATGAGCGACGAACGAGGCATTTCCGGTTTTAATTATACTTTAAACGATAACGTTCGGATGCTAGTCTCACAACAAGTAAAATGGTTATGTGTGTTGTTGCATTATCGAGGAGCGAGATCTGTTGTGAAATTTTACAAGTTTTAGGAGACATACCGGAGATAAGGTATTACTGATAAGATACACTGAGGTTTTGTTGTTTTCGGTTATCAACGACAGCGATTCTCAATCTGTGATACGCGGGGTCCTATTCTAGGTTTGTGTAAATTATATTGGTGATGGCAGATATAGTGAAAAATTAACATTATGTGTATAATATGTAGTTTCAAAGGATTCTTATAACTAATAACTTACTAAGGTGCTAGAGCATAAAGAGAGAGATAGGGAGTATATTTCAGTTATGATTGGCAATAGATAGTCCTTATAATAAATCAGGCACATTGTTTAGGAATAGGCATAGAGTAATGATGGAAGTGGTGGTACTCATAAATTGCTACCGGTTACTGGCTGTAGGTCAACTGTTGCCGGAGACAGTCTAGGTAGATACTACCCCGCAGCGCCTATTTCTGCCGCTAAACATTAGTGTGTAAACATTATCGTGTCCCGGTTTGATGGTCGTTGTAGCTAGTGAAATTACCGTGGTAACGAGACAATATCTTATGTCTCAAAGCTACGAGCATGTGGTTTAGTGTATACTATCCTATATATCAACAAATTGCCATAGGCAAGTATATCATATACAATCAGGTGAACGTCTTAGCTATCTGCTAAAGTAAAAAAAATTTTTTTTAGGGGTAAGGGAATGAAAAAATCTTGGCAAGCACTGATCAGTATTGTAAAAACCTATACATTATTTCATCTCGCGTAAGAAAGATAACAGATTGTATACATTTTTATTTTTAATTTCGACAATCCGTAATCCAATCGCAATAACTTGGCGTTGTTTTGTGTTTTTTTTTATGATCGCGAAAGATGGATATTTTTAACGTACTTTTTGTCAATATAATAACAGAAGTAAATATGCAAAGCATGTTCGTGGTAAATTTACATAATAATCAGTTCTCTCTGACTCATGCCAATAATGTCGGAGGCGCGCTCCACCGAACAGAAGAATTCAAGCATCTTTAAATATGACGTGACCATGTAGAAGTAATGAAAGCTGACGCAACCGTTATTTTTAATTTCGATAAATACAAGAAAAATTTCTTAATTTAACATAGCGATGAAACGAGCGAGACGTTCACCTGATAGTAAGTAAAACCGATATCATATAACCTGGAAGCTAGATAGGAAGATATACAGAGCCCAATATTATGCTCGTTGCATTGAGACATTAGATGTTATATATCATAACCCCAGTAATTTCACTAGTTACATCGCCCTTTTAACTGGAACGCAGTAATTTGCACACTACTGTTTGGCGGCTGACAGTAGCTCCGGTGGTACCTACCTTTTGTTATAGCGGGATAAGTCTTCTTAAAAGATACCTAGTTTCTGGGAGGAAGACAAGTTTATGTGATGCTTCTACCCACTAAAACCCCCTCGATGGTCTCTCTTAGTGCATTAGGAGGGGCTCCGGGATCTCCTACGGAATGCATCGGTGCCCCCCTACACTCTGGCTAAAATATCCCACGGAAGGGCAAAGCCCTCCTTAGCACCCAAGCTGTGCTACGGCAAATACAAGACCACCATGCATTTGCTGTCCTTCTAAGGCTCGCTTATTGACCTCTAAGGACCGCCACCCTTGGAGCCCACAAAGCCTAGGCCCCTTTTAGTCCCTTGTACGACAGGCAGGGAATACCTTAGTCCTATTTTTAATAGCCCGAGACTACAGAGCTGAGCGGTGGTAACTACCTAGACAGTTTTCGGCAACAGAGACCTGTAAACAGTAATTATATTGAGGAATAAAATAACTCAATAAATTAAATGTGATTTTTTTTAGTTTAGAAGATCTTATTACACAAGTAAAATCACAAGTACCACTTCCTTCAAACCGCAACATAGTAACATTGTTACATTACTGTTTGTCCGTAGAAATAGGCGAAGTGGTGGTATCTACCTAAACAGTTCCGAGAAGACCACCATCAGTAAACTAGCACTATAATGGTATCGTTATGCGTGTATACGCATAAGTTTTATTTACTATCAGGTAAATCTCCACTTCCGATGCTCCGTCAAATGAAAAAAAAGCTTTGTTTTCAGTTGCGATGATAAAAGCTATTGCCATACAAGTTTCTTAAAAACTATTTATTTATAGCTCCTCAGTTTTGACTAGTTTTTGTCAGGTACTGAAGATTAACGGTTTATAACGATCGTGAGTTTCAATCATGAGGATTGTTTTTAATTATTTTTTTTATTAAACGAAGCGACGAGACGAAGCAGAACGTTCACCTGAACAGCGTGGCGCTAGTTAGGATCATATACATAGCACACAGATTGGCTCGTTGCCATGAGCCATAATATGTTGTCTTGTTACCCCAGTAACTTCATTAGCTACCGTGCCCTTGAAACAGGAACATAGCAATTATTGCACAGTACTGTTTGTCGGATGCAATAGGCGCTGCGGTGGTACCCACCTCCACGGTCTCCGGCAACAGACATACATACATACATACATACACATCACGCCTCGTTCCCAGTTGGGTAGGCAGAGGCCACTTCTCTCCACTGCCTACGATCCTGGCACAGCTCTCTCGCTTCCTCCTTCCAACAAAGACTTTCCACCAGTTAAATATCAAGTTCGCTGTTCAGTTCGACATTACTTCACACTTTGACGTGTCTATCATCAGTTCTTCGATTGTCTCAAATTGTATTATAATAGTATTTTAAGAGGTCAATGGTGACCGATTTACTTGTTTTTAAAGATAACTGTCTCGTCGCGGCGTGTAATATCAGTTGCCCCTCAAACCTACTTTTTAGTCTAGAATCTAAATTTTAAGTGTTAAAGGTGTTTTGTATTTTACATTTTAAATATACAAGCGTAACGGGATTATCATCACTTAATGAGCATTCGCAGCACGAGAATATGTTGGTATATACTTTTGTGGGAACATTAAAATATCGACATTTAATCATATCGATATAAGTGCCGATTTTAGTCCAATGAACTATATTCACTATACTGCAATTTCAGTGTGTGCGTTCATTTTATAGTTAACTTCCAATTATTGCGTATATATATATATATTTTTTTCTAGCGACAGTACCTGTCTTACAGTCCTTTACATCAAAGCAGCACTCTTTTTAAGTAAAGAAAAAAATAGAGTTAATTATTGTTATACCTGGAATATAAGGAATAATAATGAGCTTATCAGAATTAATAATACCATAAGCACATTAAGTGCTGTATCGAAATAGAGGTCCAAACGTGTGTGATATATTAGTGATTTATATATAGAACAGATTCCCACCAATATAGAGGCTCATCGTGATATCTCTGGAACCATAGCACTGTGGAGACTTGACGTTTGGTAGGAATATTCCTTTTGCCGGGTGTAGGTCTGCTAAGGACGGATTTCACGAAGAACCAAAGGAAGTTGCGGGAGTGTTATGGTCAGCAAAGCGGGCGGGGTACTGCTAATATAAATATATGTATATATAGGTTGTTTGGTGTGTGAATATAGATGTAGTAATGTTCTTATAATATATACAGAAGTAAAAATCGCAATGAGTGAGATATCTTGCTTTCAGTCGAGAGGTCGCGAAAGTGGTGGTAATTCGCATAAGAATTTCACTGGTCCGCAGAAAAATGTGGAATATACTTATTCGCCGCATTAAGTTACGTTTGAGTATGAACTGATGTTTAATTTTTTATTATATTATGGTTTATTAATAAAGCTTCCCATTAATGATCCGTGGAGTTTAAATTATGAATTTACTGGTTGGTGAGGGCAGGCAAAAAGTTTGGCAACCGATGCTCTAGTGGGTTGTTTTTTTATTGCAGGAGAAGTTGAATTTGAACTTGTCCAAGGTCAGTGGCACAGTTCACACATTGTAATAGTTTGAAGCTTGCAACTAGACCTTCCGTCGGGTTTACGTAGAAAGCGCAGTGTTGTCGTTCCGCGATTCATCATTGTGGTCAGTTTATGGTTGAGCATTTCGCAAGTTGAACGTAGTAGATTTTGGAGCGGCTTACACCTGCGTGCCGAGGTGAAATGTCTGGGCGCGTCACGTACTGGAGAAAGTGCAGTATGGTGTACCTGCGACTGGTCCCCAATTGGGTTACGACCTCGAATATCAACGGCCACGGGGCTTCTTTTTTCGTATCGCGAACCGACGCTCCGCCGAACCGGTCCGCGCCGTCCCGTGCCGACCGCGGCCGGACAAAACGACAAAGAATCGAACCTATTACCGTACGATTATGTGCTCTATGGTTTTTTCAGTATTCATTTGCCGTACGTAGTAAAGACAGCGGACTCAATGGCATATACTACCATCTAACCCTGGTAGAACTAGAAATTTTAAAGGTAGGTGCAATAAAAACATATAAGATAAGTAATAAACATTCAAAATTTTATGCACGCTTATATCTGCTGCAAGAGAATTAAGTTCGATTTTGTACGTATATTTTAAGATAATCTCGTTGTTTTCATACTGTGTGTACAACAATAATTAAAAAAAAATTATATAAAAAATTCAAAACGTCGCTCCTTGAAGTAATGGAGACGGAGCGTCATCTCAAGCGCAAGTTTATTGGGTACATATTTCAGCACATTAGACAAGAGATTCTCAAAGAGTATTATACTAAGGTACTCTTATTTTAAGAAGATTAAAATGAGACTCTTGATCATGAAAGATAAGATTTCGTTATATTTAAATTGTTTACACTATAACTACATATCTATATCAGGAACACGAATTCGTATAACTTTCCCCGACCTTGATGTTCTTATTTTTAGGTTAATTGTGTAAATGTTTCCTGTTTCTGTCTGGTTGTAGATCTCTCAAAGAGCATTTAGATAGGTAAGTGTAACAGTGTGTTAATCTAACGCTACGGAATGTGCAAACATTACTATGTTCCCGTGTAAACAATTATAAGGTAACAAGTAGCAACAAGTAGTCGTTCCCATTGTTTTGAGATAACTGGTAACAAAATGGTAACAAGTAATTTCGTATCTTAAAACGATGGGCGTTAAGCGGAGTTTGGTAAATATCCTAAACATTCTGTATTTTTATAGTAGAAATAGAGTAAAAAATTATGTAACTAATAAATGGAAAGACGTTTTCTACGAATAAGCCCTTTCTTACAAGATCTTAGTAAATGTCACTTAAGTTCAATCATGCAAACATAAGCCACTAAGACCGTTGCTTAATTATGACATTATCTGCTGTAGCCGCTAATGTGTTTTTAATACACACGTTTGATAAGAAAATAAATCAAGTAATAAATCTATCAAAGTATGACGAATGTTGAATTAATTAATTCATTACTAAAATACCGTTGCAGCTTCTATATCTGCCGCCAGACAGTACTGTGCAATCATTACTGTATTCCGGTTTGAAGGGTGATGTTACTAATGAAATTATTGGGATAATGACACTTAATATCTTACGTCTCGTTCTGACGAGTACAATGCGGTGCAGTGTATATCATCTTAACTAACGCCACCACGTTATAGGCAGGCGTATCGCTTACCATCATACGTTTCGCTCATCTCGCTTTATGGAATAAAAAATAATGCATTAAAGATACTAAAAGATCTATACAACAGTATAAAGTTGAAAGTTTAGAAGCCACTTGTTAACTAAATAGTAATAGAAACTAACTAGGTAAATGACTATTACTTTTCATGTTAAATTATAAATTATTATGAACCTCGAGCTTCCCCTCTTTCATTTTTTATAACCCTCTTAAGACCGCGGTGATTTCGCGAGTTAGTGGTCTTAAGTGATATGTTATTAAAAAGTCGGCATCGTAAAATCCCGAGTTAAATTTGTCGATCTTAATATACATTTAGTATAATATTATAATGAGTATAAATATATCATGTCTATGTAAATATCTTTACCAACCAACTGTAGTGAATAATTAGTGTATATAATAATATAAACAAATTATTCCTTCTGTAATCTTAATAGATAAAGTACAATGATATAGCAATATCTGATAAGTTATTTCTATTAATATATCCTTCTTATATTTGGCAATAATGTATGTCACTTTTATATATGAGGAATTTCCTTAAGTTTTTGATATAATATTTATTTTTTACTTAATATTCAGATTTTATATGCAAGGTTATTGAAAGTCAATTAAACTATTAACAGTAGTCATTAAAATGTGATTAAATAAACTTGTTAGTGTAACAGTCATATATATGACTATTTGTATTTAGATAAACAATGTCTTTATCACTAATAATGTAAATTGTTTATTTCACTTGGTTTTTGTAATCTGGAATTTTCTTATCAAACACAATTATAGAACATAAAAACCATCTGATAACAGTAATATCAACCAAGATATTAGAAATGTACTTTTTAAAAATAATGAATTAAACAATAAGAAAGACATTTTTTCTATGTCAGCAAAATTTTTTAGTGTTTGAGATATATGATGTTATGTAGTACAGTGATACTCTGAATAAAAACCTATTTTGTGTACAAATTAAAATATATATTATTTTAAATTGTAACTATGTATGCAAATAACTTTTGGCTAAAACAAAAAGTAAATGCAATAATGGTTTTAGTAAATAAATTTTTAATTATATAGCAAATAAACATTAACTATTTGAACTACAAAAATCTTAGCAGATATATATATCTATATATATATAAGCATATATA
The DNA here is from genome assembly GCA_029030555.1 of Ornithoptera alexandrae. Taxonomy (NCBI): domain Eukaryota; kingdom Metazoa; phylum Arthropoda; class Insecta; order Lepidoptera; family Papilionidae; genus Ornithoptera; species Ornithoptera alexandrae. The sequence continues at coordinate 10,569,244 of JARDVY010000023.1, read as the reverse complement.
TATATATGCTTATAAGCAATGTATTAAGATGTACATAAATTTATTTTATGATAATTTGTAGATTATCATTAAATTATAAACTGGGCTAGTAGGTGACACAAATGTGAAAAGTATGGAAAAAAGTAAACTTTATATATTTTTTTTTCATTTCACTAGTAATTAATATTTTTTATATAAGGTAAATTATAAAATAATAATGTCCTATATAGTAATAATAAATAATATAAATGAAATAATAATAGAGACAGTGTTAAAAAGTTTTAAGATGTTAACTAAGTTAACACACATTTACAGGGTATTTGTACATATGAAAAAATTTATGGTGATTTTATTATTAAAAAAATTATATATTTTTGAATATGTTAGTTAGTTGAATATACGCACATAATTTGATATAGATGAATAACTTTACTTAAGTATATTAATTATTCGTAAAATGCAATTTATTATTCATAATTTTAAGTTGGCCTATAAATAAAGAAGTTTAAACTTTTTTCCAGCACTTAATAATATAAAATATTGAATGACCTGTAAAGACTTTTGTAATTAACTTTTTAGTGAAATAATCGAAGCTGAAAACATCATCAGTAACTTACCTTGAATGTTTCGGCAATCCGCATTTAATTATTGCTAACTTTGAAACCACAACTTTTTATTGAACACAACCACTATTTGATAGTTTTTATAAAATGTCAATTACTACAGTAAAAAAATTCTGCGTAATTTTAATAAATATGAAAGTTAAAATCCGAAAAGGGCCAACAAAAAAAAAATTAAGTTCAACAGTCTCTGTGGAATGCTTGCATTTCGACTCAAGTCTACATTGTAGTTAAAGATTTTATATCTTTTAAAGTATCAAATACAACACATCACTTTTTGAACTTTTTAGTTAGTTTATAATAAAAACAGTTTCAGAAAGTTTCCATTTTATCGTTTACTGTCACTTGACGCGAAGCGCCACCGAGATACACAACCGTTCACAACAAATACCGAATCCAATATGGCGGCAGCGAAGTTGTTAGCAAATGAACAATATAAGAATGAATGACCGAACCGGGTAAACGGAACTCAACAATTATGTTTGATGCTGATTATTGAAATAAAATCAATAATATAAATATTAAATAAACATGTTCACTTGATATTTTTATAAAATTTCCTATCCAGTGTATATAAAAATTTTAACTAAAAAGTTTTATAAAAAAAACAATAAATTTTACGTCTTTTTTTTATTCAAAGAAAATTTATGAGAAGAATTTTTTAGTATCTTTATTTTTAATTATTATTTTAAATGTAAATTTAAAAACTATGTGTTATATAGAAAAAATATGAGTTATATACTTCTGTTATGTAAGATTTTTAATTTATTAAATACCAAGGTTTTTCAATGTTTTTTTCTCACAAATAGGTTTAACCTCACTATTGACTTTTAAAATACAGTAAGCTGGCTGAATTTAAAATAAAGATATTTACAACAATAAATTAGGCGCTAGTGCTTAATTTGATATAGTATTTTGAATTGTATTTATATTTAACTTAAGGACAACGTTTGATGTGTTAACAAAAAAGGCGGGAAACTTATTTTGAAATGTTTAATCAAAGAAACTATCAAAAATTGACATGCTGTAATATCATCACAAAATTCAAGTGGCATACATAATGGGCATATTTTTTTAAACACATTTATTTGAAAATTATGAGTTTATAAAACCGGAAATATAGTAAATTCGATACAATGGCGTTGGATTTGGTGAGCATAGCACAGCCACACTATATACCAGGGTTAGTGTTTAAATATTTCAAATAGTTCAAAGATTACTTTTATTACTATTAATCGTTTTGCATATGGTCGTCGGCAAACTAATTCAATAATAATGTATTTATGTAACAGAATATTGCTTTCGTCATTATTAAATGTCTATTCATTGATTAGATCGGAGACAGACATCAATTTAGTGGCCACACGTTATATATTTAATAAAATAATGTGTTAAGATTTCGATAATTTCAAATACAGTAAATATATTTTTTTTGTTATACTATGTTCTGCGTCATATATTACAGATCATAACCGATTTAATGAATTGTGAAAGATAAATTAACATGACGATATGAATTGAATTCTTCTGCACGTTTCTTATCTGATACAATCAAAAATGCCTTACAGAAACTGCGATGGTAACATAAAAAATGGTTTACGTAAGAGTGATTTACATTTAAAGGATCATAATTCACACTGTCAAACGCACGACCAAAATGTTGCAATGTACCATTAAAGCCTTTGTCGTTGGCGTTGGGTAATAAACCTTTGACAATGATGCATTTCATTGCAGCTTACCCTCTGCTGATATTGCACTGTTTGGTAACAAAAAGAAATCTTCAATACGCGTGTTAATACGTATATATGTATTGTTATTACATTTTAATCAGAAAGTATTACGTATTTACATATAGAAGTATGAAGTTGATCAGACATTTCGAATCGAATGTTTTAAATTGTATTCAGCATATATCTTAATTTGGAAGCTACGAAAAATTTTATTTTTGATACATACATTTGATTGACTGACTATACCTGACACAGATATATTTTTTTTACATTACAACGAAGATTAGTATGCTACCTACTCTTCCTATTTTATATGTGCTATCTTACCACCGAATATTCAAAATTCATCGTGTTAAACTTCTTCTCGAAATTGGTTCTTGAAATGGTTTTTATGAACCTGCTAGACAGGAGTTGTGTTTCTACATAAATACTTAGTAACATCCACAGCCACAAACATAACAATAGAATCCAAGCTATTGTATAGACAATGTCCTCCTTCCATTGAGCAAATATTACCAGGATGCTCTTTAATATTTCTTCAATGTTTTTTATTGTAATATTCTGATATAGATACACTGGGCACTGTCCGGAATACAAGTATCGGATAGGAGATACATATGGGTCCACAACACACAAGATACTATTGGACCCAAGTGTGCAGCACTCGGAGAGACTCGTCTTGTCGGACAGAACCGCCGATGACTATCAGGTACAAACGAATTTGTATAGCGAGACTAGTATCATATTATATGTAAAGTATATACAATCATGCACATGAAACGGTTTGACGACATAAAGGAGTGAACAGGTTTAAATACCATCAGTTGAAAAGAATAGCTGAGGATCGAATTAGTTCGCCAAACTTCAGTTTGAAGAGTGCACCTAATGATAATGATATATAATCATGGAAATGATGTATCCGTTGCATATTACTATTCATTTCTTCTATCAAACAGTAAGACGCAAATACTGTTGTGTTTCGATTTGATGAGGGCGGTAGCTAGTAATATTAATGTAGAGTATTATTCTGATGAGCATTTTGCATATGTTTCATTATGTACCAATTTACCATTAGGTGAATGTTCTCCTCGTCACGTCGTTTGTGAACGTTTACAATATATGTACACTACAGCACAATTATTGTGAATTAATACCCAATACTCTACTAATTCCCATTTTATATATCACATACACAGACGTTTTTCATATATTTTTATAATTTTATATAGTTGATAGTCCTACCTCGGTCATGTACTCCGTTATCAGCGATTTCTGCTGATTATAATGAGTAAAGTTTCTTGAAAATTAAAGATGGGTAGAAGGAAAAAGTCATGGTTGAGAAATATCAGGGAATGGACTGGTATATCTAGGGCGTTCGAATCGTTCCGCCGAAGCAGAGACAGAAAGGACTGTTTTTTTTTTGTTTTACGTGGGGGAAATGCCTACGCATACCCGTCCTCGCGGGGGCGAAAACGGGTTATGTCGGACTTGCACCGACTAAAACCCCCACGATGTTCCACCTCATCGCCATGATGGCAGGGTCACGGAAACGCATGCACTCAACCGCGACCCCGCCGGCGCTGGCCGCTTGCGCAGCCCCACCTCGGGAGAGAGGGATGAACCCTCCCTTTCCAGGGCGCGCCGGAACATGCAAAGCGCCCCCTCCTCGACCTCATGCGTGTGCGGGCGACCGATTCCCCCGAACCTGTCGCCCAGAGGCCATGGGAGCCACTGGAGAAAACCTCTCCCGGCTCCCCGCGGCAGAGAGATGTTAGGCCCGCCGCTACCTGTCAACGGCCGCGGAGGATAGGGAGAGCAGCGCATCTCAGTTCTTCCGCAACCCCCGTTCGGTGCCCGGATCGAACGGGCCCGCCTCGGGGAGGGATGTGAAGCATCCCTCCCAACTGACAAAATCCCTACACTACGCGGCGACGCGTCGGAATACGAGACGCGTCGCCAGATACGCCCCAGGAACCCTTTCCAAGGGAGGCGCCGGACCGACGGCCCTTGTTGGTCGCGGCGCCAGGTTCCTCTGCCTAAGGAGGCAAGCGGCGGTCAGAAAGGACTGTACCACGCTGATTGCCAACCTTCACTAGTTGGGGAGGAACTGTAAGAAGAGGAAGAAGAAGATAGTGTTTTTTCCTGTTTATTTTTTTTTTATTTATTTACAATTTTCCCTGATATTATTCAGGGCTTTGTCTTATCTTATTATTTACAACATTTTTATTACTATTGGCTATTTACATTTTTTCTAACATTATTCCGATTCTGGGTAGAGGCCCTCTGCAAATTCTCCCAGGCCACCACGGCAAGAGGATGGAGCGAGCCATGAATCGTAACAGTATCGAGCGCGGCTTTAGACTCACTGTAGAAACCATAGCTCGCTTCAGTCCTCTTGAGAACCATTTTGGTTGCCTCATGTATAGCCTGGAGTTCCGCCTAATAGAATGTGCAGTACATGGACAGACATATCTTCCGGTTTTGGACCTCGGCCTCGCTTTTCCATATAGAGAGTGAGGCTCCAACTTTCCCTCAAGCTTACTGCCGTCGGTATATATCTTCACCGCTTGTAAGTTGTGCTCATGAACAGAGTTTTGGTCTACCAAACATACATATTTAAGATCCGTTTGAGAAGCACGATGAGGAGTCTGCAAATCCTCCAACCTGCTCTACTTCCCTATCGCCTAGAAGTGTCTGGGACAACCCTCTCCTAGTTTCATACAGGTCGAACACCTCTTGAATTCTAAGATCTAGAGGTAGTATCGCTGACAACAACAGGGGCGAATGTAGACAGACCGTGCGGTACGATCTACAGTTTCATCGAAAATCCTCTCTGTACGGTGTTGAGTTACCTCTGAATCCCCAGTTTCTTGCCTGCTGGTGCCCTTGCCCTGCAGTCGCGTATACCACAATCGGCTCTACCGCCGCTACGTAGAAGGATTGGATGATTTCAGAGTCAAGATCCCAGGAAATCTTGGCTACCCGAGCGATTTGCCTATGCCTTTTTGTACTGATTCGCCCCGTGGCTATTAAACGTTAAGCGGTCATCAATAGTTAGTCCCAGAATCTTGACTTCCCTGGACATACCAATGCAGGTCCCCCATGTTCAGCGGTGGGGTGTCGTACTTGAGTTTGTTCGTAATCACCATTGCACATGTGTGCGGTGCGAACCTCAAGTTATTTTGGACACCCCACTGCCGAACATAGTCGCAGGCGGTGTTAGTACGTCCTTCTATCTCGAGTGCGGTGTCTCCGTCGAAAACAAAGGCGACGTCATCCGCAAAAGCTTGACAATAATCCTCTCTTGCGGCGAGTCCTTCAAGAAGTGGGTTTAAAAGAAGATTCCAAAGAAAGGGACCGCCAATTGACTCTTGTACGCAACCTTTCGTGGTATTGCGCGAGCATTCCTCTCCAGCAAACTTTACTGTGACTCTTTTCTTCCTGTGTTTACTTTCAGCTTGATTCTTGGACTACGGTCCTCTTTATGATTTAATACTATTTCTACAAAAATTTGGCTGTGTATAGGAACTCGTAAAAGTGAACTCGTAAAAGTGATCCTATCGTACATTCTTTTCGAATTTTTGTCACCAGCTGGTTGTCTTTAAGACAAGTTGTGTTATATACACAGATGATTTCTCCTCAGCCAATAAGCATTATTATATAATTATATGTTGTTGTCGACAAGACGTAGAACGTCATACACGTGATGATGAGTAAAGTTTTTAGTAATTCAATCCGGACCACAACTGTCAGTAACCAGTTTCCTACCACCTGTATAAATTTTCGTCATTAATCAATTATTGATAGGTTAAAATTAAATATTTTACCACAAGTTTAACTAGTTCAAAACCAGTCTTGACTTAGTCCGTATACTTTTGAAATCTTCTAGGACAGAAAGGTCAACTGCTGAAATATACACGATGACCGATGTGAAGGAATCCATCACGTCATGAACATAACAACCATACTAAAACTTATACGTCTACAGATCTATTATCATCAAACAATAATGTCGCAAACACTAAACTATTTCACAGTTGATGAGTTACAAGTTTATATATACAATTTTTTTTTTATTACACGAAACGACGAGACGAGTTATATGTGTTCACCTGATGGTAAGTGAAATGATATACACAGCACCAGGGTGTAAGGGGTCCCGCACAACAACTCACCGGACCCAAACCTAATCAACAAACGAAGCCCTGGCTTCCACCAACCCGCATTGGACTAGCGTGATGGGAAACCCAAATCCTCCCTTACGAACCCCTATAGACGACGAGCCCTAATGGCCGGCGGTGCCGGAGGCCATGAAGACTACAGCGCAGGACCGATCGCTGTGGAGATTTTTGGGGTGGCCTAAGTTTAGCAGTGGACGTCTACCGGCTGAAGATGATGATAACTCAGCACCACATTCTGCTCATCGCTTTGAGACACAAGATAATAAATGTCGCTACCTCAGTAATTGCAATAGCAACAACGTCATTCAAACCGGAACAGAGTAATGTTTGTATACTACTATGAAATGGTTTATAACCTGCAATAATAATATAGTGAGTTTAGAAGAGGCTGATATTCTTAACTAGGTTTTAATCCTGGATTTGTTATACTTTTTTCATACGTAGATCGCTGTCGATTTAGACTAAGGAAATCTAGATCAAAAGACAAAATATACTGTGTTAAATTATTACACCTCTCCGTTTTCGTGTGTTAAAAATATTATGCTATAATAGCACAATGTTGACAGATCTTCCGTCCGCCGCAAACGGACATCGATGTGGTCAACGCGAGGTTTCGCAACGGTGACCCTGTTTACAAGCATCCCATGATACCGGGATTTGAAGGTGAGCTGACCACTTATCTTTATATAAGTATCAAAATTGTATATGACCTTCTTTTTTTTTAAATAAATGACAAGACTAGTGAGACGTTCACCTGATGGTAAATAATAATATACTAGACTTTTGCCTTTTTTTGTTCATGGGGAAATCTAATCGATTCTGTTTCCTCGGGGAAAATCAGAGTTATATGGAGATTTTTACCCACTAAAACCCCTTCCATGGTCACTTTCAGCGTTTGGAGAGGTCATGAGATCTCCGATCGGAACAAAACCGCTAAATATGCTTGCCTATAACAACGTCGCCTTGTTACAAGATGTTAACTTTCGTTACCTCAACAATTTAGCTAGCTATAGCGCCCTTCAAACCGGAACATAGTGATGTCTGCACACTCTGTCTATATGTGTAGGTAACCAAACTAACAATCTTTTTACGCTAGTTTTTTTTTGCACGAAACAACTAAACGGAAGTGACAACCACCTGATGGTAAGCGATACATGCGTTCACAACTTGGCGCTAAATAGGATGGTATACACTACACCACATTCTGCTCATCGTTTTGAGACATAAGACATTATACTTTCCAAGCCGGAACTCACTAATATTTGCACCTACCTAGATGGTCTCCGGCATTAGAGACCTACCACCAGTAAAGTTAAATTTGTCAGTATATGCTTAATGGTAGTACTTGTAACAGGTTTTGACTTGTTGAAAATTGTCTAGACAGATACTACCCTAATGTTCAGGTAGTCAGCGAAAGTACCGCGAGAAAGGTATCATCTTATCTATTAAACCTTTAAGCGTAGGCGTTGTGTAAACATCCTAATTAACACTCTCATTGTTATGATTACCATTAGGTAAATAATTTATGTAAAATGTATAGCCGTTATTTTGCGACAGTTACTCCAAATTAAAATTACTTCCGGTTAACAAAGCACCACAAGTCAAGCCCGTTAACGACCACATACTTCTTGTATTGTACTATTATCGTGAAACTTTACTGCGAATCTTTGTTCCTTACTGTGTAACAGAAGTATTCTTGATTTCGTACAGTAAATAACTGAACGTTATTATTACTGTGTATTATTAGATTTACGATTTTTAGAGAAATTATGTTGGGTACGAGGAATGTTAAAAATAGAGTAACGCTAATAAATACTTCAAACCGGAACACCGTAATGTTTACATCATTATTTAGCGACGGAAATAGACGCTGCTGGTGATACGTACCTAGACTATCCCAGGTAATAAAGACCTTTTTTTTTGGTGCCGGAAGTCGGGGTTATGTCGGATTCACGACCACTAAACAGCCCTGGTGGTCTTATAGGTCAGTAGCTCGCTGGCCTAATGGTTAGAGCGTGCGGCCTTCATTCCGAAGGTCGTGGATTCGTATCTCAGCATGTACCGATGACTTTAATATTTAAGTTATGTACATTTGTGAACTTTAGCAACAGCAGCGAAATACAAATGGTGAAGGAAACCATCGTGAGGAAATCTGCACATGAATTAGAATTTATTCTAAGGTGTGTGAAGTCACCAATCCGCATTGAGTCCGCGTGGTGACTATGGACCCATCGCCTTCATATTTAGGGTAGGCCTGTGCCCCAACAGTGGCGACGTAAATTAGCTGTTATGGGGTGGTCTTGTTCAATGATTTAACCGAAATACCGGATTCTTCTACGGAAGGCACTGGGATCCTTCTGCAGTTTGGCTTAGATTTTCCCAAAGAAGGGTAACCTGATGCTTGCTGGTAACAACGTAGCGTTAGTTAGTGTGATATATATTGCACCCTGTAGTGCCCGTCGCCTAGAGATATAAGATGTAAAGTTAGTTAAAATCAACAAGAAATAAATATGTAGTAAGGTAAATATTTAGACAAAGCAATAACTACTGTATCTGATGATTCAGCGTTGACTGTTGTCTGAGTCATGGTACCGGCTGCTGTAAGATCACCAAGCGTTATAGCAAACGGAAATATGCCTTTGTTCTTTCTTTTTCGACAAAGCAACGAAGCGGGAAAGCTCTTCACCTGATGATAATTCAGCCGTTCCTATTTGATCTAGTTTAGGTGAAGTATATTCACTATTTTCTTAGACTCTTCACACTGAGATAGAAATATTGAAGTCGACGGTATGGTCTATATTAGGGTTGATAAGTATTCCTTTTCCGGTTAATCTGGAACATCCAAATTTTTTCACAAAATAAAGTCCTTTTCGTATTATAAAATAATTAAAAAAAAAAAGTTTTCTTTTTTTTTTAATACAATGAAGCACATTGTGCTCGTCGTGTTAAAAGATTAAATGTTAAGTCGGCTGCAATAGAAGCTGCGGTAGTATCTACCTAGACTGTCTCTGGTAACAGACTTTCCATCAGTATATTGTTAAAGGTTTGGTGGTTGACTGCTTGTATTAGACTTTATTAAGAACAACGTGTTTAATCATTTTGTATAGCAAGGCATAATTCGATTCAAGATATTATAATAATCAGAGATATTTATTCTCCACAGTTTCTATTTTGATGGATCTGGAGTGTTGGGCCACCAAGGGTTCGGATGAAAGGAGATTATATGTGGCCGAGATGCGAATGTTAAGATGGATGTGTGGTGTGACGAGGATGGATAAAATTAAGAATGAGTATATTAGAGGTAGTTTGAAAGTTGCGCCAGTGACAGAGAAGTTGAGGAGCAAGAGGTTAGCCTGGTACGAGCATGTTATGCGGAGGGATGAAGGACATATAACAAAGAAAGTAATGAGAATGAACGTGGATGGTTATAAGGATAGATGAAGACCGAAGAAAGTGTGGATAGATTGTGTGAAAGATGACTTGTGTAAGAAGAGTGAGAACTTAGATATGGCGGCTGATAGAGAGATGTGGAAGAGAAGTACATACTGTGCCGATCTCACATAGAATGGGAAAAGGGCAGGAGGAAGAAGAAGTTTCTATAATGTTTAATGACCCCATATAGCTGGGAAAAGGGCAGGAGGAAGGAAGTTTCTATAATGTTTTTAAAGGTTATCTGTATATTCACCATCTAGCACCAGTCCTCGCCAAGGGATAGGTTGAGTACGGACAAACGGTGTTTGGGAACTAATAAAACATTTCACCTAGCTTTGAACTTTTTACAAAAAATATTATAAACAGTTGTCTAAATAACTCCTCCCATCACGCATTAGGTGAGCATGGTTGGAAATAGCCCAAATCCCTCACATATGAACCCCTATAAACAACGGCCCCTTGTGGCCGGCGGCTGAATGTGGACAGCGCAGGATCGGTCGATGTGGAGATCTCTGGGGGAGGCCTATGTCCAGCAGTGGACGTTTATCGGCTGATGATTGATTGTCTAAATAAAATAAAAGTTCAAGTATCTTTATAGTGAATATTTCAATAGTAAATATTGTGAAAATATTAATTAAGTACAAGAAATTAAAATTAACTTTTTGTAAACTTTACATTATTGGAATTATCCATAAAATAACAGAAGGGTGGTATTATCATAATGAAAGAATGCCCACAGTTTCCTGTAAATCCACATATTTTGATTGTGATATTACTTTATTAAGTCGAATTTGATTACTTATTCTTTCTGATGGGATGATGAAGTAGAGAAGTTAAATACCATATATACAGGGTGAAAGGTAATAGGTGTAAAAGATGTGGAGGGGCTAAAGTATAGCTCGTATCCTGTCTATCTACGTATGGAATACCCCATACAAAAACAATGCTTCTGGAGTTATTAATTTTTTAAATATTTTTCAAAAACTTCTCCATTTTCTAGGAAAAAAATCGATGATTTTATTTCTTACTTATTTCTACACAAATTTTGATGTAATAATTATTATATCTAGAGTATATCTATAATATCTAGAGTAATGAGATTAAATATTCCATCTTTCGCGGCGATGAGCACAATGTCATGCTAAGTATATCATTTTATCTAGCGCTATGCTGTTTAGGGCAAATGTACACATCTGTTTATCATCATTGTCATCACCAGCCGATATACGTCCACTGCTGGACATAGGCCTCCCCCAAACATCTCCACATACAGCCAGCACGGCCTCCAGTACCGCCCAGCACTAGGGGCCGTAGTGTGTAGGGGTTCATGAGGAGGTATTTGGGCCATTTCCCACCACGCTGACACAATACGCATTGGTGGAAACCAGTCTCCTTTGTTAATTACTAGAGTACATCACGGGCAGGTCAGGTTCGCTTGGATTCCGTAAGTTGTTGTGCGGAACTCTTTGCACCCCTTATACAATTACATAAATAAAAATTGTGTTGGTTGTTTATTATGTAAAAACTCTTCCGTTTATATATATATATATATATGTAAAAGTAAACTGATTGTTTGTATTATTTTCATTACAATTCATAGAAAACAATACACATCCGTATTTATAGCTACTTAGCTTAAGTTATCGCGTTAATCAATTGAGGCCTATCGGAATTTTAAACCGGATGTGTTTTAATTCCTACTGTCGGTTAATGACCTCTATTATACAATTACCCGATCAAGTTTTACTTGTAACGTGCAATGAGTGGTGCTGGTTACCATTTGGGTGTGACCGTTTCAATTTAAACTATGAACACCATAAATATGACAATGCCTGGGTTTGATTCCCGCTAAGCTTAATCTCCTTACGAAAGGATGATTGAAAATAATCGATAACACAATATATCCTTCTGGTGGTCTCCGTTCCCTGAGACCGTTTATATGGACCACCGCAGCTTCTATTTCTGTGGCCAAACAGAAGTGTGAAAACACTATCATGTTCCGGTTTAAGGGTGTTAAGATAGTGAAATTACTGGGATAACCATAACATCTTGTGTCTCAAGTCGGCAAGCACAATGTGATGCTGTGTACATTATCCTAACCAGCGCCACGTTGTTAAGGACAAGTGCAAAACTTACCACCAGGTGAACGTATACTGCTTCGTCGAATAAAACATGTATAGTTAAGTATTTGTATAATAGTCAGCGAACCTGCATGATAATGATGATCTTAAAAATTATCATGCATTTAAAGTAGTCCGCAGATAAGAATTACATTTATGTATGGGACATATCCAAAGATCCATTGACTCATCACCCGATCTCCAAAACTATTAGAAGACGTAATCACTCCAAAATTTTGTAGAGATATTGCTTCTGCCATTTAGAGGTCAGCTAAGAACGGATTTTACTATATTCCTACCCTAAAAGGAGTTGTAGGGGTGTTAATAAAAAAAAGGGCTCCAGGGGCGGCGGATCAGCCGTGTGGCAATATTTCTGACTGATTTCAAGTCTAAATTTCAAATCTAATTCTATTATATTACGAGCAGCAAAGCGGGGAACAGCCAGTGAGTATAAAAGCACATTAGCCTTGGAGGCGGATAAGGAATTGTAAGCGTGACTTGTTAAGTGGTAAGACTGCATGCTGGGAAACAACTCCTGAGGCTCGAACATTCTCCCAAGCAAAGAGACTAGATATGGCCAGGGGCGTGCACAATAATTTCGTGTAGGATATGCACACCGTACCTTAAATCTGTGTCTTTATCTATACATAAAAATAAACATCAATTTCAATTCAGCATAGTTTCGTACCATTTGAGTGAGGTGAGGTATGCTGTGCTTATTTGCCTATATGAAACGCATGCAAGAGTGTGAGGGGCCGACTACACGGCGCCGTGTGATCATAGCTAGGTCGTGCCAATGATTTTATGCACTATTGTAAATCATAACAAAGACTAGTTTTTCGTAAACAGGCATAAAAAATTTGTTAAAACTTGGTATTATCCTCATGATATTTGCCATCATTGAATAGAGTCGTTTGTATGTGTTTTATTATCTTACTACTCTGTTATATTCCTTTTCGAAAGCTATGATAGCTCATTTTTAAAGGCTGTTATAAGCTTTATACATCATGAATGAATAAGGGTAGATCCCCACTTAGCTTGAGTTTTTAGTAAATAAAAAAACCTGAAGAAACCGACATGTGCTAAGAACAACAGTTTTCCAAGAGCGTGGTGGGATATATTTATCCACCAAGTCACATCACACAATGTTATTACGTTGACTCTCTCTTTGTGAGAGCAGACCCAGCTGTGGGAACATTGTTAACAACATTAGAAAGGCTGTTTCAGTTTTTATTGTAACACCCTTTTTCTTCTAATGATTAAATTAAATGTCAAATTCTTCAAGTGTTTAGGGTTTTTCTATAATATAGATATATCTCTAGACTTCTTCTTAAGGTGTCTCTGTGACTAGCAGTCACCATATTTCGCCCGGTGTCTTGCGATCCCTGTCCACTCCCTGATGAAACGCAGTCACGATTTCCTTCTATCACTAACACTCCTTTTACCCTTCACTTTGCCCATCAAGACTCCAGATCTGTCTAGACTACGAGTATGTAATATACCTGTAGAGTCTATAGAATCGTCTAACTTTAGTTAGCGGGAGTTCTAAAAACTTTAACTTGTCTTATTTTATTTAACATAACATTTTTTTTTTTGTAATTACTTTATCATAGTAACTTGTTAAAGTAACCTCCTTATTACTGAAGAGTGACCGTTCAGATTTGCGAATATCCATTTACATTAGAACGGAATATTTATATATAGTCATGCCTCATTTTAATCGATCATGATTACACTATACCATACAATGAGAAAATTATTTCGGCATGTTATACTGATTTTTAAATAATTGTTCAAAAACAAAGACCACGACAGATAATTTTTCTTTTCACTCCCACCACCATTGCGCAATGATCGCGTAATATTTTTGTTATTTGTTATTATGAAAATAGTATAGCACAGTTTCTCTCGCTCTCGTTTTCGGACTATAACTGGCATTTTAACTGGTATTTTAACCGCAAATATAATAAACTCAAAATGCAACTGAATTTTTTTTTATATCTAATTGAGTCGGTACTTTCATTATTAATTGGGCAGTTACTGTGTAGACGTTTCATTGACAGGCGTACATTAAACATGGACATCGAGTAAAGTAGCTAGATATTAAGTTCAGGTGTTTGACGATAGCAAATTAGCTTAGTTATAAAATGATAATGCTTAAAGAAATTTAGGTAACATAAAAGACACAATCGAGGAGTTTTTTTGTCAGGTTTTTACAACAAGAGTTTTTATTACAAGGTAATATTTTTAGTAAAACTACATAATAGAAGATAAAATAACATATATATTAACTTAGGAACACTATTAACATTAACGACTTGTATACTTAAATGCTTACCAGGGGAGGTAGTGCAAGAACACACCCTTCACAAGTTGGACCGACGATTAGGTGAAGGTCTCGAGACACTTTGATGGAGAGATCCTTTAGGGACTTATATCTAGACGTGTGCGTCTACCGCCTGTTAATGTTGATACTTAGATGTGGACAGCAGTCTGGAAGCATCCCTCTCAATGTTTCTACATATGGATCCCGAGGTTTTCTTCGGCATGGAAAGATTCATGACTCCACCACGCTGGCTAAGTGCGGTCCGGTGGATGTAACACCTCCATGACAACTGTTGGATATTTGTGTATTTCGGTTTCCTTTCCATGTTCACCTCACCTCACTTCATTTATCCTCCATTTTATTATATTGTTATTAACAAGTTTAAGGATTACACAAAATAGTTGTTTTTTCGAAATATTTATTATATAGTAAATGATGTGATTATATGAATCATCATCAGCCGATAGACTTCCACTACTGGACATCGGCCTCATCGAAAGATCTCCACGTTTGTAGGGGTTCATATAGGAGATTTTTAGCCATTTTATGCAACGCTGGTCCAATCATAGCCAGAGCCTAGTTTGTTGATTAGCAGACTGCACCACGAGCAGGTGAGGTTGGCTTGGGTCCTATGAGTTGTTTTTCGGGGGACCCCTTACACCCCTTACATATGAGTATAATTTATTATCTATCACGTTACATTTTTAAGTTTTTCCGATATCGTAAATATATAAGATTATAATACATATGTATTATAATCTAATATTTTACTGGCGGTAGATCTCTGTTGCCGGAGACCATCTAAGTAGGTACCAGCGCCTATTTCTACCGCCAAACAGTAGTGCGCCAACATTGCTGTAATCCGGTTTGAAGAGCGTTGTAGTTAGTAGTTACTGGAGTAAAGAGACTTAATATCTAATTCAGTCTCAAAGCGACGAGCATTTTGTGATGCTGTGTACATCATCCCGACTAGCGTCACATTGTAGTTTAGCCCGTCTGGGTGGTCCGTCGAAAAGAGACAAAAAATTCTTAAAGGAAAAACAATAATGTGCTGTAAAAAATACTTTAATTATTTTTAATTATAACCACTGTTTCTATATTTGGATACAATTAAGACTTAACCATTTAATGTTTCGTGTATATGGAGTTCATTAAGTTAATAATAGTTTCGTATATATACACTATCACATTACAACATGCCGTATATTTGTATCCGGTGTACGTAAGTGTTAATCCCAAATTGGGTGTGAGGGTGTTGACAAAGAACAGCTACTTATCTTTATGGAGTCGTCATTTTCTCCATCTCAACCGTTTGACGTCCACAGCTGGACATATAAATCCATGATCCATGGTCGAGCAGACTTCTACGGTCACTTAAAAACATTGAATCAAGTGTTAGCCTATTGTAGATTAAAAATGAGTATAAATTTGTTGTCGCTTCAAAATAATCACTGTGTTGCTTAGATCCTCTGTGTATTTGACTGCACCTTCATGATGCATTTCTTAAGAATTTGTTATGCAGTGGTTTCCCCATGTTTTCTGCAGTAAAGCATTTTATGGATTATTGAAATCCCAAGGCCGCGTTTTAGCCTCTTCCAACCGGTTTCCCAGCCAGGAGAATGGTTGTCCACCAGGGAGCACCACGGGACAGTAACAGGTCACGTCGCGTGCAGGTGAGATTGACAATAGGGTAGGATATGATCTTAATTCCGTTTTCCCCTTACGCCTCATCAGTGAAGAATGGAGATGTGTTGTGAAGCTTGCAACCAACACCTGAAGTAATGACCACGACCAATCTGTCAAGAAGAATCCTGTTTGTATTTTTTTTTGCTATTCCTCTTGATTACTAGTTTGAAACCTGAGTGGGGGGTCCATATAAATATATCACGTGTGAAAGTGACCTTAAGTTATTCGTGCTGTGCTGTCACACAAAGGTTCCGTACAACACGACGTGTGCGACGGCGATACGTATTGCCCGCATAATGATATCTATAATAAAACGGTACGCGACCTTTGCACGCTCCAATTGCGTCTAACCGTCGAATGGGAATCGAACTGAACGACTAACGGATAACGAGATTAGAAGTTAGCCGTGAACCGAACTAAGTACGACGTCCATGCATGAAGGTTTCGCGTCGAGAGCTCCAATTATTGTAGTTACCGATTTATAAGAAACTAGATGCTCCCTGCCCGCTTTGTTCTCTGTAACTCCCTTTATAGAAAAAAAATTATAATATCCATCTAAATGGCGGAAGCAAAATCTTTACCAAATTTTGGGTCTTCACATCTAATAATTTCGGAGATATCGTAATGAGCCTATGATTCTTTTGACATCTCTTGTGCATATACAGATTATTTACTTTATTATATAATTGACATAGATACATATGCGAATGTAAAGGGTTTAATTAAAAAAAAAACTCTCTATTAAAATAATGGTTGAGAGAGAAATGGTCGAAGAAGTGTGCATAATAAATGCCTGATAAAATTAAGACGCGTATTTGTAAATGAAGATTAAAAAGATGACTTTCATAATATTTTTTTTATTAACGTACACCACACATAAATACGTAAAATGTACATATATAAATTCAATGTTTGTTTTATTGAAAAAAAAAAAAAAACAAAATTCTTTATCTTACTTTACCACTTTGTTACTAATTTATAACTAAATAATACAGTTTTTAATTATTGGCTTCCCAAGACAGGCTCCGCCTAATTTCTCAACTACTGACAATTAATTTTGTACCCTTCTTTCATTTCAATAAAAACAAATAATTTTCATTAAACGGAAATGGAATAGTATAAGCGAGCTTAATTCAGATTAAGCTTTTTACCAGTGAACCTTACTGACACAAAAGGTCTACTTTGTAGGTAATAAACAATTTTTTATAAGTCTAAGAATTGCAAAGTCTTTATTATATTGATTACTATAAGACAATTTTAAAAAATTGACGTGTATCTATTATATAAAAGCGCAGAGCACCGAAATACAAGCACAAAGATGTATAATAGATTTTATTTCCTTAGCCTCAGTATATTTTGATAAGAATATACCTATCGAGTGATGTTTGTGATTTAAATCGATCAATCAACTGCAGAAAATATTACTCTAGATATTTGTATACAGATGAAGTCGACTATGATCGGAAGTGTAGGTTTTAACAAATATGTGCGTGTATAGTTGTCATTAAGTATCAATTGAACGTGAACGTGAAGTGCATATCGTAGCGAGGAATGCTGTAAATCCGCTTTTGCGATAGGTTTCTTGCCTCGATTGAACGCGCATTTCGGTCAACGGTATACGGTGGCGGCCACGGAAGCCCTATCGGAGTTCGAAAGGACGCAGCTAAACCAACGGGCAGCTAACAATCAATTGGAAAGGGTTGTGGACCTGCAAGCCGGAAAGGGCCAACCATGGGATTTAGCTGACAGATTTGTAAGTTTTTTAACATTAAACAAATACAAGATATAAATAAGTGCCGGATTCATAAATGAAAGCAATGTTTGAATGAAGAGGAATGACTAAGAGATTTTCTAAGTTAAACGGCATAGGTCTATAGAAATAAATGCATGGGTGCGATGAAGCTGTAAAAGTCGTCAAGAGGACTAACAGCGCTAAGGTCAATCTAAAAAAAATCTTGAGTTTATAATACCTTAAAAAAAATTAAATATCAAAGTAAAACATTTATATCATATTGGAATTTGATAATTAAGAAAAGATTTAAAATGGTTATTATTTTGTCACCGTTTAGTCCGCCACCGCCGAGTTTAAGCTACCACTGGTAGTGGTAAGACCGGAATGCGCGGGAATCTTGCGAGATTTGCCCATGGACGAACCGAAATTGTCACCGCCATCACACTCAATCAGTCCTTACTTTATGGATAACGAAGATTCGGAGAAATTTATCAAAAAAGGTCAGATACATTCATATCAGTGGTTACGTAACTTACTAACGAAGATTTTTTATTTACGAGCTGACACTTGATCATATGGTGTTAAGTGACATTGAGGGTGTGAAATGGTGAGGAGTGCTCGTCAAGAATACTTTGGCTCTGATATGGTGATAGTCGGAGAACAGCAATGCTGTTATTGCGGAAGATTTACAATTTAAGAGTGGTAACTAGCCAAGGGTATTCAAAAAAATCTTATAACTTATTGATTTCTTTAGACGTTTCTACCGTTACAATAAAGTTCATAAATGTGCTTGTGATCTACGCAACAAAAGTTTGTTTTTATTTAAAACTCATCCTAATATAAATAACAAGTAGGTAGGTTTGAGGTTGTTAATAGTTTATCGAGATAATGTTGTCGATGGACGGATAGTTGACGATTTTACTTGTCGAATTCATAACACTAAATTTTTCTTATAATTTTCATGTTCGTTTTTGTTAAATTATATATCAATAGAACTTAGACTAAGCCAATTATATTCTGAATTTTTTTTTTAAATCTACCCTATAAATTTATCTAAGACCTATAGATTATTATGTATTAATTTTGGGTTAATGGCGTTTCCTTATAGATTTCGCCAGACCTATAGATTCTCCTTAAGAACGGATTTTAATTTTAACTGTCATCTTATATAATTCCTGTATCGATGAATTAAAATGACATTATCTGTCTTTGTAACATTTGTTAAATATAACCATTTGTAGTTAATCGTTTGATTCGTAAATATAAAATTAAATGTCTTATTCTAAAATACATTCGTCGTATGTCCGGAATCAAATTTGGGGGTATAACCCTTCTGAATCTACCCGTAAGTAACTCCATAAGAGTAATTATTGTAATCTGGTTTAAAGTTTAACACGGAAGCTCAGCTTGTTACCGTGGAGCAAGTTTATTTGGAAAACTGAGATTAAATGGACTATTTTTATACATGTAATATTTACTTTATTTCTATTTAGTTTTAATAGGACCTAATTTGATACATTAACAGCTAAATAATAATTCCTTAGTGTTAAAGAATTGTCTTTATGTCACTACAAAAACAAGAAAAACAGTGCAACGGTATTCAGCTGAAATGTATTAGGAAAAATAGATTTTCAACATTTCAATATTAAAATAGTGTAAAATATACTTATCGTTACAGGTTACTCCGGCCATGTACCTTATGGCTATCAAAGATTTGGCGAGTCTTCGAAAAAGCTCACCAACTCGGCACTTTGTGATTTCTCATCCAATTATAGGAGAAGACAAAGTACTGAGTGGGCCCCCGTTAACGTAGTCAAGTAAGTTTTTATTGTTTTGATAATTACGAATAACATAAATATAACATTGCACGCGGAAAATATAATAACGAATATTATCGTTATTTTTATAAATAAATTATGGCAATAGGTACACATAAAAGTGTTTAGGCTGTGAATAAAATCTTTATAAAAATTATTTAAAAAAATTTGTTTCTTCGTTTAAGTTATTTTAGCCTATAATGTTAGAAAACATTAACTGTCATATACTTGTCAAATTTCGTCTTCGAACAACACACATTTTTGTTATTTTTATTGAATGCAATTTAGTGAAAATGACGAAAAAGAAACCTCTACCGAACCTCTCTAAAGAAGAAAAGATGGTGATGGTAATATCAGAAATAATACAAGAATTACTTATCGCGCATCGCCAAGGAAAAGATGTTAACCTCAACAAGATGAAGACGAGGATTTCGTCTAAATACGGCTTAGGTACTTCGCCCAGGCTTGTGGATATAATAGCAGCAGTACCAGCCGATGCTAAAAGTATACTTTTGCCGAAGTTGAAGGCGAAACCGATTCGCACGGCATCAGGTATTGCCGTTGTGGCGGTAATGTGTAAGCCTCACAGATGTCCGCACATAAATTTTACGGGTAACATCTGCGTCTACTGTCCCGGCGGACCTGATTCGGATTTTGAGTATTCCACTCAGAGTTACACTGGATATGAACCAACTTCAATGAGAGCCATAAGAGCCAGATACAATCCATACTTACAAACCCGGCATCGAGTAGAACAGTTGAAGCAATTAGGACATAGTGTCGATAAAGTAGAATTTATTGTGATGGGAGGTACTTTTATGAGCTTACCAGAAGATTACAGAGACTATTTTATAAGGTAAGTAAATTACAAAAATGGTAATTTCTCATGGCATAGTGGTCAATTATTTAATTTTACTTTTATTTTAAACTAAGAAAATTCAACAAAATTTTTCATATAATATATTAACTCATATAAATAAAAATTTATTATATTTCATGTAAAAATGCTAATATTCAATAAAATACCTGCTTTATTAACTAAAAATTGTTACATAAATAATTGCAGAAATCTTCATGATGCTCTGTCTGGACATACATCAAGTTGTGTGGATGAAGCTGTAAAATATTCTGAGCGAGCAAAAACTAAGTGTATTGGTATCACAATAGAGACAAGGCCTGATTATTGTCTCCAAAGGCATATGAGCGATATGCTGAGTTATGGCTGTACGAGGTAAAACTCTATCATAATTCCTTATAAGCTTTCAATGGGTATTATTTACAAGTTTATTTATTGCCAAAAAATTTTAGACTTGAAATTGGTGTGCAGTCAGTGTATGAAGACATTGCACGTGACACAAACAGAGGTCATACAGTCAAAGCTGTTTGTGAGAATTTCAATTTGGCTAAAGATGCTGGATATAAGGTGATTATTAAATATTTTTTATTAATGTTCCTCCAGTAATTGTACTACATGGTCATATAAAACAGTTGTTCAGCATGGGAGATTCTAGTCCTATGTTTTGCAGCTAGAGTATTTATATACCAAAAAGTAGTAATCGATGATGTATTTATAAACTATAATATAGTCTTAACTAAGTAGAAATTTGCAAGAGTTAATATCCATTGTAATATTTTTTATTAATATTTATTAAATTTTGTATTTGGCAACACTGAATAATTTGTAGAAATTAAAATTTTACAAAATGGTTTCTCACTTTTAGATTGTTGCTCACATGATGCCAGATCTTCCCAATGTTGACTTTGAGCGTGATGTCGAACAATTCATAGAGTTCTTTGAGAATCCCGCATTTAGGGCTGATGGATTGAAAATATACCCAACTTTAGTTATAAGAGGCACAGGTTTATATGAGCTGTGGAAGACTGGACGATATAGGAGCTATCCTCCATCTACTTTGGTCGATCTGATCGCAAAGATCTTAGCTTTAGTGCCACCATGGACTAGAGTATACAGGTAAATTAACAAAACTGTATTGAAGATTACATAGAAAATACTGTTATATACAAAAAAAATATGAAGTGGCTGGGATAGTACCTGATGGTGATATGCTGGCTCACAACAATGTGTTCATAGCTTTGAGATATAGGATGTTGCCCTTTCAGTTTCACTTGCTATAACATCTTTTAAAGAAGTCGGTGATGTTTAGTACACTAATAACAATTTATTGGTAAAAATGAGATTTTTTTTATTTCATTTAGCAACTAGATGATTTAGACATTCCCCTGATGGTGTGTGATACGCTTGCCTATAACAACGTGGCGCTAGTTAGAATGGTATACACTGCACCATATTTCTGCTCGCCATGGGATATAAGATGTTGAGTCTCATTACCCCAGTAATAAAACTAGCTACATCACCCTTCAAACTGGAACACAGTAATGTTAGCACATTACTATCGGCAGAAATAGGTGTTGCGGTGATACCCACCTAGAGGGCACCACCACGACAAGGGGACAATGAACACCTACCACCAGTACTGTGTACAGTTTGTAGATTACATGTTTGTTTTATTTTTATGTAAATTTCTAGATTACTTATAAAGTTATAATAATTTAATTTTAACATTGTTGGGAGACATGCAGCTAATACAGGAATAGAATATAAACAATTTAATAATTATTCTGTAATTGTTTTATTACAGGGTACAACGGGACATTCCTATGCCCCTTGTGTCATCGGGAGTGGAACATGGTAATCTGAGAGAGTTAGCTCTCGCTCGAATGGCTGATCTGGGCACAGATTGCAGAGATGTCAGGACGAGAGAGGTGGGGATACAGGAAATACACAATAAAGTCAGGCCCTATGAAGTAAGTTTGTGTTCTTTTAAAATTTGTACACCATGTGTAATTCTATGTAGAAAATTCTCTAGTCTTGAGGAAAAGGGAGAAGCATTCATTGACTCTTATCATCACTATCTGATCAGAGATCAGCATACCGGTTATAGTAAGAGTGGTAATTATTGTCAAAGTTGGGAAGACTTTTGTTTGGCATCCATAGGCTGGAGTGATGGTGATGATCATGATGTATAAATTATTTCAGGTGGAGTTAATAAGACGCGACTACGTAGCGAATGGTGGTTGGGAAACTTTCCTCTCTTACGAGGATCCAGATCAAGACATACTCGTTGGTCTGCTCCGGTTGAGGAAGTGTGCAGCTGATACTTACAGACCTGAATTAAAACCGGGTCCCAATGCGAATTTTAAACAGTGTAGTATTGTGAGAGAGCTCCATGTCTACGGATCTGTTGTTCCGGTAGGTTACAGACAAGCATAATCATTAATTGGGAATAAATTATATTTAATAGAATATTCTTTAGATTCCTTTTTCTCTTCTTTCTACTTCAACACATCAAAATATTGCAAGATTTATAAATTACTTTCATGGTGCAGTAGCTGCCATCCCTTCTAGTAACATGCAAAATCCCTGCTTCAATTCCTGGGCCACATATTATGGAATCATTCACAGTAGATTTTAGACTGGTCTGGCATGCTATCACACATATTATTAATGTACTATCATAACAGCATAGCTGGCTTCCAGATCTTAATGTATGAGACCTGTAGTATACTGGTACAAACATACTTCATCACAAATTTTGACTAATTCATTCAGTCATAACTTGTTTTTATTTATTTATTATAATTAAATAGGTACTCTTAATTTCCAGGTTAATGCTCGTGATCCGAGTAAATTTCAACATCAGGGCTTCGGCATGCTCCTGATGGAGGAAGCCGAACGTATTGCCCGCGAGGAGCACGGGTCAGATAAGATCGCCGTAATATCAGGCGTTGGAACGAGGAACTATTACGCGAAGATCGGATACCATCTGGAGGGACCTTATATGGTCAAAATGCTCGCGTAGAAATAAATGTGGATAATTATTTAACTGTGAATGTTTTATTTATAAAATGACAATTTTATGTATTAATAAGTAACAAAATAAAACTGTAACACCAGTTTTATTTTTGACCCCTCCCACCATCACTTCCTCTGATAAAATTGACACTTTCGTGAAATATAGATTTTATACTACATCCCTATTAAGTTCTTTTTCGATAAGACATTGGCCCATGGATAGCTTTTTTTTGTTATAGTAGACAAGTAGCATGAAGCTATCTTTTGGAGGAAGATAGAGTATGGTCAAACCTCAATAGTCGCCATCAGTGCATAACGAGGAGTTCGAGGAACTACGGAACGGTATCCGTCCCACCACGCATAAGCACATTCTTGGCATCATCGTTGTTCTTGAGAAATTGTACCATTGATTTGAGCTGGTGATGACCCGCTTTTTTAATTTGACCATTTACTCTTATTCCGGTTAAAAATGATTGTGTTCACTATTTTGAAGCTTTGAATGTGATTTTTGAACCTTACAGCCATCGATACTAAGATATCACATTAAAGGTTGTTGGCATGACAATATACCATAAGCGCACTTAAGGCTTCTGGTATTCGAAGCCTTCTCTTATAAGGCGCGAAGATCATTTTCCACGACGCTGGTCAAGTGCGGGTTGGCGTGTTTGGAAAAAATATGACCGTCATTTTTAATTATGTTTCTTATTTCAGACCCGATCCACCATTGTCCATCAATCCAACGGAAATTTATCACAAGCACGTCGGAATGCTGCCAAATTACGCTGGCCATGTGCCAGGATGCGTGTTCAGGTAAAACATGTTTTTATCAGATAGTATTTTTTAAGGTGATCATCTCGAGAGATGAAAAGACATTATTCATATTTTTATCGCCTTTTGGATTAAGCGATGAAGGTGGTAAGTTATCTGAAGTTGACATATAATATCCACCAACTTGCACTAGGCCAGCGTGGTAGATAAAAGGCTTTGACTCTTGCTTTGTGAGAGAAGACTTCGAGTCACAGCAGTGTGAGGTTTTTTGTTTAAACAAGCGACGAGACGAGCGGGATGTTCACTTGATAATATGTGATACGCCTATCCATAACAATATAACGCTAGTTAGGATGATATACTCTACACCACATTGTGCACGTCGCTTGAAGACATAAGATGTTAAGTCCCGTTACCAAAATTTTCTCAATAGCTACAGCGCCCTTCAAAGCAGAACATGTTTGCACACTGTTAGGAAGACTATCTAGGTCCACAGGTGCCAACCTACTTAGACGGTCTCCTGCAACAGAGACTTACGACCTATATATATATAATGGTTTCGTTAGTTGGTCAATCACGTGAAAACAAGTGAACGTATCGATCGACACGGGAACATGAGCATTCGACGCAAAATCACTTCTAAGATGGTTATAGAATATTTACTTTTACAATTTCATAGATCCTTCATAATTTTATTTCCTTACCTTTTTTACTTTTATACTAACTTATTATATATTTAATCTTATAAATGTTTTCATTGCGTATTGTTCATGCGGTTGCTATAGTAACGGTTGCTAGAGAAAGTTATTTGCTGTTGCTTTCAACGAATATTCAAGACGAACTTCATGTTCAGTCTTATATTACGGCCAGCTAACCGGGTGGGGAACAGCTAATATATATATATATATATACTTACCTAGCCGGTTTGCTATGGCCAATGGAGTCCTACCCACCAGTGGCCAATTAAAAGGCCCTTGATTATTAAGATAAATTAATTTGTGAAATTAAGTTAGTCATGCATGCAACGACACATGGTTAGGGTAGCATTGGATCTCGAAACTAAAAAGAGAGGCCCTAGGAGACTCCCAACTAATTGGTTGACGATGATCAATAAAGATCTAAAGAATAACAAATTGACAGAAGTTATGACACAAAATAGAGATAGATTTAGAAGAATGTTTAGAAGGGACAAGGTGTAGCAAGAAGAGGCTAGTGATGCATGTACGGCGATGGCTCCCCTAACTCTTCGATACTTGTTGATACATTTCTTAACTCCTTATTCTTCTTCAGGTTCGGTAAAACGTACGGCAACGATACCCGGGACGCGAAGCGATGGTTGCGCGGCGATTTCTCCTAATGATTGATCCGTCACAAAATTGTATGCAGCTGAACAACTGTGATCCACTATCAGGTAAACGGTTAAAATTAAAAGTTTCCTGAATTATATATATTTTTTACTGTATACAATTTCTACACTGATTTTCACATTAAAGTATAACTAAGCAACGTGTGTTTCTATGTACTTATTGGATCTGTTAATAGTTTAAAATCTTTAAAGACAATTTAGGGGTTTTTTTTAAAAAAAAAAAAATTAAATTATTTACTATATAATATGCTGTGTATCATCATTATCCTCATCAGTCGATAGACGTCCACTGCTCGACATAGGCCTCCCCTAAAGATCTCCATATTGACCGATCATGTGCTCCACGCGTTAACAGTCGGACCATACGGTGAGGGGCCTACTTACTAACACTATGTCTTCTGGTGCGTAGTCACCATTTGAGGACCTTGGTGCCCCATCGGCTGTCAGTTCAAGCGACGTGTCCTGCCCATTGCCGTATATTTATGTCTAACAGCAGTTTTTTTTTATCAGGTTGCAGTGTATTCATCCTGTGACTGTGTAGTTTTTATCTGAGCCTTGGTTAGCTGATAGAGCTATTCATCATTTGACTTTCTTTTTTTTATTCTACGAAGTGTGGAGACGGGCGAGACGTTTATTTGATGGTGAATGTTACGCCTGCCTATAATAACGTGATGCTGGTTAGGATGATATACACAGTACCGCACTGTCATCGTCGCCTTGTGGCGTGAGATGTTAGGTCTCGTTACCATAGTAATTTCACTAGCTACAGCGCCCTTCAAACTGGAGCACAACAATGTTTACACACTACGGGCTGGCTCGCGGCAGAAATAGGAGCTGCGGTGGTATCCCACTTAGACGACTTCCGGCAAGAGAGACGTACTGCCAGTTCATATATATATATACATATATATGTTATTACCTCGTACATTCTGGATCCTTGAGTTCTAGGTTCTATGAAGTTCGTAAAAGTTGTTTATAACATCAAAAAGATTCATTCGTTATATTTTACCTCAGAATAATGTAAAATAAAGCAAAATGTAATTTTGAAAAAAAATTTATTAACAACGTATTGTTTATATATATATATATATATATAAATACAAGTAAATAACAAATATTCCTTACAAGTTTTAATAAAATATATCACAATTATTCATTAGAAAAGTAGGTTTACTTCTTTTGGTTCCAGTTCTTAATTAAATTCTCAGCCACCGCCAGATTCTCGTCCTTCTGTGAACGAAATTGATGAGGTTATTACATGAATAGACTTATTATTGTTCCCACAGCTGGGACTGCTATCTTTCATATGTGAGTTAAAGGTCATTTATCCACAACATTAGCTAGATAGCAGGACGTTTCGGTTCCTTCTGTATGTATCCTTTTACCGGAAGCTCAAGCTCGGTTGGGTCGAACCTGCATCTCAATCATACAAACAGCCTATCAAGGCTTCATCTATTTTACTATATCACCAGAAAAACCTTGGGAATGGTGTTGAGGAAGAGAGAAGGAAAAGAGAGGTAGATAGAGATAGTTGCTATTAGATTAGTTTATAGAATAGATAATAGAAAACATAACATGTTGGATTAAAAGGGTGTAACTAAATATTATGTAAAAGCGGTTTTTTTTTGCTAGGGGGTGGTTCGTAAGTTTGGGAACCTATGCACTGCTTAATTGTTCAAGTCTCTATTTTGCCAGTTTTGAATATAAGTGGATGGCTTTAGGATGGTGTTGGAATGGAAACGTTTACCATCGACTACTTCCATTACCTACATTAAATTTCTCACCTTGATGAAGCAGAATCTCGCGAAGTTCTCTCCCAGATTCTTGTGCTCTTCCGAGTAGAATGCACTGGGCGGGATTGCCAGCACTCCAGCCTCCTTCGCAAACTTCTTTGTGAAGCGGTAGTCCTTGTATTTGTCGTGCTCCGTGGACAGGTCGATTTTATCGCCTGACGAATGATGACGTCATTGTTATATCTCACAGCCAAGACTAAGATACCAGAGTGAAGAGCTACATACAGACGCGTAAGACCTCCACCTGGTAGTATAAGATATCCTCGACTACAACAACGTAGCGCTAGTTAGGATAATATACACAGCGCCATATTATGATGCCCAGTAATTTCACTAGCTACAATGGCCTTCAAACCGGAACACAGTAAAGTTTGCACACTAAAATTCAGCGGCAGAAACAGGAGTTGTGGTGGAACTTGCCAAGACGGTCATACCACCAGTAGATGGTTGATGGAATCAAGACGTTACCTAAACATGACAATTTTATAGGTCGATCAGCTTACTTACCCAGCTTTGTCCAGTCGGCCACGATGAAGTAACCGCCGTCGGGTATGGTCGGATTGAAACCGTTCTCTTTAAGAGTCTTCACGAGGAAGTCCCTCTTCGGCAGCAGCTCCCTGGCGAGCGAGTATAAGTAGCACTCCGGTGTATTTAGGCGCGCCAGTTCCACTTCGAATGAACGCGCGACAGCTTCCTGGAGAAAACAGTAGCGTATTACAACCGCAGCGCCTATATCTGCTGCCAAACAGCAACGTGGCAACATTACCATGATCAGGTTTAAAGGGTGCTGTGGCTAGTGAAATTACTGGGGTAATGAGACTCAAGATCTTATCTCAAAGTACAATGTGTAGTGTAAATCATCTTAACTAGCGCCACAATGTTATGGGCAGGCGTATAGTTTATCATCAGATGAGCGTCTCACTCGTACTGTTGCTTCGTCAAATAAAAAAAACATCGTAGCGAAAGCTGTTGTAATGCTTATCATCCTAAGTTAGTACTTAGTTTTGGTGATGCATTGTTATGGTGGATATCATTTGCTGGTTTTCTGCTCGTCACTTAGCTCAAGTTTTGTCCAATGTCAAAATCTAGTAATAATGAGTAATGGCGAACCTGTGTAGGCGTAGGGCATGTGTACACACAGTTCTGGTGCACCACCTGCAGGTTCCTCATGAGGTTCGCCGGGCAGTAGGCCCAGCCGATCTTCCAGCCAGTCACCGAGAATGTTTTACCGGCTGAGCCGATGGTTATGGTTCTCTCCCACATGTCGGGTAGTGTAGCTGTTGTAAGATCAGACTCATTGTATTACAGTAAGTGCTGCAGCTAGCTTGTAAGCCGAAGGTCCTTGGTTTGATTCTGATGCAATACATTGTAGTGTAGATTGTCCAGCTGGCTACGACTCTGCGCCACAATAGCATCACTGTATTTCAACTGTATTACAGACGAGCACCCTTCTCCCAAGTCTTAATTGTTACTTGACAAAGATAAAAAAAATATAGTAATAGTATATTTTCAGTGTTTTTCGCCTCCAGTGGGTACCCGTGATTCACAACAGATCACAACGGACCGATCGATGTGGAGATCTTCGGGGAAGGCCTATATCCAGCAGTGGACGTCTGTCTGATGTCCGACTGATGATGATGATGAAGACTATATTTCATACTTTTCTTTTATTCAACGAGATACGAGACGAGCGAAATGTTCACTTAATGGTAAGTGATGTGCCCCCGCTAATAAAAACATAACGGTAGTTAGGACGACACACACAGTATCATGTGCTCGTCGCCTTTAGACCATAAGGTTACCCCTCTTAATTTTTACTAGCTCCAGCGCCCTTCAAATCTGAACTCGGTAATGTTTCCACAATGTTATTTGGCGGTAGAAATAGAATGGGTGTTTGGGGTCCCGCACAACAACTAACGGTGCCCAGGCTAACCTCATCTGCTCTTGGTGCATCCTGCTAATCAACATATGAGATTTTGGCTCCCACCAACCCGCATTCGGCTAGCGTGATAGGAAATTGTCTAGATACCCCTGAACCCCTCCTCCTGATGGCCCCTGGTAACAACGCTGGCAAGAGGCTGGAACGAGGGTAGCGTAGGATCTCTCGATGCGAAGATCTTTGGGAGAGGCCTATGTCCAGCAGTGGACATTTATTGGCTGTCGATGATCGTAGAAATAGGAGCTGGAGTGGTAACTACCTAGCTGATTTCCAGCAACAGACATACCATCAGTAAAAATTCGTATTGGTATGCGAAGATTTAATATTAACAAGTTCTTCATAACATGTCTTCAGATCGCAGTCGGTCTAGTCAGTCTACTAGCAGTAGTGTGTAAACATTACTCCAATTCAGAAAGGTAAAGTCGCGTGTGAAAATATTGTAGTCTTTTTTTTTCAATTATAGGCGATGTTCACCGGATGGTAAAGATATGCCAACGCTTGTATGGTGAGACCTGGTAATTTACTACTAGATAATGGAAGCAAAGTGCTCTTGTGTAAAGATCCTATCAATCAGCACAGCTTGTTCACCTGGATGTAAGCACCATAACACAACCTTTAATACATGCGGCGTTTTTTGGGATGTGCTCATGTCCAGCATTGGGCTGATGATGATACACTATATGGTTACCTATTCTAATGTGCTTGTTAGGTTCGTAGACCATCCATTCGTAGACCTCATCGGACACGCACAAAACGTTATGTTTCTTGCACAAATCGGCGATCAGTTCCAGCTCCTGCTTAGTGAATACTTTTCCAAGTGGATTGTGGGGTGTGTTTAGTATCAGCATCTTGGTACGCTGGCTGAAGAGTGACGTAAGCTCCTTTTCATCGAGCACCCAATCAGCTGATGTCATGTTTTCTTTGATTTTATTCTGTCGGATGAAAGTTAGTAGTGTTAAATAAATTTACTGGTGCATTGGTCGTTCTATATAGGTATCACCACAGCACTTATTTCTGCCGCCAAACATTACTGTGTAAATATTACTGTTCCGGTTTGAAGGGCGCTGTAGCTAGTGTAGATAACGAGACTTAACATATGTCTTAAGGCGATAAGCACAATGCGGTGCAGTGTATAGCATCCTAACTAGCGAAACGTTGCAGGCATGCGTATCATTTACCATCTGGTGACCATCTTGATCGTTTCGTCAAATAAGTAAATAATAGTATACTTTTTTTGGTTTCGAAGAGAAATCTTCGAAAAGATAGTCTTCTGGAGGGAAGACAGAGTTATGTGGAGAGTTTTACCCACTAAAACGCCTTCGGTGGTCATCTACCGCATTGGCAGTGGTCACGGGATATCCGTTGGGAACAAAATCGCGTAAAAAAGAAATAGCATACTAGTCGAACCCAGCAGCCTTTGCTATTTGATCTGGTCTAGATGAAGTCTACTCACTCTAAAACAAGGCTTATTTCACACTTTGGTGGTAACATTAACTTCGACAGTATGGTCTATATATGGTGTAAGTTAGGAGGATATGCACTGTACTAAATTGCACTCTTCATCTTGAGAGATCATGTTAAATTTCATTGTCCTAATAATTTCACTAGCTACAGTGTCCTTAAAACCGGATTAAGAAGACTTCTTCCTCCTGCCCTTTTTCCAGCTATGTGGTGTTCCACATTCCTCTATCAGCCGCCATATCTGAATTCACACTCTTCTTACACATGTTATCTTTCACACAATCCATCCACACTTTCTTCGGTCTTCCTCTATCCTTATAAGCATCCAGATTCATTCTCATTACTTTCTTTGTTATATGTCCTTCATCCCTCCGCATAACATGCTTGTACCACACTAACCTCTTGCTTCTCTACTTCTCTGTCACTGGAGCAACTTTCAGACTACCTCTAATATACTCATTCTTAATTTTATCCATTCTCGTCACACCGCACATCCATCTTAACATTCGCATCTCGGCCACATGTAATCGCCTTTCATCCGAACCCTCGGTGGCACAACACTCAGCTCCATACAATATGACAGGTCTAACGAACGACTTGTAGATCTGTTCTTTAAGTTTAAGGGGTATTCGTGGATCACAAGTCGTTCCAGTGACATGCATCTTAGTACTTATCGAAAGATAATGTTCTATGGTAGTCTGATATAGCTTTACTGCCTCCATGGTGCAGTGGCCAACCGCATGTGACATGGAGTTTAATTCTGGGACCATATGTGGAGTTTGATTGATGAAATGAGTTTTAAACTCTACCTACCAGCTTCATATTGTAAAACTGATGTCTTAAACAGCATTATTGTTTCAGCTTTATAATTATTCTCGGAATGTATATCATTCATAAAAGTCTAACTTAAATTTAAAAGTGGAAAAGAAAGCCCAGTCAAAAAAACTTACAGGTTTAAGCGCAATAAACTTTGGTATGCCTCCGGCACATTTAATCATAAAGTCATAGCAGTCAAAGAATGGTTCAATCACAATCACCTCATCACCTGTGTCCACATGGCCTGAAATAAATACAGACTACAATATTTATTTTTTTTTACTTGCTAATCATATATCTTAGACAAGGTAAATCTCTTGGTGGCAGGTCTCTGTTGTCAGAGACAACTAGGTAGATGCCGTATCAGCTTCTATTACTGTTCTCTGGTTTATAGGGTGCTGTTGGCAATGAAATTACTAGAGTGATGAAACTTAATAGCTTTTAAGATGATGACGATGAGGTGCAGTGTATATCATCCTAACCAGCATCACTTTGTGTTGATGTGTGATAGATCGAATAAAAAAAATTACCAGAATCACCATTATCACCATTACCTACGTCACCAGTTTTTAAACTAATAGAATTATTTCTGTAATAAAATATTTATAGTTTCAAAATTAAATAAAAATTTTTGATAATAGTCTCTGTGATATTGTTATTGTATACAGTAGAAATACATAAAAAATATGCTCAACTTACCTAAAATGGCTGAATAAAGAGCTTCGTAGGCACCAGATGTTACTAGGATCTCATTGAACGGATCTAACTGCCTGCCAATCAATGGCGAATATACTTTGGACAAATTTTGAACCAGCCTTGGATGTCCCTTAAATGTAAATATCTGTGTTAATAACAACAATGATAATAAAAGGAAGATTCAAATGGGAAGACTTAGGCTAAATTAAATGTAGGAAATAAAATTATAAATTTGTTGTTTATTATAAAGTTACATTATTTTTGTAAAATTTTTTGAATGAAAAGAATTAAATTGTGGCAGTGCACAAATATACATTTGAAAAAATGGTCTTAGCACTTACAAAGCCTCTGGTGTATTGCATGAGCAATGGATTATCACTTGTGGCAATATCTGCAAGAGCCTTAGTAACATGTTTAGGGGCATGGTAATCTGGAAAACCTTGGCCGAGATTTACAGCAGGTTTATAATCAGCAGCCAGTTGTATATACTCAACCCTGTAGGCAATAGGATTTTTATTCATAGGCTGTAATTAAATGCATGCTTAGCTAGCCAGCAAGGGCTATGAAAGGATATTATTTTCTTAATACTATTTCTTACAGTGTTTAATATATTAAAGAAAAGCTCTACCACATAATTTCACAGGCTTTATACATTTATCATATTAGAGCTTTTCTTTCAGGTAAAAGCTTAAGAAAGGCCTGGCATCAGTGTGATATTAATGTAACCTTGGTCAACTCAGGACATAGTGAAGTGTTATTAGAAAGCATCATTCACCTAATATTACATAAATTGTTTTTGTGTTTGTCTTAATAGTGACAAACACAGTTTAAAATAGTTACTAAATTTGTTTATTATAAATCTGCAGATTTAATTTAAGGAACTACACTATAATCTAAAAAAATCTTTGATTTTTGCAGTACACAGTAAATATTATGTAATAGTTAAGCATTAAAATCAATGTATATGTTCAAATATATTATGTGATACAAATTATCACTCACCAAACACTTTTTTCACCCGCTCCATATCGCGCAGGAAGGCGAAACTTTTCACCGGTTGCAACTTTGGTACTCATTTTCTTAAGTGTAACGATATTAAGTATTCTCACTGTACTATCCGTACTCTCCTTAATGGATGTACTGAGCAAATGTCTCAACCTAAACATTTTAAAATAAATTAGTAAAACGACGGAATAAAACTAAACCACTTATCTAAATGTAAATATAACCTAATGTCACATTGTGACGTAGCTGAAGACAGTTCTTATTGGTTAATCAACATTGAATAAAATTTAATTAAATATGTGTCATTTACTAACATAAATAATGTTATCGTTTGGAACTAGTTATGGTGTTGTTTTTAAATGTCACTAATGTCTTATCTATAATGTCAAACGTTCACAAGTAAAAATAAAAAATGTTTTAAATTGACATTAAAACATAGACATACAGACATTAAAACCCAGAGACAACTATGAAATTTACGGTTACTGCAGTAAAAAGTTTTATCATAATTTTTTTTTCAGTATTGTGTTTTAAAATTATCAATATTTTTATCGATATAATACATGAATAAAATAGTTAAATGTGATTATTATCGATACGAGTTTAGATCATTTAATAAGCGTTATTTTTTTTAGATCATGCTAATCGCTTCGCTTAAGTATTTTGAAACGTTTTTTTTTAATAGATTATTTTTTGTATGTTTAAATTAATATATGATTGTTTCTATACCTCTAAATATATGTAAGATATAATAGTATTCAAATACATAATTAATTATTAACTTAATATTTTTTTTAAATCTAAAATGTTGAAAAGAGTTGTAATCTAGAAGTAAGGTTTAATAAATTTTTGTATTTGCGAAAAATAGTGTCGAATGGTACTTATGATGTTTCTAATAGCCATACTATTAGCCTTAGTATTAAAGTTTTAAAAGAATACATTTTAAGTTACACGGTTAATAAATAACGTTGTTATTATAAAGTAGAAGCGCAGTACCGATTGAGTTATAAAATTATTAACCTGTACCTCATTTAATTATCAGTTAATATTGTAAGGAAGCGATCCCTCCTTCTATTTATTACTATACAAGAGCGCCTCCATGCAGGGTTATTGAATTTAGAACCTTCCTTTACCACTTGGACAAAGTTATAATACATAGAAACATGTTTATAGAAATTTACACTATTTGTACTAAATTTCAACATTATAAAAGTAGATTAAAAAGGTTAATGTACTTAAAACAAAAATTAGTAGCATAATGCAGGGTTAATCGCGTCACGTATTCCATTTCTCTTGTATATCTTCAGACGTTTAAGGTGATAGTCTGAATATTTCACTCCTCATTCAAAATAGTCGCATTTAAATGCAGGAGCACCCGCTGCAGACACCTACAGAGTTTGTTTAAATTTTTATATTTGTTCTCCATATTTTTATCCAAAAATAAGGAGCGATTTTTCCTTCGACGAGGTCATTTATTTATGACTACGTGTACGATTTTGACGGATCTTCGCGCCACGGTAGCAACTGTAAGTTGTGCTGCTTTTCCGAAATAAGGCACTGTCGATACAACTTCTACACGTCTATTCTCTAGTTTCATCTAATTTAGTTACGATAATTAATTAGCGTATCCCAGTATTACGTCGGTTCTTCTAATACGTTTCATGATCGGAAATTTGTAGATACCGTATCAATAAATTTATTTCATAAAGTAGATGATTATTTAGAAGCGCAATATTAAAAAATGTTTTAAGGTAATTATGTATTAGGAGTCGGTTATTGTTGTAACTTTATTCATTAATACCTCTTTCGTCATCGTATAACTATCTGAGGATATCTTCACGGAACCTATCAGTAACAGCATTACCGTCTAATGATGCATTTAAATAATGAAACGTTTGAATTTAAATACAACAGTTCTTCGCGGCAATCTCACTGAAACCAGTTTAGGCAATCGAAATATTTTGATGAAAAAAGAGGTGCCTGAAATAATAGTAGGGTAGATCTCACTAGAATGCGTTATTTCGCGTAAGGGCGACAAAGATGGTGAGTGCGAACACTAAATAGGAATGATTGATTGAAACCCGCACTTGGCCAGCGTGGTGTGAAATAGCCCAAATCTCTATATGTATCCCTACCCGATCGACGTGGGAATCTTTGAAATAGGCCTATGTCCAGCAGTGGACGTCTATTGGCTGATGATGAAATAGGAATAATGGGTTGTACACTTGTTAGACAATAATTTCTTTGCAAGCTTTTGAAGTGAAATCTTAAAATATTTAAATTACACAATATAACATAAACAAACAATTTCATGTGCCCTTTACTAAAAGTCGGAACCTTCTTTCACAATGATTGTCAAGCTTTTTTGATGGTCACGTTGGCCAAGTATGTTTTGAAGGATGACGAATTGTTTCCCTTCACTGAAAATCCAAGATCAGTGGGGATCAAACGCGCATCCTATGAGTCGTATAGTGTATAATTCCTTGGCACATGCAATTTTTTTTATACGAAGAGACAGGCGAGATGTTCACCTGATGGTAGGTGGTACACCAGCTCATAACATTGTAGCGTTAGTTAAAATGGAATACACTGCATCACATTTCACTCGTCGCCTTGAGATATATGATGTTAAGTTTTCTTACCCAGAGCAAATGATGTTAGCACACTATTATTTGGCGGTAGAAATAGGCGCTGCGGTGATGTCTATCTACCATCTACTTACCACGAGTACGGGTGGTAAATTTGAGTTATCACCGCCATAATAATTTCACAAGAAACAAAATAAATAAAAATGCGAAACCCGCATAGAAATTCGAGACATAAGTATTTATTGTAAATAAGTATTATTTTAACTTTAGCTTAGATTACTCGATTAAGGGATCTCGCACAACAGCTCACGGGACTCAAGCCAACCTCACGTGCTCGTGGTGCACCCTGCTAATCTACAAATGAGACTTTGGCTCCCGCCAACCCGCACTGGACCAGCGTAGTGGGTAATGACCCAAATTACTCGGTATGAACCCCTACAAACGACAGCTCCTAATGTCTGGTGATACCGGAGGCTAAGTTAACTGTGCTACCCTTCCAACGGGTTCTCGCCTTGTCGTGGCGGAGGGGCTTAGTAACCGTGGTCCGGTACACGGTGAAGCCAAGTGGAACCCACCCGGCCGGCCCGCGGCGAAGGGCTGGCCGAAGCGGCCGCTCCAGGTTCGAGCACCGGTTGGGATAACTGGAGCTCACCGGAGCGGCCGGAGGCCGCAGGGGCGATTGTGTGCTGCCCTAGCGGCCGGCTGCAGGGGCGGTTTCATACCGCCCTTCGCAGCCGAGGTGGGGTCGCGGAGGGAGTACCCTCTGCGGCCAACCGGTGTCGCACCGGCGATGCGGCGGCGGCGGAGCCGCGGGGGAAGAGGAGTACCGGTATTGAGATGCGCCTTTCTCCCTATCCTCCGCGGCCGTTGATAGGTAGCGGCGGGCCTAACATCTCTCCGCCGCGGGGAGCCGGGAGAGGTTTTCTCCAGTGGCTCCCATGGCCTCTGGGCGACAGGTTCGGGGGAACCGGTCGCCTGCACACGCATGAGGTCGAGGAGGGGGCGCGCTGCATGTTCCGGCGCGCCCTGGAAAGGGAGGGTTTATCCCTCCCTCCCGAGGTGGGGCTGCGCAAGCGGCCAGCGCCGGCAGGGTCGCAGTTGAGTGCATGCGTTCCCGTGACCCTGCCATCATGGCGATGAGGCAGAACATCGTGGGGGTTTTAGTCGGTGCAAGTCCGACATAACTCGTCCTTGCCCCTGCGAGGACGAGTATGCGTAGGCATTTCTCCCACGTAAAACAAAAAAAAAAAAAAAGAAAGTTAACTGTGCTAGGTCGCAGGACGCTGCGGGATGCGGACAGTGCAGTACAGCTTGTTGTAAAGATCTTTGGAGAAGACCTATGTCTAGTACTGGACGTCTATCGGCTGATAGTGATGACCTGATTAAATCTAGGTTAATAAATGTGCATATCTAATATATTTAGTTAATCTATTCCGAAACCAATACGGTCACGGAAAACGGATTAAACGGAGACGAATTTGCAATTGCAAACGGTTATCCGTTGGGATTGTTTGTTGAACCGGAATTGATATTTGGAGATATTTCCGTTGCTTTTTGTTTATTTGTTGTATTGAATCTATATATACATATATATATATATATATATATATATATATATATATATAAACTTTTATAATTATTTTCATTTTGTATTATTTATGCGGTTGCTAAGGTCATTTGCAATATTTGTATTGCATAAAAACATTTATATGATCACTAGCTGTTCCTTGTCCGCTTCGCTGGCCGTAACACCCCTGAAACTCAGTCTAGGGAAAGAATTTTGGAAAATCCGTATCATGGTATTGCGTCGAGGAGATAAACAGTATGGTTATACGGTATAATAATGATACTACATCTGATTTTTTGAATCTTACATCTTTATACCAATTTAACAATCAAAATAGAATACTTGATTTAGCTTTTTGCAATATTCATTGCATTGTTAATGCTTCTGATAACCATTAGTACCTGAAGATGTCCATTATAAGGCGATTGAACTATGCATGAATCACGCTCCCCCAAAACCTTTGCTTAATAATAAGACACTTACAAGAAGAAATTTCTTTAAAGCGGATTTTATCTCTATAAAATCTGCTTTATTAACCTATAAGTGGGAAAACTCTTTCACGGGGTAGAACGATATCAACTCTCGAGTTAGTCACTTTCATAAAGGATTATATAATTTAATTGACAAATTTGTTTGGTTTTTTTTTTTTTTAGTTGAGGAGCAAGAGGTTAGCGTGATACGGGCATGTTATGCGGAGGGATGAAGGACATATAACTAAGAAAGTAACGAGAATGAATGTGGATGGTTATAAGGGTAGAGGAAGACCGAAGAAAGTGTGGATAGATTGCGTGAAAGATGATTTGTGTAAGAAGAGTAAATTTAGATATGACGGCTGATAGAGAGATGTGGAAGAGAAGTACATACTGTGCCGACCCCACATAGAATGGGAAAAGGGCAGAGGGAAGAAAAAATTGACAAATTTTTACGTACTTTTACATTGCATCAAAACAGAATAGCTTACCCGCCCTGGTATACACGGCCATTAATAAAGCTTAATAAAGGAAAAAGGAAATACCACAAAAAATGGTAAGTATATGTTAACGGAAACGACTACAGAACCATTGCTCTCTTAAGAAAAAGACTATGAAAATTAGAATGTGTTACACAAATCATTTATATAACTTCTTTACGCGATGTCTTCATAAATACAATAAGGATCTTTCTGAAATTGATCTATTCGATAACTTGAATGTCTTTAAACATAAAATTTCAATGTTAATATGTCAGACTAAGTAATCTGCAGCTAAATATGGAATAGTGACTACTTATATATTATTTACTTTAGTGTTGTGTACTTTTCCTATTTCAATGTTGTCATTCGTGTTTGTTTGTTTCTCAGGTCTGTGACATATTATGTAATGTGTAAGGAGTTTGTGCTATAAACAAATAAAAAAAAATATTACTTTGATATCAGACAGAAAGTTTGTTACAGACGCACCGCTCTAAATCTTTTTTTAAATTAAACAATTACATATTTAAAAAATCATTGTTAGAAGTAAATAATTCAATGCTATACACTATTGTTTGTATTCTGCGTATTAACAATACAGAATAATGTTACGAGTGCTCTATAAATATTATTCCAGATAATGAGGCAGGGAAAATATTATGAGTTCCATTATTATTGGTTTTTCATTTTCATCAATGCCGGAGCCCGGAGTACCTTTCCAAGAACGTAAATAAATCATCTTGTCTGCTCTTCTAAAGATGTTTATATTGGTGAATGTTTATACAGACTCGTGATCAGTGAATGTTGTTGTGTGGGTTGGATGATGAGTTATTATGTTTTCTGAAATCGACGTAAGCTGATTTGTATTTTCCTAGATTTTTACGATCTGTCTGTATTAGATATTCAATTTGGATATTTCAAGCAATTGTTTCATAATCTTTTATCAGTATGCTGTCAGATTAACTTATAGCGAAAAGATAAATTTTATTTGCAGTAAAATACTATTTATTGGTTGATGATATGTTATCCCACAACATTAATATTGCTTTAGACGTTTCTCAGCTCTAAAATTCCTCTGATCGATATAGACTCGTCTTTATGAAGAACGATCTAAAATTTTTTATCAATTGCAAGTAACAATGTGGTGATGAAGTGCATCCAGGATACTGTTAATTAGTTGATAATGTCTCAATGTAGATACATTCTCGAATTCCAGAGGTTTCTGTTTTATATGAGAAGCAGTTGGTTGGTTTTATATCTATACTAAATTCATTAGTAACAGCACTCATTAAAGACAAACCCAGTAATGTTTACAGACTGGACCTTGATATTAAAATCTATATATAGAAGATGTCCAGAGATTCCCTTGACTCATCATTAGATCCCCGAAACTCTTAGATGTAAACATTTAAAATTTTGATAGAGGTATAGCTTCTCCCATTTAGAGATCAGTTAAGAATGGATTTTAGAAAATCCGTTCTCCAAAGCTAGTATACGATGTAGCAGTAAAAACATAAACTGTCTTTGACGAGAGTTATTTATTACTGTTAGGTCTCTGTTTTGAATTCTCGTCTCGTCTTATCATCATTTGATATAAGTCCACTGTTGGACATAGGCCTCTCCTAAAGATTTTCATATCGATTGGTCCCGCGTTGCTTGCATTCAGTCGTTTCTCTCGTTAGATCGCCGGTCCACCTCGTGCGAGGTCTACCAACACTATATCTACCGACACCCGGCTGTCGCTCGAGTACCTTATTGCCCCATCGGCCGTCAGTCCTTCGAGCAACGTGCCATGCCCACTGCCATTTAAGTCTAGCAATATTTTGAGCTATATTGGTGACCTTATATCTTCTACGGATCTTCACATTTCTGATTCTATCGCGCAGAGATACTCCAGGCATAGTCCTCTCGTCTCATCGTTTAATTGAAAAAATCCAAACAAAAAAGTCAACACCCTAGTTGATTCATCATCATCATTATCAGCTGACAGTCGTCCGCTGTCTAGTTGTTTTATAGAAAGAAATTTATAGATTATTGATAATTGATCGGATTTCAAAAACATCGATGATTATCTGATTTTTATAACGGAAGTACTATCATTATATCAATTAGATGAGTTAATTGGCGTAAGCGACAAGCGTCCATTTGTATTAATTAACAGGTAAGTGGTGAACGCTATTAACAGACTTCCGGTGATTGTAATGATTTGCTATTCTATTAATACATCGCTACCTCGTCATCTTCACACCTTTGAGTACCAAAGATAATTATTTAAATTTGAAAGACACTAAATTAACTTCACAGAATTAGCTAAAATGGTATTTTTTAGTTAAAAACAACATTTTTAATGTGGTAATATTTAAAGGAATTTTTATGTTTAATGAATTTTGAAACCTGCTCTTGACCATGTTCCGAGGAGCATGGTACCCTTATAATGTCTCAGGAAGTTAGTAAATTGAACATTGAACTAAGATTCGCTTGAGGCTACTAATCTAAATATATGACGACTAACTGTTCCTCGCACGCTTTGATGGCTATAACAACCTCGTGACTCTCTTTGGGGAAGGAAGTTTGCAAAATCCATTCTTGGCTGACCTCTAAATGGCAGGAGCAATATTTGTAACAAATTTTGTGTGTTTACATTTAATACTTTCGGAGATTTTGTGATTAGTCAATGAATCTCTGGTATATATATATATATAGACTAGCTGTTCCCTGCCTGCTTTGCTTGGCGTGACACCCTCGCAATTCTCTTTGAGGAAGGAAATTTGCAAAATCCATTCTTAGCTAACCTCTAAATGGCAGGAGCAATAGCTCTACAAAGTTTTGAGTGTTTATGTCTAATAATTTTGGAAATCTTGTGATTAGTCAATGAATATATGTATACCTCCTATATATATAGAGAGACTAGCTGTTCTCCGCCCGCTTAGCTTGGCGTAACAACCCTACAATTCTCATTGGGGTAGGAATTTTTTGAAATTCTTTCTTAGCGGAACTATACTCCGCAGAAGGAATAATCCTACCTAATATCAACTTTCTCAGTCTTTTAGTTCCATATATATCGTGATGAGCGTTTACATACGTGGAAATCTCTTATATATAGATAGATAAGGAAATCCCATAGACATGATTTATATATTACATGAGCTTGTATATAATAATGAAACTTTAAGCGAGATATAGTATATTCAAATTGTATATAATTGTATAATGGATTCGCCGCAATTAATATTCCGTTATCTTGTTTAAAATACTTTACAATTGTTTGGGCTCTGTTGATAAACACATAATCCCGGGGATAACGAATACATCTATTTTCGATTAGACTTTCTATCTTTTTTAATTTGTTTTCGAAAGTTAATTTAAATCAATTATATACAGTATTAAATTACATATTTATAATGTATATTTATATTTTTATAATTAAGTTCATTCTTTTTTTTATATGTAAGTAAAATTCATCATAATACTTAAATTCGTAACAATACGTACGAATGCATTCTATAGGAAATTACAGGATTCAACTAGAATATAAAAAAAGAGAATTCCTTAGAATTTGTTTGTTTTTTTTTTATTCAATTTGTTAAGAAACTAAAGGTGTTTACAATTGACATGTTATTTTAGAAGTATTTATAAACTAGGGCTGATGAAAAGCTTCCTTATATTTAGTATAGTATGTTGATATGCATAGAGAGAGAATATATAAATTAATTTGGTAATTATCATCATTATCAGCCGACTACTAGGTGGTTCGATGATTTGGCGAAGGTTGCAGGCAGTGTAAGATCGTTCAATGTGGAGATCTGTGGGGGAGGCCCAGGGAGGAGTAATATGGTGTCACAAATAAAGTCTACAATTGTATGGAAAAATCAGTGCCAGTATTAACATTTGGATGGTAAAGAAAATACAAAATTAACAACATTTATATATATATATATATATATCTACAAATATTCAAAAATAAAAACTAAAAGCAAAATAGGCGAAAATTATTTTTTTAAAGCGTAAAGCAGAAATTTTGTACTATTGTTCTGTAATTACACTAGTTACAGCGCCCTTCAAACCGTAACACAGAAATATTTGAACAGTATTGTTTGTCTGTTGCAATAGACGTTGAAGTGGTACCTACCTAGACGGTCCCCGGCAACAAAGACCTGCCACTATTCAGTAGTGGATGAATAAAAGCTGATGATGATGTGTATATAAACGTGATATACGAATGCCCCTTAAACTTAAGGGACAGATCTACAAGTAGGTCGTTAGACCTGTCGTATTGTATGGAGCTGAGTGTTGGGCTACCAGGAGTTCGGATGAAAGGAGATTACATGTGGCCGAGATGCGAATGTTAAGATGGATGTGCGGTGAGAAGGATGGATAAAATTAAGAATGAGTATATTAGAGGAAGTCTGAAAGTTGCTCCAGTGACAGAGAAGTTGAGGAGAAAGAGGTTAGCGTGGTACAAGCATGTAATGCGGAGAGATGAAGGACATATAACAAAGAAAGTAATGAGAATGAACGTGGATAGTTATAAGGGTAGAGGAAGACCGAGGAAAATGTGGATGGATTGTGTGATAGATGACATGTGTAAGAGGAATGTGAATTCAGATATGACGGCTGATACAGGGACGTGGAAGAGAAATACATACTGTGCCGACCCCACATAGCTGGGAAGAGGGCAGGAGGAAGAAGAAGATGATGTGTATAAAACAATATAGGTATACATTACACAACGCTAGTAATATATATATATATATATATTCCTAGTGTTGTTCAAATTATAAGTACTAGAATAGGGTTACGTAATCTACAATAGAGAATATATATGTATATATATAGGATGCATTATACTGCGTCGAACTGTCACTGTCCGTAGCAAGAAAATTAGGATCGTCACACACTTGTGAATAGACTGTTCCTAGATTATTATGTACACTACATCGTTACTTACCATCAGGTGATATCATACTAGAGCACTGCCTTGTTTCCATCATTAACATCAACCGATAGACGTACCACTGCTGGACATAAGCTCCACCCAAAGATTCCTTCAATGATTGGTCCTGTGCTGGCCGCATCCAGCGACTAGCCGCAACTTTCATCAGATCGTTGGTTCAACTTGTCGAGGGCCTCCTAGCAATACGTCTATCGGTACGCGGCCGGTACTCGAGAACCTTACTGCCCCATCGCTCGTCAGTTCTTGGAGTAATGTGCCCTGGCCATTGCGGCGTAATTCTAGCAATCTTCTGGACTACGTTAGTGACCCTAGTTCTTCTACAGATCTCAGTAGTTCTTATTCAATCAGGCAAAGATACTCCGAACATAGTTCTTTCCTTTGCTAATTCGATGATCTTCAGCCTTTTTATAAGGCCCATAGGAAGGGGCCACGTCCCGTCTGCATAAGTCAACTTGACTAATTAAAATTGACAGAAAGATGACACTAATTAATAATTAGATATTTACTTACTAATGTTAAAATTGGACGGAGACCATCTATATAGGTCAACCGCAGCTCCTATTTCGGTCACCAAACAGTAGTGTGTAAACATTACTGTGTTTCAGTTTGAAGGGCGCTGTAGCCAGAAATTACTAAGGTAATTACTCTTAACTTCTTATATATCAAGGTCTTGAGTACATTGTGGTTTAGTGTTTATCATCCTAAATAGGGCAACGTTTTTATGAACAATTATATTCCTTACAATCAGGCGATGGTCATCATCCCGTCGGATGCTGGAATAAAATTATTAGTATATCAGTAATACGTGTACATGTTCAGCCTTTTGATAAATATCCACAATGAACCCTGGAGTTGGTTTAATTAATGTTAAGTGTGGACTTCGCCTTAAGCTCGTGTACATGACAAACGAAACAATGAAACTAAACGTTGTCGTTACCAAACACACGTTAGAACGTTAATTAATAAGCTATTTCGAAGCAAATTACCGGAAGTTCTAGTAAAATTATTGATGTAACATAAGGGTTGTGTTTTAATTTAATTTT
Organism: Ornithoptera alexandrae; assembly: GCA_029030555.1. Lineage (NCBI taxonomy): Eukaryota > Metazoa > Arthropoda > Insecta > Lepidoptera > Papilionidae > Ornithoptera > Ornithoptera alexandrae. The sequence goes on along the minus strand of JARDVY010000023.1, from coordinate 10,524,802 downwards.
CGTTATCCTAATATATTAACTAGAACGCCCTTCAATCCGTAACACTATTATACGGTAGAATAGGAACAGCAGTATTAGCTACCTAGAAGGTTTCCAGCGAGAGAGACCTACCAGTAATGAAATGTCTCTCATCGGAGACTGTTTATGTGGGTACTGCTGTATTGTATAATAGCTGACCACCGTCTGCTTCGCTGGCTATTACACCCCCACAACTCGCTTTGGGGAAGGGATCCTCTAAGAGCCATTCTTAGCTGACTTCTGAATGGCAGCAGCGATATCTCTATCAAATTTTGAATGTTCATGTCTAACAGTTTCGCAGATCTCGTGACGAGTCAATAAACCTCTGGATGACCTATGTATAGATTAGTACAGTTCCACCAGTAAGAAATATTTAGGTACGTTTTAGAAGGACTTTTTAAAGCTGTATACAATCCTGTAATTTCTGAAATTCTAAGAGAAAACACTAGATTTAAAATGATTACTGTAAGAAGTACTTATTTAATATAAGATTAAATGTAGCCTCATCATCATCATCAGCCGATAGACGACCACTGCTGGACAAAGGCCTCCCTCAAAGATCTCCACATTGATCGTCCCGCGTAATACTTACTAAAGTTTTATATTATTATTTTTTTTAATATTGATCTAAATTTCATATAGTGTTAAGGGTAAGTAAGTGCGATCTCTAAGAATAAACTGACTTTCCCTCACTCTGGCGACTCATTTACAATGGGGTGGTAGTTACCCACAAGGGCTTGTGAAGGGCAACCAAAATTCAAATGTGGAATGGAAATGTATAAGTATTTATACAATTAAGTGTTCGCGTGTTTTAATAATGTCAAACCAAGGAAGAATATCAATAGGTGCCAATATACTGAGCCGTGGATCCTGTCGTGTTTAGATCTAATTATACATAGATTTTTTTGTTAGACAAAAAAATCGCTTAATATTATAATAATTATATAACGAAAATAAAGGCGCAGTATGAATTAAATTACTGAGGCACAAACGTTGGAAATAAATATCATATTAATCTGGAGAATGTTTTGCCGTCTGATAACATTTCCACACACCGGAAACTCGTGCTCGGAATATTAAAATTGTACGTATTCGCTGTTCGTCTACGTTTAAGAGGGCATTGTTTCTCTACTTTATTTCCCACGGGAGCGGGAACGGCTCCGCGCTGTAGGTAATCCTAAATTACGTCCTAGGGAATCCCTCATTTAATTCCCTTCAGAAGTTTCCTCATTGTAGCAAAGAGCGCGTTTTAATTTAGAAAGAAGAGTACATTCAAACTTGTTGCTACTTTACTTGATATTAATTTTTCAATAGATTAAATCTTAAAGAGAGAAAATTTAAAAATTAAGTAACGTATAGAATATGTATTGTTCATATATAAAATTAAAATAAACCGAGTGTTTTATTGTTTTCATTCTTCCACTTCGCTCTGTACTAGATATCGTCTTCTAGAAGATCGTAGCTCTTCATGTCGTTCGTGACAATCATAGTTTCTGTCTACACCTTTTTGCCAGGTATGTACTTTATAATATAATCTAAGGTTTGCTGGAAGAGAACTCCTCTCAGGATTAAGCATGCTTATGTTCTTTAAGTCTCAACTTATATTTTTATAACTTTGTTTATAAGTTTCATTATATGTGCACATAAAATGGTTATAATGATTATTATATAACAACAAAGCTTTAAATTTTATCTGTTAAAATACAGTTATATATAACATATATATACATATAGGAATATGTTGATATATATGTATATTCATATTATACTGGCAGCATAGTAAATGTTACTTGTAGTGTTTATTAAGCCCTGGACGTTTGGTAAAGCTGAAAATTGGCAGTTTTATTATTGCAGCATACAATATATATGTAATATATAATAATAGAGGGTGTAAGGGGTCCCGCAAATCACCCACCATCCAGCTAATCAACAAACGAGGCTCTGGCTCTCATTAGTCCGCATTCGGCCAGCGCACAAACATGGAGATCTTTGGGAGTAGCCTATGACCAGCAGTAGACGTTTATCGACTGATGATGATGATAATATATAACCATTTTACACTTCCTATTTCTCTTTTTATTTTATATGTTACACGATAGAAACAATAAACGAGTATTTATTCCGTATTACATAACATTTTGAAATATTCTACATTACATGATCATACACCCATGATCAGCCTGGGAGATCCCCAACTACTTAGTTGACGATGATCAATAAAGATCTAAAGAATAACAAATTGACAGAGGATATGATACAAAATAGAGATAGATTTAGAAGAATGACCAGGAGGGCCGACTCTAAGTAAAAATGGAAACATATGATTTAAGTTTCATAAAGTATTTTGCTTTATTAAGACCTATCGGTTCAATGAAAGGAAACATTGTTGAATAATCCATTTACATCTATTATTCCTATTACTTAGATTACTCTTAGGTATAGAAGAGTAATAACATTCCAAACATAGTACTCCTAAAGCTAGATATTGTACGCTATAAACAACGAACGTTGCTAGAATATAGAGTATAGTTCTCAAAGTTGCAAACGTAGCAACTTTAAAGCTTCAGATATAGAGCTTCTTAATTCTCTACTCCGGACTTATGTAAAACTATCTGTTCCCCACCCGCTTTGCTGGCCGTAATACATAGGGTGGAAGGTAATAGGTGTAAAAGATCTGGAGGGGCTAAAGTATAGCTCGTATTCTATCTATCTATGTATGGAATACCCCATAAAAAAACAATGGTTCTGGAGTTATTAATTTTTTAAATATTTTTCAAAAAAATTCACATTTTTCTAGGAAAAAAATCGATGATTTTATTTCTCACTCAATTCTACTCTAATTTTAATGTAAATTATTGTTTAATCATTGTTTTATTAAATCAAATTAATATTCATCACATAGAGGTAAAAAATTTTAAATTAGGTTCTTTGAAATTGGTGATAGTAAAAAATAAAGCGTCTCATTAAAATTTTAATTTAATCTTAAAACCAATTTTTATTTATAAAAAATACGTATAAAGCACACAAATAAGCACCTAACTTCAATACCTATCCGACAAGGTATAAGAAAGTACATGAAATATCTAAAATTTAGAAAAAAAAAACACTTTTTAGGTAATGAGTCAGTGCGACAGTTAAAATTTAACTAGTTCCGTGGGCGGGCGTACGTTGTCGTTGTCTTCTTAATTCTGAATAGTTTTTCTTTTCCATACCAAAGTAAATTTAATTTCAATAGCGGATTACGGCAATGAACAATACGCTGACATTTTCTGTTGTTATGGACTTAGTGATGGAAGTTCTTTACAAGCACGAAGACAATATCAGCTACGTTTTCCAAATCGTCATCTACCAAGTCATAGAGTCTGCTGCGGCGTACCAACGCGTCAGGGAAACTGGCAGCGTTCAACAGAGGCGACATGATGGAAGTAGGTCACGCATCTACGATACTGAAGAGGAAGAAGCAATCGTAGACCATTTTGTTATAGACCCGACTATGTGAACCAGGGTCGTGGCAAGATCCCTGGGTTTAACACAATGGAAAGTATGGTTTACTGTGCATGCGGGAAAGCTCTAACCCTACTATTATACATCGGTCCAGGCTCTGGAGGAAGGAGACCCTGCAAGGAGGTTAGACGCTCCGCTCTGCTTACCCTCCGCGGCCGTATAACGGGGGGGGGGGCGGGGTGAAGCCAAAACCAGATCCGCCGCAGGGGACTGGGAGAGTGTACTCTCTTAGTTCCCATGGCGTCTGGTTGTTGTGTTTGGGGGGATCTGTTACTCAGGTGACGATAAGAGGCCAAGAAGAAGAGGGGTCGCGGATAAGTGTGAAAGCGTTCCCATGGCTCCGCCGTAAAGCGAGGAAGGTGGAACATCGTGGGGGTTTTGGTCGGTGTAAGTCCGACATTTCTCATAAATACATAAGTCATTTCTCCCATGTAAAACAAGAGGGAAAAAGAAGGTTAACGTTCGGCTAGGCGGTTGGTTGATTTGATGTTGGTAAAGGACCTGGTGGTATACCATATGATGTACATAATTGAACGGGTTATACGTATCATAGTTCTCGCCTCGTTAGTACGTGATATGTTGTTAGGTTTCAGTAGTTGTTAATACAATTTTTAAACCCAAACACAGTAATGTTCGCACACTACTTGGTGTCAGGAGTAAGCGCTGAGGCACTACTAGTATTCTTTGGATGTTTTTTTTTGTTTTCATTCGTCTTCATTGTGTATTGTGTTTGTTACAAAAGAAACTAAAACGCGTCTATATAAATCACCGCTAACATCGGAACAAAGTTTATTTCGTTGCGAACTTTTCTCTCTTTCCTTTGTACAAATTCGCCTTTGTGACTCCGCTTAAAGGAAATATAGTACCCAGTGTAGTTAACAGCGTTAGTAATGCGTGAACTACCAGCACACTAAATATTAAGTGTTCACTTGGACATGGTATTCTATAAAGAATGTTCCGGGTCCGCTGATCTGTGAGGACTAACATAATTTGTCTTTTCTTTTCTCAACTAAACGGCGAGACATTCATCACCATCAGCCGATAGACGTCCACTGTTGGACACAGACCTTCCCTAAAGATCTCCACATACAGTCAGCACGGCCTCCGGTACCGTTGGGCACTAGAGGCTGTCGTATTTAGGGGTTTATATGGGGGATTAACGCCATTTCCCATCACGGTGGCCCAATGCGGTTTGGTGGAAGCCAGAGCCTCATTTGTTGATTAGCAGAGTGCACCACGAGCAGGTGAGGTTGGTTTGGATCCCATAAGTTGTTCTACGGGACCCCTTACACCCTGGTACGTTCACCTGATAGTAAAAGATACGCTTGCTAATAACGTGGTGTTAGGATGATATGTACTGCACTACATTGTGATCTTCGTCGGAGACACAAAATGTCAAGGCTTGTTACTCCAAAAACTGCCCTTCAAACCGGATCATAGTAATGCTTGCATATTACTGTTTGACAACAGAAATAGGCGCTGCGATGGTGCCTACCTAGACAGTCTCTATTGAGAGACTTACCACCAGGAAACATTGCAGTGTCATCATCATTATTATCAGCTGATAGACGTCCATTGCTAGACATAGGCCTTCCCCAAAGAGATCTTTTGTTAGAGTTAATTGAGGGGAACTGGACCTTAGCCTACGACGTAGGTTGGTGGATGGTCAGAGCGTCATCTGTTATTCAGCAGGGTGCACCGCGTGTAGGTGAGGTTGACTTGAGCTCTGTAAGATATTGGACGAAACCCTTTACACCCCAAACAATAGAGTTGTGTATTACCCTAACTTGTCGCTGAAAATTTATTAACATATTGTATTAATTAAGTAGTGCCATAAGAGTTAGGATTATAGCAGAAAAAAAAATTGCATAAGTCTAGATTATAGAATAAATCGATTTAATGTATTGTACCTAACAATTTTCGTGCCGTAATGTTAAATCGAATGGGAAAATCGATTTCGATTAAATGTTCGTATTTTAGATGTAATCAAATTTTATATTCTAATCAATCAGGTTGACTGACGGCTGATGAGGCAGTAAGGTTTTCGAGTGGTTGCCGCGTATTGGAAGACGTAGTGCTAACAGATCCTTCACAAGGTGGACCGATGATCTGATGAAGGTCGAGGGAATCTGTTGAATGCGAGCTAAACCGATCGGTTTGGAGATCTTAGTTAATGATGGTGATGAATCAATAGGGTTTAGGATCGAAATAGGAAATATTGTTATTGTATAGGCCATCATCATCAACTGATTGACTTCCACTGATGAATATGGGCTTCCTTGAATCATTTCCAAGTCTGAATGATAAAATGTAAAGTTGAGTTTACTGGGCGTAGGTCCGTGTTGTCGGAGACCTAGGTAGTTACCACCGACAAAGTGTAGAGGGGCACCGGTGCGTTCTATACGAGATCCCGGAGCCTCTCCGAATGCACTGATGCAGAGCACCGAGGGAGTTTTAGTGAGTAAAAATCTCACATAACCCTGACTTCTCCCCCAGAAGCAGGGTGCCTTTCGAAGATTTCTCTCCGAAAAAAAAAAGGTAGTTACCACCGATGAGCCTATGTCTGTCGCCTAACAGTAGTGTATAAACGTTACTGTGTTCCGGTTTGAAAGGCGCTGTATCTAGCGAAATTACTGGGGTGTCGAGACGAAACGTCTTATATTTCAGGCGACGAGCATACCATGGTGCAGTATACATCATCCTAACTAGTGCCACTTATGGACGATCGTATCACTTACCATCAGGTGAAAGTCCCGCTCGTTTCGTCGCTTAAATTTATAAAAAAAAGTAGTTTCTTACTGTTGGTAGAAAAGTAATATTTTTAAGAATCAACCCTCTTTTTACGGACTCCGTTCAATAAGTTCGGAGGGAGAGGTTTTTTTGTTGGGAAGCAATGAAGGGAATATGAGATACGTGAGTTGAATACAGTATTCATTGTAAACGGTATAAAGCATACAGGGGTCAGTGAACTTCACGTCGTCTCAATCAGAGTATTGTAGCTTAATAAGTAAAGGAAAGTGACATTGACATAACTTTTCCGTTGACCGAAAAACCAGGACGTAAACCTAGTAGAAAACCACACGTCCGCCTTAACAAAGTCGTTTTTTTTTTTATTCAACGGAGCCACGAGATCCAGGAAATGTTCACTTAAGAATCTTTAAAAGAAGAGTGAGACTACTTCTAGATAAGTGCGCTTTACCATGAAAGAGTACAACGCCGCTTACCATTAGATGAGATCGTATTCAGCAGTAGTGTATACCAGGATCTAAATCTTAATTAACATTTTAAATTAATTTCACCCTTAATTACAATAATAAACATAAAAAAATTAAACTACGAGACGAGAGGGTCGCCTGATGGTAAGCGATACGCCTGTCCATAACAACGTGGCTCTTGTTAGGATGGTATAGAATCCACCACATTGCGCTCGTCGTGATGAGATTTAAGATGCTGTCCGATTACCCCAGTAATTTTACTAGATGCAGCGACCTTCAAACCGGATACAGAAATATTTGTACAGTATTGTCCGCTGCAATAACCGCTGCGGTGGTACCTACCTAGACGGTCTCCGGGACCAGAGACCTACCAGCAGTAATTGTGATACAAAGGTTTTTCATGATGCCATAATAAATCTTAATTTACATAACAAATGTCAGCAGTTACTATATTTGTAAATAAGTTATGTTATTAAGTAAAGCAGAAAGTAAACACGTTATTCAAAGTGATTGGAAATATTTAGGTTAAAGACTTTTCACAATTTTCTTTATACCTTTAGTTCAATGGAACGAGTTTTTCCTAACTTATCAATTTACGTAAAATATCCGCATTGCTCTTATTATTTTTATATTTTTCTCTAAGATCTTTACTAGATGGTCTTTGTTGATGTAGACCGTATAGGTAGGTACCACCACAGCGCCTATTGCAGCCGACAAACAGTAGTGTGCAAAGATTGCTGTGTTCTGGTTTGAAAGGCGCTGTAGCTAGTGTAATCACTGGGGTAACGAAACTCCACATCTTATGTCTCAGCCGACGAGCGCAATGTGGTGCTGTGTATACCGTCCTAACTAGCGCCACGTTGTTATGGGCGAGCGTTTCACTTACCACCAGGTGAACGTCCAGCTCATCGCGCTTGATAACCATACCACCTAATGGTCAGCAGCAATGTAATCTTTGGTGGTAAGCCCATTAATAGTCTATTCAGTCTTCTCTTAAAGATTCCTTCGTCATACCTGGACGGAAATACTGACGCCGATAGACTTTTCCAATCCTTAACTGTTCGGATTAACAAGGTCGAAGCGAAATACTTCGTCCTAATGTGCGGGATCTCCACAACGTAGGGATGAAAACTTGCGGTCTGTCTGTACGTTCGGTGGTTGAAGGGTGATGGCAGAATCAAATCATACAGTTTCAGCGCCCGTTCCCCTAAACGCACTCCGTAAAACAGCGAGAGGCTCGCTACCCAACAACGATGACTCACGCTATTAAGCTTAACACTTGTCAGGTCGTAGTCACCGACTTTCCTTAATATATACAATAATGAGACCATAGATACAGAATAGGCGTCTGCTGGTAAGCCAACGAGGTGATGTGCAACGTGTTTAAGCAGCATCAAATTTATATATATATATATCGGCGCAAATATTTTACATCGTTAAAAATAAATATTTGAATAACAAAAATTCGATTTACCGTACAAATGTGACGTCACCTGTTCGACAGACAAACATTTGCTACACCGCTGCCCTCACCACTGACACTACCTCACTAGACTATATAAAGTACGCGCGGAGCGGGAACTCGCAATTCAGGAAACATTCCTCAAACCCTTTAATCGCGACCCGAAAATCGCGAATTATCATATCAACCGCCACGATAGGTTGACCGGCCCAAAAGGCGGCACCCTAATCTATTTCAAACGGTCCCTGCACTGCATACCGCTAGATAGTCCACCCCTCGCCAACATAGAAGTCTCGGCGTGCAAAATCTCCCTCACCGGTCATCAACCGATTGTCATCGCATCCGCCTATCTGTCCCCCTCCAAAGCGGTGCGGGGAACAGACATAAGAACCCTTCTCGACCTAGGCCAGTCTGTTATCCTCGCTGGCGATTTAAACGGCAGGCATAGCACCTGGGACACGAACAACTCCAACCCAAACGGTCTAATTTTATATAAACTTGCGGGTAAGCTCAATTTCAACATTGTAGCCCCGCCAACCCCGACGAGATTTCCGCCAAACGGATCTCACAACCCGTCCACTTTGAACATTGCGTTATTCAACAACGTCACCATCCCACTGCAATTCGATCAGGACCATCGATGATCTCAGATCCGACCATCGCCCGGTTCTTATGAAGCTGGGCCGGCCCGCTGGTGAGGTCCCTCTGACCAAAACCATCGTCAACTGGCGCTGCCTCGAGGTCAAACTCAAGGCCGCGGAACCCCAGCACGTAGACGGAATCCCTAGCACGATTGACTCGCTCGAAACTGCAAACCGAGCGATCGACTCGTTATCCCACCACATCGCCACAGCCATCGACGAATCGTCGAGGACGGTTCTCGAATCGGATTACCTCCTCGGGTCCCTCCCGGCCGACCTTCGACGGCTGATCAGAACCAAAAAGGCCGCCTTGAGACTATACTCTCGATATAGATCCAAGGAGAGTAGGATAAAACTGCGCCGCCTTCAAAGGCTAGTAAAAGAGCGCATATCCGAACTCAGATCTGACAGATGGGACAATCTGCTTTGCGACTTGGAGCCTTCGGACGCCACGTTCTGGCGTCTGGCACGCAGTCTCAAACCGGAGAACATGGCCCGTATGCCTCTCCTCGCAATGAGCAATGGTTCCTCCCTTGCGTTGGAGGATGCCGATAAAGCAAAGTGTCTTGCCGACAGTCTGGAGAGCCAATGCACTCTCCCAACCACACCAGTGGACCCCGCTCACCTCAAATTTCCCACCAGAAGGTCCCTTAAACCGGTCTCCCCCGGTGAGGCCGTTGACATCATCAAGAGGCTGAAAGCCAAATCAGCCCCTGGCTCCGACAACGTCCCCAATAGAATGGTGAAAAGTCTTCCGCCCCTGATCATCGAAACACCGAAACCAACAACCTGACGCACATTATAAAATTCCGCCGTCGGATAACTACACTACAAGTAGTACACTTTTTTTGTAAACAGGCCGTAGATCCAGGTCCACGAGCCCAGTGTTAGATAAGCTGTAACAGTCGAATGGCTTGCAGTGCTGACATCATCCAGAATCTAGGGTACTCGTAGTTCGTTCGTGGCTCGCGAGACGGACGGATCTGTTGAACTGTGTAATAATTCTAGATAGTGTGTTTGTTTATGTGATTCGTTAATTTCACGGTACCACTGTGTAAATAATAATAAGTTGGTTGTGAAAACACTCCTTTTACATATATAGTGTACGTATATTAGTAAGCTTACTAGCAGTTCTTGATACCTACATTATGATCATATTCTGCTCGTAGCCTTGAGCCATAGGAGCTCGTTATCACAGTAGTGCCGTTTATTGGCAGAAGGCGATGCGATGGTTACCTGTTTGGTGAAAAGTCTATCATCAGTTTAATTGCCTGATGTTTGTTAATGCAACATTACATTCTAGAATGTAATCGTATGCCCTAGTGTATACACGACTTTAAAGCATATTTAGCTTCCAGTTGTTTTATGAATTCTGTCTTCAAGTCTTCGCTTCGGTGGTAGCTTAGTGGAGTTGTTTTTTCGGTAAAAGCAGCAGGAGCTGATAAAAATAAATTACAAAAGCCCCGGCTGAGCCGGAGTTCCTTTGATATAGAAACTTCGGCCATTTAGGGCTTGTACCAGTTAAACAGTTTACGAGTTTGTTTTATGTTTATACTTTGAATAACATCGGCTAAACTGCAACCGGAAATAATCTGGTTTGGCGTTTCTTAATAGACATACGGATTTTCTTAATTTTTCTTATGATGTAGGAGTAGAGTATAAATAAATAGTCACAGAAATGGGTATATAATTATTTGTTTTATTTATTGTGACCCTTAAAATTAAGTTACCAATCGACTTAGGAAATGGGGAGATGCTGTGGTAGGTGAGAAGTAACATATAACAAAAATTTATTAAAATAAATAAAGCTACATATACGAACTAAATATAATATACACAAATAAATATGTTCAACTAATGTACATACATAAAATACACACACATACATATATCTATAGTCATCATCAGCCGATAGACGTCCTCTGCTGAGCCTATGCCCAAATGATCTTTGGGGGAGGCCTATGCCTCCACATACATGGTCATACATATCCATAAATTAGGACATATATAGATAAATAGATACATAACGAAAAACTCCCCTATATCACTATCCACCTCATTAATTATACCCTATCCAATATTATCTCGCTTTCCTCCTTTCTCTTTTATATACAAATTTATCTACATTATCATCATCATCAGCCGATAGACGTCTACAGCTGGACATAGGCCTTCCTTAAAGATGTCCTCATCGATCGGTTCCACGTTTCTTGTATTCAGTGGGTTCCGGCGATTCTCGCCAGATCTTCCGTTCACCTTGCGGGGAGGTCTCCCAACAATTCTTCTACCGGTACGTGGACGCCACTTGAGGACCTTACTGAATTACCTACATATATATATATGTATACATTTAGATTTCTATGTATAGTTTTTATTTTTGTTTTGTTCGAGTTTTATTTTAATTTTCTTTTATTTTTTATTTAACCCTAAGTCCGATGAAGCTGCTATGGTTGTCAAAGTAACTAGCGCCGCAAACTTCATCATAAAATAATGAAGAACTAATCATAAGCGTAATCATGTGGGTAACTAATAAACGAGCCTTGGGCTATCACCTACCCGCATCGGGCCAGGGTGTTGGAAAATGGCGCAAATCCACCATATGAACCCGATTATGTGGGAATCTTTGTGAGAGGCCTAAGTCCAGTGGACGTCTATGAGCTGACGACGGCGATGACGAATCATAAGTTTCCAGAGAATATAGTAACGTTATCTGTATAAATATCTATATTAAGTATCAATGCCGAAACGGACTAATGAACTTCTTGTTTAAGGTCTAGATAGGTCTATAGGTCAAGTGGTTACGTGATATATCGTTATCAGTTGACTATTATAGTGATAACTCTATCCCATTAGGTTTTGTTTTAACAATTAAATCTAATCCAGCATATTTAAGGGTTAAACGGATTGACATGATTTAATAAATGATGTATTAGGTTATATCATCAATAAACCTAATCATATACTCGTGGTATTGAAGACGATGATGATTCATGTATATTAATGGTCATCATCGTCAGCCGATATACGTCCACTGCTCCTATACGCCTCGGACAAATTCTCGCACCGATCGGGTAAGGATTCATATGGGGGGATTTGGGCCTTTTTTTATGGAGATGTTTGCGCCGCAGTTTTATTGACGACCATTGCGGCTTCATGACTCGGGTAAAATAATAAAAAAAGGAGAAAAGAAACTTAAAATAAAATTACACCAAAACTAAATGAACATAAAAATACAAACCTGAAACCAAAACATAAAAAAAAATATATACATATATATGTGTCGGTATAATGACGTTCTCGATAGAAACGCGACCGCTAGGTCGAATGGTCTCAAAAGTAGTTTTATAGAAACAATGTGGTTGTTCTCATACGGACAGTCAGTCGCAGTATACAGCGTCGTTCTTCAAAAATCTTCATCAACATGATGTCACTCGATGACACGACGCCTCGAAATCGGAAGCACTAGAACGTGTCAACTCTTCAATGACCGAGTCTTTTTTTTTATGGTGATGTTTGCGCCGCAGTTTATTTGACGACCATTGCGGCTTCATCGGACTCGGGGCTCGCGGATCTGGTATCTGCGAGCTAAAATAATAATAAAATGAAGAAAAAGAGACTTCAAGTAAAATTAAATGAATTTGAAAATAAACCAAAACTTAAAATGATCTCAAAATATAAAAAAACTATACACAAACATGAAAACGTAAAAACAAAAATTAAAATAAATACATACATATGTACATAAAGTAGTATGTAAGAAGGGGAGGAGGAAGGTGAGAAAATATTGGATGCGAGAAATGGTTGAAGAGATGGATAGTGCTATAGAGAGAGACAAGGGGGGGTGTAATCAAATATATACATAGATAAAGATACATATGATTTCAAGACGCGTACGGCGTGCGTCGGATGGCGGCAATGACTATGAGGTCATCGGAGGAGGGCTCGGGCCTGTCCTTTGATCACCTTCTCCTGTATCACGAGCTGAGGGCGACGAGATTCGCCCGGGCAGCCATGTGTGACTTTTGTGCGCGGTGTGCGAGCTTGACGGGAACCTGGACCAGCGGCGGAAGTGGCGCGTCCGAAATGAGGTGAATCAGTGATTGGTGTCTTTACGCTTGGATGTCGTGTTGTGCGTGTTGGTGTCGTCGGTGGGTGTGTCGTGTCTGTCGGGCCGACTCTCTGAATCCATGTGGATCGGAAGCAGGTTTCGAGGACGTCGGTTCTTACTGGTGGCATCGGTGATAGCGACCTAGTCCACTGTTTGCTCTATTAGTGGGCTCGAGTGGTGTGTGGCCTTGGCAAAGTGATAGATAGCACTTCGCTTCACCGTGTCTCGGTCCACGGTTACTAAGCCCCTCGGCCACAAGGCGGGAACCCGTTGGGGGATTCCCGGCTGAGCAGCACTTACAATTAAGCACAGTAATTATATACACGGAACGCGAATGAAACGAAAAGTTTGAGCGCGGTTATTAATTGCGCGCTAAGCAACGCGTAGGGAGGCGAGAGTTCGACTAGGTCGCCCTTACGAGACGCACGTCCGATCGAGCTCCAGCCAACTCTTGTTCGCTGCTACTGTCCGCTATCCTACCCGTTCTAAATAAGCTTCAACTCGACAGTTGCGTGGTGAATTACCGGAGAAATTCGCGTATCTCCTGCGTAACTGTGTTGTTGCTACCGCACCGCATCGTTCGTTTACGCGGGATACGAGCCGCTCGGCCGCGCGCGTCGCGTCGCTTCGCTTCGCCGCGTCCTATTGCGTCATCGTTGCGTCATCCTAACCGTCGCCCGTTGACCGTTAGGGTACGCCTCGACGTCCCTACGCTTTTAAATTCTTATATTCTAGAAAAATCTTTACAGTTTAGGGTGAAAGTTTAATCTTTAGAGTAAGAACCATCAAGCTTTTAAATATGTGTAAATCGTTTAATTTCTATAAGCACTAATGATAAAAATATAAGTTCTATCAAAGAAGTAAATTCTACGGATGTAGTCCTGTAATAATTTTTTTTTTATACAATTAAGCGACGAGCGGGACGTTCATTTGATGGTAAGAGATACGTTTGTGGATCTCATACACTGTAACACGTTGCGTTCGTCGCTTGAGACTTTAGATCTTGAGCCTCGTTACCCTAGTAATTTCGCTAGCTACAACGCCTTTCAAACCGGAACAACAGTGTTTGCACAGTACTCTTTGTCGGCTGCAATAGGCGCTGCGGTGACACCTAACTAGACGGTCTCCAGCAATAGAGATCTACCATTAGTAATACTCTTTTATCTTATTCCTCTTACACGAGATAAACATTTAAAAAGTTAATAATAAATCTGTTGTGGTAAAAAAAAAATATATATATTTGGACGAAGCACCGGTAAAAAAGTTTTTAATTACTTGTACAAAATTCCTGCTCCGGTGTCCTCGCATACACAAGATAACTTCAGCGAGCTCATCTCACAATTTCATTTCACCTTGATAAACGGAACAGCCTTTTGCCGTAGAAAATACTTAATTAACTTAAGCTCATTCCCGTTTTAACGTTTAAATTGTTTTTTTTTAAACCACTTGATCTTAAAAACTCATATTAACATTAATTAAAAAATAACAGAGACCGCGTGCAAATTTTTTTTTTTATTATTAAATTAAGCAACGCGAAAAGCGCGACTTTCACCTGATGGTAAGTGATACCGGCCGCCCATGTTAACGTGGTAATACATACTGCGGACTATATATATTGAATTAACGTAGACACTCTTATTTTTTTTTATTTTACGAAGCGGTGAGATGAACGGGGCGGTTCCCTCGAAGGTAAGTGATATGCCTGCCATCAACAACCTGGCGCTAATGACGATGATACCACCACAGCACACACACCACATTGTGCTCGTCGCTAGACATAAGATGTTAAGTCTCCTTACTCTAGTAATTTCACTAGTTACAACGCCCTTCAAATCAGGACACAGTAATACTTGTACACTACTGTTTGACGGCAGAAACAGGCTCTGAGGTGGTACCCACCTAGGCCTCCGATGACAGACACCTATGGCCAGTACTCAACTTTACATTTCATCATTCACACTTAGAAATGATTCATCAACATCATCCCCAGAGATCCCCACACCGATCGGTCCAGCGCTGCTTGCATCCAGCGGATTCTCGCGACCTTCACCAGACCATCGGTGCACCTTGTGAGGGGCCTGTCAGCAATATGTCTACCGCTGCCTTAGTAGCTAACTAAACTACCTGACATATAGATAAAATACACGAAAAAGAATGCATGATACATATCATCATCATCATCATTATCAGCCGATAGACGTCCATTGCTGGACATAAGTTTCCGCCAAAAATCCTCACAACAGGAAGTAAATCATCACCAACTCGCATAGGGCCAGCGTGGTGGGAAATGGCCCAAATCCCTTCATAGGGGTTGCCTCTCCAACGAGGACCCTTAATACCCGGCGGTACCGAAGGCCACACTGTCTCTATGTGGATATCTTTGACGTCTACCGGCTGATGATGATAATGATGATAAATTTAAAATAATATCTGAAATATGGTCTTTGGTTGTAGTAATGAGGACATCAAACGAACCCAAGTTAGTAATACAAGACGTTTAGAAGGTAATAAGTTAAACTAACTGAACCAATCGCTCCTTAACTTATTAAACTTGGCGAATCGCTTGCATTTGAAAGTTAAAGCTTAAGTAGATGGTTAATTTTACTCTTAAGTCTAATTAACGCTGCGTCTTTTGATATTTACCAGTAAATTTAAATGAATTTACTGGCGGTAGGTAGGTACCACCACAGCTCCATTTCTACCACCGAACAGTACTGTGTTACGGTTTGAAGGAAGTTGTAGCTAATCAAACTACTGGAGTAACGAGACTTAACATCTTGTTTCAAGACGACAAGCCGACTATGGTGCAGTGTATATCATCTTAACCAGCGCCACATTGTTATGAGCAGGTTCACTTACTATCAAGTGAACGTCCTGAATCTTTAAATATTATAAATTTCATTTAGAACAAACGCTCAAAAGCGGAAGATTAGTGAAAACATTTCGGATGAGAACAGATCTAAACCAGTTTTAATTTATTGAAATTAAGCGGTACTGTCTTAAGTTTGACAAAGTTGCTCAAACTTATTGCTAGTCATGAAGTTATTTGGCAGCTTGAAAGTTTACCGTTCTGGTCTCTCTCAAACAATGCCAATAGATATTTGGTGCTTGTAAAAGTTATAGATTAACTTTCATCTAAGTAGACCATCTAGGTCTGTACCACTGCAACGTCTATTTATGCCGTCAAACACCAGTGTGGAAATATTACTGTGTTCCAGTTTCAAGAGCGCTGTACCTAATATAATGGGGTAAAGAGACTCAATATCTTATGTCTCAAGATGACAAGCGGAATGTGGAGTAGTGCATTCTAAATAGCGCCACGTTGTTACGAGCGGGCGTACAACTTACTATAATATACAATCCTATTAACAAAATAAATATTCGTGCAGTATACCCGTAGTAAACAGCTATTAAATTTCAAAGTATAGCTAATGTTGAAACTCATAGTAATAAGCTAATAAACTTCAAATTGTAGCGACTGTTGTACTCATAATAAACAGCTAATAAATTTCAAAATGTAGCTACTGTTGTACTCTTAATAAACAGCTAATAAATTTCAAAATGTAGCTACTGTTGTACTCTTAATAAACAGCTAATAAATTTCAAAATGTAGCTACTGTTGTACTCTTAATAAACAGCTAATAAATTTCAAAATGTAGCTACTGTTGTACTCTTAATAAACAGCTAATAAATTTCAAAATATAGTTACTGTTGTACTCTTAATAAACAGCTAATAAATTTCAAAACGTAGCTACTGTTGTACTCTTAATAAACAGCTAATAAATTTCAAAACGTAGCTACTGTTGTACTCTTAATAAACAGCTAATAAATTTCAAAATTAAGCTACTGTTGTACTCATAATAAACAGCTAATAAATTTCAAAATGTAGCTACTGTTGTACTCATAATAAACAGATAATAAATTTCAAAATGTAGCTACTGTTGTACTCATAATAAACAGATAATAAATTTCAAAACGTAGCTACAGTTGTACTCATAATAAACAGCTAATAAATTTCAAAATGTAGCTACTGTTGTACTCTTAATAAACAGCTAATAAATTTCAAAATATAGCTACTGTTGTACTCTTAATAAACAGCTAATAAATTTCAAAATGTAGCTACTGTTGTACTCTTAATAAACAACTAATAAATTTCAAAATGTAGCTACTGTTGTACTCATAATAAACAGCTAATAAATTTCAAAATATAGCTACTGTTGTACTCTTAATAAACAACTAATAAATTTCAAAATGTAGCTACTGTTGTACTCATAATAAACAGCTAATAAATTTCAAAATGTAGCTACTGTTGTACTCATAATAAACAGCTAATAAATTTCAAAATGTAGCTACTGTTGTACTCTTAATAAACAGCTAATAAATTTCAAAATATAGCTACTGTTGTACTCTTAATAAACAGCTAATAAATTTCAAAATGTAGCTACTGTTGTACTCTTAATAAACAGCTAATAAATTTCAAAATATAGCTACTGTTGTACTCTTAATAAACAGCTAATAAATTTCAAAACGTAGCTGCTGTTGTACTCTTAATAAACAGACAATAAATTTCAAAATGTAGCTACTGTTGTACTCATAATAAACAGCTAATAAATTTCAAAATGTAGCTACTGTTGTACTTTTAATAAACAGCTAATAAATTTCAAAATGTAGCTACTGTTGTACTCTTAATAAACAGCTAATAAATTTCAAAATGTAGCTACTGTTGTACTCATAATAAACAGCTAATAAATTTCAAAATGTAGCTACTGTTGCACTCATAGTTAAAGTTTTAACCTCTGTGGCAGTTTGATTGATCCAGATCTCAGGTTCGATTCTATGGCAATGTTTTCCCGAACCTGTCTGGCTAACATTAGCATTGCTGTAATCACTCTACTTATAAGTTGACAGTCCAAGAAATAACCAAATTTTTAAGGGCGATCACGCTTAACCATCCACGGCTTCAATGTTACTTGACCGTAAAAATTAAGATGAAGTGGTAGCGGATTTTAAATAAAAAAACTTCAATAGGCTCACTATTGATATAAATTTCACACGGTGTTTCTTTATTCTATGGCACATAGAGACGAGTGAGATGTTCACCTGATGCTCTATAAGAACATTGTGTTAGGATTATCATCTTACACAGCATCAAATTTGTGCTCGTCAGCTTGAGACATAAGATGTTGAATCTCGTTACCCAAGTGATTGCAATAGCTATAACATTATTCAAATCGGAATACAGTAATATTCGCACACTACTGTTTGGCGTCAGCAATAAGAGCTATAATCCTAATTAGACTGTCTCCGGCAGCACAGATCTAGCACCAATAGGTCTCTGTTGCCATATATTACTATGATGCAATGACGACCCTAGATAGTCAGCAGCGCTTGGCCATAACACTCTAACTGTTTATATACTGTCAGCCGCAACTAAGTTTTATAGTATAAGAATGGCAGATGGACGGATTCGAAGAAAATACTACAGCACACCAAACTCCAAAAGCTTCGGATCCAGGTTCGAACCAGACACCAACACGTTACAAGTCAAGTTCTTAACCACTACCCCAGAACGGTAGAGGAAAAAGTATTGATATACGTCATTTTATGCAACGAAACCGCCATTTTCTTTCACTTTAAATACATCTATGTTGTGTTAGTGTAATACTTAATATATATACACAATGTTATAGTTGATTACAAACATCAACCCCTGGATAAAACTTCTTAATGCCTCACGTCAACATGAAGGCGTAAAGGGAACAGGTTCCGTAAGTTTAATTAAAAGTAGCGCGAAACTTAAGCACAAACAACGAAAACTCTTCCGCCAAAATTTGTTTATACGAGTTTATTTATATATAACAATTTTTTTATTCAATTAAGCGAAGAGACGTTCACCTGATGGTAAGTGATACGTCCGTCCATAACAATGTGGCGTTAGGACGATATATACTCATACTACACTACATTGCATACATAGGACGTCGAGTCTCGTTACCAATAATTTCACTAGCTACAACGCCATTCAAACCGGAACACGGTAATAATTGTATAATACAGTTCGGCGGCGGAAATAGAAGCGACACCTACCTAGACGGCCGCTAGCAACAGTTTTACCACCAGTAAAAATTTTATACTAGTTGTTCCCCGCTTTATCGGCTGTAATATAAAATTAGACTTGAAATTTGTTGAGACTTGAAATATTACCACTTGACGGCAACCGGCCACCCCTCTGTTATTAAAACCGTTGCAAACACTTTAGGGAAGGAATCTTGTAAAATCCACCTTAATTGACATTTAAATGGCAGAACCTATATCTATTAAGTATAAACATAGTATGGAGGTCTCGGTTATATATATATAACTAGTCTGGCTATAAATACTGTTACATAAAACTTTTCTTGTTCATTATCAAATAACAATATGGAATGGGGTGTTAAAGAATATAGGATTGCAGTGATCGCCTTCCACAAAGTGGGTATGGAGCCGTCGGTCATATTCCAGACAATTCAGAAGCTTGGTATCAGCCGTATGTTCGTATATCGGACTATCAACAGATACAACTACACTTCCTCTGTCGAAGACCAGAAAAGATCGGGGCGGCCGCGTGCTGTTAGAACTACAAAGGCTGTTAATGCTGTTAAAGCTAAAATTGGTCGAAACCCCATTAGGAACCAAAAAATCTTATCGAGAGAAATGAAAATTCTCGCTAGGACTTTGTCGCGTATTATAAAACAAGACCTGAAGCTCGGCGCTTATCAGGATACGGTCGATATACAGGACATGTCCTAAATCAATCTTTACAAATAAAGAGAGTGGATCGATCAAAATGCCTTCCGTCGCGATACGCAGGTGAAAGGCACAGAAATATCATCTTTACAGATGAAACAATTTTCACGATTGGAAGAACACTACAATAAGCAAAATGATAAAGTGTAAACTGCTCACAGTTCTAAAGAAGCTGCTCAAGTGGTCGGAAAGGTACAACATGGTCATCATCCTGCATCAGTGATGGTTTGGTGGGCGTGTCTTATCAAGGAGTCACAAAACAACATTTTTGTGAAAAATTTGCAAAAATTTCAGCTAGTGTATCAAGATACAGTCTTGGATCATGTCGTGAAACCCTTACAATACACTTTTTAAAAATATACCGTGGACTTTCCAGCAGGACTCTGCACCCGGTCACAAGGCACGTACTACCCAAGCCCGGCTTGAAACCAACGTTCCGGACTTTATAAGAGCTGAAGACTGGCCTTCATCTAGTCCAAACCTCAACCCTTTAGACTTTAAATTATGGTCAGCTTTAGAGGACATGGCCTGCTCTAAACGACACGGCGACATTGAGTCTCTTAAAAAATCTTTAGAGCAAGCAGTGACGAAATTTCCCTTGGAGACAGTGCGTAAATCCATAGATCCGTGATCAAACAGATTAAAGGCCTGTTTAAAAGCCAAAGGTGGCCATTTCGAATAGAATATATTTTTTTTTATTTTTTACTGAGACTAATAAATATGTAGGAATAAATATTAATAACATTACATTACTTCGTTAAAAAAAAATGCATTTTCATTTGTAATAGAACTTATGGCCGGGCTAGGTACATGAATGTTAGAGTTTAATTACTGAAGTCCTTCCCTTAATGGGGGGAAACTTTGTTAAGTTACGTGATGTGAATTAAACAGATGTCGAAGCTTTAGAAGAATTTCTTAGTGGTAGGTCCCTTTTGCCGACCTCTGTAGTCTCGGGCTATTAAGAATAGGACTAAGGTATTCCCTGCCTGTCGTTAAAGCTACAAATAGGGTCCTCGGGTTAGTGAGCCTTGAGGGAGGGGGCCTTTAAAGCTCAATAAGCGCGCCTTAGGAGGACGGCAAATGCATGATGGTCTTGTATTTGCCGTAGCACAGCGTGTGTGCTGAGGAGGGCTTTGCACTTCCGTGGGATGTTTTAGCCAGAGTGCATGGGGGCACCGGTGCGTTCCGTAGGTGATCCCAGAGCCCTCCTAATGCACGAGAAGGTTTTAGTGGGTAGAAGCCACACATAACCTTGTCTTCTTTCCAGAAGTAGGGTATCTTTTAAGATTTCTCCCGCGTTATTTTTTAAATAGGTACCATTGCAGCGCTTATTTGTGGGGTACTGGGGTAACGAGAACATCTTGTCTCAGGCGAAGAGCGCGATGTGGTTCAGTGTATACCATTACATCACTGTAAATGAAATCAAAAAAAAAAAATGAATCACTGTAAAAAAAAAAATGTATCACTTACCATCAGGTGAACGTCCCGCTCGTCTTATCGTTTAATTACATGAAAAAAATAAAGACAACGGGTAAAGCAGCTGAATTTCTTTTGGAGTTGTTTCCTTAAAGTGTTCTTCAGCGAAGAATTAGAATAGAGAGAATTCTGACTCCTCTTTATATCTCCATACAACAGTTATAGAGAACTAAAAGTTCATTTAGCTTTTAAGAAAATGAATTAAAATTGTTTGTTGTTAATATTCTCCTTCATATACAATTACTTTCGCGGACTAAGTTAACCCTTCAAAGTAACAAATATATGCATTTGATACTTTGCGCAAAGTTTGGGGCCGTTAAGTGATACTTTAGTACATTATCATAAATCAAAGAGCGTAGTTCAATGTGGGGACACGTAACATTTGCTCATCAATACGTGACTGCGCATAGTAAAGATGAAAGGGAGACCTTTCTTGCAAACGATTGCTAAAAAAAAATCGTACTCTTGAATAAATTATAATCCAAAGATCACACCGATCGGTCTTGCGCTGCCCGTATCGCCGGGAACCAGAGGCGTTACTAGGGGGAGAAACGTTAGTAGGGGTTCATATGGCGCACTTGGGTTATTTTCCACCACGCTGTTGAAATGCGGGTTAGCGGGAGCCAGAGCCTAGTCTGTTGATTAGCAAGGTGCACCAGGAGCAGGTGAGGTTCGCTTGGGTCCCGTGTGTGTTGGGGTATAAAGGGTCCCACACCCCTATGACTTGATGGTGTGAATCTGTTTGTCCGTAATATTCTTCCAATATTTCCTGAATGATTTAACCGATTTTGATTCAGTTAGTTTCAAATAATCCACCATGATTTTCGTTTTGATCCCTACCTGAGAAACTACCTCATATTAAACCAAGGCCATGAGTCAAATGTGGTGACTACCCTTGGCACAAGCAGTTCGACGGGATGCAGTGATACTTAGCTATAATTTGGACACTACTGTTAGCTTAAGATTCCATTATTAATAAAATTAAATCAAACACCGAGCTAATTAATACAAGATTAAGAAACAGTAAGCTTATTTTGCATACGTGGCATTATTAACAACAATCACTACTACTCTCAGGATATCAATACTATCAATCAAGATATCTTTTCACTCAGTCCTCCTGTGATCATGGCTGCTGCAAAGCTCTCGATACGTAGAAATTGTAAATTTAAGAAAACACGATAAAAAAATCAGTCCAATTTAGTTTCATTAAATAACAAAGAGACAGGATAGGTTGACATTAAATCGGTACATCACGTCTCTTGTGCAATAAACCCGAAGCAATTTTATAAAGAACCTAAATTGGATTCTGCTTCGTCGCTTTAAACCTCCACAATTGTGTTTCAGCGAATAAAAATCCTAAAAAAAAAAAAAAAAGCGCTGAGATAAAATAGCTTCGTGATTATCTTTTACAAGGACCAAGGCGAGAGGATATTTTAAACAAATTGCTATAATGTTTTCATGACAGCACAATCGTTTTTATTAACTCTAAAGTATATAATACAAATAAAATCTTTAGTCACTGTAATACAAGGGGTTGGAGGGCTCATTAATTGAGTGGTCACTGGTGTTGATTAGATCCGTCATTGGGACCAGAAGCGGACGCGCCTTTAACGGAAATCCTTCAAGCTGTCGCTCATTGAGATTGAGTGGATCGTTCCATAAATATGAATGATTTATGGTCACGTAGTGCATTATGCGTTAATATATATTTTTTTTGTTGAAAATATATAAATGTCGATATATAAGTATATAATAGTGTAATAAATACATATATAATAAATATGTAAATCAAACAGTGATGGTTAATATCTAACTCTATCTCACCTACTGATATATCTCTCGCATCCTAGGTTGGCTGATAAAATCGCTGTTCTGGGGGATGACCTTTCACTTTTTTCTTTATCAAAGTCATGGTCTATAGTAAGAGGTCGTGGGACGCCGGGGTGGCCTTCAGTGAGGTGGTAATGCTGCAGGAAGAGACTGCTGAAAGGTAGCGAGAAATAAACACCCATTTCTCAAACCGCAGGCAGAGACCGAGAAGTCGAAGGAGGATGTTTTACATCTTCCATCCCCCATAACAGAGGCTATGGTGGCGGATTCGGAGGTAATCTGTCACCAAATATGAAAGGCCTCAAGATGATGCGTGCGGTACTTCCGCCTAATACTTTTATAGGGGGTGGAGAGCAGTAGCTCCACCCCTAGAGACGTGGTCTCATCAATGCCTCTCGCTGTCGGGACCACGGTTGTGCGCGACAGCGTTCCGTGGTTTCGGCCAAATGCGCTGAGTGGGATGAGATGAAATTGGGAGGTTTTAGCCGGTAAGAGTCCGGCATAACTCTTCTGTTGCGCCAAAAGTAGAAGGGTATCCAACCTGGCGTTGCGACCGACATGGGCCGTCGGGCCGGCGCCCCCCTTGGGGAGGATTCCTGGGGTGTTTTTGGCGGTCTTGGCGTATTCCGACACGTCTCCACGTATGGATTTTCTGTCGGGAGGGGTGCTTCACATCCTTCCCCCAGGCGGGCCCGTTCGATCCGGGCGCCGATCGGGGGTTGCGGAAGAACTGCTCGATGTTATCCCGTGACCCTCGTGCATATTTTCGAAAGTGATTGAAATACCGTGTGAAGCTTTTTAGTCGGTTGGAGTCTGACACTTCTGGTTTTGGGGTGTGCGACCATTAGCATTTTGTTGCATACGTTAATAAAAAAAAAAAGGACAGTGGCACTATTTTAAAAGCGTGTTAAAGAACATTACTTTGCGCTATCCTAATACCTATAAATATCAATTTGCTTAGTTTTTTTTTCATCTTTTTTTTACTTATAAGCTATTCTAGATTATATTTAGTTTATAAGTTTTGTTCTATGGTATTATCAGAGTGTACCAGGTTCACTGGCTGTTCAGGCCTCCTGGAAGAAATTTCATATCGGAATCAGTAGTGCCTTTGCACTTATTTCCACGTATGTTATATTTTCATTGCAATTTTTGTGTGCATAAACAAATAAATAAAACCTCTTCGGTTCTCTGCATCAGTGCATTCGGAGAGGCTCCGAGATATCTTATAGAATGCGCCGATACTCATCTACACTTTGTATTAACACGTCTCTGAGGAGGGGGCCAAACCCTCCCAGGCACCATAGCTGAGCCATACGCTGTTCCACGCAGGTTCGCGTGTCGAGCGATAAGGGCCCCCACCCTTAAAGCTCGCGTAACTCCTAGACCCTTTTAGTCACCTACGACAGACAGGGCTTATCTTAGTCCTAGTATTACTAGCCCCAGACTACAGGACTGATAAGATTACTATCTAGCTAAGCTTGGAAAAAGTTGTCCTTGAATAAAAATCATTTTGTTGAATAGCATAAAAGTTATTAAAATCCATCGTCGTCCTGCTAGTTATAAAAATTATAAATTATATGTTAAGGAGTTACATTTTCAATGCAAATAGCTTCCACTTTTTTTTATTTATTGGATAAAAAACCACGTCACGTGTTTAATATCATGTTTTATTACCTCACATCCATGTTAGTACTTGTGACGTAGGAAAAGTTTATAGCGTATTTGTTATAAGGTCTTTGTACTCTGACTTTTATAAATTCTATTGTTTTTTATTTATAGTTATTTATAAATAAAATTAACTGCTTTTTCCCCCATTTTTTTGTCGTGGGAAAATCTTACATGGATACTTTCTCGTTACAGAGGCAACGAAAAAATTATGTCAGACTCCATACGCCACATGATACAAATACATGCGCCATTCTTGAGGCTTAGATTCATGGGTAGTGGGTATCCCCGTATCCGTCACTTAAGCCTATGTTAGAGGGGGTTAGAGGAAGGCATGATCCTTTCTCCTCCGACGCCCAGATGACGAGGTTATAGACACTTTCTCTCACCTTCTCTGCGATATTACTATTTCGCAAATGCCAACAAAAACGTTCTATGACCTTTCGCTTTCTACCATTGGCTTAATAAAGGCGTGAAGAGAAAGGTCGTTGTCCACAATAGAGACAAGGTCTCAACGCAGCACTGTCCAACTCGGACATATTTCTAAAGTATTCTGCTCCGAGTCCTCCCCGTCACCGCAATGGCAGTATATGGCCGTTGGTTCTCCTATATGGTGCAGATACTCTCCGAAACATTCATGCCCCGGCACCTGAATTATTTTTTCCCCTAAAGTAAGTAAGAGTTCGCTTTTACACAAATAGATAAAACTGTGTTTTCAATGCAGTTTACTTATTGTTTAAATAAATCATCATTTTACTGCCTTATTTCCGCTGTATATTTGTTTGGCACAACTTGTCTTATCCTTCTATTTCTTTCGACATTCATACTGGATTATCCAGAAGTATTTAAATTTACAGACACCTCAACAGAAACACTGATACCATACATTGTATCACAAATGTCAGGTATGGCAACGATTGCCTGATATACCGATCTATCGCGGATAACGGGGTGTAAAGGTTTCCGCACAACAACGCACAGGATCCAAGCCAACCTCACTTGCTCGTGGTGCACCCTGCTAATCATTAAAAAAGGCTCTGACTCCCACCAATCCGCATTTGGCCAGCGTGGTGGGTAATGGCCCAAATCCCCTATATGAATCCTTATCCGATCAATGTGGGAATCTTTGGAGAGGCCAGTGGACGTTAATCGGCTGATGATTATGATGATCACGGCTTCATAAGTCTATATATAATATAAAAGATATATAAAATTGATAATAAAGAAACCTCAGCCTTGATTTAAACAATTTTTTTTTGTAATTTCAGCTACACGGATTGAAAGATTCACGTTTATACTCTTTTTAAGTCGGCTTTAAAAATTCACGGAGTGAAGATATTACTCACCGCAATATGTTGGAACCGTCAGAGCATCATCAATCAGCCACATTTATAATAAAATCGAGTCCAAATCGCATCGCTTTGTTTGAATTAATCTTAGGAATTTTGATTGAACTGACAAAGGTTTTAATTTTAAATATCTGAATCATTCTTATCAAACAGATGGAAACTCGAGCGCTGAACTTAAATAAACTTTACGAGTTAGATTACTAAGACTTCCTTCAAGATAATGGTGTATTTACTTTAAACTGAATCATTCAATGTCTCAGTGGCAAAGCGTTTGTTTTCTAATACGTCCCTGATTCAGCTCTAGGACCACATGTTGAAGAGTTTGGTTGATGGGAAGTTTTTCTAAAGCGCTAAGAAAGTTCATCACCCTCTTATTGTAAATCTGCCTGCCTAATTGTAAAATAACAGCATTGCTTTTTCCAATTATTAATGTATGAGAGGTAGAGGATTCTGGATGAGCGTACTTCACAATCTACGTCCTACTTGTCTCTTAACAACATGTGAAATTAATGACAAGTCATTTCTAATTAAAAAAGAGATTACTTAGATTTATATTGAGACAATGACGAAAGTAGACATTGTGAACTTTAGTTACAACAGCTAAATATAAACGGTGAAGGAAAACATCGCGAGGAATTAGAATTTATTCTAAGGTGTGTGTGAAGTCGCCAAACTGCATTGAGCCCGCGTGGTGACCATGGCCCCATCGCCCCGCGTGGTGATACGCCGCAGCAAAGACTCTATGACTTGGTAGGTGACGATTTGGAAAACGTAGCTGATATTGTCTTCGTGCTTGTAAAGAACTTCCATCACTAAGTCCATAACAACAGAAAATGTCAGCGTATTGTTCATTGCCGTAATCCGCTATTGAAATTAAATTTACTTTGGTATGGAAAAGAAAAACTATTCAGAATTAAGAAGACAACGACAACGTACGCCCGCCCACGGAACTAGTTAAATTTTAACTGTCGCACTGACTCATTACCTAAAAAGTGTATTTTTTCTTGTAAATTTTCGAAACTTTATGTACTTTCTTATACCTTGTCGGATAGGTATTGAAGTCAGGTATTTATTTATGTACTTTATACATATATATACTTTTAAGATTAAATAAAAATGTTTATTTTTTACTGTAACAACTTTCAAAGAACCTAATTTAAAAGTTTTAGCCTCTAAGTGATGATTATTAATTTAATTTAAAAAAACAATGATTAAACAATAATTATTACATTAAAATTTGTGTAGAAATAAATAAGAAGTAAAATCATCGAATTTTTTCCTAGAAAATCGTGAATTTTTTGATAAATATTTAAAAAATTAATAACTCCAAAACCATTGTTCTTTGGATGGGGTATTCCATACATAGAGAGCTACACTTTAGTCCCTCCAGATCTTTTACACCTATTACCCACCCTGTATATAAGTGAGGAAGGTTGATATCATTATGTATTTCTAACATAAATTGATCAAAAGAATGTTAATCAAAGAAATGTTAATATTTCTAAATGGCACTGTAACGAAGTTGATAGTACCAATAAATATCAAATTTTGCTTACTAATGGCCGAACAGAATTTGCCGTAGTAAAAGTTATTAGATAATAACTTCGGTAATATCTTTATAGACTAATCACGGTAATGCGGTAAAGAGATTGGCTTTTTACAGGCACCGGGCATATTGTGCGGGCTCTGAAAATTTATGAGGGTTACGCGTGTAGTTGACGCCTCTCCTTTGATCCTTTACCGGTAATAAGACGATTAATTACGGAACAGGGAGCGGGGAAATGAATACCGTGGACGTGGCTCTTAAAGACTTCATTATATTCTTGTTAACTGCTTTACGATATTTTTATAAAGGTAGATGAAAAAGGTTAATTGTTTGTCTTTAAAGCTATTTCCTCTAGACTTTTAAAAGAACTTGATAGGATTGAAAAGGAAATAATATAGAAAGTATATTATATAGGCAACCATATGCGAGGGTGTAAGCGGTTCCGCCCAACATCTTACAGAGCCTAAGTCAACCTGATCTGCTCGCGGTGCACGCTGCTAAACAACAGACGAGGCTCTGACTATCCACCAACGCGCACTGGGCCAGCGTGATGGGGCTAAGGCCCAATTCCACCTCAATAAGGATCCTTGAGGGTGGCCTATGCCCAGGGCGTTATTCGGCTGTTGCTCTTATAGCAAGAGCCATATGCGATTGCGGGTCAAAGTCCACCGAAATGTGGTTATCAAGAATACCAGAGATAGATTGAGAAACTTCCTTTATAATCCATTTTTATATATTATAGTTCATTATGAAACTAAAGTGCGTTATATAAAATTATAAATTAGGAGTTTACCTGAAATTAAACTTGCACTTCTGAAAAGGGCTGAAAGATGTTATGTTTTTAACATACTTAATTTTTAATGTTATAAGCTAGCGACTATTCTATATGATCTAGTGAAATTTATTTCCGGTTTCCATATATTTCGTTTATAACAAATCGTAATTTCCGATGGAAATGTTTTAAGAGAGCAAACTAGATAACGGAAACGAGAACCAATAACGGATTTAACTGATTGAAAATGGAAATGGTATTTTTATCATTAGTTACGATTATTGTTATGAACATGTTTTTAATAAGTAACATTTAGGTAACATCTCGTCGCCATCACTTGCTTCTTGCTCTTAAATTCTTAAACTGTTCCGACAATTGCGCTCCGCAAGAACTTTCATATGAAACTTCAAGATATTACAAAAGTTTCTTCTTTGGACTTTTGTTGGCAGTATTTATTGGCGTATTAAGAAGAGATAAATATAAGCTTTAACTTAAATACCTTTTTTCTGTATTATATTAATATCTTATCCGTATTATCTTATTATGGAGATCGGTAAGATACAACGCTCGAATCGAGTAAACCCTTTGATAATTTTAACAGGAATAAATTATCATCATCATCATTATCAGCCTTTGTTTATCCACTGCTGGATATAGGCCTTCTCCAATGTGTTCCACCAAATGCGATCCTCAAGCTTCTCGCATTCATCCACTTCCGACCGCCCTGATGAAGTCGTCGGTCCATCTAGAGGGGGAGCGTTCTGCACTTCTGCGACTTGTAT
Source organism: Ornithoptera alexandrae (assembly GCA_029030555.1). NCBI lineage: Eukaryota > Metazoa > Arthropoda > Insecta > Lepidoptera > Papilionidae > Ornithoptera > Ornithoptera alexandrae. The sequence continues at coordinate 10,495,645 of JARDVY010000023.1, read as the reverse complement.
GCGGCCTCCACTCCATGACTTTTCTCCCCCATCGGCCGTCACTAACACGACAGACATGGCCAGCCCACTGCCATTTCAGTTTGCAGATTTTGATAGCTACGTCGACAACTTTAGTTCTCCCTCGAATTTCTTCGTTCCGGATTTTGTCCCTTAGAGAAATACCAAGCATAGCTTTCTCCATCGCTCGCTGTGCTACTTTGAATCGGTGGACCAGCCAGATAGTATGGTGCCATATGTCTACGCCGTAAGTAGGAGTAGTAGAGTAGGAGGACGCACTGGTTAAAGACTTTCATCTTGAGACATTGGGGTATTTGCGAGGTGAGGATGACGGATATGGATTTAATAAATACTCTCAAATGGAATTATATCGACAGAAATCTAGTTACAATGTTCACACAGCACCCTAATGACTGTTGCTGTTAAATATAACAAAATCAACGTATATTTAACTTAACTACCTACATCGCCAATTTAACAGGATTTTATAAAGCCTTATTTTTTGTTTTGATCTACAGGAGTTGTGTAAATATACTAAGTAGCGTTATGTTGTTATGAGACGTGACAGAAACGAATGCTCTAGCTACTCATCCCTTCGTTGTATATAAAAAGTCAGACGGAGACGCGTAATCAAATAATAGAAAATCTCATAAGAACATATCGCGCTAGTTGTACGGTGGGGTGTAGTAACAGATGTCCTTTGTTATTGAATGATATTACACGTTCTATTCCAGACTTTTGTCTTGGACGCGAATTACTAACATCAGACAGCATTAGAAATCTATACTCATACTTTTCCATCCCTCTTTATTTCGGCACCACTCATTACATATACAAACACTTGCTGTTCCACATCCGATTTGTTGGCCGTAGTATAGAATTGAATTTTTCATAAATATTTCCGTCCGACGACAACCCCTTGCATCATTTTAGGATAACATTTCCTAAAATTCATTCTTAGCAGATCTATACGTAGTAAAATGAATATTCTAACCAATTATCAAGTTACTTGGCTTCATGGTGCCAGAGATATCGTGATGAGTCTCTAGATAGGTGGAAAGTTATTTCGGTTTTATGTAGTACTAGAATATTCGAGAAAAATATAGAGAGCGACGCGCTGTGAGTCATCCGACGGCGAGTTTAGAATAAATAATAAGTTACCAGTAATAATTAATTGCTATTATATCAGGAAAAGGAGTTCTCTAGAAATTTCTAAAGTGGTAATAAAGTAGCAAAAATACAATAATAGAGAAGCCACAATAATATATACCAACAGCAGTCAGTTTGATATGTAAAAATTAAAATATCAATTTCAAAAAACAATCATCATCATCATCAGCCGATAGACGTACACTGTTGGACATAGGCCTCCCCAATGATCTCCACATACACTCCGCATAGCTTCCGGTACCATTGGGCACTAGGGGCTGTTGTATGTAGGGGTTCATATGGGGGGATTTGGGCCATTTCCCACCGCTCTGGTCCAATGCGGGTTGGTCCCGCCAGAGCCTCGTTTGTTGATTAACAGGGTGCATCACGAGCAGGTGAGATTGGCTTGGGTCCCGTAAGTTGTTGTGCGAGACCCCTTACACTCCTACTCTACATCATAAAAATGCTTATTATATTTATTAAAATATTAAGTTTTCACCGGATATAAAGATAGATTAAATCAGAAGTATACTTTTTTAATTTGTTCATTTTGATGACATTAAATTTCTCTCATTATGTTAATGTAATATTGCGTTATTGTTTTTTTTAGATATATCCTTTCTTTTTAACGGTTATTCGGGGTCACATGTATAATTTGGATGATGCTACAGTTTTTTGAAGCAGCCTAGTTAGTTACCAGCTGTTCTAAATCTCTCGCTTTAACATCATTGCTGCATTCCGATTATTAATCTATATGGACGAGAGTATTCTGGTTAAGCATGCTTCACCATTCACGATCTAATACTACATAACTACCAACGAAACTGTGGTCGATTGTCAAAAAAAAATAGGAGAGAAAAAAGAGATGTTTGTTTCATGATGAGTGCCCGTCCATAACAAAATGATGTCAGGGAGGCCAACACCCGTCTTTAGACAAGACGTTAGATTTCCTTAACCTAGAAATTTCTAAATTTATGTTCGATGTAATGTCCTAAACCAATAAGATAATTACGGTTAAGACCAATAACTTCCGGCTAAATAAAAACGATGACGTGTCCACTTATAAAATATTGCCTATTAAGGATAGTAATGTCGTAACAATTTAATCAAGTTAATGCAATGTGGTTGTAAGTTTTTACAAGTCGGTCCCGTTACAGCGTGGGGGACTCCTTAAAGATTTACAGTAATGGAAAGATTTAGAAAGTTATCGTCCGGCCATTATTGATCATAAAAGTAATCAGCAGTAAGCGATGAGCAGTCCGTTCGGAACTGAATGTGGGTGATAAAATGATACTAGAAAAACTAGTTCCGTATGGAAACTTTTATAAAATAGAATTAATGTAACATATGATATCTAATAATGAAGGAATAATATTTGGTTAATCAGTTTGAGAAGCAGACGATGAGTGGATTAGTACTTCACAACGTTTAAGAATTGGGTGATGGAAATCATAGGGTCATGTTCTGAGATCAACAGCTTTCACAGAAATGTAACAATCATCAATCCGGACATCGTAAATGGTCTTGACTATTCTGAGAGAAGAACCGGAGTAATCCCTGCAGTACACACATTAAATGTGATGTTTATTTATTTAAAGTTCCTAATAATAATTGCTAGCTTTAATAGAATGGTCAGAAAATATTTTTGATGCAGCGACACAAATTTTGGTAGATGTTGCTTAATCAATCTGTATGGTGACATTTGGAAGAGACCTTCGTCTAACAGCAGGTCGACTTTTTGAACTGATAATGATGACGAGAAGATTCATTAGCTTATCGAATATATCCTTCGACTTTAAAGTATTATAGTAAGCTGTTATATAGATAGAGAAGCGAATAGAGTAACAGAAAAAGAACCAATAAGATTGCAATTATCTGAATGAATTACGCAAACACCCTAATCTACTGAGGTCTAATAACCGTGTACGGGGGATGAATTACTAAAGCTAATAGGTTTACCCGAATTCATTCTTTTGTTCGTGCGTTCATTGTGTTTTGTTATTACAAATAATGTGCCCACTCCGCAGCTGACAACCAGTATTTTAGGTTACAATCAGCACTTTTTGGATTCTACAGTACATACTTTAAATTTTCACGATCGTAAAGATAGGGTAACAGTTAAGCCTGATTAGCTTTATATCTTTTTTTTAACTATCATCGGTATCTTTTTTTCTATTTCAGCTATTGATATCTACTATTGAATTTAGGTAAACCATGATAGATCAGTTTCTAATGCGATGAAATCTCGAAGTAGGGTAGAAGAAAAACTTGCTATCAAACTTAAACGTTGGCGAATTGAGATGTATTTATTTATATTTTTGTATTAACTTTTGAAATTTCTTTTTAAAAAAAATGAGGTGAGCGTCGATCCCTGTTGAGTTTAAGCTTCCGGTTACGAAACCGACGTGTTGGAAGAACAAATAGTTTTCGTCGACATGTGATGCCCACCGATTGCCGCTTAGCCAGGATGGTGGAAAAATTATCTTGACTTTATCCTTGTGAGCGAGGGCTTTGACCACAGACAATGAAATTATCCATTTAAATCAGAACATAGAAATTCTTGCACACTGATGCTTGATGGCATCTTGGGTACCAGTGAATCCAAACACTGTTTTAGCTGCCTTTCAGGACTATCTGGAGTAGATCGACTCCTATTTTAGATGTTCGAATTTGAACTATTGATACTTACTGTTGATGTTATCCATTTCAAAAATTAACAAGAAAAGCATCGAAAGATAATACCTGTAAAATTTTTGATAGGTATTAAAGTGACAAATGAAAATTTATCTTAAATTTACCTTTATTAACTTACAATTGCAACATTACAGACTTAGGTAATAGAATCTAGAAACTAAACGATGATATTTTTTTGGATACTGGTTTATGCCCATTAACGGTTTCATTGAGTATTTACGAGATATATTTATATATAAGAACAAGTAAATAAACGCTAAATTTAGATGTTAATGTAATATTAATTATGACTTAATTATTTATAAGTTTAAATATCTCCTATAGATTATTGTGATAAACAATAGATATATTACAAATTATTAATAGTGTTAAGGGTAGATTTTGCAATGTCTTTGAGTATTGTCGTGCACAGAACATAAAAAAAAACTTAATGCGTACAATTAAAAGGAGCTATAGATAGAGATGGTTTTAGTGTCTTTAGAGATAAACAAAGTATTCATTAGATTTCGTAAATAATTTTGAAATACTTAGAAGAATTTGTGTTTTCTTTAATGTCTTTTACACGCTTGTTTAATGATAATAAATATACTTAAGCTTTGTTAACTGTTTAACATGTACAATGATTGCAAAAAAAAAAAAATTAAAAGAAATATCTGTATACAGTCTTTATAGAGTCGATATGATTCGTTGTTGTATATTTGTTAAGAATATTTGGTTCTAATATTATACATAGTTATTTAAAGTTAACTTAATACATACAAATCATTTTGTGAATTATACGGTAAACATGTAAGGAATTAGTTCCTGTTCCTCTGACGTCCCGGTTGACCATCTTGGTACTCATTGTTGGGCCGTTTCTGTTGTTGTTGTCCCTGTAAAAGGATAATTTTAATTGTTTATTTTGCTCGTTTATACTTTTAAGGGTGTGTTTGAAAATTTTTAACGTCTTGATCTTCTCAAATACTTGTTATTTTTTTTTGTATAAAGATATATAGAAGAAAAGGAAGAAAGAAAACACACTTTTTTTTTAGCAAAGGATGTTTTATGTTTCGCTTTAAGACAGTATAAATGATTTTGATTGTATTAAATGTACTTTATAGATCCTGCAGACTACCTTGAAGGTAAGAGTGTAGCATTTTTGAGAAGCATAAACTTTTATTACAGATTAAAACATGAAAATAAACATAATTAAAAACAAACAAGTCAAAGGCAAAGGAGAAAGACTTTATTTTAAAAAATCTTCTTTTCCTACTTTAATGGATACTATCAGCTGTGACAACAAATCTGGGGTCCTTAATTCGTCCTAATAGTACTCTTTAAGTCTAAGCCTGTATTCAAACTCCAATAATTCAAGAGTCCAAAGGAGGACGCTAAAATTAGGTTATATATATCTGTCTAAATGATTGCTATTGCGAGATGATCCTAAAAGTAAATTTGCTCACCGGTCTCAATTTGTCTTCTTCTTCGGGAGGTGGTGGAGTTGTTGTCGGTATTTCGCATTCATCCGTGGGCGGTACGACGCACCGTAGTGACCTCCTGTCGAATACCAACATCGCTGGACAGCGCTGGAGACGAGGATAACCACCTTGGCACTGCCAGTACCTGTTGCACGATTTGCCAAGGGGCACGTTGCCATTTGGGTCTTCGTTGCAGAGTGCTGAAATTTAATTTGAGACTTTAATAATGACCTTCGCTAAAAATTTTAATTTACTGATGGTAAGTTTCTAGGCAGGTACCACCACAGCGCATATTTTCTGCCACCAAACAGCAGTCTGCAAGCATTACTATGTTCCAGTTTGAAGGGGGTTGTAGCTAGTGAGATTGTTGTGGTAACGGACATCTTGTGCTAACGCGGCGGGCAAAATATGGTGCTGTGTATGTGCTAACTGGTGCTATGTTATTATGTGTAGGCGAGGCGTACCATTTACCATCAGATGAAGGTCTCGCCCGTCTTCTCAATTCATCGAACAAAAAAAAGGCAGTTTTTATTAAATTTAACTCCGAGTCATGTCTAGGTAGATTTGAGTATAATTGGAATATCCATTTCGATTGTAAAAACAGCAGTAGTGTAAATTTCGCATCGAAAATGTAACATAACATATCGGGTTGAGATTGTAAAAATGTGATCGTAAAAAAAAAATCATCTCTTCAAAGGTCGTAAAGTTATAAAAGTGTAGTGTAGGAGGCGAAGAGACAATGCTTTATACGTGAGCAGAATCGATTTTATTTCTAATCAAAACGACCTAGGAATTCGAGAACAGTCTTGACAATGACCATCGCTCGGATGATTCGATGCATTCAGATTCGAAATCGATATCTCCGTCTACGCTTTAGTCGTGATTCGATTAATGTTATGGACCGTGAACGGTTTGTTTTGTTTAAAGGTTAAACAGATATTTACATAAGGCGCTAACTTAAAGGAGTTATCGGTTTTAGTGTGAATCAAATGCAACATGAGAAGGTCAATTTTGATTTATATTCGGATGCCGTGCTGTCCACGAGAATTGATAAGTAAATCTAAATGTTTTAAAGGTCGTCGAAGTTGATCATGTTTAGATATGATAACCACATTCAAGACGGACATGATTATCTCGCAACACAATACGGAACGACGATAAATACAATTTAAATTAAATTGATGTATGAATGTATATTATTTTCAACCAGAAGTTTTATACACTTTCCAAATAAAACGAAGCATGAAAATTAAATATTTGAATAAATAGAAAAAAATTAAAAGAAAAGAGAAAATGCATTCTACAATGTCTTGTAGATTATAAATATGCGATGGAAGAGTATTAGAGAGAAAGGTGAGACTGAATTTGAGGCTTACTTGGGTAATTATTCGTAGGAATTAAATATTACATTTTAAAGATTTTGTTTAAAAGAAAGAGAGTAAATAAAATGTAAGAAATGGAGAATAAAATCTGATCTAAACATTTTACGCCAGCGTTGTAACAGACGGACATGTTTATTATCGAGAAAAGTTGCAAGTCTCCGTTGTGATCGTCAAGCTCCAATAGAAGAAAAGTACAGAGGGGATGGGAACAATATTTTGCTGAACCAACAAACTTACAAATATAATATTATCTGTTCATAACAATGGCAACAAAGGCGAATGATAAAGGTTTCTATGATGTAGATGAAATATTAAAAGAAGTAGTTTCTTCACGTTTAAACCATGAAAATTATAAAGATAAGATCAGAAAACGAATCAGATAAACTAGTCACAATGTTAAAGTGTACTATCTACGCAACCGATCGAACTTTCGTGTTGTTGAACTAAAAAAAAATTGACAAGACAAATGGTTCACGTAACAGCATAACCATAATAAGTCAATCGTGTTCCGCGATTATGCGCCTTATTATTTATAGCAATTACGGTGAAAGCAGCTTGATTGATTGGTGGAACGGATCGCGATGATTATTTAATGAAAATCTAATATGTAAGTGCGCTTGTTAAAATTGGTTTCATGAGGCTCAATAAATAATGCTAATGACTATAAACAATGGTAATAATTGGTCAATCTTATTGCAGCTTAAGTGTGTGTCAGTTTGTCGCCGATAGCTTATTGGTTTGTTACGTAACAGTGTTAGCCAATGGAGTGAAGTTGGCGCGGAATCCAAATAGTCCATATACACTGACACCATGCATGCAATTATCATTGTTAAATACAATTTCCATAACAATTAAAATTGATAATAATTAGATATTAATGTAACTAGAATACCAGTCAAGTCTGTTAATTGCCGGACTTTTACCAGTAATTATATATTCTTCACATTTCATGGATAACAAAGATAAAACAAGACTTAAACATTGACGGGTCTGCATTGGCTCAATAGATTCTTCGAATGCTGTTAATGATGATAATATTAATTATTGTAATTTATAAACACATAAAAATTTATATTACATATTACGTGTTATATTTAGATAATTTAAGTTATATAATAATTATGTTACTACATAATGTGATTTCTAATAAAATAATTGGTAGTGTATTTATGGTTACAAGTTAGACGTAATACTTCTTTGACGTGATTAATAAAAAAATATATAAAAATAAGGACAGGTAATATAATTTACGCAGGATATATTATCTTTAAGACTAGCACAAGTAAGTTTGTCACCAGTTGTTCTCTCTGCCCTGATTATATTTAGAAGTTTAAAATTTTTTAAGACTAACTCAAGTTGAGGATCTGCAAGTTTGACGATATATCTTTCAATGGTATTTAGATCTAGATTTTGTTTATCATCACCATCATCGGCCGATAGACATCCATTGCTGGACATAGGACTCTACCAAAGATTCCTACATCGATCGAATAGGGATTCATATAGTGGGATTTTGACCAGAGCCTCGTTTGTTGATTAGTAGGGTACACCATGAGCAGGTGAGGTCGGTTTGGATCCCGTGAATTGTAGTGCGGGAACTCTTACACCCCTAGATTTTGTTACATTTAACTAATTACCTTATCCACAATGTGATCGATCTTTAAATTAAAAAACATATCTGCGTGATCGTTTGTGGACATTCTCTTTTCTACTTTTATGAATTTTGCTATTTTTAAATCGGGTTCGGTCGTCGGTGTTTTATATTATCCTTATTGATCGTCATAATCATTACTCTTACTTAGGTCTCCTCAATCAATTTCCAGAGCTTCTGATCCGATGTCACCTACATCTAATGATACTTTGCGATCTGAATCAGGTCATAGTTTCACCTAGCAGCTAGTCGTCTTAACAAAATTAATATGCCTTAAGATTTAGTACTTACGGTGTTTTTGACAACCGTCTACATTCTCCGGCCAGTCACAAGAGTGTGCGTTCTCGTTATATAGCAGTCCACCGATGCAGAGCTGTTCGGTGGCGGTTCCGTTCCAGCATGTCCAGTACCTGGTGCACGAGGTCTCGTGGCCGAAGATACCATACAGCCAGTCGCAATGCTCCGTACCGATCGGAGAATCTAATAAAACAATGGACATATATTAATTCTTATTAGTTGTTATGAAAATGTGAAGTTTTTTTTTTATTCGGTAAAATCATCAGACCAGCAAGTCGTTCACAAAATAGTTGATACAACTGCTCTTAATGTGGTGCTAGTTAAGATGATATTCACTACACTACATTTTGCTTGAAGCATAGAGACATAAGACGTTAAGTTTCGTTACTTTAGCAATTTCCCTAGCTACAGCATCTCCCAAACCGGAACATAATTTTTGCAAACTCCTGTTTGACGGTAGAAATAGAAGCTGCGGTGATTTCTACCTAGACGGTCTCGAGTAACAGAGACCTAATAATAAAATGCTAGTAATTGTGTATCAAAATTACTTACTTATCTGTGTTTTAGGATACTCGCAGTAGTTGGACCTCCACGGATAATCGCATCCCTCGGTGACGCCTCTATGCTTCCCGGCGAAGACCAGCCCGTTTGGGCAGTCGTATTGCACAGCATGACCGTTTTCACATTCCCAATATTTATCACAGTATTTATCATCGGGCACCACTCGTGATTTCGTTTTGCACGGATCTTCGACTTGAGCAGATGCCACCACCGCCACACTGGCCAGGAGCGCTGTAGAAAATAAGGTGGGTTGTTAAGGCTTTTGGTGCTGAAGCTTGCTCGCTTAGAATTTGGCTCCCATATATTGTCAGATTGAACAAACTAATTCTGTTAAAGCGGCAGATTTACATGACGAGTCAAACAGGAGGGTTCGAAAAAACTCCCATCACTTCGTCAACCAAACAACACAATCTTCTCAGATCTTAATTTTATAAGGCAAATGTTTAGCCAACGCACCACGGAAACAGTTCAATAATTTAGAATAATTTCCATTTTCATGTTCCTGTCATAAATCCTTAATCGTTGACGTTTCGGATACTAGACTGTTTTCAATATATCTTAAAGGTACAAAGATATATTTCTTATGTATTTACAATGTATTATTTTCATAAAAAAAAATTCATAATTGCGTATTATTTGATCTCATTATAAGTTTTTTAAGACTTGTTAAATTATAGGTTGGCAGAGCACGCAATACTTATATGATTTGTAACTACCATCGCTACGCAAGGTATGCGTGATAGTATTTTGTAAGATGTCATATTTAATATTATAATATATTCAAAATGTCTGTGGGTCATCGAGTAACTCGATCCACTTTTTATTAATAACACGTTAACTATGAATATTATAAAATCAATATATATAGGTAAACGATTGTCACATAAAGGCAAATTGTAACGAATCTGTATAGACATAATTATTTTTAATATGTTGAAACAAAATAAAACTATTGATAGATGTTTTTTATTAAAGATCTTTTGAGGAAGGTGGAATTAAGTGAAGGTAGTGAAAATATTAAGTTTCACAGGAGTACAATGTGACGATGTTAAAAATCCATCATAAATCAGTTAGTGTCCTGTTATCATCGATTAAGCTATAGGCGAGTGTAAGTTTTCTTTCGCTTATTTTTAAAATGATTAGGAAAGTTAATAATTATTTCCTTTATCATCATCAGCGGACAGACGTCCACTGCTGTTCTCCCCAAAGAACTTCACATACAGTCAGCATGGCCTCCGGTACCGCTGGTCACTGGGGCCTTCGTATATACGGGTTCATATGGAAGGATTTGAACCATTTCCCACCACGGTGGATCGATGTGGGTTAGCGGGAGCCTAAGCCTCGTTTGTTGATTAGCAGAGTGCATCACGAGCATGTGAGGTTTGCTTCGGTCCAGTGAGTTGTTGTGTGGGACCCCTTACACCTTAATTATTTCCCTCGAAATAACCTTTTTATTTAGAATGTTTAATACTTAATTTCAATTTGGTAATATTAAATTCAATGGAAAAGGTTGGAGTGTATAAAGTAATCTGTCTCAAAATAGTCTGACTGATGGCTTCGCTATCAGAGCATAGCAACCTTGGTATGTCAGCAGATTTAGAATAAGAAGTTAACACGATGCTATTTCGAAAAATATTATGATCAAGTCTGCTAGCTAAGCAGTTAAACTAGATTCAACGGTTAAAGTTATAATGCTTATATTTCAAATTGTGTAACATTGACATAAAAGATGCAGTCTCTGCAGATGGAGTCGCAGATTTGCAATAGCGAAAGTGTGAATATTAATATGTAGTCGTCAAATGTATTAAGTCGTAACTGGTCATAACCGTTTGGACTTCCCGTTCGGCCGACTTCCGCTGCATGAGTAGTTATTACAAAGTTACATACGCATTTATCTTTACAGTCATATTTCCTTTACTATCTCTTATATATTACAGTCAGTATGGGAATCAATGAATCTTTGGATTTCTCTTATATATATTTAAATGTATGTATTAGTAATTAGAAAGTGAAAGTAAATTCAAAAGCGTGCAAACTTTCAATTATAATCTAGTTAATCGTTTCAATGGAAATTTTTTGCAAATGAGAAATCTTTCAATACCCACGGAATTGAACTCTCTCGAAAATTTACCGGATCTACTTTGACTTATAGTCTTTCTAATCTACAATGAGATAATCCTTGATTATAATTTTATAATATATTAAGTAACAATTAGCTTATGGAGGTTGAAGTATGCTCGATGAAAATATTTTCACTCGGCCAGAATAAAGCAGTCATGTTATAGCGCCATGTTTAAAATATGATGGCTTGACTAGACAGATTCGAAAAAAGTCTACCTCCATCCAAACTCCACGCCCGTGGCCCTGGAATAGAGCAATGAACTTTGATTTTTTTTATTCGACAAAGCAACGAGACGAGCGAGATGTTTGCTTGCTAGTGATGCGCCCGTTGCTTAAGATGATATACACCACATTGTGCTCGTCGCTTAGAGACATGTTAATTCTTGTTACCAGAATAATTCACTAGCTACAACACCTACCCAACTGGTACGTAGTAATGCTTGATCACTACTGTTTGGGAACAGAAATAGGAGCTGCGGTGGTAACTACCTAGACGCGTCCGGAAAGACGGCTTCAGTAAACTTCATTGTGACAGACAAAGTTAAACATCATTAGACTGTTTTGTTAAAGCTTTATGTTGGAGACCACCTTTCGTTTGCTGATGGTAAGCAAGGCAAATACGATGTGGTGAAATAGGTATATGATAATGTATTTGCTATATTCGTTCTTCGTACGTAATAGAATCATAACAAATATAAACACAACGTAATGTTTGTCAAGCGATGATCACGCGTTGTGTACTATACTTTACCAGGGTTATATCACCAGAGCGTCGGGTGAAAGCGCTTCCGAGTTGCATAAGCGGCTCGCTCGACTTCTGACATTGGATGTATTCACATGGTCTACGAATAGAAGATGCTTTTATGGATTTACTACTAGCACAATGACAAATTGACCATTCTCTTTATTAAACCCGTGTCAAAAGTAAGATGTTGCTAAATTCACTTGTGGTCTAAGGACTTTGAATGTAATGACCATTTCTAATAAATGTATTTTGTAGACTATGGAGATTTCGATTTTCTTTACGTTGTCTAAAAGGTTCTATCTAGTCTTATTAAATAGCATAGCAAGAATCAGATATTTAAAAATTTTAGTTACTAAAAATTCAGTTTAATGTTAACTATATACTTCTTACTTCTCAGCTGGATAACGGCCCACTGCTGGGCATAAGATTTCTTCAAATAAATCTTATATTAATCCCAAAAAATTCTTTATGGTCTACTTTCTATATACATTACAAAAGACCTATGTCTAGCAGTGGACGTTCATCCGTTGAAGTAATGATCTTCTGGTTTCCTATATTTTGAATTATATCCCTACTTTTTGTGGTTGTGTTCTATTTTTAGCTTCACTTCACATTTCTTTCATTCTCTTCCCAGTAAGTAGATCGAAGTTTTCTTTTCCTTCCAAGTAAAGCTGGTTGAGTAAATTACGTCCATGTGTTATGATAATTAGCAATGATTATATTTTATAACAATATGATCAATTACTACCAGTATAATATGCAAAATAATCAAGTTCTATAGAAGCGTTTTGCTGAAAGAAGATGTTGATGTCACAAAGGATCAATGCTAAGAAGAAGAACAATTGATATCTGTAAGAAAAATGTTTTCATTTTGACCGTAGAAAGAAATGTCTTTAACCTATATTAGTTAAATGAGCTCCTTTGGGAGATTGAATATAAATAGATGAGTTTACAGGAAAAAATCAATACAGCCTTTAAATTGATTGGGGGGGTTGGGATGCACTGACATTTCGTGAAAGGTCACCCGCTTAGGTCTAAGTGGTCGGTAATTGGTACACTTAAAGTAAATAAATTGCAAATATTCATTCGTTTAATGGCGCTTCATGTCATCATCGTGGCGATTACACTCGGCTGCGAGGCTTTGACTACCACAACTGATTAAATATGCGTTGGAATTTATGTTTTTACGTTATCAATTAGTTTTCTTTATCATCATACTTGACATTTGCATGGTAGGTTTATATCGCGTATCAAATTATCTACTTCAGAGTCTTGATAGAAATTACTTAAAGTATTTGTTGTGTATAAGGCAGATTCAGGTAGAATATATAACTTTTTTTTTTGTTCTCGTGGGGGGAACTTTCGAATGATACCTTGCATCTGGGGGGGAATTCAGGATTATTCGAGGTTCTTACTCACTAAAATCCTTTCGATGGTCTGCATCAGTGCATTCAGAGAGGCCCGGGATCCCTTACATAATGCACTGGTCTCTGAGGAGCGTAACTCTTCTAGGCACCATCGCTGAGCCCTACGCTGTCTCATGCAGGGTCGCTTGTTGAGCGATAAGGACCCTACCCTCAAGGCCCGCGATACCCCTTAAATCGTTTTAGTCGCCTTCTACGATAGGCAGGTCTTACCTTAGTCCTATTCTTACTAGACTGAGACTACAGAGCTGAGGTTATTTAATCTAGATCTGATTGCTTAAAAATATGTACACAATAATATTCTGTTTATTTATAGGAATGTTAAATAATTAGACAGCAATATGTAAAAAGAAAAAAATATATAAATATTGTTTAAAATAATTTAAATAGCCTAAGATAGTAATGAATATGTTGTAAATAAATGTCGTTAAAATAATATCAGGGAAAATTAAATTAAAAAAAAAATCTAAGCATCTATCCATACAGTATAGATGGCTGATCAAATTAAGACGAAAGAAGTATACATTATTAGTGTTAAGGGGCAGTAAGATTTTTCCTTTGATATAAAATTATATAAGGTGCAATGAACTGTCGCGGACTGTTAATTAATAATAAGCAGTTCTACTATATTCCCATTGTTGGGATTCGAAACCTTTTCCCATAAGGAAGGTCATGATTAATAATCCACCTAGCAGAAATGCAGTCGGTGAATGCTATATACCAATATTTTCCTTCATTAAAAGCTCCAGTTCAATGGAGATCGAACCAGTGCACCTTCGAGAATTGTACCCAGTACAACCGCCTTACAAACTGAGCTATGACGGCTTTTTGGTATATGTATGTCTCTGTTGCCGGAAACCGTCTAAGTACGAACCACCACAGCTCCCATTTCTGCCGCCAAATAGTAGCGTGCACACATTACTGTGTTTCGGATTGGAGGGAGTTGTAGTTAGTGGAATTACTGGGGTAACATGTGGTGCAGTGTATACCATCCCAACTAGAGCCATGTTATTATGGGTTGACGTATAAATTGCCATCAGATGAACGTTCGGAGGTGAATTAAAAAAATATGTATGATGTAACAAAGACTGTAATATATCGTCCCCGACATAGCCCAAAAGATTAATAGACTTATGTGGCAGTGGGCAGGGCACATTGCTCGAAGGACTAACGGCTGATGGGGCAGTGCGGTCCTCGAGTTGCACCCGCTTTCCATTAGATGTAGTATTGGGACGCTTCCCACAAGGTGGACCGACGATGAGAATGGAGGGAACCCACTGGATGCGAGCAACACGGGACCGATCGATGTGGAGATCGTTGGGGGAGGTCTATATCCAGCAGTGGACGTCCTTAGGATGATAATGAACAAAGACTGATATTTTTTTTATTTTTAAAATATAACTGAGGGCGTTAAAATCTCCTAAACATTTAAATTTCATAACCGGTCATCTAGAATATATGGTTTATCCGTTGGGTTACTACTACTTAGTAGTATTGCATACATGGTCTAATGCTGCAATCTCGCCCGACGAGATATGTTCAACATATTTGACTTAATCACTTCTACGAATTTATAAACCATATATAAAGTTACACAAGTACGCAAACATTAGCGTGTTCCGATTTGAAAGGCGTTGTAGTTAATGAAATTAAAGGTAACGACTCTTAACATGTTTCATGCACAAATTGGTGCAGTCTATATCATCCCAACTACCGCCATATTGTTATGGATTTCAATTTGAATCTGGGGTTTCCTGTATTACAGAGGCTGAATCCTCATGTTTATATATCTTTATCATCTTGGCTGGTTAGACAAGTAGATAATAGAAGATATATGCTGCAATAACTGCTCCGTTCAAATCTAATGCTTTTATCATTTCAAGATTTTTTTTTAACTATAAACGTTTCTTCTGATAACAGTGAGATATTTGGAGAGAGGTCTTTGTCCATTATTAGAAAACTATTACCTGATGATAGTGACACACCGTAGTCAAAAGTATAATAATACTTTCCTGTTTTAAATGTATATATATATTTGAATTGTCTGTAGAAATTATAAAGATGTCAATATTACTAATAAATTGGAAGAGAGCGCTGATTCCAGATACAAGATTTTATCTAAGAACTAGTGGCTTCACTTATCTGACATTTGCAAAATTATTATATATATATAATATTGTTATATTAATATGCACTGATTTTACATAATATTCCTATGTATGAATTGTAGATAAACTTAATAATCAGAGTTTTAAATGTAAGTATAGCGTTGTTGATGCTTGCCGCTGACCATGACATTCCATCTCCAACACATTATCCTGTTTTCATTTTACCGGAATTTACAATTTTTACTACAAACCTGTATTCAAGGTTAAAAATATTTTACAAGTTAATTAGTATTTTCTGTTTTTTTGTTAAATGAAGATAAAAGAAGTGAAATTTATTACGTATCTGTTAAAGTAGTGAAACGGCTTGATCGCAGGTTTGAATTTTATATTCTCTATTTAGGGTACTTCCTAGTGTTTCTATATAATTCTTATTTTAATCCTAGTTAACTTAAATCATCATTTAATTTACTATGTCTGTATGGTAATATTCATAGCTTATAAGTTTTATAATGTTTTTTATAAATGATGCTAAAACGAAAAGAAGGTTTAGAATAAGCAAACATGGATGTTTAGATAGAAAGTTACAAAAATCTATGAAAGATAAACTATTCGTAGAGAGTGCGTTGTAAACTTAACTATAAGTCAAAGTTTGAAGCTTTAGAAAGTGATTATATAAATAACACAGACACAACATTGGATTAAGAAATTTGTATTTGCAAAATGCACGAATAGTTCATCTTCTCCCGGATCGTTTCTGTGATAATGCTTAATCTTTTATGTACATCTGCACAAAGTGGAAACAGCAGGCATATTATTCTCCAACATACTTTAACGAAGAGTTATATTTAAGAATCATCATTTGTTTACTCTCATAAATTGTTAAATAATCTCCAATTATAGATCTTTTAATTTACTTATTGATGTAAAGAATTAAGAGAAATCCAATGTGATCAATTTTTATTAGTTCTCAGAGAGTTCGGATTGTAAGCTCTTATGTCAATGTTATTTATTGAACTGCTGTATATTTCAATCTGAACTTCCACCCACATAAGCTACATATATCTGTTTTATTTTACGAGGAATTTAACGGCGTCGAACGTCGTATAGTACTTTATTTTTATCGATATTTCAGATAGTCTCAGGGGACGCCCACGTTTTTATAAGTTTTAGAATAGTACAAATCTACACAGCTATAGTATTTAATTTTAACAACCGATGATCAAATTAAGGTGGGTGCTAGACAGACTTAAGAAGTACTAGACAAAGGAGAATATAGCGAAATCGGAACTTATCTTATCATTATACATATATTAATGCGTGGAAGAAAATATTAAAATTTTTCGTACTCGGCTCACTTTATAAATTTTGTTTGAAAAAGATTTACATTATACTAATTGTAATTTGAAAATTAATTGTATACCATGTTAATAAGAAACTTACTGTTGAATATTGACATGTGAATTGATATAGAGCATATAAAGTTCCTCTAGGAACGTCATCTCTTTTGCCACAAAAACAAACATCATCATTGTGCATTCTCCAAAGAGTGACAATAAAATTAAGACTATCTGCTGGTAAACCAATATGAGTGAAAATACTAATAATAAACCCTTAGTGTCCTCATTGCCATTATTAAATTCATTTTGTAGCAAATAATATTAGTATTTAAGTTTCTAGCGAGTTGAAAATTGCAAAGTTGGGCGCCGAGTCTTAACGTTATCCTTCGTATATCAGTTATATATTAATAATGTATTCTTTGAGATTACTTTTACAAATATTTAATACAGTTTGTATAGTTAGCAAAGTAAATAAACTTTTGAATGTTTGACCTAATTTTCATGGTTATTTAAACATCTACGGATACCGGCGGAGCACGGTGAATTATCCAACGGTTCGTAAAATTGGTTTGGATCTACTCGACCCATTGAACCTAATTATTACATAAACGGATTCGTTTTGACCTGAATCTAGAATATTCGTTTGTGTATTTACTCAATATGAACATAAAAATCGCATAGAGTAATAAAATTTCTTCTATTCCAACGAAGGACGACCTGTTTTCCCGCCCTTTAATCATAAATAATGTCGACTTATTTTTGTGTTATAACTCAAAGAATTGTAAGTTAATTCCTCCTTTGTACTTGAGCTTCCGGTTAAGGAAAATATCGTGACCAGCCCGACATGTTCTAAACATCACAGCTTTTGAGGTCACGTCATATGAGCAGTGAAGAAATTTACTGTTTATGTCATATTTATAAGAAGCAAAAGTTAAAAGTAATTGAAATGTGTGTGATTGTATATATTTGTATAATAATACAAATGGCCTTTCCAGTGCTTAGGTACTAAGCGCTAGGTGTAGGTAAACCCTGCGCCTTGACTATTTCATTATAGAAATGGAGGTATTATTGACTGCGGTCACGAAAACAATAAGGTCAATACTAGGTTTTGCGTTAGGTCCTATAATTATCGAAAGATTCAGGGTCATATGGTTAGGATAGTCGTAGGGTTTTTTCAATCCAAACAGCTATCACTCTCATATCAAACATATTAATAGTTTTCATATGTTCTAGGAATTAACGTTTGCGACCAAATTGTCATTTAACACTGTATGGAATTAGTTTCACGAGTTACCTCTAAAAAATAAGGTGAAATTGAAATTATTTAGGTTTAATATCCGCGAAGGATCTGGCTTCTAAGGCTGAAAATGCCTCGTAGGTCTTATCTTTAAGTATTAGAGGACATGTTGAAAGTTGAAGTAAAAATACTTTTAATAGAAATATTTAAGTTTGAGCAAGGAATGTTAAGTTTGATTGAAGAAAAAAGACGGCGAAGAGTTGAAGACTCTCATTTTAAAAAGACAATATTAGAGTCCTTCTACTTGTTAATAGCAGAGATAATTAAATTTGCGGTCCAAAGTACCAACGTATAAATGCAAGTTAATTACGAATTCACCAGCGTACTCGAGGTCGTATTAAACAAAAGTGGGTAAGACCCTCCCACTTGGCCATTGTTCGGGAGGGAACAATATATAAAAGCTGCATCTTTAAAATATTTGAATGTTTTGCAAATGAGCAGTAAATTTCCATTATTTTGGCGACTATATACAGCAACGGAAAAAGATTAAAATTTTTTATATAAAGAATACTAATGTTTATTAAATTTAGAAATTCAACCTTACTTTTGCAACTTGATCTTGAGTGGGTTTAAAATTTAACGTAAACGAAGCTTTTTCCTCGTGTCTCATAAGAAAATGGTTTAAAATAATAGACAAATGATAGATACCTCTTATTCTCTAGTTATTAATCTTCTCCAGAAAGGTTAAATTTAAAATAAATTGATTAGGTGTTATTAAAGGGTTATTGTCACGAAGTTCTTTGATTCAATTCTAGAGCCATAAAAGTAATGGAGTTGAAAAAAGTCTAGCGCCGTGATTGTTGATGCTGCTATAAAATTTTATTCTAGCAATTATGTGTTGTAGAAGTCTTGAAGTGAGGTGCGTGGTCTTTAGTAAATGACAACGGACGCAGCAGTAACAGCACTATTGATAATGAGCAGTGCGATTTTAAGTACAGAGTAAGTTACTAAATACCACAGTATTACGAAGATCCGGTTGATTGATACAGTTGCATACTTCGTGATAGGCTATTGTCTTGGTATTACGAAGATCTAGAGATCCAATAAATAGACATCAATTGTATACTCCGTAACACTTGTTGACCGAAGGCAATGTACACAAAGATGTACGATCCTTGTAAGGATTTGCGTTGTGACAAACGATAGCGTGATCTATTGTTCATGGTGGCGCCATCTGTTGGGTTAATTGAAAACTTTATGTAACAATGTTGTATTGTGGGGGACTACGCTTGTTTAAAATCATGTGAAATAATCGATTTTAAGCTTTGTTGTCTTTTAACTTCTGATAAAAGAGAAAGATGAATAAATTAAACCAATCAGAAGTGGTCTCACTAATTCATAATGTTTTAATGAATGTCCAAGGGCGTTATTTCTATTCGTAATCTAAATTTCACTTGCATCAATGAACTCGTAAATTCCAGCTTATATTTAATTACTTAGATTTTAATCTAGAGCATGATTATCTGAGAACTTTCGATCACTCCCTTGATTAGAATTTCAAAAGTTTTTCAATATCGCATTACATGTTATGGAGACGAACTAGGTGTTTGAAAGAAAAGCAATTTAGAAAATGTCTTTCATTGTTGATTTTAATAAATCTTTTGCGAACAATGCCATACTATTCTAGTAAACATACAGAAGGTATATGATTATGATATGTCAATATGATTTTAAGATTAATGATAGCTTTCCAAACAATGCTAAGTAATTGTAGATTTTTTTTAGAAATATCGCTAACGTTGATTAATTTACTGATTTTCTATTATCTATTCAATAGACAAATGATATATATTTTAGTAGTAAATGATTTCCAACCAGATTAATCGTACAGCGAAAAAAAAATTTCCCTTTTTTTTATTTCTTTATGATTTTGAACGTACTGTCGTATTTTAAATCGCATACAAATCATGTAATTTATAATCTATATGTTAAAGTTGTTACATTGCAAGTTTTCTCATTCATACAAAAACAAAAACTTGCGATGTGGGCACAGTTGATGATTATAAATAAAAAAAAATGGTATAATTTTAATTACTCACCAACAATATATGACCATGATAGTCCGTCAGCCATTCTGCGGTTTGTTCTAGATCACTGTAACAATAAAAATAGATTTAAGCATTCGTTAAGCAGATTAACACAGTTCAGATATTATCTATGTGCTTTGTTTTCATATTAAGATACTTAAGTATTCGTTACTATTACTTATATGTATGTATTCACCTAATGTACATATAGTATTAAGTAATGAACTACATAGTATGTTCGTATTTAAAAGCACAGGAAGTTAAAAATTCATCATCATCTTCATCACTACAGTCTATGGTCGGCCTGTGCTCAACATCTCTCCAATTCATTATCTAACTATATATACTAGAGATTCATCTATGTAGAAATTTGTCACTGTCTCTGCAACCATAAAGCCTGGAGATTTGAAATTTGGTAGGAATGTTACTTTGTCCGAGCATAGGTTAGCCAAGAATGGATTTTAACAAAATTCCTTTCCCAAAGGGAGATGACATCCTGGAAAGCGGGCCAGGAACCGCTAGTGTTATGTGTAAATTTACTACATATATTTGTAATAAAATGTACTAATTTTTATAATGTTTCAATGTAAAATTATTATCGTCAATAAAGTGTTAAATTTTTTTTTGTTGTGTTAAATATTTATAATTTTAACAATACGATATTGTTTGTAAATAGTAAAGTAATAAATCTCAGATAGTGTTCATTTTACACTGGAACTCTTTTATTTAGAACGGAACGTAGTTTCGATTTGAACGTTGGACATTAATCATTCTTCCAATTCACAAAAGGACCGACACAGGTGAAGCTGAATTACGATCCGAACAAGAGAAGTACACTTATTTATTAACGATAAGAGGGTGCTTCAAAATTTTGTTAATATAATTAAAAAGGGGTATCCATTAAATTCTAAATGATTATAATTCAACGCTCTCTCACAAGAACAGAATCATTTATCCAATCAGTGTCTAGAAACTTCGAAAAGTATTTCTCGCCGATGTCTTAATATAAAAATAATAAACCCTAAGAACTCTCCCAAATGATTGTTAAAAAAAAAACTGAAATAAAGACAGTTTAACTATTTGTATTGATAGTCGCGGTAATCTTAACAAACCTCCGTATTTACCTATTTGTCGAGATTGAAAACTTTATATTTCAATAGATTATTTATAAAAACTTTACTGGCATTAACCTATATAACTAATCTATAGTATTTTATTATGTTTGCCTTATATCTGACAAAACTGTAAAGATAATAAAATATTAATAAAGTAGGCACAGAGTTAATTAATATTATCTGTAACTAATAATCATATTTAATAATAGATAGTCGTTTATAGCAATGATTTATAAGTTAACTAAGCAAAGATAGAAATAGAATGTAAACAAAATGTGATTAAAAGTAGAACATAGATTAAGAAAAATTGTGCAGTAAGAAATAGAAATAAGAAAACTGTAATTTTAAAGAAAGCGCGACGGTTGTCTTTACTTATTTAAGGGAAATGAATGCAAGAAGGAGACGGAAGAAAGAGCAGTATGATTACGAAAGAATAAAATAAAGATGATATAGGATGGAAAGATAGAGGCCCGAGCCCAACAAAACTGGAAGAATGCTTTTAAAAAAGAACTTAACTAAGTGATATATTAATTTTATAACTACAACTCCGTAAGGCTTTAAGGTTATTCGAAGTGCCTTAAATTCAACAGGACAACATATTGAAGTAATAATTACGAGAAAGGATGGCACATATACAAAAATTTGTAATTAAATCTAAATTTTTTAAAAACGATTTCCATAGAACCTATTAAGCTATTATGGTACTCAAAAGAATTGGTATTAGTTGGTCGGTATTAATAGTGATGTAACAAGTTACCGAGGTAACGTGACTTATCATCTGTCAGAGAGAAACAAATGCAATGGATCTATAGATTTACAAATACTACATTGTTAAAAAATATGTTCTATCTTTTGAATGAAAAAAAAATCCAATTCTGTTAAACTTCACTCAAAATGTCGCAGACAGATACCAAACTTATAACTATTACATATATTTATATGTATATATATATATTCTATTGGAGGTTAAAAAGAAATTGACCGTTGTTAATAAATTCGGCTATTTCCAATTTTATCTCGTGTCATAACAGTGCTTGATGAGATAAGGGACAATTTATCTTTTCCTTTCAAACGTCACCTTTGCGGAAATTGGTTAGATTATGCTTTCATCACAACATATACAAGAGGATAAATAAAAAATATATAATGAACGCTTTTTGTTATTAAAATCGTCAAAGACTTGAAATTCAATATATACTTTCAAACTTTCTATAAGATAGATTAGAGTATCGTATTGATTTCACTTTATAGTTAAGGATAATACTTAAAAAACTTTTGATGGCCGCAGACAGTTATTATATACTGATGGTGCTTATGTTACAGAACATTAATAAGCAGACATTCATCATTATCATCCTTTCAGTTTATTATAATCCACTATTGAATATGGGTCCTCACAATCGATTTTCAACGCGACCGGTTCGATGTCGCCCAATCTAACGATTGTCTATGATCGTTATCAGGTCTTCGGTTTAACACGCATACAGAAATAACTGAGTACTAAAAGATATTGTTATTAATAAACTAACTGATGTAAGAGTGAGTGGCCGTGTCCAAATTGATTAAAACTTTTCTATTGCTACATTAGAGTCGGTTAATTAAGGATTTCACTCCGAGCACCTATAACGAAATTGCTTTATAACAAAACCATACATAATGTGTTACATCGGTTTTGTTTATTACTCATTGTCGATGTTACATGCCGCAAACTTTCTAACTACTGTACCCAAGTCTGCTAAATGTTAGAATAAAGTAATAAATTATCACAACTACAAATGAGCTGTGCATGCTGCTGTCGTTTCTTTATGTATCCTGACAAGTTATATTTCGTTTTGATTTATCTATCAAATTTTTATGTAATGGGGATTAGATATATTGTATACTAGCTGTTCCCCTTCTCTTTATTAACACCCACGCAACTTCCTTTGGGGAAGGATTTTTGTAAAATCGATTCCTAGGTCTACCTTGAAATGGCAGAAGCAATATCTCTACCAAATTTGGAGTATTTACGTCCAATAGTTTCGGAGATGAATTATTAAATCTTTGGATATCTCTTATTTATATATAGATACCTGCATTTCTAAACCTTTTATAATAAAGTATAAAATATCTAACATATCATAGAATAGTTATAAAAACATAAATGTTTTTTGAAGCCAATAATAGATGATAATGTTTTAGATGATCATACTTTGATCGATTTTGTTCTTTAACGGATACTAAAGGCTAATAAGGAGGCGATTTAGTTGATGAGTGTGAACATTTCTGTTAAAACCATCATATTTTGAATGTGAAGCTTGTTGTGTGAATAGGATTTTATGAAACGAAATTGTGTAACGAAAAAGAGACAACTAAATATGTATTTATAGGATTTAGGCTTTGAGAGAATGAGATGAAACACGTTCTATATAATTTTCTTTATCCTTCGTCTACTCTTTGAACTATGATTAGTCGCACGTCCACTACTCAACAGTCTCGTACATAAAATGAATCAGTTTATACCTTTACTAAAGTATTATTTCAAGTTTTTTTTTTTAGATTCGAGCGGGACGTTCACCTGATGGTAAGTGATACGCCGGTCCATAACAACGTGGAATTAGCTAGTAACGATGATACACAGATTAACATATTGTGCTCGCTTTAAGACATAAATGGTTAAATCTCGTTATCCCAGTAATATGATAAGCTAGGACGCCTTTCAAACCAGAACACAGTAATGTTTGCAAGTTTCTGTTTAGCGGCGGAAATAGGAGGTTCCAATCTACTTAATCTCTAGCAACAGAAACCAGTAGTGTGTAGTGTTTCAATTTATCTATTTTGTTTGTTGTCTCTCTCTTTCTCTGTTCACTCTCCTCTTCCCACCTTTTTACGGTATATTCATCTCATTCTCATAAATATAAGAAAAAGAATAGCCAGCATATATTCTATAAACATTGCGATGGGTATGGTAAATGTTCATGGAGCTGGTGGAGCAGCCTGCTGTTCGGGGCCGGTGCGTAACGAGATGTGTTGCGTCACTGTTGGTAATTGCGTTGCGCTTTCGCCGCTGCGAATCTCGTACATTGCGACAGACGATCATTTTTTTTTTCACCCGAGGACACTGAACATCAGCAATCTGACGCAATGCGATCTAGCGTGAGAATCGCAGCGATGGAACTGCGCGCAATCGTTAAATACGAATTTAATCAGCGGCTAAATGAATACTCCAGAATATGAACACTCATATTAGGATATTTATTCTACACAGCTACGAGACTAGCGAGATGTTCACCTGATGGTAAGAGAGATTATGATATACCAACCTCCACCACACAACTTCACATTATGCTCGTTACAGCACAGTTCAAACGAACCGGAACAGAGATGTTTGTACATTACTGTGTGATAGCAGAAATATAATTTTTTTTACGTGATTAACCGACGAGACGAACGGCACGTTCACCTGATGGTAAGTGATACGCCTGCCCATAATAATGTGACGCTAATTAGGATTATATACACTGTACCATATTGCGTTCGTCGCCTGAGATATTTGGCGGTAGAAATAGGCGTTGCAGTGATACCTATCTAGATGGACTCCGGCAACGGAGATCTACCACGCACTTAGGTACCATCCCAGAGTCCCTTTCAATCACTAAGATATATTATACAAACGTTACTGTTTCTTAATGAAGATGCTAGTGAAATTACTGGAGTAACAACAATTGGGTTTTCATCTGGGATATGAAATACAATATCTTCAACATCAATTTATAATCTAGACGACTAAGCAGGGTATAATTCCAAGGTATAGATAACAGTCTTCTCTAAGACTGTAGATCCCGTAATAGAAGACCCGAGCATTATTTACATTGTATTACTACTTCAAATCTTTCTCCCTGTTTCCTTCTATCATTCCAGTTCTCTCTTTCTCTTTTTTCCTATTTTATATATTTTTTTCTTTCTTTCATTCATCGTCTTAATGATTTTGATATGACGCTCTTTGTTAATTCTTTACAATCTCTGTGACCGTTACCAGCTTACTGTGCTCGTCAATCAATCAATTGACTAGCTGAAATGGTGATGATCACATATTGAAATCTTGACTAGTATGTGATTGGTATAAAAATATATTTGTTACCATCAGGTGAATGTCTTCGCAGTCGCAGAGACAAAAAGATTGTCGCAGCGATAGTCTGTCCCATTGTTAGTGTCTGAATGAGAACGTAAAGTCGAGTGGGAGAGTTCACGATTCAATTTCGTAACAATAAAAAAAAATCAAATATATTACTATTGCTCATTGTATGGTTACTGGGAAATTTGTAAATTTTACTGGGATGATAAAATTTTCTCAAAAAAGAGCAACGTTAGCAATATATTTCAAGATTTCTTTATCGACTTCTCTTATTGTTTAAGGCTGAAACTATATCTACGTATGAGAGAGATTTTTATTTCCTAGTAACAGATCTCCCTTGTGTGGATGTGGGTGTGTAAGGGATCCCGTAAAACAATTCACGAGATCCAAGCCAATCTCAACTGCTGGTTGTGCACCCGATTAATCAAAAAACGAGGTTTTGGCTCCCACCAACCCTCAATGCGCCAGCGTGTTGAGAAGCCTTTCGATTGACGGCAAGTGGGACCGCCGATGTGGTGATCTTCGAGGGGAGGGAGAGAGGCTATGTCAAGCAGGAGACGTCAATCGGCGGATGATATTTCTCTCGCTGGAGACCAACTCGATAGGTACCACCAAAGCCAAAATATAATTTGTTCAAGTGACAAGAACGACGTGTTGTATAGTAAACTTGCTATGTTACCCAGTTAGGGTCAGATACTCCTTACTAATTATTAAATTACGGTCCAGACTGTCGCGTCAAAAAAATAATTATCCTATAACTTTTTTACACAACTGTACTATAATGTAAGTAGTATAATATAGTATAATGTAGTAAAATGGTTGCCAGTCTTTGTAAGTCTACAAATAAAGGAGCCTGAAAATTCTAACGTAATGGACTAGTCGGCTGCCTTTAAGGCTTTGTTCCATATATTTTCTTTAATATTAAATTTCGTATTAAAATAGATCACTGATGATTTATGGTCCTTTCACATTCTTTTGACTCCGTTAAAGGAAAAGAAAATCATCAAATTTAAAGCAAACTTCTTCACAATGTTTCATTATTTAGAAACAGCCTGTCATATTTTAGAGTAATATTAATATATTTAAAAATGAAGGAAGAAGAGATGAAAGGATATATGTATGTAGATAAAGATAAGTATCATACTGGACGAAGAAGGTGGGAGACCGGGATTGATGAAGTAGTCCTGCGATAACAGTTCCCCACCCGCTTTTGTCACAGTAATACCCCTGCAATTCCTGTTGGGGAAGAAATTTTGTAAAATCCATTCTTTGCTGATCTATAAACGGCAGATGCAATATTACTGTAAAATTTCAAGTCCTTATATATATCTAATGATAATGGGTTCAATTTGATCGCAAATCACGTGAAAACTAGTGAACGTATCGATATAGTAACATGATCATTCGACGCGGAATGATTTGTAGATGGTTATAGACTTTGGAATTTCATAGATCCGTCATCATTTTATTTATAATTATCTTTTATAAACATTTTCATTTCGTGTTATTCATGAGGTTGCTATAGTAACGGTTGGTATATAAAGTCATTTGCGGTTGCGGTTGCTCTCAAGGTATATTTCAGACAAATTTCAAGTTTCATTCTATATTATGGCCAGCGAAGCGGATGAGGAACAGCTAGTATATATATATATATATATAAATGGGTGTGACTTAATTAATGGTTATGTCTCAAGTCGATTAATTATGAATTTAGATCGACTTCGGCAATATGTTGAATGTTATGCGATGTCGAATCGTTATGCTCAAATGCCAATTCACTGCGTAATCGTTATCATACTGTATAAATAATATATTACTATCTGTTTTTGACGCATTCCTGCCGGTTCGACAGGTTCTGATTGTAAAATACAAACGAGCTGGTAATTTCATTGCATACTAGTAATCTAACGATTATTCAGATTCGCGAAAGTATAAAGTTTATTTATAATAATAGTATAAAAAGTTTAAATAGTTCAATTAATAATTAATAATAATTAATTATTTTAGAAAAGGTTATAATGATATACTAGTTAACGATTCTAAGTGTAATCAGTTTACTATATTTTCAATTCAGTTTCTACTAGTTAAATCTAACCGATGTTGTAATGCAAAATATAGACATTTTAAAAACAAGGATGTATTATTAATAACTTTACTAATATTTTGTTTTTATAAACATAATAAGCGGACTTGTTGAAAGTGTCTTGTTAATGTTGAATTCACGAAAGTTGGAATAAACGTACGCGAATATATGAATAGGAACATTCGTTACATACCTATACCATACTACCTACCTATACATATTATTTAAGAGTATTACTAGATATAATGTTAATGCTTTATCTAGAAGTTTATATATTGTGGAAATATACTATCTAGTAAATTATCTAAATTTTTTTTTATGCTATTAAGCGGCTAGACGAGCGGGTTGTTCATTTGTTGGTAAGTAATACTATGATAATTTTATACAGTACACCAAATTGTACTCGTCGCCTTAAGACTTAAGATTTTGAGTCTCGTTACCTCAGTAATTACATTAGCTATAGTGCCTTATAAACCGGAACATAGTAATCTTTGTACAGTATTGTGTAGCGGCTGCATCAGGCGCTGCGGTGTAGTAATCATATTTCAGGAGGAAGTCGTTAAAGTTAAATCTTTAAAGACTTCCTTCTAAAAATTATTAAAAAATTAGAAAATAAATAGAAGTGTAGTTACGGTATGGAACTTGGCGGTAATTAGTAAAAAAAATATATATATTCGCATATATAAATACAGTGCAATTATTGATGCCAAACTAACGGCCGTATAATGAATTATTAATGGTGAAACGGCGAGTTGGAGAACACAGCTGAGTGGGTACGCTGGTGGGGATTGCGGTAAGGTATGCGAGGATTGCTTCCATGTATTGTTCAAATGCGAAGATATTGAAACTCCTTTAAATTATTGTTGTAATAATATTATCTATTCTTGTTAGTCTAGTACGTTCTATCGACTAGACGGGCGGGGCGTTGACCTGATGGTAAGTGATTGGCTTGCCCATATCAACGTAGATTAGAATAAGAGTGTTGTGGCTGTCCAGGTGGATTTAGAGAAATCTTATAATTATCCAAAACTCTCAATATCTTTGTATGTTAAAATTTATATTGCGCTTGTCGATTTTAGACACAAAATGTTAAGTCTCGTTATATCAGTAATTTGACAAGGTTATGTGGGGCTTCTACTAAAACCTTCTCCGTGGTCTCCCTGAGTGCATTAGGAAGGGCCCCGGGATCTCCTATGAATCGCACAGGTGCCTCCCTGCACTGTAGCTAAAACATGCCACGGAAGGGCAAAGCCCTTCTTATCACCCACGCTGTGCTATGGCAAATACAAGATCACCATGCATTTGCCGTCCTCCTAAGGCTCGCTTATTGAGCTCTGAGAGACCCCGCCCTCAAAGACCGTGAACCCGAGGACCCTTTTAGTCGCCTTGTACGACAGGCAGGGGAAACTTTAGTCCTATTCTTAGTAGCCCGAACTACAGGGTTGTATTAAAATATGGAACGCTTCACGATTTTGTATATCATCCTCGCGCAGGGGCCATGCTAATCTTCTCTGTGTTGTTCCAATTTATTTAAATCTGGAAGCAAAGCAAGTACCAAGTACCGAAGCAAGTAACCGACAACAGAGGCTTACCACCGCAATTTATTTAAATATTAACAATTGGCTTATTTACTTGCGAAACGTGTTCGTGTAGGACGTAACAGTGTGATGCCGTCGAAAGTACGAACTCCTGCGCAGAATGAATTCGAATTGGCCATTGATCTTGACACTATTAAAACGAATCTATCACGATTACATAACTCGATATTACGTTTATCGGCCAGAGTATTAGCATTTCGACTGCGATGCAGTAATCGAACATCTATTATTTAAGAATATAGAAATCATTACATCTATAGAAGATATCTAGAGATGCATTGATTGATTAAGAGGTCTTCTAAACTATTAGACGTAATCACTCAAAATTCGGTAGAGATATTGCTTCTGCCATTTAGAGGTCAGTTAATAATGAATTATACAAAATTCTTTCCCCAACGGGATTTGCGGGGGTGTTACGGCCAGCAAACCGAGAGGGTAACAGCTAGCGATCTATAAGATTAATTACGGAGCAGTTACAGCCGTTTTTGGAATTAATGACTTAAAACATTATTTATATTGATTTTATATCATATATGTAGATTGAAAACTTTACAATGAGATGTATGGTATATGCTTATACTCCTCAAGTCGTACTTTCTCATGTCGATAGTCGTGACCATCTCTACCACGAGGGGAATTGAAATAGATCATCTCTATTGGAACTTGATTGTGCGTTTCGTAAAAAGCGATTTAGACAAAACGTTAGAAAAAGAGTACGGGGTTTTTTTTTATTTTCACTGGCATATTTTATATGTACTGGTAGTAGATGAAGATATCTAGGTAGCTACCACCATAGCTCTTATTTGTGCCGCCAAACAGTAGCGTGCAAACATTACTAAGTTCTTATTTGACAGGGATGTAGTATAATACTGCGGTAATAAGACTTACCTTATCTCTTAAAGCGAGGAGCACAATGTGGTGCAAAGTTTATCATCCTTATGCTAAATTGTCATGGACAGACGTATTACTTACTATCAGGTGAATACCTCATTTGTCTCGTTCAAAACTTTAAAGCGTTTTTCTTGTGACCAAAGAATTTTCTATAACCGGATCCGAAAAGGTGTTGATAATATATATTCACCGAATTTAAACTAGCAAACTCGTTTAAGTATATATGACACACTTAACTAAACAGTACAACGTAAAGTTGACATCAAGTTATTAAATCATTGAATTCAAGTTTTAAACAAGTTATATAAGAGACGGCGCGAGTCGCATGCCGACCGCAATCCGACCTACCTGCATATTATTGACGTGATTACTATTCAAACTCTGATGTTCAGAATACGTCGCGAATTGAATTTTTTTTCTAACACATGTCCTCAATTTCAAGTGACAGACTTTGATCGTCGAAAATATTCATCTGTTTTCTGAAGATGTTAAGCACTTGAAAGTCATATCATATAGTTCATCTAATACTGAACCCGTGGATTCGCGGCTCGGATGCACGATCTGTTTTTTTTTTAAAAAAAGTATGCTACTTAGATTGTAAGTTATCCGACGGCGGATCTTCGTATTGTATCTGTATTTTTGTTTTCTGGCGAATCTACTTGGTCGTCGGCCTCACCCACCTCTCACAAGCGAGGGCGTCGAAATTTGGAGTGTGTTGGTTGTGTCTGAAGCGTGTGTGGTGACGTGGGTGTTGTTGGTGACGATTTAATTGGGCGTGGTGTTCGGGACCCTGGGGAAGTCGGATTTAGAGCACGCCGTGGTTTGCGCTTATTGGCCTTGGTAGAAAATATTCCGACTTTGCTAGCAATATAGTCAGAACACAACACTATTATGGCGGTAGGTATACAAAACTCTACATCTTTCTTCTCTTGCCGAGATCATGTCAGCTATAATAAATATATATATATATACTCATGTTTATGTATATATGTATTTGTATATTATTCTTCTTTTTATTCGATTAAGAGACGAGACGAGTAGAACGTTCATCTGATGGTAAATGTACTCTTGCCCAGAACAACTTGGAGTTGTTTAGGGTGGTATAAACTGCACCAAATTGCGCTCCTAGTCTTGAGACATAAGACACTAACTCTAACCGGAACACAGTACCGTTTTTAGTAAAATCTGTTTTATAATATATGTACTTGTTATATTTGTATGTACTGTATTTATTACGTTTTATATATTACAATCTATACACACACTGGATTCAAACAGCGCAAGACCGTGCTTTGTGGAAAATATTACAAGAGACCTATGTCCAGCAGTGGACAGACGTCCTTCGGTTGAAATAATGAATGATGATACACACACAGAGATTCTTTGACTCATCACGAGATATCTGAAACTGTTATACGTAAACACTCAAAATTTGGTACAGACATAATTTCTGCCGTTTAGGCGGCGGAAATAGAACCTGCGATCATACCAACCTATTTAGGTATCCGTGATGACCATCTGGGCGCTAGTAACAGACCTACCACCTCTTAATAATTTCAGTTGAAACTGTGTTTTTTTTATGTACCTTCTGATTTTTTTTTATAATTATTGTATAATATGCGTTAAACATAATAACGATTGAATTATATCGACGGTCTTCTTGCGAGAGAAAGCCTCGTCTCTTAATAAGGGTAACAAGAGGGTTGTTTATATTTTTATTTTATATAAACGTTTAATATGTCGATTTGTGCTAGTTTGCACCCATAGAGCGTGTTTGTAGACTCATAAATATAGATAGAAGCTTTATATTGTCTATAAAATTTTGATGAGGGATAAGGGAAAGAATATCTCGACGTCGAGACGTATCCAGTGTCGGCTTTATAAGGATTTATTGATCGGCCATAGACGTATGATTGACTTGTTAATACGACAATGTTTTTTTTTATTTATTTACTACCGCTTGATCTTCAATAGGTGGAGGAAAGCCAGTTTTATATTCTACTGAATGAGAGGAACGGGATATTGACCCCAGTAAGTTATACGATTATAATTGCCGCTGGTTAGAAAGTTGAAACTGCATCGCGCTTAGTTCATCGTTTTGATACATAAGTTGTTGTCTTATTACCACAGTAATTATACAACAACAGCCCTTTAAAAAATGACAGTTTATACCTAAGATTAGTATCTTCAAACTGTTCATATTTTACTAATAACAGAAGAAATCTCTGTGGTATTGTGGCCGTTAATACATCCGAAGAACTTTACATGGTTGAACATCAACACAATATTAAGAACAAACCTTATTAATATCTTTACTGAGATTTGAAACTAAAAGGATTCTTCCTTCTTCTTTTCAGTAGTTTCTAAATACCTAAAACATTTCTTTCCTTGTATATACAATATTTACGTAGATTACAGAAACAGTTTATCTATTTTTTTACAGTTTTTCTTCAGTTACATTTCAATTAGTTGTATTAAAACTCCTTACAAGTGATCAATTTGTTGTACTTGTTGTTTAAGGGCGGAGAGTTCTGATGGTCCTATTTTCAATAGTATTTAATTAAAACTATATAAGGTTAAAATTTTATTCACACATTTTTAAACTTAATCTTAAATAGATTTTTTTGCATTTATAAAGATAATAACGTCATTATAGCACTAACGCAATTTATTCATATAGCAACACCTCTTATTATATCTTTGGTAGTTTAGATGTTGGTTCAACAATTCCACAACTATTATGGCATTGGAAACGAACTAGGGTTCTTCTACTGTTAGAAGGTACAGGTTAAGTGTTGATACTATTGAGATAATTAATGTATTCTTATAGTTTAACTTGCTATAATATCTTTTAATTAAAATGAACGTATGTATTTTCCGCAGCAAATATGAACGCAGCGATTATACATAGCGGACGTGGACTTTGAGGTCGAAAATATAAATTTAGAGCGTTATATATAGTAAAGAAATATTTCCACAAAAACATATATTGTTAGGTTTAAACATATTTCAAATACAAACTTTCATATTAATTGAGCAGCCTCCACTGCGGAGCTCAAACTATGTTAATCGAGTTTGATATAAAATTCGTGTAACATTCTCTGGTTACATATAATTTAATTGTAACCTTATTAATATCCTCCAAAAGTCGACTTTTATACGCCAAGTATAGTCTACACGTTGCAAATTAATTATTGAGAGCGTACGGTTTCAATAAAAACTAACGGTTGCTTTCGATTGATTTCTAGAAGTAGGAAGTCATATTGAGCCACGTACATATATATTTATGTAACAGAGCTTCGTATATGATTTAGGAATATACTAAGTTTAGTATCTTATCGAAAAATAATATTTTTAAAATTTCCTTAGTGTAAATATACTCTTCAAAATTTCAAAAAAAAAAACACAGGGTTCGAATATGTGTATGTAATATACTTGTATAATATTTTACTTAATGGTATGATACTTATAATTATTTATTACTTAGAAAATGAGATTTTTAGCTAAAAAAAACTATTATTGACGATAGCAACATTAAGTTGAGAAGGTTTCGTTAAAATCCTTTACAAATGCCTCACAGAATGAAGTCTGAAATGTCCATAGAAATGTTACCTCCAAACGTAAATACAAACGTTATTACTTAGCCAGTATAAAGTCTAGACTTCAAAGTGCATTCTAAGCTTTAGTTTAATAAAAGTTTTTGTTAGTTGCCCTAATAGAATATAATCAGACCTATAAAGTAGAACATAGGCCGGTATATGTATAAAGCTGGTCCCGTTATAGACTATGATAGAAAAAGTTCTAACTGGACTCTGACATCTTTGGTAAGTGGACTCTGAAGCTACTGCACAACTTTCACTGTCTATATTCTTACCAACGTATGATATAATATATTACAAAGTATATATAGTCCTTTTAATACATGTATTGTTGATGCTGTTTTACGTCTTTAATAAGGAATATAAGAGAAGATTAGAAATCATCAGTACACAGCTAAAATCAAATTTCATCTATTTTATGATTGTAGATTATTTATTTTGTATTCTAGTTTGATAAAAATCTTATGAAGCTAAGAATAGAGAAAATATACTTACGTTTAATATTCCAAATAGTTGTCAACACGCACATTGACGTATAGAAATAATTAGATAAAGAGCAGGCGTGTAACGGGAGTGCCTGGCGCGGTACACGGAGTGAGACTGGAGGATCGGCGCCGGCGCAGGTGAATGTGAGCGTCACTTGCCGATCGGTGCTTATGTTAAGTTACAACTTAGTGCCGCACTTGCATCGAGTGCTGTAGCGGCTCCGTAAGCTGGCGGGCAAGTAGCGGTGTACATTGAACTTTGCGGCGTATTTGAATGGACGACTGCCATGCCCCTCGGGCGTGCGACGCCACTGCGATTTTTATTCCACTCGCGTATTAAAGTTTTTTTTTTTTTTTTAGTTTTAATTGAGACATCACTCACCGTCTAGGCCGTGTAACAGGAAACGACGCTCATTTCCGATTCTTTTGTTCGATTAAAATTGTCTAAATTTAATCACTGCACCTACTAACATTTCTGTTAAACTACAATATAGGATAGACGTTGGGCTTTTTGTATAACTTATGCATCACTTGTTAAATAAGTATTGTAGCATACACAATCAAATATTTGTGATAACACACACAAAAGTATAGACAAATTTGTTATTTACTAAGAACAAGGTTACTTAGTATCTTATTTAATTATTGTAGTTAACAATTTGTGAAATAAAACATTTTATATACTAAGTATTCGTAGTCATAGTATTGTAATGTAGTTACTCGAAAATAGCTGGTACGTTAAGTTTTTTTACTATCATTGTTTTATTAAGGAACTTCCTGTTTAAATATAAAAAATTCCTTTCGAGTGGATCTTGTGCAGCTCTTGTATACTACGCATCTTCGAGAATCGTTCGGCCCAAGGCCGGCGGGTGGTGGCTTGGTCAACAGGTTTCGTTTTATTATCATTCTTGTCACAATGAGAATGTGCCGTACCAGCGTGAATTGTTTTGGACATTGTTAATTTTACTATACCACCAGCAACATTGAGATCTACTAAAAAATCTACAATAAATCACTTATTATGATAAACAATCTATTCTGAACAGTAGACATTATAAAGAAGTGATCGATGTGGAGATCATTGGGGGAGGCCTATGTCCAGTTGTGGTCGTCTATCGGCTGATGATCATGAAAAAGATTTGCATGTAAAGGACATGGACTAACTATACTATACAATAACGACAAATAAATAAGATCTTGGTTCAGTCTCTATTTATATACAAAAATATTTAATAATTTCTCATAATTTTTATGACTTTTACCATCAGGTAAACATTATGATAATCTTGAAGGTGGTACACAAAATTTGCTTTTAATTTTATGCGATTTAGCTGGTGGTACTATTATCAGAGATCTAGTTATATACAACTCACCTCATACTCAGACCAAGGAGGTATACGCAAATATTATTGTCTCTTGGTTATAAGGGCACTGATATCATGGAATGCAGTGTAACATCTTAATCATCAGCCTCCATGGTTATATTACCTTTTTAGTATTGATCAGCGCTTCGCGATGTATACATGATCGTAAAAGGATATATTGCCTAAGTGTTTTTTTATTCGACGAGACGAGCGAGATACACCTGATGGTAAGTACATCTGCGTATAAAAAAGCGCTAATTAAGATGATATAGACATCACCACATTGTGTTCGTCGCCTTAGACTTTTAGTTTTCCAACGCCCTTCAAACCGTTACACAGTACTGTTTGGCGGAAGAAATGGGAGCAGCGGTGGTCTGCCTGGATAGTATCCGGCAACAGTCCTATTAGCAGTGATGATAATGACATGTTTTATATATACACATATATATATATTTAGGTATATAAATGTATAAATATATCATTATATATAAGAATATAATCGCGTCTAAATAAGTAAAGCTTTAAGCGAGCTACACTGTAATTACTTTCATATCTTTAACTTTATCGCCCACGACGTTCGTTAAGTAGAATTAACTTAATTATTCACAGAGTAATTATATGCTTCTTGAATGTACGCTTTATACTTAACTGCCCCTGTGGTGCAACGGTAAAACACTTGTAATATAACAGAAACGTCCCCAGTTCGATACAGTTTAGAAAACTTTGCAATCAATCAAAAATAACGGAAGCACAACAGAATTAAGTACAACTTTCAATTAACTTGAAGTAACTTATGAGAAGTATGAGTTGTATCAATGTTGTGATAGATCAGTTTGTAGGTCGGTCGTACATCTCAAAGACCAGGTTCGATCCCAACAGATCTTGTTCTTCTACAAGGAGAGAGACAAATAATCCACTACAGTTATGTACGGGTTGGTGGTTATCACTTCCTTTAAAGCTGTTCTTGGAATTTCCTTTGGATGATTTTATTCACAGGAAGCTCAAGATCAGTAGTATGATACTCACTGCATCTTCAACCCCTATTTTTTATTCGACAATACGAACGAGACGTTCATCTGATGACAACAAAAACCTGGCCATGATAGCATGGCGTGGATGATATACACAGCAAAGATGTTAAATTTCATTTCCTCAGAAATTTCACTAGCTGCAACACCCTTTAAACTGGATTACAGTAATGTTTACATACTATCCTATTTGGCGACAGAAATAGAAGCTGCGATTGTACCTACTTAGACAAACACCTGTCACCTATAAATAGAGCGTAGTTCCACCTCATCACTGTTCTATCACTGCTTCATATGTTATCATACTAGCTGTTCCTCGCTGGCTGTAACAACCTGGCAACTGACTTTGTGGAAATAATTTTCTAAAATCCATTCTTAACTGATATCTAAGTGGCACTAACAATATCTCTACCAAATTTTGAGTGTTTATGTCTAATAATTTCGGAGATCTCGTGATAAAGATTGTTAGTTGATTCTGTAGCATCTTCTAGAATGTTTCTAATGAAAAATATTACTTTATATGAACCACAAAAGAGGTTTATCCACATAAAGGTGTCCTCGTGACTATAGAACTGAGAATGCGTTGCTCAGTATTGGATCATCTATCACACGTGCGTTAGCATCATTTTAATGTCTCCTTCATCATTTTAATTGCTCTATAAAATCGCTGTTCATCTTTAAATGGGTTTATGAGATGCCATCTTTGTTTATTCATCGTTTCTTCTTGCCTTTGTTACAGAGAACAAGCAGGAAGTTATCGATGTTTCTTCGTCTCTTTATTATATCATACTTTCGATTCAGATGATTCTATTCATTGGGAAAAGTATATATGAAAGTTGAACTTGTAAAATTGTAAAAAGTTTCATCAAGGTTGAAAAAAGAAAAGATTTTGCTTCCGTTGAATTATTGTTCTGTTTTGATTATTCTCTTTATATTGCAAAGAATACATTTAATTGATCTCGTGAAAAAGTAATTGCAATAAAGAACTAAATTTCACTAAACAGGACTATTTTCCTTTTAACGGTTTTTATTTTAAAGTATTTATATGGATATAAAATACAATAATGCAATATGTCTTATATTGATTGATGGATGTATGGTGTCATTCCTAACCATCAAGCTAGAGACAGTCGTCTCATCAGATATTATTTAAAAAAATAAAATAAAAGTAGTATATACTACTTCCCACGCTTATTAATGTTATTAAAGAAATTACACGTTCAAATTGATTTACATGATGTTTAACCGCGGTTTAACAAAAGGTTATCTATTTGGTTATGTAAACTCGTTTAAGTTAAACAACGCCCGCTCACGATGAGGAAGTGCAAAACATTATTACTCGGCAGTTGAAAACGTGTGAAATCTCCTGTAATGGGTGTGTCAGATGCCGGAAATAGTGAAAAAAAAGAAAACCTATACATCATCACTAATATGTATAGAAAAAATTCACGCACTGACAGTTGGTAATACTACCAAGTTTCTCTTAATTGGACTAGTAACTTGTTTAAGGTTGGGGGTAGTTGCTGAAGTTGATGTTAACAGAATTGAAGCTTTATTTTCGGTTGACATGATCATCATCAGCATTTCTTAATCCACTTTTGGATATTGAGCTTCCGCCCGATGCGGTCCTCAGCGTTTCGTATCCATACAATTCGTCGTCCTTACGATGTCGTCGGTCCGTCTCGAGGATTAACGTTATACACCCCTCCGTTCCCTACGGCCTCTACTCTCAAGATTTTCGTCCCCCATCGGTGATCACTGCCACTTCATCTTGCACATTTTGAGATCTAAGTCAACAACCTTAGGTCTACATTCGGTTGATCATCTAGACAACGTGGAAAGAGTAAGCGAAGATAAAACAAACTACATATCAAATGTAGAAGATCGATTGAAAGTAACTACTTTTGGATAAGGTTATATCTAAGAATGAGAATCAGATGAGTTGAGAATTCATCATACAATACGATGATCAGCGGTACGGTAGGAACTGGATGCTGATGAAGGTTGGATTAAAAGTCATCCGTAGGGTGAGACCTATATCCATTAGTGTATGACCACAGGCAAATGAAGATGCCAACATGTTAATTAAGATACAATTAGTTCCAGCTTCCTTTTTGTTTTATACAAAAGTAATAGAGCGTTAATAAATAATTAATACGAATTATTTTGAGGGTGGTTCGGCGATAACGAATCTCATTATCTACAATAGTGGTTAGAACAACCTTAAAAGCATTATATCCAGAAAATTAAAAGAATTATCCAGAAAAGTTTACTGTGAGGAAAAGTCTACTGCGAGGAAAAGTTTACTGCGAGAAAAAGTCTTCTGCATGGAAAAGTATCCTGCCAGGACATCTACTGCAGGGAAAAGTTTACTGCGAGTAAGTTTACTGTGTGGAAAAGTCTACTGCGAGGAAAAGTTTACTGTGTGGAAAATTCTACTGCAGGAAAAGTTTACTATATGGAAAAGTCTACTACGAGGAAAAGTTTGTTGTAAGGAAAAGTTTACTGCAAAGAAAAGTTTACTGCGAAGAAAAGTCTACTGCAGGGAAAAGTTTACTGTGTGAAAAAGTCTACTGCGAGGAAAGTCTACTATGAGGAAAAGTCTACTGCGAGGAAAAGTTTATTGTAAGGAAAAGTTTACTGCGAGGAAAAGTTTACTGCGAGGAAAAGTCTACTGCAGAGAAAAGTTTACTGCGGGGAAAGTTTACTGTGTGGAAAAGTCTACTGCGAGGAATAGTTTACTGCGAGGAAAGTCTACTATGCGAAAAAGTCTACTGCCAGAACGTCTACTGCAGAGAAAAGTTTACTGCGAGGAAAAGTTTACTATGTGGAAAAGTCTACTGCGAGGAAATGTCTACTTCAAGGAAAGTTTACTGCGAGGAAAAGTTTACTGCGAGGAAAAGTTTACTGCGAGGAAGTTTACCGTGTGGAAAAGTCTACTGCGAAGAAAAGTTTACTGTGTGGAAAACTACTGCGGGGAAAAGTTTACTGTGTGGAAAAGTCTACTGCGAGGAATAGTTTACTGCGAGGAAAAGTATACTGCTATGGCGTCTACTGCAGAGAAAGTTTACTCCGAGGAAAAGTTTACTGTCTGGTAAATTCTGCTGCAGAGAAAAGTTTACTGCAGAGAAAAGATTACTGCGGGGAAAAGTTTACTGTGTGGAAAAGTCTACTGCGAGGAATAGTTTACTACGAGGAAATTCTACTGCTAGGACGTCTACTGCAGGGAAAGTTTACTGCGGGGAAAGTTTACTGTGTGGGAAAGTATACTGCGAGAAATAATTTACTGCGAGGAATAGTTTACTGCGAGAAAAAGTTTACTGTAAGGAAAAGTTTACTGCGAAGAAAAGTTTACTGTGTGGAAAATTCTACTGCGGGGAAAAGTTTACTGCGGCGAAAAGTTTAATGTGTGGAAAAGTCTACTGCGAGGAAGTTTACTGTGTGGAAAAGTCTTCTGCGAGGAAAAGTTTACTGTGTGGAAAAGTCTACTGCGTGGAAAAGTTTACTGTGTGGAAAATTCTACTGAGGGGAAAGTTTACTGCGAGGAAACGTTTACTGTGTGGAAAAGTCTACTGCAGAGAAAAGTTTACTGCGGGGAAAAGTTTACTGTGTGGAAAAGTCTACTGCGAGAAATAGTTTAGTGCGAGAAAAGTCTGCTATGAGGAAAAGTCTACTGCTAGGACGTCTACTGCAGGGAGTTTTTACTGCGGGGAAAAGTTTACTGTGTGGGAAAGTCTACTGCGAGAAATAGTTTACTGCGAGGAAAGTCTACTATGAGGCAAAGTCTACTGCTAGGACGTCTACTGCGAGGAAAAGTTTACTCTGTGAAAAAGTCTACTACGAGGAAATGTTTACTATGTGGAAAAGTCTACTGCGAGGAAAAGACTACTACGAAGAAAGTTTACTGCGGGGAAAAGTTTACTATGTGGAAAATTCTACTGAAGGGAAAGTTTACTGCGAGGAAAAATTTACTGTGTGGAAAATTCTACTGCAGAGAAAAGTTTACTGCGAGGAAGTTTACTGTATGGAAAAGTCTATTGCGAAGAAAAGTTTACTGTGTGAAAAATTCT
Source organism: Ornithoptera alexandrae (assembly GCA_029030555.1). Classification (NCBI taxonomy): domain Eukaryota; kingdom Metazoa; phylum Arthropoda; class Insecta; order Lepidoptera; family Papilionidae; genus Ornithoptera; species Ornithoptera alexandrae. The sequence continues at coordinate 10,455,051 of JARDVY010000023.1, read as the reverse complement.
ACTGTGAGGAATAGTTTACTGCGAGGAAAAGTATACTGCCATGACGTCTTTTGCAGGGAAAAGTTTACTGTGTGGAAAATTCTACTGCAGGAAAAGTTTACTGCGAGGAAAAATTTACTATGTGGAAAAGTCTACTGCGAGGAAAAGTTTACTGTAAGAAAAAGTTTACTGCGAAGAAAAGTTGGTAGAAGAGTCCACTTTGTTAATCTTCCAGTGCTATTTCCTTTCGCTCGAATCAAAAACGAATAGGAATTATAGCCTTAGTGGAAAGTTACTATTATGTACGTGATAATACAATAGACATTATAAATAAATAAAATGATGATTAAAAAAAAAACTTTTTACTGTTATCTTATTTTTCTCATCATTATTTAGTCTGGAATAGTCTATAACAGCAATACTAAGTTTGTTATTAACTAACCATAAAGCTATTATTTCTTATTGTTTATTATTTACACTATAGTATACTATAGTTACCGTAGCTTTCTTTTGCATTGAACCGTCTAGGTAGATAAAATCTAGACTATTTCCGTTGCTAAGCTGTAGTCTATACACAGTTCAGTGATCCGGCGGTGAAGATAGTGAAATAACTGTACATATAAAATACTATATTATGAGTCTAAAGCGATAAAAACAATACGATGCAGTATTGAGAAATACGCGCCACATTGTAATAAGCAGTATCACTTAACATCGAGTGAACTTGTTATTCTGTCAAATTATCTTACCACTAACCATGCAAATTGTATTGAAATAATAAACCTGCGAAATTTTGTATTCAGTGTATATATCTCCGGATGTTGTTACCTTAGGAATATACAAGATTTTAGTTTTATGCTATTTCCGAAGCTAATACTGTAAAGTAGATCATCATCATCATTATGAACCTTTGTTTATCCACTGCTGGATATAGGCATTCCTCAGTCTTCCACCAAATGCGATACTTAGCTTCTCGCATCCATCCACTTCCGACCGCTCGGATGATGTCGTCGGTCCATCTGTAGAGAGGGCGTCCTACACTTCTGCGACCTGTACGCAGCCTCCACTCCAAGACTTTTCCCCCCCATCGGCCGTCACTGACACTGCACACATGGCCAGTCCACTGCCATTTCAGTTTGCAGATTTTGAAAGCTACGTCGACAACTTTAATTCTCCCTCGAATTTCTTCATTCCGGATTTTGTCCCTTAGAGAAATGCCAAGCATAGCTCTCTCTTTGAATCGGTGGACCAGCCCGATGGTCAGGTGCCATGTCTCTGCGCCGTAAATAAGAATGGGGAGGACGCACTGGTTAAAGAATAAAGGAGACACAAATAAAAAAATGTACTTGTTATCCTCAAATATGTCAGCTTTAGAAATGGGATTTCAGTGATCAGTATTATGTGATATGCACATAGTATGTCCAGGTTATCATCTATTTTAGTTAAAAAGGTGTTCCCATTCAAAAAGGATTCCGCCGTCTTCGTGTTCGTATATAATCTACAACGAGACCGGTCCATTTGCCTCTCAAGTGTACAGTGCTCTTGTATATTACTTTGATATCTCTTGTATGTAAAGGAAAATACATTTCCACATTGAACTCCGTAACGTCCGGGGCATAAACATAAATTTACCTTCAAATGGAATAATTTCACCGTCAAGATATGAAGTTTATGCTACAAACCGGTGTGGGCTGTGACATTAAAAATTGAACCTACTACCTGCAGTTATAGAGACGAATCGGATTTCTTATAATAATCTTATTAAATGCTTGATGTTTAACTGTAGTACCTGTCTGGAACTCAGACGGCAAAGATGTGGAGAGGAAAATGAAATGTTGAATGTATTTTAGTTTATAGCGAAAGTTAATTATACTTGAATTAATCTTGAGAAACGATTTGTACGTCATTGGTGAGTTCAGCTCCTATTTAAAGCTTCAACTTCCTCGTTTAAAGGCTATAACATTAGGTCCGTAGATATGAAATTGGCGTTTTGTACGGGAGGAATAAAAATTAATGTTTTTTTTTTTTGTAAAATTTTAATTAATCAAAGTATGCACCGTTGTCATCTATGCACTTTTGCCATCTCATAGGTAGGTCATTGATCCCTTTACTAACAAAACCATGGGGGCGAGAATCAATAAACTCTTTGAAGGAGGTTTGGACTGTCGTTTTCAAAACTTAAATGAACCAGCTAAATGAATTTATAAATTTGAATTTAGAATTCTTAACCGAAGAGGAGATATTTCAGATCAAAGTGGTCAGTACGATAAAACGCTAATTTCATATGTAAGGACCTAATAGTTGAATGGTAAAACATTGATGTATCCTTCAGTTCCTGGACTAGATATGAGTTTGGAACTTTGTAGGGTTTGTTCTAAACCGCTTGGGGAGTTTACTTAATCTTATTGTCAATCCACCGCCATAACAATATTATTGATTGTTAACATATCAAAGTTTAAGTATTTTGATTGTAGAACTATAATTATAATTGAATTCATATTATTGTTAAAAGCTAAAGCGTTTGATTTTGGTCTGTACAATCCTAGAGATGTGAATATCCGTTTATCGCTATGGGACTATAATTCTTTAAATTTTTGGGCCAAGGTGGTCAAAACAATGGCCAATTGCTAAACCCGTGGGAGTCTCCCAGGCGGCTCAGTATTTATGATCGCAAGTGCGTAGTTTCGCTATGGTATAAAATACAAGTTGAATAGCATATTTTACTTATTTTGTAACGTTGATTTTATTAATAAAAAATATAAATTAAGTACCACAATTCAATAATAATAAATTATTGTATAGAAGACAAGCGTTATTTTTAATAGATGTTGAAAAGAAATTTTAATAAATCTGTCAGGTTTGTATTAAAAAAAATAAAAATTACATAAAAGACCTTTATTTCAGACTCAAGATCTATATTAGTACACAGAAAAAAAGTACACTAATTAATAATCAAAACATTAAAAATCTCACCCGGGCCAGTTTATAAGTAAGGCAATGCAACCTCATTGCCAATTCTTGAACTATCAACTTACTACTACATTATTATATGATCACTTTCTTAACTGCTTGGCATTATAACTTTTGCACTTTCACTTCTGACTACTCTATTTTAAGATTCTATTTACATTTCACTATCAATGGGTTTTAGAAAAACTTTTGTCTAACCGGAAACGTTAGAGGCAAAACAATGGCGTGCGAGTCTCAACTGTTGTTTTACTCTTCAGAGAAACCGTTGGCGAATTAGCATGACACTAAGTCCCGTTGTTTTGTATTATCTTCATGTTAATAGCTTCTGACTTGTCTACAAACGGGTAAAGAAAGTGGAGAAATATTTAACTTCTCATCTCCATCCTCTACAAAAGAATATAAACAATAAAGAGTATTAGTTATGCTGTCAACAAATTGCGAAGTGATAATTAACCTGATTATTTGTCTTGTTGATTCTTAGACATGAGCAGAGGGTTAGAAAAATTTAATAAAAATTTGGAACTGATGGCACTCTTGAGAAGATGAAATAAAAAGAGACAGATCATAGAAAAGATGCGATGAAGTAATCAGTGGACAAAGAGATGTGGAATAGAATGGCTTCAGATAGAAATGAAAAAGCAAGCATATAAATAGATCCTCAAAAATTAAGTGCGAAGTTCTAGATTGGAATATATTTTCTCTTGATTAAAAAACTATTATTATTATTAACAGAAGCTAATTTAAAAAAGAGAATGAGATTTGTTACCTGTATCCTTAACCAGAAGATTAAAAGCTATATAAATTATTCTTTACCTCTGATTCAGTAAATTAAAGCAGAAAAAAAAATCAAGGAGATAGAAATATTAAACTAACCTCGATTTATGATATAGCTATTGATTTCATATTATACTATACTCTATTAACATGTAGTAATAGTTGTAATGTAGTTATATACTCGTATCTACTAGTGTCGAGTCGGTCTTTATGGCGATCATCATGCTACTAGTTTAGCTTGTAGTAAATGAGTTTAATTTAGGTTATATTTGTATAAGTTATTAACACTGAATATCAAGTGATGATTTGGTTTAGGATGGTAAATATTATAAACGTAGAAGCAACCTAGTAGCTTTAATCTTGAAGACACGGCATTATAGATATTCAAAAACCATAGTCAGCCGTACGATATCCCAGCCTATATATGAAATTACTGGGGTAACAAAGTGTAGTGTATCTAATGTCTAAAATCAATGCCAAATCGTGGTGTTGTGTAAACATTCTAATTGTCATGAACATGTGTTTCGATTAGTGTTATAAGATATTTGGTAGTAAGAGTAGATGTTTAGTGAACTTGTCGGTCAGATGTTACTTTAGAGCGCGAAATATCTTGAAGATATCATAATGACCTCTGCAACGTCTTATTACGAGATGTGCGAGACCTTGCGATGGGTCTATAACATTTAGAAAGGAGGGAACGGCGCCGGACCTTGCGTGGACTAGCCCGTTTCCAAAACTAGGGCATTTTGAAAGTCGATCGAGATGCTATTGAAGCAAATATAAATGTTACTGCGCTTGCTCGTCCCTTTACGGGTATGACGGCCATTTTGTCGATATCATCCAAGTTAAATACATTTTGGCCTTTAACAACTGGATATTTTACAAAAGCCTAAAATATACTTGGGATCAGGAGATTGGTGAAACGGTATTATCGTACACGAGATTAGTTTCTCCGTTATGAATGTATTTATTTATACACATACATTCTATGTATAATATACACACATATATATACATTCTATGTAAAAATAAACATATTTATATTTTTCCAATAAAATATGTAAATTTTACTTAATTTTTTAATTAATATCTTTTCTCCTGACTCCGCAAATGAGGGACCATATTGATCTTAGCATCTACTTTGGTTAATTTAATTTTAATACTTATAGCTACTTACATTCTAACTTATATTTATATGTCTATTGTGTACTCAATATAAAATATCTTAATATTACATATTTGTTAATTATTTTAATTAGATAAAAGGTACCTAATTAGCTATTTTTGTACAATATTCGGTAAATCTATCCCTAGTTTCTTATTGCTAATTAACTCTTTAATAAGGTCTATCTCTATTATCCCTAAAGTTGAAAAGGGTACGTTTCGATATGTAATAAAATCATAATAATTCTATCATCTATCAGACATTTTTTTTTTAACATTTCATCTCATATAAGTCGGGTTGGGCTTGAATATAAAGGGTTAACAATATCTATAAAGGGTTAATAATATTCTGTCAATACATTTAATTCAGTCGTTCGGAATTATTTACCTTTCTAGATATACTTTGCTCTTCCATCTTCCACATTAAATCACGGTAGCCGTCAAATCTATTGTAAATAGAAAAGTAAAGTTCAGTCTATTTATATTTTGAATTGTTATATTAAATATTTCATCATCTTCAGCCGACAGACGTGAACATGGCCTTCTTCACAGATTTCCACATCGATCGCGTAGGGATTCATACAGGGGTTTTGTGCCCATTCCCACCACGCTGACCCAATGCGGGTTAGTGGGAGCCAGGGTCTCGTTTGTTGACTAGCTGGATGCACCACGAGCAGGTGAGATTGACTTCGATCCCGTAAGTTGTTGTACTGGAATTTAGAGAACTAAAATTACTTAAAAACGTTCTCTCTATTTTAACATCATCATCATTTGTTCACAGTAGTCCATCGCTTTGCTAGAACTAATCTTATTTTCATGTAATTTAATATTATTATAATACAATTTTACTACAAAACATTCACCTATTCACGTCCAAAGAGAAGATAAATGATTTACATACACTCTGAAGGCGTCAAGTTTATAAAGCTGCGATGTATACATATGACACAATAAATATCTCTTAGATGTCGTACCTTCGTCAATCATGTAATGCTTTTCGTGTATAATGTATTATATGGAATAATTTAGAGGCTACGAGACGATATTTTAACATTCATCAGTAACCTAATTAGGTACATCTTACTTTTAACAATGTGACCTGGAGAAAGAGATTTCCATAAGTACATTTTACAGTCGACTATTTCTTTTGAGTCTGTTATGGATAATCTGTATTATTAACATATCTCTTACAATCTGTTCCCCACCCGCTTTTATGGACATAATATAGAAATAGATTTAAAATTATGTTAGAAATATTCCCCTTTGACGACTTTTTAGGCCCCTTACTGTTATTAACACCCCACAATTCCCTACGGGGAAGGAACTTTGTAAAATACTTTCTTAACTGACTTCCAGACAAATTTTGACTGTTTACGTCCAATAGTTTCGCTAATCTCGTGATGATTCAATGAATCTCTGGAGATCTTCTATATATATATAGAGGTAATATACAAGAAATATAAATTTAATAAACTAGATCAGTTAACCCATGAGATAATGATTCAACTGATCTATCGAAATCCAAAATTAGGCTAGTGTAAAATAGTAACTGTCTTCAAAATCAAACAATCTTTATACTTATTAACTTTGGTTACTGTTTGTTAATAGGATAAGGTTTTTTGGTGCATCTGGTTTTCGCCTAGTTATGGGATTCTGGAGTGTGTAGTACAGAGAGATGAGAGAATGTAGCTGGAGAATTATAAGAGCTGATTCCCATGGTCAAGAAATTAGTTTGCTAAGCTATACGAACGTCTTAATGAAAACTTAGAGAGAAAAACAATAAATGTGAGTCAATAAATTGCAAACTTAAAGACATTATAAATTATAGTTTGAAGGAAATTACAGGGTCGTATTATATTAATATCAGAAAAAGTGCTTTCCCCAAGTGATCTAACATTGTAAGATTCAATAAGTTAAATTAAAATTAGTTCGTTTATTATTTAATATGAAGCGTGGGTTTCTTATAGTGGTGTTACAGAACATCAACATGTTACCACAAATTCTCTTTAGTAATCAAAACATACAGCGGCAAATCCCGCGTAATGTTATTTACGAAGTTTACACGGATTATGTAACATATATTTACGTTTGCAGCAATTACATATCCGTTAAGTTAGTTTAATTACATAAGTCATTAAATAATTAAATTCTAGCCCACCAGCTGAGACAACTAAGATGATGATTTTATTTCTAATTAATAAAAAAAGCGCCTGTGATATAAAAATAGTTACAGAAACTAAACGTTTGTTTAACATTTGCTAATACAAATCTGTTAGGTAACATGAAATATACGGTTGGAATGAAAATTATTTAACTGCGTACTAGTGTAACTTAATAATGTTATAAAAAATCGAATCGCTTATCTCTACTGAAGCGTCCTACTCTTGGTAGCGCGTTTTTATATAAAAACTAAAACACACGGAAACCTAGAAACTTTTAAGCTTTGTTCGGTCGTTATAAAAGTCTTTCCAGGTTACATTTGTTGAAAACTTACATAACAGCCCGAAATTTTGTCAATGGACTGGTATGTTACGGATCAAGGCTTTGTCGGCCGTTAGATTTTACGAGGATACATTTACCTTAAGTCGCGTTAGTCTCAATAAAACCTCTTCAATGACAGCGCGAGGCTTTTAGCTGAAAAGATTTGCCCGAACAGGATTGTGTTGTAACTTAATAGACCGGATTTGTTACACCTTTTCGTTACAATAGATACAATATTGATTTTACTTTAACACGTCGAAAATTTACTTTTAACATTAACATTGGATGATAATAACTTTATGTGAACATTAATGACTGGCGTTTTATGTTATCAAACAAGATTATCATGCCTCTATTGTAGGAGACTACATAGATAAATATAGCAGCTTCTATTCCTGCTGCCAAACAGTAGTGTGCAAAAATAACTAAAGAATTGGACTTAAAGAGACTTAAAATATTATGGCTTAGAGCGAATAATTGAAGGAAAGTGTCTAATTTATCATTAAGTTAACATCATGACGCTTCGTCCATTACAAAAAGTTGAGAAATATGGAGTTATCGCACCTAGTAGAAGGAACTAACGTGGCCCAATGTCCAGCAGAAAACTAAAAGAAATATGTATATAACATTCCCAAGAAAGTTATATAAAATTTTATTAGTATCACACTGTTATCTTAAATTAGAAAATAGGGCGATATCGCATTATTTGTACTCGTAAATTGCGGCAATTTAAGGATAATTTATTTCTGCCCGTAGATTATGGTAAGAGAATACTTTCCGGAATGAGGTTTACTAGATTTCAGAAAATTTGAAACCTTACAAATTAGCCTGTAGTAGCAGGCGCAATAAGAATTATAAATTATGTTAGATAATAAAATACATTTATTCACAGTTAAAGTTAGTAGTAGATCAGTATTGCCGGAAACCGCATAGTTATATTGTGCAAACATGATTGTATTCTGATTTAAAGGTCGGTGTAGCTAGTAAGTGATGTAGAAATTAAAAGGACTAATGAAACTTAAAAATAACTCAATATTGGTATGGAACAAAAGATTATTTATTATCAATAAACTAAATCGAAAATCATATGTTTTAGTTTGATGTTGTTCTTAAGAACTGGAGAAGGAACTCGCGCATCTTCAAGATTTACAGCAAAAAGTTAATCAGTTTTTTTAACGGTGAGTAGGTGTTGATAGTTAGGATGTTTACAAAGCACTTCATTTGAGCTCATTATATGCAGCAAGATAGACCAGACCGTACAGTGGTAAATTCTTGAATTGAATTCATATAGTCAATCGTTTGCATTGAGAAACAACATAACACAATGATTCCTAAATATAACAGTGTTATTACATTGTAATTGTAATAAGCGATATTCGCGCTGTTATCGCTCATTGGATGTGCTATCGATCGCTGAAAAGGTGTATTATATATACTAGCTGTTCCCAGCATGCATTGCTGTGCGTAATATAACAGAATTAGAAATAAAAATTTATACTTGAAATTTGTCTGAAATATTCTTTGAGAGTAGGTCAGCAGCTCGCTGGCTTAATGGTTAGAGTGAGCGGCTTTCATTCCGAAGGTCGCGGGTTCTAATCTCGGCATGTACTGATGACTTTAATATTTAAGTTATGTACATTTGTGAACTTTAGTAACAAAAGCGGAATACAAACGGTGAAGGGAAAACATCGTGAGGAAACCTGCACATGAATTAGAATATATTCTAAGGTGTGTGTGAAGTCACCAATCTGCATTGGGCCCGCGTGGTGACTATGACCCCATCGCCAACATATTGAGGGTAGGCCTGCGCTCCCCAACAGTGGGGATCTAAATTGGCTGTAGAAAAAAAAAATTCTTTGATAGCAACCGCAATTGTAAATAATTTTCAATAACCCTATAAATAATACAAAATTGTTTTTTTTTAAAAGAAGTTTATTAGAAATAAAATTATGAAGGATTTATGAAATTAAAAAAAATAAATATCCTATAACCATCTACAATTATTCCGCGTCGAATGATCATGTTCTCATGTTCATACGTTCACTAATTTTCACGTGATTGACACACAAATGAAACCTATTTTTAAATATATAAATGGATGTATATATATCTGTCCCTATAACAACATTGTTGTTATCCAGTTGTCGATATATGATAGCCAGTGTATTTTGGGAAAGTTTCACCACTTTTACCACATTGTCACATTTTTTTGTCAATAGAGGTATTAGGTATAAAAAGTATACATAACAAATCCTTTGTAAATGTTAAATATGAATAAGGAGCGAATATAGAAGAACGGCATTCAATGAAGCATCCCCTGCCAACGCGAATGGATAATATCGTATGAAGCGTAGGAAGCGTTGCACGAGCCGTTATTAGTCTATCCGGACGTGTATGGCTTTCTCTATTTTTAGTTTTCTCCATTCTGCATATAAATTTCCTATCCCTTATATACGAATGCACAAATCAAAGTTGAATTTATTCATTCAATTTGGCCGCTGTGTTGGTGTTGTTTGATTAGCTTTACTATTTGAGAGCACGGAGTTTCAGTTCGTCTAGATTTATTAAATTTAAGTTGCCGTAAATGAAACTAAAGTATTTTCGTTTCATGTTTTATGTACACTAATATTTAAGTAAAAATATTCGATATTAATACGTTTTTAAAACGTAACCCTTCTTATTATTATATGGTATTTTTAGGAACTTAGAAACGAGCATGAGGTGAATGCAACGTGGCGATAATTAGGATTATATACACAACACCACATTGTAATCAACGCCTATTGACTTAGGATGTTAACTCTTATTATCTAAGTAATTTCACAAGCTACAACTCCCTTCAAACTGAAACACAGTGATGTTTGTACACTTCTTTTTGGCGACAGCAATATGAGCTGCGGTGTTATCTTGACGGTCTTCGGCAACAAGTCGTTGCTCCATTTTAAAAAATCATTAAAAATACTTAAAATACATCGAAGAGGCAACGATTACCTAAACATCGTTTAAACATATCTCTTTTTATTAACGCGCGATCAAATTATATGTTACTAACTCACGCCGAACACCAAAGTGGTTTGTACCCTATAATACAGTTGCTTAACGAATGGGAAGCTTGACCTGGTTCCTCAATACACTTTAGAAGTAAAGCACTTTATTTGATTTTTCAAATCGTATAGATATATATATCGTATAGATATATATATAATCCAAAGTTGAAACATGAGAATACACAGATAACCTGAAGCATCTATACTTTAGTTTTCAATCTGTGAAATCATCTCAAAACTTATATAAAATTTTATCAACCCCCAAAATCTTACAAACCGGTTTCTGCCAATTATTATTAGCGAGGCTTTTAAAATATCCTAATTTTAATAGAGATGATAGATAATAACCACCTGCTAAGGATTCCAATATAAATAAAACTAAATAAAACCTCAAGCATACCAATAAAGAAGAATTAATGACACATTGAAGTCATTCTGCATATATTCGACTGATCTTCTATATATATAGATTTTATATCAATATCAATTCCTTGTTTTAAATATTTTATATTGAATTAATTTCATAAATCTTTCAGCTTCATAGAATATATTTATGTTCGATTTAAGCTAATCGATAGACGTATCAATTTTATTTGTTCCTACTCAAATAGCAGCCGTACAGTGTTTCTCTTCCACGTGAAACTAATTTATTCTCATCAGGATCTAATAACAATATCATTATTTTAATATTTCTATCGATAATCGATTAATCCTTTTAATATGGCTCGACCGATAATCGATCATAGCGTGATGTTTACTTTGCTTTCACAGAATATGAGTCTAAAACCGATACACATTTCGCGATGGCCCGTTTAATCCTATTAGGTTAAAAGCATTTTCTTTTTCAAAAATTTCTCTTTCGAGTGAAACACCTGGTCCGGTGTTATTGAGCGGCAGTAAGTGAAATTTTACGTAAACCACTTCGTATTGATTAACATCAAGTTAATCTCGAATGATTCCGACGTGTTAAAAGCTCTATCTAAGGCTTATGACAAATTTTAGTATCACGGTGATGATTTCGTTAAAGATTCTCTGTTATTTTAATCGTATATTTTTATAGGTTTATTTAATGGAGAAAATAATCTAACAATAGTTGACTATCATGGCACCTATGACATGGCATTTGATTAACAAAGAAAATACTAAATTTATTTACAATTTTTCATCTTAAAGTAATGGTCAGGGGTAGGACAAGGCAAAGATGGATAGATGGTGTAGAAGATTATAGAAGTATGAGAAAGTTTTCTGGGTGAGGGAAGATGGAAAATATTCGCAATATCTGGAGAATTGTACAGGAGATCAAGACCAAAAAAGAGTTGTAGTATCATCGAGTAAACAAGGTCTTGAAATAGTATGATCAGTGAAACTGATTATTGCGTATGACCGGATATGATGTAGTGAGAATACTATACTATAAATTTACTTAACATACGTTTATAAATTTATCTGTTATGTTATTGAATTATTTATAATAAATCGTAAAACATCAAAAGCTTTTCGTGTATCGAATTTGTTATCGCTTTAACGAACGCGAGGACTTGACCCAGTTACGCGTATTTTGCGTGAGACCGTTATGACACGGTAACGGGCAATATTTCGTCAATCTTATTCAATCCGGATATTAGATAAATTTACTTACACGTAACGTATACTTATCAAGCGATAGACATTTGAGGGGATTTTAGAACGCTTGTATAACGAAAATCATTTAAAAAATTTTAATTTGTGTAAAACAGGCAAAGTGATAGTCATGCATTAACATTATGTCCATACTAAAATTTTATGAAGATTTTCTCCCCATACCACAATAAGGATTTTAGAGTTACTTAACTTTCATTCTAACTTTGGGATAAGTTATTGTATTCAACAAACAAAAGTTATTTAGATTTATATTGAATAATAAATTCCGGCATTGTATCCTTCCAATGAAAATTGATATGAATAGTTAGATTTTCATACTATCCTTTTGTTGTGACTTACCAATACATGATTCTGCAGCTTATACTTTAACATCATCACAAGAATGCTTTGAATACTGTTCTGTTCAGCAGCTCCTGTATATCTTACGGAATAAGCGTAAGCTTTGAATTTGAAAGTATCACTTAAACCTCCGGAGAAGTTTTCATTGTATGAATAACGTCGACTCCTTTATAAAAGCAACTAGCTGTTCCTTGCCCGCTTTGATAGTGGTGATATAGATCTACACCCGTAACTCCCTTTGGGAGGGAATTCTGTAAAACCTATTCTTAGCTGACCTCTGGCAGAAGCAATATCTCTACCAAATTTTGTGTGTTTACGTCTCAAAGTTTTGGAGATCTCTTGATGAGTCAATGCATCTTTTGATCTAGATGAAAAAATTTTAGTATATTTGTCTATGTACCGGTGATAGGTCTTTATTATTGGACACTGTCTAGATGTTCCCATAAGTTTATTTTTCTTTTTAAATCTGTCACTTTAAAAGACGCGCCTACTCATAAAAATATAGTGGCAGTTAGGATGATATATACAACGCCACACTGTTCCCATCGTCATAGACGTAAGATAATAAGTATCATTACTTCAGTTATTCCACAAGCTACATCGCCGTTAAAACTGGAACACAGTAATGTTTTCACACTACTGTTTAGCGGCAGAAATTGGAGCAGCAGTGGTGACTAGTGAACCTACCACCAATAATGTGTGGAGATTATTTCTGGCGCTATACTGTGGTATGCAAACATTGCAGTAAAAATAGCAAAAATTCATTTACAATGTCAATAATCAAAGATTTGAATTCGACGAAATGTTGAAAAAAATTTATATCGATGGCTCGTAATAACTACGACACGTTTAAATGTTGTGTATTTATCTTGGCGTACGAGATTTGATGCTGGGTAAACCTATCTAAACAGTTTTGTTTATAAGTATTCAGACGACGCGGTATATTTTCATCCAAACTCTTATATCCCAACAATATTTTTGATATCAAACTTCTTTTGGGTCGGGTGGAATTCGATTTGAAACGAAAAATCGTAACGAAGGAGATATTACTACAAATTGTATTTATAGGATTCAAACTGTGAGAGAATTAGATTAAATGTGTTTCTATATATAGATGTAGTTTCTCTAGATAAGGAAGAGGCAGAGAAAGAAATATTGAAACACATATATATACAATTAAAATGGGTTTTGTTTGTTCGCCGATCACGTGAAAATTAGTGAACGTATTGATATAGGTACATGACCATTCGACACGGAATGATTGGTAGATGGTTATAGGCTATCAATTTTTTTGACTTTCATAGATCCTTCATCATTTTATTTCTAATTAACTTTTATAAACATTTTCATTTTGTGCTGTTTATGCGGTTGCTATGGCAACGATTGCTATAGAAATTTATTTACTGTTGCAGTTGCTCTCAAGGAATATTTCCGAAAAATTTCAAGTCTAATTTTATATTACCGCCAGCACAGGGGGCGAAGAACAGCTAGTCTATAATATATTGATATCTATCATTCTTCTACTCATATTCTCTTACTTTCAGTCTTCCCTACTTCAGCCTATAAATAATTTGTCAATAAATCGCTCTCTTCATCACCATGTACAAATTAATCAGAATACAGAGTTTCACTTCTCTCTTTTTTTACCTGATCTCAAGTTTCTACTTATAATGGTCCTGCTATATTTGAAATATTAAACTCGCTGTTTGTGTACTTTTGTCTTACCAGGACAACTGCGGGGTCTGGTTGATTGTATCTAACAATATGAATCTAGACAAGTTAAAGAGAGCGACTAATTCTACTCTTCTTATATAACTTAAGTTATCTTCTGACTAATATCGATCCATCGACCGATGTAGAAAGTGGAAACTCAGCAGTCGACTCTACCTACACACCTCTATAACTCTGTGTGGGGAAAGATATATAACTATCTAAAATTTTTAATAAATGAAACTACCCTGAAGTGGTTAGACCAGTACACAGGGTTTTCTCTCACAAGCTGATTGAGCGGATTGATGGGTGTTACATTTCCACGAAAAATGTTTCTTGGAACATTTTGGTTCCCTTGCGATACTTTTTTTCAACGGAAGCATAAAGCTCAGTGGGAGTTGAACCCGCATCTCTTCTAGACTTACACCCGACACAGCCTTATGACTGAGCTATCGCAGCTTCAATTGACTTGTAACAATTTTTATAACCTAAAATTAAGTAAAATAAAATGTAATCTAGATCTCATGAAAGTGCCAAGGCATTACCGACATGATATTATACGAGTAATACCTTTAAGTATAAGCAAGAGATGTGTGTTACTTAACCGAAACTGAAAACTACTCAAGCCTCGAGATGTTGTCAGAAGTTAAGCTTACGTCCTGTTTATTTAACAGGCACCTTCCATTAAGTGTTATTAGTTTAATGTCTTTCTTCTTTAATGTTACGTTTATTCCTTACAAAAGGTAAAGGTGCTTACGGGAATAAAGACACTGCTTTCTTTAATAATTTCTATGTACGTAATAGTTATTATTTTTACCTATTAAGATATAAAAATGTACAGGAAACATCAGCAGCACTAGACAGACCCTATCAGGTACTGCTGATTGTTATGTAAAAACCCTTGGTAGAGTTGTATTTCTTTCCTGTTTTTAGAGTGAAAGGAGGTATTTGAGTTACAAATAGATAAATAGTTATGAACAGCCTTCTTAATTCTTCCACTATTGGGACTCGGTACTTTCTCTCGCAAGGACAAAGTAAGAATAATCACCATAGCGATTTGTGAGTTCGTGGATGTAATCCCAATAAAAGATAAAGCAGTGATAACCCAGTTTGCAAAGAGGTTGTACGCTATAGGCTTTTGTAATAGTAGCAGGTTCGATTCCCACTAGGCTTAGTCTTCTGGTGAAGAACAACGTCGTGAAGAAATCGACATGTTCCAGGATATATACAATGAAAATTTTAATTAGCTTCCTTCTTCGTCAGTGTAGCTGATCTGGGCTAAACGTTTAGTAAATCATGGTATACTTATAACTCTACAGTTTTAACTATGTATATTAAATGTGAATGCTTGAAAGTATTATAACACTATATGTTGCTAACTGATGCGATCTGGAGTAAGGAATCGCACGCGAATTGGCACAGTGGATGTACAGAGAGTCATCTAATTCTCCTACTTCGGGAGTGTCGTTTCGGAAACTTGGGGTACTGAAGAAGTCATCACTTCACGCATTGCCAAGGCTCGAGCAACCTTTGCATGACTCCGTCGCGTGTGATAGTCTCGGAAATTATCACGTCGATCTAAGGTTAAGATATTCCAGTCTAACTTTAAATCCGTACTGTTATTTGTCTGAGCCGTGGAAGGTCACCAAGATCTTCTCACATCAGTTAGAGGTCTTCCGCAACCGATGTCTTCGCTGAATTCTCGGTATTCGCTGGCCCGAAAGAATCTCCAATGAAAATCTCCTACAGCTCTACCGCTTATCTCCAATCGGGTTACAAGTCAGACGTCGAAAATGGAAGTGGATTGGCATCATACTCTGCGAAGAGATCCCAACCACATTACAGAGCAGGTGCTTAATTGGAACCTGCAATGTAAACGCAATCGCGGTCGTCCCAAATAGACGTGTCGCCGCAAAGTAGCAGACGCGAGGGAGAAGATCAGAAAGACGTAGAACAAAATAAAAGGCTAAGCTCAAGACCGAACGTGATGGAGGATCACTGCGGACGCTTCACAGTGATCATGGTATATTAATGGCGAATGAATACATTGCTAACATACAGTTTAAAAACATTAAAAAAATACTTGAAGAGAATATTGAAATTATTTTGGTAGTTATTTTGTTTACTGCAAACAAAGTATCGAGGACAGTCAATAGGAAATTGTAGCACCGCGGAAGTGGTGGTCTAAACTTTAAATTGTAGCAACATTATATCATGCTGATGCGGCGAGGAGTTGGAACTTTAATTTGCATTTACACATGCAACGGTTCTGCCCGATTTAGACTAAACACGAGCAATCTTCAAACCCGTATAGAAACGTTGGATAAATGGAGTTTACGCCAAAAAGTAAGACGGTCAACACTAATACCATAATTCACTTCCTTT
Source organism: Ornithoptera alexandrae (assembly GCA_029030555.1). Taxonomy (NCBI): domain Eukaryota; kingdom Metazoa; phylum Arthropoda; class Insecta; order Lepidoptera; family Papilionidae; genus Ornithoptera; species Ornithoptera alexandrae. The sequence continues at coordinate 10,438,561 of JARDVY010000023.1, read as the reverse complement.
TTTATTTATTTATACTTATATATATTTATGTATATATAAAAATACTTTTTTTATTTATTTAAATAGCTGTACCCCGCACTGCTTCGCTGGCTGAAACATAAAATTAGGTTTGATATTAGTCTGAAATATTCCTTGAGAGCAACCGCATACGTAAATTACTTTCTATAACAACCGTTACTATAGCAACATAAATAATACGAAATGAAAATGTCTCATGCCGATACGTTCACTAGTTATCACGTGATTGGTGAACAAACAAAACCCATTCATTATATATATGTAGAGGTCAACTAAGAACGGATTTTACAAAATATTTACCCCAAAGGGAGTTGTAGAGGTTTAACAAAGGGAAGGCGCCCGAGAGTCGGCGAGTTGTCGTCGGGTGGAAATATTTCTGACGAATTTCATGTCTAAATTTCAAACCTAATTACAAATCAGCAGCTCTATTATATTTCTGTTCTCATTTCATTTACGTTCGTAAGTGTAGTCCGATTTAATTAAAATTTGTAGAATGATCTTGCGTATATATTATATATTTAGTGCTTAAATGTTTAAATTAAGGTCATCTTTACGGATTTGGAAGAAATGGATGAGAGTTTGTTCTGGAAATCATGAATTTCTATTAAAATCAAATACTATTTATATCTCATAAAAGCTAAAATTATTAAGGAAAATGTTTATCGAAGCGGCGGTAGTGAAATCTGTCAGCTATTAAAATATCGTCCGCAGCGCCTGTTGCAGCCGCCGAACATTACTATGTTCCGGTTTGAAGGGCGTTATAACTAGTGTTATTTCTTAGGGTAACGAGCGCAATGTGGTGCAGTATATATCATCCTAACGTCACATTGTTACAGGCAGGCGTATCGCACACCATCAGGTCAACATCCCATTCGTCGAGTAGATTAATTGAAATAAAAAAAAAAAGGTTAAACCTTCGAACCGGATGGGGCGTCATAATTTATAACGTCATATTATCGATACTGTACTTGTTGCACGTACAAACAAAGTTTCAGCTTTCAGGAGGCGGCTTCAGTCGAGCTTTGGACGGGGCCCGGTGCGGACTCGTGCGGCGCTCGCTTAAGCTCAAGTTATTAATAACATATTAATTCGCGATGTTTATATATATATAATTTAGATATATATGACAATGATATATTATCTCATATTTATTATAATCTGTACATATAGCAAGCATTAATAATTTGTTTTAATTTATTAACGCAAAGTGAAGTTTCAGTGCTTGTGGAGTGTTATTTTTTTTAAATAATTTCTGCTAGGTGAAACGATTAATAAAATTACCAGGTAAGTTATTAAGTTATTAAAGACTATTATAAATTGTGGCCTATGATTTATTACTCCGTTGTCGGTTTCATACAGGTATATGTATGAGAAATGCTAAATGGTCTTTCGAAATTTATGACTGAGCCGATGTTTACTTCTACTATATTCCTCACCAAGTAATCAAATACTTGATATTAATAACATGAAAATTTATTTATAGTATTTACTACAAATAATCGATAGTTCTTTTGGAGTATTAGGGAGTCATTCATATTTTATGAGAGTTTAAAAATCTAACTACTAAAGCATATCGACCTATTGATAGGTATTTTTATCATCTAATCTTCCCAGTTTTTTTAATAAACTTGTAGTTAAACTCTAACAGAGTATTTATCTCTATAATAATTGGTATGATGGTTTAAAATACTTTAAGATAAAATTATCATTTTTCATAGCAAAATAAATATACATAAATAGCAATTTCTATGATGATTTAACTAGTGGAATGGTTTCACAATCAATTGCTGTATTGATATATATATATATATATATATATATATATATATATAGTAAAGAATGTCATCAAAATCGTATTTTTTATCACTATATTGTAGGTAATATATTAAATAAGGTTATATATGTTGTTATACAAAGTATTCACTGTATATTTTTCCACCATCAAATTAGGGTAAACATTATCTATGTTATCGAAAGTGTTTGGTGTGATTATTTATCTCTTTTCTAGGCATAGGCTAATGTTTTAGTACTCTTAAAAAAGGTTTTGAATTTAATAATATTAACACTTTTATTAACCAATTAAAATAAGTTATTACTAAAACCAATTAAGTATTCTGCTTTAACTCTTCTGCCATTCGCTTGGAAAAGAGGAAAATTTTTCGTCATTATGTAATGAAACATGATAAAGTAACTTAATTAAAATATATAGATTAAAAGCTTTAATTTTTTTTTTGGTTAATTAATTTACTTAGAAATTTAAGCTGAATAAGGTTACCTTTCTTTGATAACTGCTGTTTTGTGGTCTTTTTCTTGAGACTATTTTCATTTAAAAAAGACCGTATTAACTAATCAGGCACCTTCTTCAAACTAAAGTTTGGCGATCAGATAGATTTGGTTCTTTGATGATATATATAAGTGGAGTGTGACCTTTGATATTTTGGTTAACTGGTGGTAATAACTAGTAATATGCGAATAGATGTGCAAATCTCTAGGTTGATGAGTTTCAATATCTCGTGGTGCTCACTAGGAAATCTTGAGACTACATTTCTTTTAAATGACCTTCGATGGGTGACGCTTTCTCCTAATATTGACTGATTACTTAGGAGTCTCAATAAAAAGGTACCGGGTAAATAAAACGTCGCTATATCATCTGGCCAGTCGCCATTTACGCATTAACGTTTCCTTCCGTTTACGTTTTGTTATGAAACGGAAACTATCGGGGACTGTTCGCGCACATCAATCATCTTTTAATGCGGTCATAAGAAATTTTATATCTTTCAATATATCATAATAACAAGTTAATTTTAAATTATATATGATACATACATGTTGAGTCTGTGTATCTAGAACCTAAAGGAAATTTGTATCCCCGTGAGAGCTATAGTTTGTATTATGGAACTGTTCAGTCTCTTAGTTTGCTACCGATCCTATATTGTCTATTAGCAGCTATAACAACATTGCTATGCTGCCTATTTCTCATCTTCATCAGTCGCTAGACTTCCATCAGAGGCTATCGGTTGTTAGGGGTTCATATGAGTGGAATTAGGACCATTTTGCACCGCTCTAGCCCAATGCGGTTTGGTCCTCGAGCCAGAGCCTCGATTGTTGATTAACAGGGTGCACCACGAGCAGGTAAGGCTGGCTTGGGTTCCATGAATTGTTGAACGGGACCCTTTACACTCTCTAGCTAACAACTTCTAAAATATGAGAACTATAGTATTCTGATGATAATTGTCGTGGCAATCCTCACCTTCACCTTAAAGAAAATAGAGAAGAAGGACAGACGGCGAATGTGTATTAAGATCAAACTATTTTCGTACATTATTGAACGTTGAGATCCTTCGTCTGGTATGCTTCTTCTTTTAAATTTCCCTTCCTAATAATAAGCCTCTAAGTTATCTCTAATACTATATAATACAATGAAGGAAACAATCATTCACTCCTTTTACAAGTAATTTTAAATTATATTATTTGCTTGTTATAAACTCTTATGAAATAAACTTAAACCTTATTTCTTCACTTCATTGACAGTATTGAGAAAAATCTACTTTCCAATTCAGTTTCCGAGTTAAAACTGTTTTTCTATTTATCAACTTCCGTGTGAAAGGAACTTGTTTGTATGTTATTTTTCTCGCTCTCTCTTTTTGAATGGTAAATGATCTTAACTATTTTATTTTAACACAAAATATAAAACGGCTCTCAATAACTTAATCGACTTTAACCTAATTTATCTCATTTGAAAAGTCACTTTCGAGCCAACGACAAAACAAATACAAATGAGAGTAATCTCTGCCAAAAAAACCAGGGAAACGTTAATAAACTATTTTTGTAGCTTTGGTTTAATTATAAAATCATGATATTTGTTATTAACATACTTGTATGTAATGTTTGTTTTAAAATTAAGCACATTATACAAATGTCTTGGAAAATAAAAAAAATATAAGTCAGAAAGGCTCAACGCATTATTTTCTACTTACTACCATAGTGATGAAGTAAGTTACATTGACTGTAAAGTACTCACAATACGAGTATATTAAGGTTGTGTTTAAAAGAACTATATTCTCATAAGAAAAACATTTAACATAAGATACAATTGAATATTTATATATATATATGTATTCTCCGGTAGTTATTGAGAGGATAGGAAGCCTAAGGCTATTTCTGACGCTATCCCATTTTAACATTATTCAGTACTTTATAACAAAGGTATGAATATAATAGACTAGGTATATAGGTACCTAATATAAAATAGGCTTTTTTTCCAATCTTAATGGGTTTTACTTGACTTTTCGATTATTTAATATATATATGGTGATAGATATATACATGAATAAGGGAATCGCAATAGGCTTTAACGATCGAAAGACCTTTTTGTGTTTACATTAAACTGAAGGGCCTGTCGGGAAGAAAATAAGAGGTCGAACAGAATAGATTTGATTATTCCAATGCGTATAACTAGGGGTGGTGTGCAAGGGGTCCCGCACAACAACTCACGAGACCCACGCCAACGTCATCTACTCGTGGTGCTCCCTGCTAATCAATAAAAGTTCTGACTCTCATTAACCCGCATTGGGCTAGCGTGGCGGGAAATGGCCCAAATTCCCCATATAACCTCTAAAACGAAGGTCGCGGTAAGCCGCCGGATGCGGGCAGCGCAGGACCGATCGATGTGGAGATCTTTGTGTGAGGCCTATATCCAGCAAACATCTATCGGCCGATGATGATGTAGGACTGAAATAGGAGAAAAAGTAGGAGGAAAGAAAGATAATAGAACGGGAGTACCTCTCTTTGAGATGGGACTGTTTAGTGTGGCCTATGAAAGCGTTCCCGAAGCTGTGCCTTAATGCAAAGCAGGAAGATCTTCTGGTGGTAAGTCTCTAAATAGGATCTTACAGAAAAAAAATTGTCTGCCTGTAACAATGAGGTGTTGGAGTTAGGATATTTCTATAGCAAGATGAGACAAATAAGTCATCTGAGATTTTAAGCTTGTACCTAACTATATGGTGCTAATTAGGATGATCAGCATTTCACCACTGGTGGTAGATCTCTGTAGTCGTAGATCGTCTAGGGATGTACCACTGCAGCTCTTGTCGCCAAACAGTAGTGTGCAATCATTAATGTAATCCGGTTTTAAATAGAGTAACTAGACATCTTATAACTCAATCTTAACACCACATTTTTGTGATAGATGTCACCTACTATCAAGTGGAGGTGAAGGTTTGTTCGTAGAATTTATATATAGATAAATCTCTAATTTTCTGATATTACTACAGTTTTTTTTTATCGATATATCATATTAAACAATGCACGATACTTTCGTGCAGCTACAAAAATTATTGCAGAGAGAAAACATGAATGAGGGAATGTTCACAAAAACCTGAAACAATATCGTGAAAAATATCACCCATTCGTATTTCCGCCGCCGCAAAGGCCGAGTTTATGGAGGGTTCGTTCAGCGGTATATTTACGTGTATAACGAAAACCCGTTAAAAATAACGTTAGAATTATTTCCTTTTTTTTTTATAAATAAATCCATCTGTAATAACTATATATTCAGATTTTTAGTGCATACCTAGAAGTGAGTCAGCGAATTAGTTTGCGGGTAGTAGAAATAAACATAAATTTTAATCTACGCCCACATCATTAACAGTATACTTTATAAACGCAATGTTTTCATATAAACAAATGTTACTATCAGCATTTTTTTTATTTGTATTTATGTTTTATCATCATCATCATCATCATCAGCAGACAGACGTCCACTGCTAAACATAGGTCTCAACCAAAGATTCCCACATCGTTCGGGTAAGGATTCATGTGAGGGGATTTTATATTTCACCTTTTTATTAAAGTATAATAAAACGGTGGTAGGTCTACTGGTGGTAGGTCCCTGTTCCTGGAAACCGTCTCGTCGGGTACTACATCAGCTCTTATTGCAGCCGCGAAACAGTAGTGTCCAACTTTCATATGATGTGGTTCAGCTAACTAGCGTCACGTTGTCACTATGAGCAGATGTATCACTTACCATCAGGTGAACGTCCCGCTAGTCTAGTAGTTTAGTTGTATTTAAAAAAAAATACGTTTTTTTTATTAATTTTCAACTGATTCCCTTGCTAACTACTTGACTTATTACGAAAGTCGCCAATTTTTCAAAACCTTTGAAGACCTGATGGTAAGTGATATGCGTTCTCAATGTGACGCTAGTTAGGATAATGTACATAACACTACATTGTGCTCATCGCCTTCAGACAAAAGGTTACTTATATTTTTAGGGCTTATCAGCTCTAGTTTTCTATTGCCGGAGACTGCCTGGTGGGTAGCACCGCAACTTCTATTTCCGCTGCCGAAAATAAGTGTGCAGATATTGCCGTGTTCCGGTTTGAAGGCAGTTGTAGCTAATGAAATTAATGTGTGAAAGCGTCGAGCATAATACGGTTGTTTATATTATCATGACAAGCACCATGTTGTTATAGGCAGGCGTATCACTTACCGTCAGCTAAATAGCTCGCTGGTCTCGTTGCTTCGTACAATTTTTTTTTAAGTCTCGACAATTCTGTAATTTCACTAGCTACAGCATCCTTCAAATCGGAATGAGAGCAATGTTTTCACAGCACTGTTTGGCGGCAGAATTAGGTGGTGCGGTGGAACTCACACAGACGGTCTCCGGGAATAGACTAGTTTTATTAAGAGTATCATAAATTAGCACATCTTTAATTTAATAAGTGATTTTTTTTTATTTAGATGTAGTATTAATTAATGGATGATTTTAACAAAAAATAAGTGTTTATTAAACGATAGTACAGTGCCAAAATACATTAAGAAGAATTTATGAGAGGGTCGAACGTAATGAACGAAGGGAGAAGCCGAGAATAATCTACTTAGTTTTTTATTTTGTTTATTCTAGGAAGATTTTTGTAATGATTTTTTTTTTATGTGACAAAATATAAGACAAGATTTAATAGTAGCAGTCTCGTTTTAGAAATACCTATTGTTTTTTTTTATTTAACGAGGAAATGAACCCGTAACAATGTAGCGTCATTTAGGATGATAAACGCAACAACATTTTAAGTCTCGTCACCCCAGTAACTTTTAATCAAAGCATAGTTATATTAATAATATCAGTCTCTTCTGTATATTACTACCTAATTATAAATCTGTAGTTGACAGAGATCTAGATATAATTATTTACTAATAATTTTATAGCTAACGACCTTCGTTAAATTATTCAGCAAGCAAATGCAGAATCTCATGTATACTCATTATGGAAATAATGAGGATATAACGGTGGGCATCATTTACGAATGGAGTCCATGGCTATTGGGGGGGTAGGGGGTGGCAATTAATAAAGTAATATTTTATGCAGCGGGTATTCACTACTCGCCGCTTAATAAGAAAATATCGGCTTCCATAGTTTCACTTAGGCTAGACTTAGAAAGATTAACATTTATGTTTATATATATTTATGTATATATGTTACTAAGTATATATTACCATGAGATGGCAAACATTGTATATTAAGTCAATTCATCTTAATATAGAGCTCATTGGAAATTGTCTTTAATGACACAATTGAGCATAACAAAGGATTATATAATCTCTGACGTTTATTAGACGACTATGTCCAGCAGTGGACTTCCGTCGGCTGATGATGATGCTACAATAATAGTAAATTAATAACCTGGTCTCTATTGCAGAACAATCTGGTGTTAGGTCTCCTGTAGCCGGAGACCGTGTAGGTACCACCGCAGCTGCTATTTCCGCAGCCAAACAGTAGAGTGTAAACATTACTGTGTTCAAGTTTGAAGGGCCCTGTCACTTATGTAATTACTGGGGTAACGAGATAACATTTTATTCTACAAGCGCAATTTGGTATAGTATATATCATTCTATTGTAACTAGCGCCAAATTATGAGCAAGCGTATCACTTACCACAAGTATAAAAACATAGCAAGTTAATTATTTTATAAGACACACAGTCACATGTCAAGTTAAGTAAATATGTTACACTTAGGTTATCAAAGAGAGTTTTATGTGCCAAAAGGCTCTAATCCTCGGCCCAACTAAATGGCTCACCACAATAAAACATGTTTACGCTGTGGGCACCTTCGAACGAGGCGATTATGGAGTTAATGATGGTGGTGTAGTTAATGGTGATGCCATTATCTCTTTGTATACTCTTACGGCATATTCTTTTTGTTTTTGTTATCTACGAAGCGACGAGACGAGCGGATCGTTCATCTGATGGTAAGTGATACGCCTGTTCATAACGCTAGTTATTTGTTTATACACAGCATCACGTTGTGCTCGTCGCCTTGAGACATAGCAAGTTGAGTCTCACTGCACCAGTAATTTCATTAGCTACAACGCCCTTCAATCCAGAAGACGGTAATGTTTTTACACTACTTATTGGCGTTTGCAATAGGCGCTGCGGTGGTACCTACCTAGACGGTCTCCAGCTTCATAGACCTACTACCATTCTTTTGTAAGCATCCAGTAACAGCAGTAAACAATTTTTTTATTATTCAACGAAGTCACGAGACGAGCAGGACGTTCACCTGATGGTAAGCGATAAGCTTGCCCATAATGTGGCGTTAATTAAGACGGTATATATAGCACCTCATTGTACTCGTCCCTTTGGGACATAAGATGTTAAGGCTCGTGACTCCAGTAATTATATTAGCTACAGCGTCCTTAAGCCGGGACAAGGTAATACTTGCACACTGCTGTATGACGGGTGAAATAAGGGCTGCTGTGGTACCTACATAGACGGTCTCCGGCAACGGGGTGCTACCACCAGTAAATACACTAAATTATTTACTGAATGGAAAAACTATTTTTGTTAATACTATCCATATCAATACTAAATATATAAGAATAGGTTTTAATGAAAATCTATTATATTTCTTGAAAATTTGACCTTTGAAAGTACCAATTTTAATGGTGGTAGATCCACCACTGCAGTTTCTGTTACTACCCCCTAATTATAGTCTGCATATATTACTATAATGCACAATACTAGTACACTATATTTAGACAGTCTCCGTCGATTGAGATCTTTTTACTAGTTGGTCTCTGTTATCAGAGACGATCTAGGTACTACAGGAGATACTAAATCTCACAAATAGTAGTGTGCAAACATTACAATGTTCCGGTTTGAAGGACATTGCAGCTATTAAAACTAAAGTGGTTACGAGATTTAATGTTCATGTGTCATTATGACGAGCACAATGTGGCGCTGTATACATCATCCAATCTATTTCCATGATGTTAAGCAGACGTATCACTTACCATCATGTGAATGTTTCCATCGTATCGGTGCTGTGTTAAAAAAAAAAAAAAACATTTTCTTATAGTAGATTAATATGTAAGTTGTATACAGATTGTCCATACTTTATATGCTAAAAGAGTTTTCGTGGACATGTAACACCCGCCAACACGTACTTGGCTAACGTTATATGGCCTTGACTTTCTCTTTTATCTTTCCCTGTGTCCCAGCTGTGGGAACATAAAGATTTCTATTAATAAATACAGCACCCTGCCAATTTAATAATTTCGTTACAACGGTTCTGCTATATTAAGATTGTTTAAAGGTATACTGTCGCTTATATAGTGTCCAACACTATTGGTTTGATGGTTGAGGGCTGATAGCGAAAGGGAGGGAGAATTTCCATTTAACGATTCCTGTACTCATTATCCTTGAAGTATCCCGTGAAATATCTCAAGGCGAGAAGTCGAACTCTTTACTATCTAAACAAACTTTCATTATCTCTTTTGCTTCTTACACATTTTTTATACTAACCGAATTGTGATACTGACTTCTGGAGACTTCTCAGAAAAGATGCGTCTAAAGCTGAGATGGTTTCAAATGGCCAAATCTCACATAATCTTAACACTTCAGAGGTTCATTGCTTCTCCATAGATTTATGCACATCTCTTCTTTTTATACGCGACTTTCAGCTGATGGTAAGTGATACGCCTGCCCATAACAATGTGGTGCTATTTAAGATATTATTTGCATCACATTGTGCTCGTCGCCTTGAGACATAAGATGTTGCTACCTCATTAATTTCACTAGCTACACTGTTAGCACACTTCTATTTGGAGACAGAAATGGATGCTGTCATGGTGTCTACCTCGACGGCCTCTTGTAACAGAGACTTACCACCAGTCAAACTTCACCCCCATAGAAAGTTACAGACACGGCTAACCTTATTGTGCATTCTAAGAGAGGGTTTATAACAATTGTGGAATAGAAACTTCGACTCCTAAATCGTAGCCTAAACCTTGTGCGAGCTGATGTTTAAATGGTGGCGTGTTCGCGTTTCGTCTTTTAAGTCCATATATTAATAAAGTTTCGAAATATTGTGAGTCAGGAGTCAGTGTTCAGCGCTATCGGTGAATGTACGTCATGTTGTTTTATTGCTGTGTCGAATTTTAGGTCAATTTTTATCGCGTCCAATATAATCTTAACGATGGTCCTGCTGCAATCTGTGTCAGGCTTTGGTTGAACGACGGGCGCTTTTACATGAGTTTAATATTGTGTGACTTGTGAAAATTATATAAAAAAAAAGAGTATTAGTTCACACTGTAGAAGTGTAATTTTGTATTGTAGTAATTTATTAGAGCATAAGAAAAATAAGGGCGTAAGGGTTCCCGCACAACAACTGACGGGATCTAAGCCAACCTGACGTGCTCGTGATGCACCCTGCTAAACAACCAACGAGGCTCTGACTCCCACCAATCCGCATTGGGGGGCTAGTGTGGTAGGAAATAGCCCAAATTCCCCCATATGAATCCCTATCCGATCGTGAGGGAATCTTTGGGGGTGGTCTAAGTTCAGCAGTGAACCTCTATCAGTTCACGATGAAGTAAACACACCATGAAGGTGGTGAACAGAGAGAGGAAAAAACGTGATCAACGATTGTTTTAATCAGTGAGGTATGAAAGAAGGAAAGTAAAGAATGTGATAGAAGTTGTTCGATTAAATATAAAATATTTTTTTATTTTATATATATTTACCAACATCCGGGTTTGTCTGTCCGTGTGCATAGGTATAGTACTGGGCACAAGTTAAGACGATGGATGAGGACGAAGGATGAGGAAATTATATAGAAACATGTTCCACTGAAACTTTTACTCCGTATTTATACTAGTATTATCTTAAAGCATACTCAAATGATGGTAAGTATAGTACCGGAGAACATTAAAGTAAGTACCACCGGAGCTCCTAGTATCAGTTTAAAGGACGCTGAAGCAGGTGAAATTACCAAAGTAATAAGAGTTATATCTCAAGGCAACGAGCGGAATGTGGCGCTGTGTATATCATCCTAACTATCGCCACAGTTGTTATTAGCAGGCGTATCACTTACCACCCGCTGAACGTTTCCCCTATTCTCGTTGCTTTGTTGTGTAAAAATAATACGTGAAATATATTCAATGTGTTTATACTACGCAATATTGATACTATACTCTTTTGTGGTGTATGTTATGTTATAAAATTTTGCTTAAAAACATTACGCTAGAACAAAAACATACACGCGCGCGAAAAATGTTTTCGTTACAATACGAAATCGTTCATATATCAAAGCTCAACGAATTTCGCGAACACAATACTAGAGTTGCGAACGAACAACACGAGAATTTCATTTATAGGTCTTATATTTGGTATTTTTAGATTACTCAGAGTTTACATCTTTTGGAGAAAACAATAGTATACATCCTTATCTTCATGGAAACATATTCATGAACGTGTACTTTTGTAAGACAAGCCTTCAAAATTCTTTTAACAGACAAGGTCCATCAATGTTTTAATTCCATTTCAATTTATTTCCGTTTAGAAATGAAAGGTGGCTGGGATTTTGATCTTTTTCATCCCGTCAAGAGATCAGCAAGTGTTTATTGGGATATTCATTAAAATATCGTGAAAATTGTTGCTATAATGATTCTATGCCTTAATGCTGTGATCTCTATAAACAATGTTTAAAAAACGCCATTTTGTTTCTCTTATATTTAGCGATCTATTGCTTTGTTTAAAAAAGTACTATATAGATAACCTCAAATATTGGACAGTAAATAATATTCACAATTGTAAATACGAGTAGATACGGCGTATCTTCTATTTCTTCTTCTTGTTAGACCTTGTCTCATCTTTACTTGGAGTCAGCCTTCCTGGTCACACCTATAAGTCTATCTCTATTTTGTGTCATAACTTCTGTCGATTTGTTATTCTTTAGATCTTTATTGATCATCGTCAACCAAGCAGTCGAGTGTCTCCCAGGGCCTCTCTTTTTAGTTTCGAGATCCAGCGCTACCCTAAGCATATGCGTTGTTGGTCTTCGCATAACATGGCCGTACCAGCGCAGGCGTCTCCTACCATTTTCTCTTCTGATTCTGAATTACACGATGCCATATATAAATAGATTGGACTAGAGGATAAAATCTATTACTCACGAAATGTTTCTAGTAAACAGTAAACATTGACTGTCTATTAATAAGATCAGAACTATATTTGTAAGTCAACAACATGACTCGAGCTCCATTAAGGTTTGTTTTCTTTATTAATTTTCCTTTTAGTATAACTAAGAAAAAAAGAAAGTTATTAATAAGGATTGCATATTTAATATAGCATCATCAACGGCCGTTAGATCTCCACTCCTGAACATAAGCCTCTCCTAAAGATCTCCACATCGATCGTTCATGCGCTGTCCGCATCCAGTGGCTTCTCGCAAAGTGCCGAGCACTGAAGATTGTCGTTTGTAAGGGTTAATATGGGGAATTTGGGTCATTTCCCACCACATTGGTTCAATGCAGGTTGGTAGGAGCCAGAGCCCCGTTTGTTGATTAGCAGGGTCACCACGAGCAGGTGAGGTAGGCTTCGGCTCCCGTGAGTTGTTGTGCGAGCCGATGATAAAATTTGTTGTGTTGTTGCAATATTTTTTTAAATCATCTCCCCTGCGTGTTTTAGGTTGGTTTTTTTTTTCTTTATTTATTTCATGACTTACTTCCCTACCATATCTCTCTTTCATACCTCATATTTCCTATCACTCTTTTCCATTTACATTTTATACTCTCCTCCGCTAAGCATCGTCTCTTTTAACAAGGGTTCTTCGCATATTACTATCTTTACATTTTCTTTATTTATCTTCCTTTTACATTTAGTTTTAAGTACCTCTTATACTTTCTATGTTTAGTTTCCTTTTCTTATCTTAATTAAAATATTTCTCTCTTTTGTTTCCTTCTTAACATTAATTATTTACAATTTTACTTTTTAACTACAGGATTTTTATTTGTTTCTATTGCCTTTGCTATTATTATCTTGCTGCAGTTTGTTGTTGCAATGTTATGTTTATTATTAATCTATAATCCGGGTTGTTAATAGTTAGTAAATAAAACGATGTAATAATTGGAACGATCGCCCAATTGTACGCCCGCGGACGAGTGCGAAATCCGACGTTTTTTTTCATGAAATGACGTAAATTTCACTTTACACTCGTATCCGTACTAAATGAAAAGATTTAACCTGTCACATAATTTTGTCGCTTAATTTGAGTGCCGCTCCGCGCAGACAGGAATTATGTAAATAATTTCCGCTCAGCTGAATAATCGCCTTCATATTGAAAGACGTGAATGTAATTCGTGTGTGCGTGTATCTATGTGTGTGTGAGTGTGTAATAATTGCTTTTCTCATGCAGGTAACTTTCCTTCAGTTTTGTCTTCCCTGACGTTCCATGTTTATAGAAAACTTTTCTCCACTTCAGATTCAGATACAGAACGCTTCATATACAAAATAAAAAGATATAATTCAGTGATCATCGCCAGCCGAAAGACGTCCACAGCTGGACATAGACCGTCCTTAAAGATCTCCACATTGATCGGGCCTGCACAGCCTGCTTCCAGCAGCTTTCCGCGACCTTCACCAGATCATTGATCCATCTTGTGCGGTGCCCGCTAACACTTCGTCTACTGGTATGCGGCCGTCACTCGAGTACCTTACTGCCCCATCAGCCGTCAGTCCTTCGGGCAATGTACCCTACCCACTGCCACTTAAGTGTAGTGATCTTTTGGACTATATTGACTCCTCATTTCTGATTCGATCGCGCAGAGTAACTCCGAGCATAGCCCATTCCATTGCTCTTTGGGTGACTTTGAACCTTTTTATAAGGCTAATAGTAAGGCACCACGTCTCAGTTCCACATGTCAATACTGGCAACACGTACGAGCTGAAGAACTTTGTCTTCATATATATGATGCAGTAGTATAACTGTGTTAATTAATACTAATAACATATGTAATAGAATACTATCTCCGTTGCCGGAGATCGTTTAGGTAAGTGCAAACATTACTGAGTTCCAGCTCAAAAGGATATTGTCTTATGTCTCAAAACGCTAAGCACAATGTGGTGCAGTGTATACCATCCTATCTAGCGACAAGTTATGGACTTGTATATCGTTTACCATCAGGTGAATCTCTCCCGTTTAGTCGCTTTGTGGAAAAAAACAACTAGTGTAAATATGATTATTAGTTTAGTTATATACACATATAGACAGATGGAAATTTTAGTTATTTGGAGATTAAGTAAATGATATTCCTCTTGAAAGTTTACATCCGAAGAAACCTTAATACAGAGAATGCAGGCTGTAGACGATAAAGCGTTATCCTCTAGAACATTCTGGCTCTAATTTGTGTATAAGGCGGTATAAGCAGTGGAGATGGTAGCTACATTTTCCCCAGGACTTGAACCAGGCACTTGTTATAAGTAGTTAGCTGTTTTACTACGGAGACAGTTAAAAATTTTTCACTGTACATTTTTTTATGCGCAAGTATATTTCTTGCATCATCCTCATCGTCATTTGAATCGATGGTCTTCTACATGGAATTACTTATATCATCATTATTATATAAGTTAGCTAAAATGGCAACGTACACAATTTGTAAAGGTCAAAAGCTGACCCTCATTACTAAGTACTAACTTCATCATACAGTACAGGTTCAAAAGAACCGTCCTTATATTATAATCAGCTGTATAAAGTCCTACATTGAAAGCTCTATTTATACATTAAAAGCTCATTCTGGACTTTAGTGTACTGGATATTTATGAACGGAAACGTTTGATTTATTAGCTGAGCAATTAGTTATGTTTGAATATATTATTTCTTACCGGCTAAATCTCATGATTTACTAGTAACTAGTACTAGAACTGTTACTCTTGGTGTTCATACTCGAACAATGATATGCGCAATTAGTTTATTGTATGGACTATATACGGATTGCTGGTGCTTCGCCATTTGAAGAATTTTCTGAAGAATTCTTTGTGTTTATGTATATTCATATATTCACCAACACATAGATATACAAATAAAAATAAATTTTACGTGTAGACTACTACCCTTCAAGTTTTCACGTTTAGGAGAACCATCAATGAAAGAAATTAAAGATCCTATAATACATTGTTCTTCATAAAAATATTTAAAAAAATTATATTAATGTTGAATGCTTACTTTTAATATCATCATCATCAGCCGATAGATATCCAATTTTGAATATAAACCTACTCCAAAGATATTCACATCGATCGGTCTTCTACTGCCTACATCCAGCGGTTTTTCGCGATCGTACAGCCAGCTTGATGTCCGGTACTGCCGGGTACCAGGGGCTATCGTTTGAAGAAATTCATATGGGGGGATTTGAGCTAATTCCCACCACGCTGACCCAATGAGGATTGGTGGGAGCAAGAGTTTCGTTTGTTGAGTAGCAGGGTGTACCATGAGCAGTTGTGGTGGGCTTACGTAAATTGTTGTACGGGTCCCTTTACACCCTACGGGACCCCATTTAATAACATGATAAAAACTATATAGACATTGTACGAGTATACACAAATCCATCGGACGCAAGCCAAGCCTGTTACGTGTAGTGGACATCTATCGGATGATGATGATATACAAATACATACTAATATTCAATAGACCCTAAAGATTTTTTTAAAGAAAAATATTACCGTTTTCTCCGAGTTATTTTCACTTTAAGTACTTCATTAGTTTTCATATTGAAGTGGAAAGTCGAGTTCATTCTATATATAGCAACCACTGGAGAAGATTCTATGGAATTCCATATTTATAACAATACCGTATAAAAAAAAAATGTAGTTATAAATAAAATAACTATCTAATTGTTATTAATAAATGCTTTGACTTGAAGTTAAAAAAAAACTATATTTTTATATAAATAAACAGATCTATTCCCTACATTTAAGGCACTTTACAATTTTCTAGTTTTCGGACTTTAGCATGCTGTAAGCCCTATGCTAATAATACAATTATGTCTGATGTACAGCTCGTTGTGGAGTATAGTGTTGTTATTATTTAAGCCACTGAGATAATATAACGCTGGATGAAATAAGTTATTTACGATTTTTTCATAACACAATGGAACAGCACGACCGACACATTATAGTGTTAATAAGAAAGTGGCGCTGTTTAGGATATTTGTTTAGCACTAATTTGAACCCCTCACTCTTAAATATAAAGATACATTAGTTGGCTACAGTTTCCTTCATAACACACTTTAAAGTCCAGTCTTCATTACAAGCGGAGTGCATAAGTAGGAAAAAAGGCGTCGCGTTTATCACATACTTCATCTCCGACAAGAAAGATGCGTCTATTGAAATGTTTAAAACAGATTCGAGAGCATTTATGAATGATTTAAGAGCACCCAAAACTCAGTGAGCGATCACGAAACATGACAGAAACGAAATGTAGAACTTGAGCCCCTATTTGTGGGTACATGCATTTATTATTTAGAGCAACCTGATTCAGTCGCGAATGTTAATTGGCTACGCGTCAGCGTCAGGCCGTAAAATGGGAACAATTGTGGTCGTGGTCGAGATTCACTCACTTGGCATAGCTTTTGCGGTGTTACAATTACATACATATAAAATATAAGCGTACTTGTCTCACTAATATATATATATATATATATAAACGTTACGTCTTTCTATTAAAGAACTATGCTTTTGTCTATATTGCAATGGTAACTTCACTGTTTCATCTGCAATTTTCTTAAGATCACAAAACTCTTCCCTTCCCTTCCTTTCCTTTCCTCCAGCCCTTTTCCCAGCTATGTAGGGTCGGCACAGTATGTACTTCTCTTCTACATGTCTCTATCAGCCGCCATATCTAAATTCACACTCTTCTTACACATGTCATCTTTCACACAATCCATCCACACTTTCTTCGGTCATTCTCTACCCTTATAACCATCCACATTCATTTTCATTACTACTCTTTATTAATCTTCTCTATTTGTTTTAATTTAGTTAATGCTACGTTTCCCGGACGTTCACTCTACCCCTCTTCCAATTCTCATTCCATCTCTAAAGAAATCTTTGTCCTATTTCGTACCCTTATACCAGTAGTGAGGTCGACGAGACCAGTAATATCTCCATCATTCCTCTCACTTACAGTTATATCATTAACCAAGCAATCGTTACAGTTATATAAAACATTCTTCATCACATGTCTTTTATTATAAGTAAGAAATTATTCATGTAATGTAATTTAATTAATTTAACATCCGGCATTGGTTAAGTTTCAGGCTTGCGTAATGTAAAATTTAAGACGAATGGCCCCCGAGGTAGTTACAATGTTACATTAATTATGTCCTCGTTAGTTGAAGAGTTAACAACAAGTGGAACAACTGTTTATATAATGAAAGGTTTGAAAATGAGCTTATCACTTATAGAAGGTAAGTTTGTTACTAGTAGTATATCTTATTTGGCCGACACCACAGCTTTTTTTTTTCTCCTTATTCTTGCTGATAAATGTGGCACTTAGCAGTAGTATATAAAAACTAATGTCCTAATTAAATAAGATTTGTAGCTAATGAAATTACTGGAGGGCCATAAGTTCTGTTACAAATGAAAATGCATTTTTTTTAATGAAGTAACCTAATATTAATATTTATTCCTACATATTTATTAGTCTCAGCAAAAAATAAAAAATATATTCTATTCGAAATGGCCACCTTTGGCTTTTAAACAGGCCTTTAATCTGTTTGATCACGGATCTATGGATTTACGCACTGTCTCCAAGGGAAATTTCTTGACTGCTTGCTCCAAATATTTTTTAAGAGACTCAATGTCACCGTGTCGTTAGGAGCAGGCCATGTCCTCTAAAACTGACCATAATTTGAAGTCTAAAGGGTTGAGTTCAGGACTAGATGAGGGCCAGTCTTCAGCTCTTATAAAGTCCGGAACGTTGCTTTCAAGCCAGGCTTGGGTAGTTCGTGCCTTGTGACCGGGCCCTGAGTCCTACTGGAAAGTCCACGGTATATTTTTAAAAAGTGTATTGCTGAAAGGTTTCACGACATGATCCAAGACTGTATCTTGATACACTGACTAAAGTTTTCACTCGTTTTTCACAAACATGTAGTTTTGTGACTCCTTGATAAAACAGGCCCCACGAAACCATTACTGATGCAGGATGATGACCATGTTGTACCTTTTCGACCACTTGAGCAGCTTCTTTAGAACTTTGAGCTTACACTTTATCATTTTGCTTATTATAGTGTTCTTCCAATCGTGAAAATTGTTTCATCTGTAAAGATGATATTTCTGTGCCTTTCACCTGCGTACCGCGACGGAAGGCATTTTGATCGATCCACTCTCTTTAATTGTAAAGATTGATTTAGGGCATGTCCTGTATATCGACCGTATCCTGATAAGCGCCGAGCTTCAGGTTTTGTTTTATAATACGCCATAGAGTCCTAGCAGGAATCTTCATTTCTCGCGATACGATTTTTTGCTTCCTAATGGGGTTTCGACGAATTCTGGCTTTACCAGCATTAACAGCCTTTGTAGTTCTAACATTACGCGGCCGCACCGATATTTTCTGGTCGTCGAGAAAGGAAGTGTTGTAGTGTCTGTTGATAGTCCGATATACGAACCCACTTTGTGGAAGGCGATCACTGCAATCCTATTTTCTTTAACACCCCGTTACATATTGTAATTTGATAATGAACACGAAAAAATAAATAATAAATGAAATGGTGCAAAATCGAAAGATGTTTTTAAAATACGTGTTCCAAATTCAAAATAATTAAAAAAAAAAGAAAAGTTTTTATGTAACAGTATTTATGGCCAGACTAGTTACACCAATTACACAAATAAAGAAATATATTAATTAAATAAAAATGTATAATGGGTATTCTTATAAAAAACTGCTTTCTAAGCACATAGCAATAACAATTTTTTCCAAACTACCCACTAGTAAAGAAGACAGTGAAAGCAAAGAAAAGAGAAGGTATTGCTGCACTAGATACTTAGACACTAAAGCATTTGATGAAAGAAGAAAGCAGTAGCATAAATAGCATGTAGAACTTAAACTTTATAATAATTATATATAGAATAGTAGTAGGGTTGCTTACCATGTGGTGAAAGACCATTTCCTCCTTTTGATTCGACTCACAGGATCCAAGCTATCCTCACCTACTTGTGGTGCACCCTGCTAATCAAGAAACGATACTCTGGTTACTACCAACCCGCACTTTGCCAGCGTGGTGGGAAATGGCCCAATTCCCCCCATATGAACCCTTACTAACGTGGTGATCTTTGCGAGAAGCCTATATCCAGCAGTGCAGTTATATCGGCTGATGATGATTATAAATAATCCGCTGAGTTCATAACAAACCATATTTTACGTGTACTACAATGTGGAATGTATGTTTATTAGTTATTTTAATAGATCGTTGATCAGCTCGCTCATGCCAAGACTGACATCTGTTTATGCTGGATATTTATAGATCATCTGCGTTGTGAGCTTACGAGCTCACTAATTACTAGTCGTACACTGTTCAGTAACGTTACTTTAAAAGGGCAATAATTGTTTTAGTGTTTACGCATAATTTTATTCTATTAACCATTATCCGAAGAAAATATAGGAGAACTAAGATAAAGTTAAAGAATTAAGTATCCAGTAAGAACTAAGGTATCGACAAAGCAGAAAAAAACCCCTGCTGTAAGTGGACACATTTGTCAAAGGCATGACAACCGTCCTCACGTAGCTGTCGTTTATCAATCATTATGATAGTAGACACAAATAGGTCTGTCCATCTAGAAAAGACCAAGAGGAGCTGCTTGATGCAGCATCTTTTTTTTATTCAACAAAGGAACAAAACGAGTGAGGCATTTAATTGATGGTAAGTAACGTGGTGATTAGAATGGTATACACAACAGTAAGTTGTTCTCGCCTGACTACCTACCATGTTGTCTCGTTAGCCTAGTCATTTCACTAGCTAAAACACTTTTCAAACTTCAATATTAGCTGCGGTGGTAACTAGACGGTCTCCGGCAACAGGAACCAACCACCAGTAGTCTATCACCCGAGGATCCTATTTGCTGCTTACTGATTTAATATTATTATAAAAGATCAAAATTGAATCCTTGATCAACTGAGATATAAATCAATGGAGATCCGACCTTCCGCATAATATTTCATGGACAATACCTCCTTGGGGGTCCTTTGTGCCCGACTTGAATATTAAACATCTCTTCTGATATATAAGGGCCGACAGTAATTACTGTTGAGGACATAAAGAGTTATACAAAGTTCGCATCGGATGGTAAAACTTCATTGAATTTAATTAAATTAATTAGGAAACGGCAAAGCAATCTAGTTAGTATATATTTGTATGTAAATATCGTGCGAATCATTTTGTTACCAAACGTATGGATAATCGAATTTAGTTTTCATATTATGGCATAGAATAGAGGAGGAAGCGGTGATGGGTCGTTTTGTATGTGCGGTCTACTTGAGGATGCGTGCACTTAACATTAGCTTCCGTTGAAAGGAAACATTGTGAGGAAACCAACAAGTTAACAGAAATGATGATATACTCCCACTCGCGCTTAACCATCACATGGGATAAATAGCCTATAAATCTATCCATGTGGAAAGACTCCCACTTCCGGCAGTTGTTAAATGAAATTAAACATGCTCTACGTGAAGATGTAAAGGATAATTTTATGAATATTTATTAAATAACTTATTAAAGGTTGCAAATATATCATCATCATCATCATCATTATCATCCGATAGACGTCCACAGCTGGACATTGACTTCCCCCAAAGATCTCCACAGAGTTCATTGCGCGAAATTGGGCCTTCGCTCATCACGCCGGCCCAATGCGTGTTGGTGAGTGGTCAGAGCCTCGTCTGTTATTCAGCAAGGGTGCACCGTGTGCAGATGAAGTGACTTGGGCTCCGTAAGATGTTGGGCAGAACCCCTTACACCCCGCACAATACGTATTATTTCGTGATATCAAAAACGTTGAGATATTGTTAAAATTTTAAACTTTTTTATTTATTTACTGATGATAAGTTCCATAGATTTATATTATTTATCTAGATTCTAGATGCATAACCTATCAAACACAGTATTGTTAAAAATGTTGTCTATTATATTATTATAATAGAAAGTAATGAAATGCGAAAAAATGGAAACATGGATGTTATAGAATATACAGTTCCAGGAAATGTGTAAATAAAAATATAAGAGAAGAAATACATTTCATAATAGTACGTTATACCAGGGATCAGCAACCTTTTGAGTCCGAAGAGTGAAAAATTACAATTTACAAAAATCCATACTTTTGAAAGAGCCACAATAGTTTTTCTTGCCTGCAGTAAATAACGCCTGCATAAATAAAGTTTTTTGATGAAATAAAAACTGAAGTATTTTTTCATATACAAGTAGTGTTTTTTCACAACAAATTATATAGTGCATATCTGGTTATATTAGATAATCACTTATCTACAACACTAACTTGTACTTAAGTAAAAAACAATCGAGCAAACAAATTCAACAAGAGCGTCGCGAGGGCGGGTGCATGGGGCTGGGAGATGGAAACGGTTCCTAATCCTCGTTAATCAATCCAGATAACGAGTTTAAAATGTTTTTTTTTTATTGAAAATAAAACAATTGTTTATTGAATTAAAGAGCCGCAGATTCACATACAAAGAGCCGCAGGTTGTTGACCTTTGTCTTATACCAACATTTACACAAAACTACATATATATTATATGTGATGAGCCAAAAAAATTCAAAGATTAGTTAAATGATAATAACTTTAACTTAAAGCTACAAGTTCAAGTATTAAATATCTACTTACATTTCATTGTTTCAGTCACGCGGGCGTCTTACAAACATGACGACGGACAACGCACTTAATTCGCAAAGGTTAGTGTTTTCCTCACGATCATCTTCATGATGATGATTTCTTATGAAAAATCCTTAAAAAACGAAGCAAATTTTAGTTAAGGGTATAATTGGTGCTTCTTTAGGTGATAGGATTAAGAATAAGGACCTCTGTAGAAGAAAACGGTAGTTGATATAGCACGTGATTTGTTCGTTGATAGCAATAGCTGGTACAGATAATAGGAAGCTGAATGAATGCGAAGATAGTAATGAGTAGTAATGAGCTGGAAGATCCTAGCGTGAAGATCTCGCGTTGGTACCACTATCAGGGGACCGTTAGCCATGTAAACCAACGACCTGGTTATATATAATAACAAACAATTCTTGATGAAAATGACAAGGTACCTGTTGGGCTGGATCACAATTGGAGTCCAATATTCAGGAGTGCAGTACAGCCGAAATGTTAATGATGATTTCTTTAATAGTTTCCAATAATTTGTTTCTTAAGGTTGTCCTACACTTTAACTTTATTTCTTATTTTTGACTAACTCCACAGGGTCTTTAAAAAATCATCACCGAACAACAAGTTGACACTTTACCTGGCATCGCGTGATTTAGTAGTGGAGAATGGACACATCGATAAAATACAAGGCGTTCTTCACGTTGAGCCTGAGAACTTGGAGAGCAAGAAGCTGTTCGGACAAGTCACCTTAACCTTCCGGTAAGATCGATCACCGTTACTATTTGCCCTTTTGAAAAAAAAGTTATAAATTTAAATCATTCTTGATCGAAGGTACGGCAGAGAAGATGAAGAGGTGATGGGTCTCAAATTCTGCAATGAAGCTATCATGAGTCTGGTGCAAATATGGCCCGTACATTGCAATCATGACAGAGAACGTAATTCACCACTGCAGGTACAACTTTTCTAGTTGCTTATGTAGCCTGTTAAGTTGCTTGTTTATTTTTGACATCAAGTTGTCTTTTATCTACTGTGAAAGTTACCATGTTTATAAGAAGTAATATCTTCCTTATAACATTCGGAGCATTTTAAGTTATCATGCTTTCACTCTCCGCGAACTCATAACCAGTAGATATAAAAAAGTTCCTCATAAAAAAACGTTGACTACCTCTTCATATATTTCTCTCTTAATATAATTATTATGACATGTATTAGGAAGCTTTGATGAAACGGTTGGGAGCAAATGCGTTTCCGTTTCACTTGGAGCTGACACCGCTAGCGCCGCCCAGCGTGCAGC
The DNA here is from genome assembly GCA_029030555.1 of Ornithoptera alexandrae. Classification (NCBI taxonomy): domain Eukaryota; kingdom Metazoa; phylum Arthropoda; class Insecta; order Lepidoptera; family Papilionidae; genus Ornithoptera; species Ornithoptera alexandrae. Next base: position 10,415,099 of record JARDVY010000023.1, on the reverse strand, counting down.
TGGTACCCGCTAAACAGTACCACGGTGCGCCGATTGGTACATCTTATGATGTTCGCGCGTACATGGGTAAATAGAACAGATTTTTTATATAATACAAACTAAAGAAAATTTTCTCATAATAATAGTATCAATATATCAAGCAACCATGAAATGTTTTAGCTGAACGAGCTGATGAGAAAATCTCCCGTCGGAACACAGTGCGTATGGGCATTAGAGTTCTACAGGGCCCGGGGCGACCGATTCCACCGCCGGTACTACCACACTCGCCGCATCATACACTCAGCGCCTTAGCTCATCATAATGTGCTCAGGTCACTCATTTGTTGCCTTTCTCTTAATTAATAGACAAGAGCTGAAGCTCTTCCATTCAAGGTGATGTACTCTTTAATAGCCTGTTTTCGTTTCCATAAATTCTCTAATAGTAAAATAGCATCTCACTATTTTGTATAAATATTATCATTTGATTCCGGATCTATAATATTTTAAGATAACTTTAGATAAAATAACCTTTCTTTTATAATTTTGTAACGAAATACTGCTTCATAATTTTAACTATATCTTTTCCAGTTAATTTTAGTTAAAATAATAGATATCAGTTTCCAATTATTTTTCTCTAATATCTCTCGCTCTCTGGTAATACTTTTCAAATATTATTCATAAAATTCCAAAAGAATGAATAGGTTTAAAAATTGCAGCAGTCTTAGATTGAGCTGGAAATCTATAAAATTATTAACACTGTTCAAAACTGTTTTTTCGCGGCTCTTTTACGCCCTCAGAAATAACAGGTGTTACAAAATTGCAATACTAAGATACAAATATAAATGGAAGCTACTTGTGTAAACTTCAAGCACTAGTTGAAGAGTTTTTAACGAAACGTTTTTTTTTTCTTCACTCGCAGACTTAAAAATAAGGCAAAACTCGAGTCGGATGAAAATTGTCAAGGAGGGAAAAATGAATACGGTGAGGATTCGAATTGTATAATTTTAGTGGTATTTTAAAAAGACATTTTTATGAGAAGCGAGAAATTTAGTTTTTTTTTTTTTTGCAAATTATTAATATATTGTCACAATACACATTTATTAGTCCCTCATAATCACAGTTTACTGTCCCTCGTTGAACTTGCACCTTCACAATTACGGAATCCTTTATCAGTAATGACAAACATGTCTCATGAATTACATGAATTGTTTTTAATATTCAAATATTTTATGACAACAAGGCGCCTAGTTAGGATGTTTACAATAGCATCATCACTGCTTTGGGACATAAGATGCTCTGTCTCGTTTACTAGCGACATCGCCTCATCATCATTATTGTAATCACGGTGTTCGGTGTTAAATAAAGATAAATCAACAGTGGCTTTAAGTCAGAGTTTAATTAAATATAAAGTAATAACTTTATATGTATATATATATATATATATGATTTCTTTTGTTTTCAATTTGTGTTTTGCAATGGTAAATATGCTTTGTTTTGTTCATAGAGAATGCGGAACAAGCGCCGCCACGCGCGACTGTTGAAAAGCCGTTTTTATTGTCCGACGGCAGGTGAGCTTTACAATTTTAACTTAATCTAAAATATTATTTACAAAACAAATAAAACTAATTTTAATAAACGTGGAACAAAGATTCTTGGCGTACCGGAATTCGCAGTGTTGGCATTCTCTCCAATAGGTGGTCCGACGATCTGGTGAAGGTCGCAGAAAGCAGCTGCAAGCGGTCAACATAGTACCGATCTATGTGGAGATCGTTGGGGAAGGTTTATGTCCAACAGTGGACGTCTATACAAAGACTAATTATATAATTTCTTTCTAACAATAAAGAAAGAACTTCACTTTAAAAAATTTTCCTTCATTGTAAACTATCATCAATAAACTTAATCGGACTGATTAAGCCCGTACTCATTGTGGATATAAGTTATAATGATGATATTCGACATTATTAACCTTCTTTTATTTTATTCAAATAATATCCACTTTTGCAGGGTTGAACTTGAGGGTTGGTTAGATAAAGCAACATACTCTCACGGTGAATCCATAAACGTAAGCATCGTGATCGCTAATCATTCATCTAAGACTGTTCGAAGAATTAAAGTGAGTATATCATATGACCAGTGTTTGAAAAGTTGTTTAAAGCATTTAGTAAAAATATCTTAAATTTCGTAGGTTCTCGTTATACAACACGTGGACGTGTGTATGTTTTCAAATGGAAAATTTAAGAACGTCGTCGCTTTAATTCGTGGTGCGGATACTCCCGTCATGCCTGGACAAACATTTACTCACACTTATACCCTGACACCGCACAGAGGTATCCTAAATATTATATAATTATTAATTAAACTAAAATTATACTGACCATAAATTTAATAACTAAAAATATTCTTTATCTTGTAGGTGTTACTAAGAACTGGATAGCACTTGAAGACTCTTATTCTAAATCTGGCGCAAGTCTAGCGTCAACAGTTTTATGTAATTCAAACTCGCCCGAGGACCGCAACGTGTTTGCGATATACGTTTCTTATTATGTAAAAGTAAAATTGACTCTCAGCGCCATGGGTGGGGACTTATCACTAAAACTTCCCTTCACATTAACTCACTCGTGTATTAACGAAGCGCCAACGGATAGCGTTACAGAGGAAGCTACACATAAAATGATTCTTGAAGGAAAAGAGAATAGCGATGAAGAGGACAGTAAAGTTGAAACAGAAAGGGATAAGCAAAATAACAACGAACAAGATAATGTCAAGCAAGAGACAGCATTCGGAGATGACAGTGAAACAAAATCTCCAGAAGAACATCGATGTGTCGCTGATGTGTTAGTTAATATAGAAAACAAATTAAATGACAGACCTAAAAAATTTGAGGAACAAACTCAAGTACGCAATGCAAAACCAAATGATGAAGAATTCGATTTGATTGTAAAATATCCCTGTTCGGATACGTGATCCGACGAGGATGTTGATATCAGACAAGACAACAAGACTGAACAGTCGAACGAAACGAAAACACCGGAGGTTATGAGAGATTGCAAAAATGAAGTCCAAGAACATAAAACTGGTTTTGCTGAAAACTTGAAAAGAGCCGTTTGTTGTATAGATCGGCGTCGGCAGTCGTAAATTTAACATGTTATATATATCAAATATTATATGTAAGTAAAAATTAAGAACTTTTGCAAGTTATATTAAATTATAAAATACTTAAATTACAAATATTTTTATGACTATTGCTATCATTATATATCCTAAAAGCAGACTCCTAAAATTAAAGCCTGCCTTCTGAACACTGAACTGCCTTTTGCCTAATGATTTATCAGTAATAGACTTCAGAGACTTTGATATTGGAAATATTTTCGAAACACATTTTTCAAGGAATATTTTAAGGACATTATTAAAGCCATGATATTTTTCTACTGATATCGCGACGTCAAGATTTTTCCAGATTTACGATATGAAAATCTAGTCATTAGGTATCTATTGCTATTATCTAAGATTAATCACTAATTTATAGTATGAAGACTTGTTAGTTACCGCGTTTGCGGTGATCTAACGTGAAGCCTGAAAGGTTACGCTTACTAAGTCATAATCGATGTTACTATAGTTATCTTTGAATATCTCAATTTTGTTATCGTAACAAAACTTAATTTTAAGAATCTATATCTAGAATAAGTTATTGTCTTTCAACAGATATTTTTAAACGATAATATTAATAGGTATTGTGATTAAGTTTGGCACTTAAGTAAATATTAGATATATAGATTCATTGCTGCATTTCAAGTAAAAGTGTTTTTGTTAAGGCTACTAAAATATTACTTAAATTCCAACGGGATCGTGGATGATGAAGTGGACCCTGTAGCTCATATGTTCATGAAACAAAATTATGCTGTATTGACAGATTTTGAATAAGATTGTCAGCGTGAATGGTTAAAATAATCATACTATTAAACAAAGACCAAATGGCACTAGAATTGAACTAGGGACGTCTGTTGTAAGGAAAACGCTTAGACCCTGCTCTATAAAGTAAGCTTAACTTTAATGGAATAAGAGCAACATCAGTCACAAATTAAATTTATTAGAAATCCATTGCTGAACATAGGCCTCTCCTAAAGATGTCCACATCGATCGGTCCCCCGCTGCCCGCATCCAGCGGCTTCTCGCAAAGCGGCGAACACTGAGAATTGTCGTTTGTAAGGGTTCATATGGGGGGATTTGGGCCATTCCCGACCACAATGGCCCAATGAGAGTATGTGGGAGCAAGAGCGAAGTTTGTTAATTAGCAGGGTGCACCACGAGCAATTAAGGTTGACCTGACCCTTTACACTCCTCCTATATGTATAAAACTATAAATATTTGAAGATCACATAATTTACATATGCGACCATCTTGTCTTAAATTTTTTAATATCAAATTATAGATATAGCTTGATTTTGGTGTCTATGTCTACATTATTAATTGATATTTATGTTATATTTCTATGGAAATTAGGAAGTAATAATAGCGTACGGAAAAAACAAAGATTTTTAGCTTTTAATATCACATGTAAAAATATTCTTGAAGCACAATTATGTGTCAATTACTGTCTATATTAAACCGTTTAAGTTATAAATGCTACATTGTAGTCATTAAGATTGCTATTTTTATGTTCATTGTAAGCGAATGATAGTTTTTTAAAATCGCTAATAAGCTGGATGATAAACTAAAAAAATTCTTTAGTCTTATTGCTTGTTTAAATGTCATATCCTTTAAAATAATATCTCTTCCATATTCATTTATAACTACCTTTTCCTGTTAATAAATATAATTAATTGTATTGTATCTAATATCTAATGTAAATAACTGTAAATAAATTTCAAAAATACTTCATTGTTTTATTTATATAACCATTTTGTTTCATTTCGTTTCATTTCATATTTTAAAAACGATTGATCAAGTTTTAAGCATTAATTCATGTCAACAACAACTCTACGTTAACTCTAGGTCTGTCAAGTATATACATAAATATCTTTAGTATACAAAGTGAGGTTAACTTATTCGTTTTATTAGCAAAAAAAAAATCGCACCAGTATGGGAAATCGATTGAAATATATGCAAGTTTTTTTCCGTATGTAACAGATTAAAAATATTAATAATGTAGGCTTCTTCTTTAATAGATTGTAGATTAAAACTTGTCCTTAATTTCATATGATGTTAAGTGAGAACAAGACAAGATAGAGTATTATCCTCATTTTAAATACTCTGGATATAATATGATGACAGCTGACAGCTGCTACACAGTAATTCAGTAATTCCAAGCAGAAATGCTTGCTCATAGATACTCTCCGGAAACAAAGACATAAACCAGTAAAAGTTTAACTGCGTGGATTAAACTCGTGCTTGAAACGAGATAAGTACGGAATCTATTTAATAGATTAAATTTAGATAAATTAGTTAGTTCATCACTAAATAAGCCAGTCTTCGTAAAATGTAGTAAAATCAACCGAATTTATTGTATAAATTTACGGATAAGGAATATTTATTGTGCGTATGAATCACTAGTTGTATTGAGATATTGTACAGATAAGAGTAAATTTTCCTATAACGTATGCGACATTAATCAAATAACAAACTTTATTTACGATTTCGTCTATTAAAAAGTTCGCGTGTTAGAGCTACCATAAAATCCGGAATTTATGATCAAGTTGCTTCAAAACATATTGTTCCCCGAAAAGGAAGAGGTTGTATTGAATTCAACGTATAAGTATATTGATGATTGTTTACTTGCTGTAAATACCGTTAAATTTAATGAAAATTAATATAGACAATATTAAAAACAAAAAAAAAATAAAGATCAAACGCAATGAAAGTTAATATATTTTTTTATATAAATGCTTTTAGAATCTATAGTTGTTTAGTTTTGGAGCCACTTCATATAAAAAGTAGTATTAGCGAAAAAAAAATATCCATACATTCATTTACCCATTTGTTTGTAAATATTTTATCTGAACACTATTCAGGTAAAAAAACAAATTGTATAATCTACAGGATATGTTTTCTCGCATATTTCATGATCGTATGTAATATGGTTATTATCTAAAAAGTCTGAGTTGATGTTGTGATTACTAAGGGTCCATTCGCGTAAATCAATTGATCCAGATATCCACTTATAGCATTGTGGGCAAAGAGATTTTACCAATAACGTCACGAGATCAACAATCGATGAACTGCTCTGATCTATTGACATGTTGCCAGATGGATATTTAAAATGTTTATACTGTAACAAAATTTCGGACTGGAGTAAAATAATTGTTGAGAGCTAAAGGTACTCCGTGACAATCATGATATCAGGAATCTGTCGACTCAGTCCGCCCGTGATTTAGAATGCTGCAATACACAAGATAATAAAGAGTTAAAACAAACGCGATAAAATCCGTAAGATTTAGTTTAAAGAAAAGTTTTTCTTTTTGTATAACAGTTGTAATAAATTGCAATGCTTCCAATGTTTCCTTTAACTGAAAAAGGTTTCTTTCTACAATAGGATCATATTTAAATCATTAGGATCTGTTTAATCTTTCATTACCCTCATCATTTCAACAATCAACAACATCCAATCTTTGGCATTATAAAAATTCAGAGAACGTTAGTAATAATGCAAATGTCCTCATTTCCTACCCGCATATGATCAAGCCTTTGATAAAAGCTGTACTGGATCAAAGAGGTTAGGAAATCATTTAGATCTATTTAATTAGACAATAGTTCTAAACCGAAGATGTTAACAATAAAAAGATCTAATATATAATATGAAAATTTATCAATTATTTATTTCAAACATATATGATAACAAATAAGTACTGTTCCCATGTTTCATTGAAGCAGAAGAAGCGATTTCAGCATCTATTAATCACTGAACAGGAATTAATACTTCCGCAAATCAAAAGGTACACACATACATTTATTCCTTACCGGAAATAAATGAAATCAAACCTTATAACTATATAGATTAAACCCTTGCTTGAAACGAGATAAATATCGAATCTATTTAATAGATTAAATTTAGATATTATATAAATTAACAGATAAAGCACATACTTTTTTTCAAAGTTAATAAGTTGGTGCTGTATTAAGTTCTCTTTCAGGCGATGAGAAGGTAGATATCAAAGGTTAGAGACATCAATCAGCGCTCTTTGCACTTAATGGCTAAAAGTAATTAAACTTCTAGATTTTTATAGCCTTAACTAACAAATCTAGTAAGTATTAGATTAGTTGATTATTGAGTGTTTGTTAATCAAGTTTTAGATGTAAATACTAATGTTGCTGAATTTTTCCATCCCTATTCTATTAACATCAAAGAGTATATGAAAATTAAAAGTATGAATTTTTTTTTATCCTACCACGCCTTTTTTCCCAGTAGGAGTAGGCAGAGGTGAATAAACACCCACTCTCCGCCAGATGTGGTCAGATAGGTCCCATGTAACAGGGGGCGAGCCTGTTGTTACTTTACTGGGGCCACCACACACACACAAAGATAATTTCAGTGTGCGGGTTTCCTCGCGATGTTTTCCTTCACCGTTAACTACATGGTAATTGTAATAATATGCACATTAGACATTGAAAAACTGCGTAAGAGGTGCATGCCCAGGCCGGGATTAGAATCCTCGTCATCTGATTGCGATGTCCGAGTTCATAGCCATTGAGCCACCACGACGTAAAGAAGGAATGATTGTCATAAATCTGTGACACTGATTAGTTAAAAAATTTGAATTTCTAGAAATATATTAGCATAAGTTCAGGATAATTTTATATCTGGTCCTTTAGACAATATAGAAGATTTGTTTTTAGATAATGGTATTTTTAGATTATAAGATATAAGTGTATATTTTGCGTAATTATAATCAATCAAACACAAACAATGAGCCATATATTATCCCATTAAGGGGGGTGAAAGTATTAGCAGTTGCGTGACAGGCGAATTTATATTCATGTCATGTTCTTTACATCGTACACCAATACTGTAAGCAATTCACATGAGCAAGCTTTACGTAGCCAGTGATCTGGATATAACTTTATCAGGAGCCCCATTCCATGAGGCTTTGAATTTGAAATAAGGAAATTAGAAAAATAAGGTTTTATCAAGGATGAACCAGCTACGAATATGACTTGCCAAAGCTGGATCATTTTTTATTTACAACTGACTAATGCTAGAACCGTTATATTACACGATTTTAACAAAAATATTTATATGTATTGGAAAACTAGATTAGTTTTTGTTGTGTATCTTTTCTTAGAAAAAAAAAAAAGATTTGATTATGTAGTATTCAATCCTCGAAAGACCTATTAACTTAGTTTAGGGATTAATAGAAAGTATAATAAAATTTGTACCGAAATAAAGATTGTTTTAGTTACTGTAAATCTACTTGTCTGTTTGGAACATGTTTTCAACAGAGCTAATTTAATGCTATACTCTTTATTCTTTATGGTGACAGTGACCCATAGGTCTTCGACGGATGATCTCCAGTCTGCGGGTTCCACTGCCTTTAGGCCACGGCGTGCCGCGAATAGTACTTTTCTTGCGTATTTAAGTAATCTCTATCTCTTCTCCACACAATGAATCTATCATCGAAGAGCTCAGTATTATTTATACCTTCCAGTTACCAGGTCTCAGTAAGAGATTATGTCATAAGAGCTCAAGCAAACATTAAGTTTAAATGTATATGTTTTTGTGTATAACCCTCTTAATATTTTGATTGTATATATTTAATGATAGGCGGTCAAAACATTAACAATATTAACAAGGCATAAATATGTACTATGGGCTGGTACATATGGCTGAAAAGGGTAGGAAAATTATCCAAAAATTTTCAAAATATATATATCCTCCCAGTTTTGTACTATAAATGACAAAAGAATTATATTGTATTGCTTTTTAGAGAAGAATAGGGTAGTTTTACAAAAATTTGACGCAAAACGACTTCGTTTAGAGATATGACAAGTCAATATAAGCGTTATGAGGGTGCGACAGCATTGTAACGAAATTAATAACTGCAGTTACGTACGAGAAATGGTCGACTTCCGCTCCGTGAATCACAAAGTTGTTTACTTCATTGTGGATTTGAAGACTGCACATGGTTCTCAAACTATTGATAATAAACGTTCGTTTTAGTAATGATAAAAATCTGTTGAAGGGGTGTATAGTTAGAATGTTCCTCATGAGATTTTTTAAAGATTTTTTTTAGTTTTTTATAAGAAATGGTGGTGAGAGTATACACTAGATTAAAAACACACCGTGGACCCGGGTCAATGAGGTCAGTATAAGATGAGCTGTAAGAGTCAAAATGACTACCAAACGCTGCACTTCATCAGAGAATAGAGAGCAAAAGCATATATTTTACTTCTTCTAACATATAATCTACTAGTCCATTTGCAGTCATCAAACATTACATGCTGTAATTTAGAAGCACGGTAATCCAGCTTCTCTTATCTCGAATACGGTGTTTGACGCTCAAATGACAATATGAACGATCCGTAATCCTCGTTGTGGAAACGGAGCTCTGAACTTTATCAGTTGATATCTGCATTTTGATATGATTGCCGAGTAAAATCCGAAAAAAAAACTAAACTACGAAATCAATTCTATTACTACATACAGAAAACAATAACTTGCATTATTTAACCGACCAAAAATAGGGAGTTCTTATTTCGGTTGGTTTCTGTTCCATCAGCATTTATGACTACTCGTTCTTTAATTAAATGATGATCTAATTATGATAATGCTTTTTTAAAAGCAGAGTTTACTACTAGTAAGTATCTATTGCTGGAGATTATTTAAGTAGGTACCAACAGTACTGTACAAATTACTGTATTCCGATTTGAAGGGCGCTGTAGTAGTAAAAATACTTCATAGTTAAACAGTTATAAGCTTGTCTATGAAATTAATAGTTGGTGAAGGATATTCAAGAATTATCTAGTATTTAACGTACAAAGCATGTGATAAGTAGTGGTAGGTCTCTATTGCCGAAGACCGTCTAGGTAGGTACTACTGCAGCGTCTGATTCTGCCGCCAAGCGTAAGCGTGCTGTGCAAAATTACTGTGTTCCGGTTCAAAGGTCGCTGTAAAGTAGTGTAATGAGACTCAATAATTTAAGTCTCAGGCGACGAGCGCAATATGAGGCTGTGTATACAATACTAACTAGCGCCACGTGTTTATGGGCTGGCGTATCACCTACCATCAGGTGAACGTCCCGCTCGTCTCGTCGATTAATTTAATAAAAAAAAAATCACTGTAGCTCGGAGTCTTCTAGTAATTTGATTGTTTTTTTTAATTAATGTCATTAATAACGATATCTCATATTATAAGAATTAGTTAATATGGACGGTGAGATACTACCACCAGAATAGAAATCTCTAAAGTTATAATAAAAAAAGGTTATTACGAAAAGAGGAAGAGAAGAAGAAGAAGGAACGACGTGTAATTTCATTAACGACTTTCCTATTTTTAACCACAGCCTGTAAATGGGTCATCATTATCAGCCGATAGACGTCCACACATGAACATAGGCCTTCCCGAAAGATTTCCACATCGATGGGTTCTGCGCTGCATTGGTTCTAGCGCCTTGCCAACGTCTGTCAGTCAACATGACCTCCGGTACCGCCTAGCATCAGACGCCGTCGTTTGTAAGGGTTCATATAGGGGGATTTGACCCATTTCCCACCACGCTGGCCTAATGCGGGTTGTTAGGTAAATGTTTAACTTCCGTAAATTTCTATATCACTGATTATCTCTTTAAAAATTTTTAATAGTATTAGTTTTCACGTGATTGGCGAACATACAAAATCTATTTTTTTATATATATATATAGTAACGAAAGATATAACTTTTTTTTATATTTAATTACTACTGTGCATAAATATAAATCGATTGAAAATCTTTGACGTCAAAGCAAAGGGGTCAATGACCGGTGGATACGGTCGCGACCAACGTTTCGGATGCAAATCGCACAATGTGATCGCAGCTTATATAAATTTCTTATCGAAATACATGTGTAAAATTTTGTATGTACCTTCTTTTTTTTTATACAATTAAGAAACGAGACGAGCAGGACGTTCATCTGATGATAAGCAATACGTCTGTCCATAACAACGTAGCGCTAGTTAGAATTTTTATGTATATATATATACATAAAAATTCTGCTATATATATATATATAGGTACTCATACGAATTATGAGGTGCTATATATATATATATATATATATATTCATTGCATTCGTCGCCTTCGACATAAATGTGATGTCTAATTACCCCAGTAATTTTACTAGGTATAACATCCTTTAAACCGGAACAAAGTAATGTTTCACACTAATGTTTGGCGGCGGAAATAGCCGCTGCCGCATCCACCTAGACGGTCTCCAACAACAAAGACCTACCACCATTTTATAAGCGTCCATTTTGTTTGGGTACTATAATAAAATTTAGTAACAGCAAGGTACTTTTTTTTTATTAGTCAACGAAGCGACGAGATGATCGAGAGCTGATGGTAAGTGATACGCCTGTCCATAACAATATGGCGCTAGTTGAGATAATATAAAAAGCACCACATTGCGCTCATTGCGTTGGGACATAAGATGTTAAGTACCTTTACCGCAGTAACTTCCCTACCTACAACGCCGTTCTAACTGGAACACAGTAATGTTTGCACACTACTGTTTGGCAGCAGACATAGGAGCTGCGTTGGTATCTACCTAGATCATATCCGGCAGCAGACCAAAATCTATATATACATGTATTTTTATAAAAAGAGTTCCGGATTTGATTCCTTCATACCAACTACATCACAAACGCAAACGTATACATCATTGCGAATGAAAATTTTAATAGTTTTCCACTGTAGTCTAACCTCCAACTTCACTACGCCGTCAGTCAAGGCGGACGTGGGATAGCGGAAACTGGGTTAAGCGGAAGGACGTGACGCAGCGGTCAAGGTAGCAAATGGAGGCTACCAGTTAATAATCATAACAAATGAACTGCAATGCATTTCCTCGTGTAATTAAAGTTTCTGGTAATTAACGTAATATATTATAAATCATGTTGTAGTCATAATTGGAAATAGATAAACAATTTTTTAAGCTTCATCATCAGACGACAGACGTCAGCTGCTGACTGACGTCGTTCGTGTAGGGATTCATATGGAGAGATTTGGGACATTGCCCACCACGCGAGCCTAATGCGGGTTTGTGGTAGCCAGAGCCTCCTTTATTGATTAGCAGAGTGCACCATGAGCAGGTGAGGTTGACTTGGATCCCATGGGGTCAAGGGGTCCCGCACAACAACTCACGGGACACAAACAACACCTGCTCGTAGTGTACCCTGCTAATCAACATACTATGCTCTGGGTCCCATCAACACGCATTAAGCCAGCGTGGTGGGAAATGGTTCAAATCCACTCGTATGAACCCATACAAACGAAGGTCGCGAGAAGCCGATCGCCGTGGAGACCTTTGAGACAGGTCAATGTCCAACAGTGGACGTCTAACGACTGATAATGATGATGATAATTTCATGAAAATATCATTTTCTACTTCACATAATGCCATAAATTTTCATGAAGCACTTAATATTAGGTAAAGTTAATATAACAGCTAACTACTGAAGGACATGTAAAGATATCGGCTGATGATGATGATGATGATGTCGTAGTGGAATAACTCGAACATTTATCCGGTTTAAATTTTTTCAACGATAAATGAAATTGATCAACTAATCCATTTTGGGATTTGCTTTTGTTACATGTTTGTTTAACTGTATTGTTTGCCGCCGGGAAACCGGAAATTTGGCTGTCAAAGGTTTTTATTCAAAGCTTTGCTGGAATAAGTTTTTCATGCATATCCGCTGTTGAAAGTTTGCTATTAGCTATATTTTTTTTAAGGAACGACGGGAAGAAGTAACTTAATTCAGAACGTTTCAATATCAGGGAGTGGTAGTTAGATTAAATTCTATGCAAGTTTAATAATGCAATTCAATTTAACTATTATTTATATTAAGTTAAAAAATTCTTGGATAGAAATGTACATCCTTCAGTTCGCCATCCGCTGCACATTAATAATTCATGTACCACCCCAGATATTATTTTTACTTATTCAGATAAGCTTCGACAAAAGAAAGATACATAATTTAAGATTCTCGGAACATTACTATTATATATTCTTATTGATGTCTAAGGTCCATCTAAACAGATGCAAATTCCTGAATTGTACCTATTTTGTGACACTGTAATCCCTGGATCAAGTTCAGGACGAAAAACCTTAAATAACCCATCATTCTTTAAAGATGATGAAAGCAAGGGCTGTGGTGTGAAGTTTGTAGAGAATACCACTGCCATATAGGTGTTCAAGGAGAGACAGAGATAGTGAGAAATACTGTGTTTGCCATAAAAGGTCTTTATCAGTTCAGGATCGCGTAATACAGTAAAAGCTTACGGAATTTATCAATTCCATTTTCCTCTTAAAAGCATTCGCACCGGAAGTTTTCTTTGTAATTTAATTTGACTCCTATGTCAGACGTGTGAATAACTCTCTTCCCTTTCCTGAGGTATCCTTTTACGTGAAATAGAATCGTATTTCTCTCATTTATACGAAGAAAAGTAGACAGGAAACAGAATATATTTCAAGAGTATTATCATAATATTTGCTTAATGATGTCCACTGCTTTTACCGATGGTTGGTCTCTATTGTCGGAGAATATTTAAATACTACCGCAGTCTGTATTCCCGCCGATGAACAGTAGTGTACAAACATAACCGTGTTCCGGTTTGAAAGACGTTAAAGCCAGTGAAATTACTAACATAACGAGACATAAAATCTTATGTCTCAAGGCGACCAGCACAAAGTGGTACAATGTAAATATTTAGTTAGTTATTAGGTAAACGTCCCACTCCTCCCGTCGCTTTGTTGTATAAAAGGATACTTTTCACTTCTCTAATTCTTTATTAATTAAGCCCTTTCTTTCAAATATTGCTGTAACAACGAATCTCAATCGAGAACAATTAGTTAAATTCAAAAGGGAACTTAAACAGACATAGCTTTAAATACTTTAAGAGTTATGCCTTATAACAATAAAGATTTATTGTTACTTCAGCTATTGTTACGGATTTCTGAAATAAATACGTTTAAAGTAGAAATTCTCACTCTTTCATATATCAAATATCCAGATATTAGAAATATGAAAATTACTTAAGTTAATTAATGTTAAATATACACCACATTGCGCTCGTCGACTTGAGACATAAATCTCAAAGTGACGATTAAGCAGTAAAATCACTAGCTGTATCGCACTTCAAATCGGATAACAGTAATGTTTGCAGACGGTTTGTCAGCGGAAATATAAGCCTGAGTGGTACCTATCTATATAGTCTCCGTCAACAGGGACTTACCACTAGAAGGATCTAAATAGGGTAAGTAAGGATATGAATTCTTTAGACTTTTTCTAATTTTAATATTTGCCCCTAATGGAAATATACCCATTGTTTCTTTAAAATTTTCTAAACCCACACAACCTCATGGCTATCTCTACCAAAATCAAAATTCATGGTAATAAAACTGAAAAATGTACAATAGATATGAAAGTTCTATGTCGTCGTCATCATCATCAGCCGATATACGTCCTCTGCTGAACATAGGTCTCCCCCAAAAGATCTCCACATTCATATTCTATAAATTTTTCTAAATGGTCAATCATCATCACTAGGTGCCCTCTTCGAACTGAAGTTTGACGATCAGATTGAGAAAAACAATTCGATCCTCAGCTATCCTTTTTATCTGATGGTATTTAAATACCATCAGTTAAATGGATAATAATGTTACCGAAAGCCTTATAAATACAAATTATGCTTATACATCGCCGTACGGTTTATCTTTCTCGTGTTCGGGCGCCGGGCGGTGACCTTGCTGCGAGGTCAGAAAGGAAAATGGATTTTTGTTTCAGCATCCTCTAATTGTACTGGGATTAGCAAAAGATCAAATTACCCGCCCCCCTCCCCCCATCCACTGTAATCTGCTCTCAATTTATTAAGCACACCGTTACAGAAACACCAAAGGTTATATTAGCTGTTCCAAAACCAACCGACGCAATGAAGATCAAACATTTAAATAGCATCACATGCTAATATTTCATATTAACGCTAAAATTCCATATTTAATTAAACTATAACTCCCACCAACCCCCATTGGGCCAGTATGGTGGGAAATGGCGCTGACCCCCAATATGAAACCCTACATACACCGGCCCTTAGTGCCCAGCGTTACCGGAGGCCATGCTGACTGTATGTGAACATCTTTGGAGCAGGCCTGTGTCCAGCAGTGGACAACTATCGGCTCATGATTACGATGATGATAGTTTATAAATAGCTAATCGTGTATTAGATTATTTTTTATACTAACGTTTTTAATGATTCATTTAGCACTTCACTACTTAGCGCTCATACACTGAAAATATATGTAAGATATCGTTACTTCAATAATATCCATAAATATTATTAACACAAAAGAAAGTCTATTTAAGATGTCCTGTCTATTGGACTAGTGTCCTAGATTTTAACTTGATTACAAGTATGAAGCTTGCCTACAACAATGTGACCACACAGCACTCACGATACTTAAATAAGATGAACACAGGAATATTCCGACAATACTACTTGGATGTAGTAACAGGATCTGCGGTAATTACTATCAAGACGGCTTCCGACAAAGGAGATTTTCCTACGTGAACACCTAACGGTTGACTGCCAGGAGATAGTTGGTGCTCTCCTGTCAGAAAAGCTTCACTTTAGATCGCTGCGCCAAAGAAGTTAATAAGTTATTAGCCATATACTTTATAATTAAACTTAGTTATAAGCTTGTCGGTGAAAGCAATGGTGAAGGATATTCAAGAAATGTCTAGCACTTAACTTACAAAGCATGTGATAAATGGTGGTAGGTCTCTACTGCTGGAGGCCGTCCAAGTAAGTGCTGTGTTCCCGTTCGAAGGTCGTTGTAGCAAGTGTAATTACTGGCGTAATTAGACAACACCTTATGTGTCAGGCGACCGGCCAGCGCCACGTTGTTAAGAGCAGGCGTATCACTTAACATCAGGTGAATGTCACGCTAGTCTCGTCGCTTAGTTGTATAAAACGAAAAGATCAACCACACGTAAAATATTAATAGATTTCAGAATAAAAAACTGTAAAAAATTCATAGTTAACCTTTTGCTGAATATTTTTGTATGCATTCAACTGAGAACAATCCGAGATATCGAACATATGTTTACATTTTTTTTAATTGAATTGGTTGCGACCTGGCTCCAAACAGAATTGGCTTTTGCCTTTCGTTCTTTTTTTTTAATTACTCACAAACAATAATGTGTATACAACAATACAAAATTCGCTTGTTTAGGTTATTTTATTTGTTACTATTATATTGTTTTGTTATTATGTAGTTTTTTATTTATTACTATTATATTGTCTTTGCCTTTAGAATAAGTATTTTAAAATAAAATTACTGGTGATAGGGTTCTGTTGGAGGAGACCGTCTGGATATGTACCACCGCAGCCGACAAACAGTGGTGTGCAAACATTGTTGTGTTCCGGTTTAAAGGGCGTTGACACTAGTGTAATTAGTGTCGTAATGAGACCCAAGTATGTCACAAACAACGAGCGCGATATGATGATATGTATACCATCGTAACTAGCGCCACGTTGTTATGGATGGGCGTATCACTTACCATCAGATGAACGTCCTGCTCGTCTTTCTCAGTACATTATACGTGGAAAAGGCCAACGCGATTGTAAAGCGCTTTGTTAGCGAAGGGTCTCGCAATTTCACATCAAGTGTCTCCTTGATCCGAGAGCCTTAAGTCTTTAAGCCTTAACAATGACCTTGATTGTGGATCGTAAATCTTGGTGAAATCTTAATTTCGTGCTACCATTTACTTTTACAGCATCTTGACTGCAACATGAGTAATAGTGTTGTGTAACAATACGCAGCGGTACGTCGACATATAGTTTTTTTGAAACATAGCCAATTCCATTAGTACTGAGCATATGTTTATATTCACACCATTGGGATGTTGGCATATTTTGAAAGCTCCATATATGTTAGAACTCTTGAGCTGATTAAGGAGTTTTGAATTTTACAAGATAACCTCGTCTTAATTAGAAATGAAAATTTGAGAGATCAACCCCTAAATTTAAGACTTGAAAATTATGAACACTATTAAAATGTTTCATAAATATTTCTACGTGCAATAAGGACATTACAGGATAATGGTCTTATATAATTTTTTTTTTCGGTACATTTACCCCTTATTGTATTACCATCTTCCGTATCGAATAACACTCAAAAATTTGTGAACATTTCAATAATTTAATCAATGTTGAACGGAAATTGTCTTACTGTTATTATTAACTGTGTTTAGTACAGTACCAAAAAAAAAAAAATTTTTGCATTATTTTCAACCCCAAATCGATTTGCTTAGTTACAAATTTCTTTTCATCTCATTAACATGCTATATATGTTAATAAATATAATAAGAAATCTATATATCTATAACCTAAATAAACAATAATTTAGACTCCCCCATAACTTAGTAAATTAGTTATTACTAGAAAACTTTTTTTTCCTGTACTAAAATATACATTGTTAGTTGAACTAATTTCTACACGGATTATAGTATAATAGATAAATAAATAAGGTCAAAAATGTTTCGCGTATAAGAGGTCTGTTACATATTAATAATTTTCGTTTCCCTAAGGGTTGAGTAGACCTTGTATTAAAGAAATAATTCATTATGTTGCGAAGGCTGTGACGGAAATGTATTAAAACCTTTTTGATGATCTTTTTATGCGTCACTTGTTTTTAAGTAACCATCATCATCGTCAGATGATAGATATCCACTGCTGGAAACTGCATCGGTCCACGGTGCATGGCCTCTAATACCGCCTTATAAAGGTTCATACGGGAGGATTTGGGCGATTTCCCACCACCCTGGCTTAATGCGGGTTGGTGGAATCGAGTCTCGTTTGTTGATTGGCAGGGTGCACCACGAGCCGATGAGGTTGGCCTGGGTCCCGTAAGCTGTTGTGCGAGACCCCTTGCACCCCTGACCGATTACGTGCCAACCATGAAATATAGGTTTAAGGATAAACTAAAATCTACATACTGTTCTTTAATCTACGCTTTTAACTGGAACAAATGACTAAGACTTAACTTAGTTAAACTTAAGTCTATAGTAATTTATGATGATCTTCTAAATTATCACCAGTGTTACAAGTTAACATTGTTACAGTTAAATTTGTAATGTTTTTATATTTTTTGTAAAGAAACTAAATTATTTCAATATTAAACTATTCTAATAAAATAAAGTTTCTTTTAATAAATCATGATAGTAATTAAACAGAAGAGAAGAATTTAACTGGTGGTATATTGACGAAAGCCGTCAAGAACACCCTTCTTCAAATCGGTTTCAAAAAACAACGTGCCCCTGGTTCGGATGATATACACAGCACCACAAAGTTCTCGTCGCCTTAAGACATAAATTGTTAAATCTTTTTACTCCACTGCACTAGCTACAACGCCTTTCAAACCGGAACACGTCAATGTTTGCACACTGCTATTTGATAAGATAGGATATCTTTTACTAGACCTCTGTAGCCGGCGGCCATCTGGGTAACACCGAAGCTCGTGTTTCTACCATTAAATAGTAGTATGCAAACATTACTGTGCTCCGGTTTGAAGGGCGCTGTAGCTAGTGTAATTACTGGAGTAACGACACTCAACATCTTATGTCTTTTGCAACGAGCGTATTGTGGTGCAGTGTATATTATCCTAGTTAGCGCCACGCTGTTATGGGCTATCGTATCATTTACTATCAAGTGATGTGCCATCTAGTACTCTTAGGAGGAAACCCCCCCCCCCCCCGACAATATGGACCGACGATCTGATGAGAGTCGCGGGAAGGCGCTGGATGTCGGTAACGCGGGATCGATTAATGTGGAGATCTTTGGAGGAGGCTTATGTCCAGCAGTAGACGACTACCGGCTGATGATAATAATGATGATGATGTACCGCTTCGTCTCATGATCAAATAAAGAAATAGAAGTTAAAATGGAAATTTTAACTGAAACGTCTACTTAAGACTACAGTGAGAATAATATATAGTTAGACCTTAATCAAAGTTCTAACAGTTCTTTTAAACTTAACACCACTAACATCGTTCAGTTAACTTGTGAACTAAGTTCCCGAAAAAGTTTAAAACAAGTGAATAGTGCCGGAAATTTCTACAACAAACACGAGCCACCGTTTCCGGGCCAGGTGAGCCGGTAAATGCTCTTTAAGCGTTTCCGTTTCATTTAATAACGGCTTACAGAAGGGTCCAAAATTAAATGTACCTTAAAAAATTGATCGGGTGAAATAAAAAAAACACCCTTTATATTGTCTATGAAATATTATAATGGAGTAAATATTTTAATTTGCTCTATATTATTATTATTAATAAAGTAATATTATAAATAAAGGTATTATGACCTAAATGTTAGACTACCCCTGGCTTTACCGCTTCTACTAATAAATATTTCACATTAACAATTTTTTTTTTAATTAATTAAATGACGACATGAGCTCGCGTTCACCTGATAATAAGTGATACTCCTATCCATAACCTGCCCTAGTTAGGATGGTATATACTGCACCACATTGCACTGGTGGCCTGAAACAAAACATGTTAAGATGCGTTAGTAATTTCAGTAGGTACAACGACGTTCAAACCGGAACACAGTAATGTTTGCACAATAATGTTTGTCGGCTGCAATAGGTGCAGCGGTCGTACCAACCTAGACGGTCTCCGGCTACAGAGACCTACCATCATTAAATGTAGTATCATCATCATCACCAGCCGATAGACGTCCATGGTTGGACATAAGCCTTCGCCAAACATTCTCATGTCGATCGTGTAGGGATTCATAGTGGAGGATTTGAGCTATTTCCCACCACGCTGGCTAAATGCGGATTGGTGGGAGCCAGAGCCTCGTTGGTTGATTAGCAGGATGCACTACGAGCAGGTGAGGTTGGCTTGGGTCCTGTGAGTTGTAGTATGTAATGTAGTAATTTATGTGAGATTCTTTATATATACCTAGTCTGGCCATAAGTTCTGTTACATATGAAAATGCATTTTTTTTTAAATGAAGTAACGTAATATTAATATTTATTCCTTCATATTTATTAGTCTCAGCAAAAAATAAAAAATATATTCTTTTCGAAATGGCCACCTTTGGCTTTTAAACAGGCCTTTAATCTGTTTGGCCACGAATCTGTGGATTAACGCACTGTCTCCAAGGGAAATTTCGTCACTGCTCGCTCTAAAGATTTTTTAAGAGACTCAATGTCACTGTGTTGTTAGGAGCAGGCCATGTCCTCTAAAACTGACCATAATTTGAAGTCTATAGGGTGGAAGTCTGGGCTATATGGAGGCCAGACTTCAGCTTTTATAAAGTCCGGAACGTTGGTTTCAAGCCGGGCTTGGGTAGTACGTGCCTTGTGACCGGGTGCAGAATCCTGCTGGAAAGTTCACGGTATATTTTTAAAAAGAGTGATGCTGAGAGGTTTCACAATATGATCGAAGACTGTATCTTGATACACTTTGGCTGTAGTTTTCATTCCTTTTTCACAAAAATGTTGTTTTGTGACTCCTTGATAAGATACGCACCACCAAACCATCACTGATGCAGGATGATGACCACGTTGTACCTTTCCGACCACTTAAGCAGCTTCTTTAGAACTGTGAGCTTACACTTTATCATTTTGCTTATTGTAGTGTTCTTCCAATCGTGAAAATTTTTTCATCGGTAAAGAGGATATTTCTGTGCCTTTCACCTGCGTATCGCGACGGAAGGTTTGTTCGTTTTGATCGATCCACTCCATCCATCTTTAATTATAAAGATTGTTTTAGGGCATATCCTGTATATCGGCGATAAGCACCGAGCACCGAGCTTCAGGTCTTGTTTTATAATACGCGACAGATTCCTAGCGAGAATCTACATTTTTCGCGATAAGATTTTTTGATTTGCTTCCTAATGGAGTATCAGTCTTCGTAGTTCTAACGTCACGCGCCCGCCTCGATTTCTCTGGTCTTATTTTGGAGAGAAGTGTTGTTGTATCTGTGGATAGTACGATATACGAACATACGGCTGACACCAAGCTTTTGAATTGTCTGCAATATGACCGACCGGACCAGCTCCATACCTACTTCGAACAATGCGATCACTTCACAGTTCACAGCCTTGACCTATATTAACCCATCTCATATCCGGCATGAGTTTCCTGTCGATGTTACAAAGCCACAAACGATATAGTCACAATAGCAATATTGTCAGTATTACAAGCCCTTAGTAATACGTTTTAATTATATATATATGTATAATATAAATTATTTATATACATTATTTATAATCGTAGCAACATACGTTTTATTATCGGTAATAAATAAGCTTAAATACTTTACAGTTCTTTCAATGGCGATGTTATAACCTTTACAAAATCACACATTCATATGAGATAATCGTTAAATAAACAAAAAATTTAATAAGTAGTAAATTTTGTTAAACGTTAATTTAAAAAAAAAACTCAAAAGTCCAACCTTTTTAAATATAGTTCTTTTGTGTATTGTCCATATCATCAAAATCTCTGTTGCTGAATACCGTTTAAGTTGGTACTACCGGAGCGCCTATTCCTTCTAACAGTAATGCGCAAACAGTGACGGTTTGAAGGGCGCTATAGCTAATAAAATTACTGGAGTAACAGGACTTACAATCTTAAATTTTAAAACCACGAACACAACGTGTTCCTGTCTATATCATCCTAACCTAGTGTTCTTATGAGCAGTCGTACAATTTATCATGAAAAGTACGACTTGCTCTTCTCCTCCATTTATCGATTCAAAAAAAAAAAACATTATAACTAACATTTTGCGTGAAAATCTAGATAATTATTCATTATACTGTCGATATTTAATCATTCGATTTTCATACGATTAATTATCGTTTTTAAAGGCTGCATGTATATTTACTTGTGTCTATATCTGTTTTCGACAACGTTAATTGTCTCCTTTGTTGCGTGATGCGATGGCGTTTGTGATCGTTTCCGCTGCGTCACGAGAGGTCAGCCAGTTTAATTTATCATCCTTTGTGCAAATGACAACATGGAATGTAATGCATTTTAGCTTCATAATGACGTTTAATTTATTTGGAAATATTATGTAGCGATAGCGATAAAGAATAAAAATCTAAATCTCATGACAGGTCTTTATTTCCTAACATGCAGGTAGATTAGATTATCCTAATCTAACCTCCTAAGTTAAGAATACTTTCCAGGGAAGAGAAAGCATATCATCAGTTAGGGCATGGCACAACCTTAATGCACTAAAAACGCTTTTAAATCATATAAATCTTAACTTCCGTTTAGATGGTAAGACAGTAAATTATATAGTACAGGTTACCTATTAGAGATTTCCATTACATACAATAAAGATTGTTAAAATAAAAAAAAATCACTTTATTGCGTTATATTATTTATAAATTTTAATTTATGAACTGTTGTTAAGTAAATGAAGACCAGAACAGCAACTTTGATCAGGTGTGGTTTTCAGCATCTCCTTACTTCCTTAGGTGTTAGGCGAAAGGTTTATAATGGTGGTTTACTAAATTACGTGTTTGTAATGTTTTAAAGAATAAATAAGTAAACTAACTAAATATGAATAATTATTCCAATAAAATAATCCGAACATTAAAATGAAGTAAAAACTTAAAATATATTTATAACACCTGTTTTCAAGTGACATGAAAAATGGGAAGGGTCCTTGCGGTTTGCAAATTACGCGAGATCAGATGTTTGGGTGTAGTCCGAAGACAAATGGCCGACGTATGTACGCTTTTTACAACGCTGCTAATAAATTATTTGTTGGCATTCTTAATAAAACTTCAGACATGGATGATCATCATGATTACACCATTGTAGTCCACTGCTGGACATCAGGATCTATATTATTGTATTTCACATTCATTAAAGTAGAATTCTTTTATTTAAACTTAGATTAACCTACTGCAGTACACAAATATTATTGTTTCAATATACTGGTGATGTAAGAGGTCCCGCATGATACCTCACGGGACCCAAGCCTACCTCACCTGCTCGTGATACACCCTGCTAATCAGCAAATAAGGCTCTGGCCCATATCCTCGACGGCCCCTAGTGCCCAGCGCTACCGCAGGCTATGCTAACTGTGACCGAAAATCCGGTGATGGTCGCGGGAGGCTGCTGGATGCGCGCAACGCAGGACCGATCGATGTGGAGATCTTTGGGTGAGGCCTATGTCTAGCATTGGACCTCTATCGGCTGATGACGATGGTGATGTTGGTGTACTGGTGGAGCCAACCAATAGTAGTTTGCCAACACTGCGGTGTTCCGGATCGAAGGGTGTTGTAACTAGTCTAATTACTGGAGTAACGAGACTCAACATCTTATGTCTAAGACGTCGAGCGCAATGCGGTGCTGCATATATCATCGGCGGGCGTATCACTTACCATCAGGTGAACGTCACGCTCAACTCGTCGCTTAATTATAAAAAAAATGTTAACTTAACTACTGAGTTAAGGAGATGATAATTCCATAAAATGCATATTAGTACTTAACTATAGATATAAGTTCTATTTGTTTTTCTTCATTAAATGAAAGAGTAATTTTTTTTTATGCTTAAAACCGACAAAACCTCAACATTAGAGGTAACCGACGAGAATTAGGTCACGGTTATAACATTCACGGTCGACGCGAACTCTAGGGTGGGGACTGAATCCCCCCACCAGGTTCCCGCCTTGTCGTGGGGAAGGCGCTCAGTAGCCGTGGCTTGGTTACCCACGGTGAAGCAAAGGGGAGCCTACCCGGTCAGCTCGAGGTGTAAGACCGTCCCGAAACGGCTGCTTCAGGTTAGAGCTCCTATTAAAGTGAACTCACCTTGGATGCGTGCCGGTGGACTGCAGGAGCGGTTTTATACTGCCCTTTGCAGCCGAGGTGGAATGGCGGAGAGAGAGGAATGTCGGTACTGCGATTCGCCGCTCTCCCTGCCCTTCGCAGCTGTACAACGAGTGGCGGTGGAACCCAGGATCAAATCCGCCGCAGAGAGTCGGGAGAGTTTTCTCTCTTGGCTCCCATGTCCTCTGGGTGACGGATTCGGGGGAATCCGTTACCCGGGTAACTGTAAGAGGCCGCGAAGAGGGCGCGCTGTGTTTTCCGGCGTGCCCTTACAGAGGTGGAAAAGGGTGGTTCTTCCCTCTCTCCTGAGGTGGGGTTGCACTGTGCATGTGTGCGAAAGTTTCCCGTGACCCTGCCATTAGACGACGAGGTGGAACATCGTGGGAGTTTTAGTCGGTGCAAGTCCACAATAACCTGTGCTTGCCCCCGCGAAGACAGGTATGTGCAGGCATTTCCCTCGCGTAAAACAAAAATAAAATAAAAGGTTCGGGACTGAAAGTTCATATTCCGCTGATCGTTAATCTAACCACGGCATTAGTTTTACAACCCCCATCCGGGATTTAGTAAAGCCCTGTTTGCTTCCTTGAGATACGTTTTTCAGGAATTTATAATTAATTACCTGTATAACTTAACTATATATCTGAAGTCGTAATATTTAATCAAACCACCAACCAAAGAAAAATTGGTAGAATAAGAAAAAATAAATCTGGTGGTAATGATGGTGATATCTCTAAAAAAAAACGTATTCTTTACTGGTCGTTCTCTTTACTGGTGATAGGTGTCTATTGCCGGAGACTGTCTGGGTAGGTAGCACCGCAGCTCCTATATTTCAGGCGCCAAATAGTACTGTGCAAACCCTACTGTGTTCCGGTTTGAAAGACGTTGTAGCTAGTGTAATGAGACTTAACATCCTATGTCTAAGGGCGACGAGCGCACTGTGTACCATCCTAACTAGTACCGCGTTGTTATGGACAGGCGTATCACTTACCATCAGCTGAACGTCATACTCATCAATGTTTTGTTAAATAAAAAAAATAACGTTGTGCAAATATTCTAACTTAATACAGATAGGTCGGAAGCTGCTGTAGCTTCACTGGTGGTAGGTCTCTGTTGCCGGAAACCATCTAGATAGGCACCACCACAGCATTGCAGCCAACAAATAGTAATGTGCAAACATTGCTGTGTTCCGGATTGAAGGGCGTTGTAGTAAAGTAATTATTGGAGTAACAAAACATCTTACAAATGCCTCAATACAACGAGGAAAATGTAATAGTGTGTATTATCCTATGAAGCGCCTTTTGCTATAGGCAGGCGTATTATTTACTATTAAGTAAACGTTTCATTCTTCCCGTCGTTTGATAGATTAAAAAAAAAACTGGTAAAATTACTGCGGTAACGAGACGACTTATAATGTCATTTCATAAAACAAGGAACGTAATGTACTGTGTAAACATCTTAACTAACAATTGTTATGGCTCCTCGTATTACTTACTATATAGCGAAGATGGATATCAAACGCTCTGACAGATGTGGAATGGTCTCTTCATTACCACCTGATAGATGTCCACTGCTGAACATAGCGCTCCGAACAGATCACTACTTTCGCACTGCTGGCATTCAACGGCTCCCTACAAGCCACCACCACTTTGTGGAGGACCTTCAGCAATAATTCTTCTAGACCACAGTTATAAGTATATAACAATGTTTGATATATAAAAAGAGATTACCATCCATTTGTTTTGATAACTAATTTCAATTTAATTAAAACCTCTGTACTTGATTCGGAAATGACGGTTCACATGATTATTAACAGCTCATTGCCCCAACCTTCATAACGATTTCCCATATCCGGTGCTAATGTTCTCCCGCCTTTATGAAACCACAAACGGCCTGACGTATCAACCACATAGTTTGTATTATATTCATTACACTAGCTATTCCCCATCCGCTTTGCTGATCTTAACAACCCTGCAACTTCCTTCGGGAAAGGAATCTTGTAAAATCCGTTCTCAGCTGATTTGAGCTCGGCCAAGGATATATTACCACCAAATTTCAAGTGTCTAGGACTTGCTGTTCCAGAAATATCGCGGTGAGACTTTACATAGGTGGAAATCTCATATATATTATATATATATATTTATATTTCAAATAACTCCATTTATATTTTATAGGTTTAACTACAAAGCTCTTATATGTACATCATGAACACTATAAACCTGTTATAGCACTATCAGACTATTAGCTAATCAGGGTAATTAAAAATATACTTCATTCAACCTGATTCCATCAGATATATCCATGGAATCCAAACAGGGTAGGTACTCTGTGTTACAAGGCTAGATTAGTTACTACGCTTACCAGTTAAAGTAACGGAGGTTAGTTAATAAGGAATATAATAAAAAAGGAAATCCCTTGACCTCTTCAAATGCAGGGGTTGCCCACCATGGAGGTTTTAATATATAAAACAACCTTGACTCCTCAGGACGACGAGTGCCATTATAAACATTTCGTACCTGAACTATATGAAACATGTGAATTTTACTTAGTTTTACTTTCACTGTTAACACAACAAGTTAGAATATAATTATTATTAACTTTTATCATAATAATTATTATTAACCATAAAAAAAAAGCAATTTATGATAGTATGAGTTCATAATTAAAACAAAAAATTTTTCATCAACAATACTCAAACAAGAGCAACTTTACAAATGCTCAGTTCTCGAAGATTGATAAATGATTATATTACTTCGCTTCTAGAGACCAAACTTATAGATTATGCTTGAAATATTCTCAACAAAAAAAAAAATTAATGAAATGACCTCATTTCGTCAAGGACAAGGTCGTTATGAGCCCGTAACGGTTTCTTTGCCACGACCCGTAAAGCCTCCAGAAGGTTATTGAAATCATTCACCGAGGGCACTTTAATGGAATCTTTTAACTTCAGCAGTTCCGGGCGAGAAAAAAGTTTTCGTTGCCAACGCAATGCATTATTAATTTCTTGTTTCCTGTTACGAAATAAAAAAAAATTGTATCGAGTTTAAAATATATATACGTATTTTATTGTCTTTGTGATGAAATATCCACGGATACGCTTCACCATTGCACATCCCATCGTGGCTATGTACTTCAAACCCCTTTTTTTGGTATTGAGTAAATTTACTAAAGATACCCTGTTTCAAAAAAAAAAAGTCGGTTATATGGAATTTATACTTACTAAAACGCAATTTTATATTTGTCAACCACCCTTTCTTTTTTTTAGGTATAGGGAAGAGAGTCTTCAAAAGATACCCTGCTTCTGGGGGAAGTTAGGGTTATGTGAGATTCTTACTCACTAAATCACCTTCGGCGGTCTCCATCAGTGCATTCGGAGAGGCCTCGGGATCTCTTATAGAATGCACCAGTGTCCCACTACACTTTGTGTTACACGTCTCTGAGGAGAAACCTAACCCTCCTAGGCACCATCGCTCAGCTTTAAGCTGTCCCACACAGGTTCGCTTGTTAAGCGATAAGGACCCCAACCCTCAAGGCTCGCGAAACTCCTAGACCCTTTTAGTCGCTTTGTACGACTGACTGGGCTTAACTTAGTCCTAATCTTAATAGCTCGAGAACACAGAGCAGCATACCTATACTCTAAAACTTAGAAACCATTGGGTTATGGAACAACTCGTTGCCCGTCGTTTACCAAGGAGCAAAAGAATCAGGTTCTTCAGAAATAGTATTACAAAGTTCCACGGGAACAACACTTCAGGCATCCATAGACTACGGTAACAACTTACCATCAGACAAGCCACCTGCTTGTTAGCCATCTAAGTTGAAAAAATAAGCTAGTACTAATAATTAGATTTCCATAGTGATTACACTAGACGCCGATTACTACTTTTTTATGCTCTAACAATAAATATAATATTTCTATATAAAACAGTATTAATATAAGTAAATATATATAAGTATTGGTGATAGGTCCTTTTTGACGAAGAGCGTCCAGGAATCACTTCAGCTCCTTCTTCTACCGTTGAACAGTAGTTTGCTAACATAACACTATAGTTTAAAATGGGTTGTAGCTAGTGATATTACTGGGGTAACGAAGCTTAATATCTTATTTCTAAAAGCGACAAGCACAAAGTGATGCTGTGAATACATCCTAACTAGCGTCACATTACTATTAGAAGGCGAATGAGATAACTATGAATTAGGAAACTTAGAATCGTCATTAATATATCAAATTTGAATGAATATATTTGTGAAAGCATTTTACAATGGAATTAATAAAGCGAGCCTGTTTACAAATAAATCACCAGTCAAGGACACGAGTCCTGAGTGAGGACACTCCATCCATTTACAGTCTACATCCCATTATTTGTTTGTTCGTATACCGTTTACATAGAAACGTTTACTTTGATCTGGTATACTGAAATGTGGAAACGTTGTCCTCTGCTGCTGCCGACAGGGGATTATTGATCTCTGAAACTTTGTCAATTTAGCACTGACATTTTGCAATCTAACCTGAGCCAGCTTTAATTTGGGATCTGATGGAGTAGATCTTAATTTTTTTTTATACAAGCGAAGAGAAGGGCACGTTCATCTGATGACAAGTCATACGTCTGCATATAACAATTAATTCATCGCCTTATTAATAAATTTCCTACCTGCTGGACATTATCGAGAGAGTGATGATACAGCAAACGGTCTCTTCCAAGCTTCTCCATCACCATTAATAATTTTATTATTAAATAATATTCTTTACTATTTAAACAAAACAAATGATCTTCTTAATTTTTTTAGAAAAATCTCGTTACATTAAGAAATTAACATCCGGACTTCAGCTAGCCGGAATTGTTCAAAAATGGATACGGTTGCTATGGTTACTATAGACTAGATTTGAAAGATTGGAGTGGAAAAAGGATTAACCAAATATTTTCATTGCTTCTGTTTTTTTTTTTAAAACGACAAAATAACAAATCCTAAAGCGACTTTGTTTTGATGATAGAAAAAAAATCTCGTTACCACTGGAATTTTATTAACTACGGCATCCTTCATACCGAAGCATTTAGCGGCTAAAAATACGACTTGAGGTACCTAGATGGTTTCCTTCACCTGTTCACCGTCTAAACTTATGCAACTGTTAACGAAATAGATCATCCAGAGGTATACTAACATCGATCGATATATTCTTATTTTACATAAAATACAGAAATTTGTTTTTACATTTTAATATATGAAAACATAATAAAACAATAAACAAAACGATGAAAGGTTTAAGGTTAAAGGTTTCCAAAATTATACAGTCAGCTTAGTTGGAGCTTGTTTGAGCTAGTTGTGTAACCACATAAAGTTTGAACAGAGCACAATTATAGTACATTTGTAGTTCCGTCAGTATCATTACACTTTCATGAGGTTATTTCATTACATTTAATGTATATCTATTTACTAAATTATAAGTAAGATTATAACCTATTCTTATAGAATAATTACAGAACAAGAGTATACAGATAAACATATTTATATATGTAACAAAAAGCTCCGGATAACAAGAAAACGGCATCCTCTGTTCTGGTGTTGTGACTGTCACGGATGACAGTGGACACTTTCCATCACGTGAACTGTGTCACTTGTTTGCACGAATTCCTTAGAAAATATATTAAGAATTTAAAAATATTGTCGTCTTCCCAATAATTCTAATTTTTATCTTTGTATCTCATACATGTCTACCTCATTTTCGTCATCTCCGTATTTGATTACAATGAGCCTGTTGTTATTATTATAAATCCGCTCTTCAAATCCTCATCATCATCAACAGCCCGTGGTAGTTGACTTCTGGACATAGGCTTTTACCAAAGAATTTCAAATAATTACTAGTTAAGTGCTACTACTTTTCAAGCTTAGTTCATCATAACCGTCTTCTCTTTTCCTCTAAAAACATCAGATGTTCTATTATTATTTTGAAACCTTATATCACCCTGTATAACCTAGATGTCTTAATAGTCTGTGTTGCTTACTTTACGCGGGCAAGCCTTTTTGGTATCTCACTGCTATTACAAGGCTCCGCACTTAGTAATCCTATGTAAACACTTACTGCTTAATACGATATGAGTAAAAAAAATACAAATACTACACTTTCTTCAGCGATCTTAGATGTCTGGTGATTTTGACTACTCTCTTTTATACATTGAGGAGGATGTTGACTCCTTTTTGATATCTTGCTTCTTACCCCATTTCTGTTCTCCACCTTATCTATGGAGTGGTACACAGAAGATATATCTATAGCTTCTTTCAACTGGTCGATTGATTGGCTTCCATCACAGAGCTCCTTGGCACCAATCTTATTATTTAAGACACCAATACCAATATTGAAAACTAGCTTATTAATTGGAACTCCCTAAAGATGTTTTATTATAATATGAATAACTTCATGTAAGAAAAAAACCTCGTCGAATTATTCTAATTAAAAATTAATGAGTTTCACTTAAGATCTTGTCTTAGACAATTACTGACTCCGACAAATGTAACATATGTTATCTGTAACTTTAATGTGACGTATGAAAACTGAACAAAGGATTGTTATTAAGTGTAAACGCAGCAGTCAAGTTTATAAGTTGAAGTGTATTAACTAATTTGAGTAACTGTGGTAATTAAGGTCTAGTCTGCAGAGTTTAATTATACTTCAACAATTTCCAAAAACTTCACAAATTGCAATATAATGTATTAATTACATTTACTTTAGCAATATAAGAAACAAAAACTATAAATATTGATTATATGAGAGACGAGGAGTGATAATGATAATAACAACCCTCTTAATATTGCCGTTGATGGTACTCGGGGTGTTCTCCCGTTAGGAAAGAGTCATAATCATTTACCACTCTGACCATGTGGGGGTTGGTGGATGAAAGATAAATATTAAACAAATACTTGTGAATAAAAGCTGTATGAGGAAAAGAACAACAGATGAATAATTCTGTTGATTCGGAAATCTATACGTACTACTTATAAGGATATACACAGTTCCACTTCGTGTTTGTTTCCTTGAGGCATAAGATGTTAAACGTCCTTACCACAATAATTTCAATAGCTAC
Source organism: Ornithoptera alexandrae (assembly GCA_029030555.1). Taxonomy (NCBI): domain Eukaryota; kingdom Metazoa; phylum Arthropoda; class Insecta; order Lepidoptera; family Papilionidae; genus Ornithoptera; species Ornithoptera alexandrae. The sequence goes on along the minus strand of JARDVY010000023.1, from coordinate 10,384,010 downwards.
AAAGCCATTTAAACCGGAACACAGTAACATTTGCACAGTACCTAGACGGTCCTCGTTAATGGATATATACAACCAAAAATGTTTGTTTTTTTACTTAAATAAATTAGTTTCCGTATTAAAATATTTTATTTATATGAAGTTTAATGATTTTTATATTCTACATAAATATTAATAAATAATTATGAGCAAGAAACAAATATAATATAAACAATAATCACGAGCGTACAAAAGTATGTTAACAAATGTAACAATCAGGCAAAGAAAGGGATTTGGAGACCTCTAAGTTACTAAGTTGCTATAGCAAGGTATTCTAATACTAAACTAGGAAAAAATTGTCAATAATAATACTCTCCATTTCACATTAAATCATTTATACAAATACCCGTGTTGAATGTCAATGTTAGTTAACTATACCATAAGCAAACGTTAGTCTGACCTTTATACGCCCCATAGTGATGTCACTTAAAAACACAAGTCCGCACTTAGTTATAACTGTTATATGAAATAATATACGTGCACCCGTTGAAATGCTGTGACTATATGTATATATCTTCACTCTTATACTGTCCTAGTTGAACTTGATCAGACTTATTGCCAGATTATATTTATTTCATCAACATTATTACCAAAGTAAACCAATAGTGTTTCTCATATATTTTCGTAAGTAAAAACTTAACGGTCTGATGTAACGTTAGTTTGTAATAGTTGTATTATTTATTATTGTTTAACATTGACAAAAATAACTATAGAAAATTATCTCTTACAGAGAATCCATGGGAACGGATAAAACAAAGTAACTAAAAGAAAAGAGAAAGATAACGATGTACTTAGAAAGTTAATTAGAAGATGAAGAGTTTGTTCATAATTTATGTTACAATTCTTATCCAGCATCATTATTAATTCTTTTAACTACGGAGTAGGAGAGAGAAAAAGAAAATATTTAAAATACAATTTTTTTTTTTAAATAAGTATTATGTAAAAGTTCATAGTAATTAAGTTTAAAAATATTTCAAAATATCTTCTTACATCCTTCTATTGTAGTTAGGTCTATAAATTTTTTTAATCGACATGGCGATGAGACCAGACAAAAAATTACTTATCAAATTTATCTGATGAAGAGTATACCATCAGATATAAAAATGTTACTATACACCTGCCCATAACAATATGGTTAATTGATATACAATGTTAAATGTTCCTCTAATAATTTCAGTAGCTTCAATATCCTTCACATTGTAACAGAGTGATGTTTCCACAATACCGTTTGAAGTCAGAAATGGGTGCTGCGGTGGTGCCCACCTAACCACACCAAACACTACCAATAAACAGCTAAACAGTACTGTGAAAACATTAATGTATACCAATTTGAAAGGCGCTCTTATTAGTAAATTTACTGGAGACCTCTCGAGATGTTGTTCATCATAGTAACCAATCAACGAAGTATAATACTTCCTAATGCCTCATTATGGGTACATCATCACTTGAATGCTGCTCATCTTGTTCACATCCGTTGACGGTTAGTAGATATTTAAACAAAGCTCTACATTTCAAAGGTTTCTTAACTAATGTATCCATTCACATAGTTATCTATTTTCTTTTAGTACCTTTTTCCTTTGTAACAAATGTCACAAATGATATATATATATATACTTGTATATGTTAGACGAAAGTAACCGTTGTGAAATTAAAGGTCGCAGCTATTTCATTAACCTTTTGATGTCCAAATTTCAACCAACGCTCATTTCAGGGAACAGTTCTTAGCGGATTACCGAGTTATTGTGAAATTTGTAACTTTAGTTTTCTACTTATTTTTACTTAAACGAGTCGATCAAGACGTTCAAATGGTGATAGATTTTTAGTAAAAAAAACCATAATAGATAAATATTTTCTTTTTTCTCTTTAACTGCCATTTCCAGATAACAAATATTTAAGAAAGATTCTACTTTTTCCATCTTCACCTTACTGTAAAAAAACACTAAAAACCTTCGACTTCCTGTTCGTATAATTATCGTTATTAATACGGTCTTCTGAATATCAGAAGCGATGCATTGTAAGCCCGATCGTCAGTGGCTTTTAACTATAATTAGGTTAACAGCAAACTAATGTCAAATAAAATTGGCTATATCATCCACGGAACACATGAACGGCAAAATATCTGAACCAGTCGCCGTAGCTGGACGTCCTGAAGGACACATACACACATTAATACGGTCATTATATCATCACTTCAAACAAACATATTTAGACTTTATAAACTCTCTGGTGGTAGGTTTCTGTTCATCATCATCAGCCCATAGACGTCTGCAGACGTATCCAACTGCAAAACATAGGCCTCCTCCAAAGATCACCACGTGTGTGAGGGTTCATATGGTGGGATATGGGCATTTCCCAGTCTCTGTTGCCAGAGACCATGTACGTAAAAACCACTGCAGCTTCTATTGCTGCCTGTAAAATAATGTATACGAATCGATTATCAAGATGATCAACTGATGATTTTCGGAGATTACAGTCTTCAAATAAATTGTCCTTTCCTTTTATGAACTGTCCTAGAATTTGTGCAGTGTACTTTTTATGTGGTGGTTACCTTGAGTCTCGACCATTGAGGGTAGTAACATAAATCTGGGACAAAATAAACGTTATTACCTCTAGCAGAGAGGGAATAGGTTTCAAGCGAAGTAATTGCAACGCTTAAAGCTGATGCAGAATTTGTTACACGATTTCGAGCTTTATTCCTAAGGAATCTTATTCCCTTTGAGGGTGCCACGTATTGAGGAGTAATGTTGATACATAATCATGTTTTATACCGTCTACATCGGTTACAATCCGTCCGGCAAATGGTGTAATCGAACCAATGAAACCACTCAATCATTATAATATTGAAATATATAAGGACATCCTTTTCCCTATATATAAATAAGAAGATTCATGGTCGGTTCATAAAAAATCCTTTCAAACAATAAATCATCTTATATTCATTCCATTATTACATCTATTTTGTTCCTGGATGTCCAACAATTACTATATTCTAGTTTAAACGATGTTAATCATAGTAATATTACTGGGATGACACGAGATCCCTTCGTCATTCGTCGTCCACCATAGGCTTGCTCAGTAAGCTTCGTGGCCTTCGTCCTTCCAGGCTTGCGAACCGATGTCCTTTTTAATCGCATCCGAAGATAGGTATTGCCTTAGTCCTATCCTTAATAGACCAAGACTACAGATCAGACTAAAGTTATAACCTAACTACTGCCTATATTACAAACCCTCAAGTGAACTTCTTACTTCTTTATTTTTACTGGTTATAAGTCTCTGTTGCCGGAGACCATCCATCCTGTATAAACATTACTGTGTTGAGGTTCGAAGATCGCTGTTGCTAATTAAATTACTGTAGTAACGCTTACCATCAGATGAACGTCCTGCTCGTTTCATCGATTCGTCGAATAGAAGAAAATATTTTCTAATACGTCAAAGTTTTTTGGGCAATATTTCATCTTCTTCCGTTTCGTCATATTATGTGTCAAATTTATATCGTGTTACTACATATATAAAAAGTATGTGGCTAATATATAATATATGATAAATGCTAGTTATATATTATGTGCACTCTGAAGAATATAAAATAAACTTGGTGTCAGACAAAATCGACCGCGCTAAAAGCGTTTACCGGTTACTCTTGACCCGTAAACAGGGTTTATTTCGGAAAATTTAACCAGTTAGTAAAATATACAGTAAAAAATACACACACGAAACTTTATGCTTTGATTATTAATATCTAGTAAATATTAGTTTTATTTGATATCAACATTAATTTTTATGTCTATTTATTTAAAGAGAAGATTGTCGGCCTATAACATGATAGGATGAAAGCTCTTGTTATATCTGTGGTGCATTTATTTATATCCTACATTCTATTCAAGTTATATAATAACAGGAAATGTGATATAATTAACATATACATATAGTACAACATATTAGTTAAGGAAAAAGTTTTTTTTTTAAAGATACACCAGAGTTTGAATGAAGTCAGGATTATATGGTATTGGCTCCTTCAGTATTCGTACTGGCGATGCTGTATTAAACTGTTTCAATTGTAAGTCCTTGATACCGCTATTTTATTATTAATCTTCGAAATCTACAGAAGCGTATACGGTTATAAGATGTTAATAAATAAGTTATTGTTGTTTTTATAACGTTAAAAGTTACGAATGAAAAACAATATACACTTTATTGAAAACACAATCTCAACAGATTTCTTAGGCGACGTTTCGCAAAGTTGTATTGCAATAGAATAAACTCTCACGAGAATTAGGAATGTCTGCATTACCATACTGCGGAAATAACTTTCTGCGGATGGATTCATGAATATTTTATGCCATACTGAATTAATTCTTTAATATCAAACTGTTGTTTTCTCTTAGATATTAGCCAGCGCGAATACTCTTCTCAATCGTCACATACTGGTCCTGGTCATACACACACATTAAAGTTCATAAAATTATTTATACAAATTTGTGTTTCCTGTGCCATTGGGGAGTATTGTCTATAAGTCACCACGCTGGGCATGCGGGTTGGCGTCTGTAAGGTATTAGTAGGGACAGGAAGACATGGGAGGAATGCAGACTTTTAGAGGAACGTTGCGAAATACACAGAAATAACAGGTAAGATAGGATGTTACTATATAGAATATTGTTAGGGGAAGAATAGTAACTGCTGTGGTCCTCAGGGACGCGAACCCATATTCATCGGACAGATGAACCCATTGAAAGGGTATGCTAGTAATGGTCGCAGAAATATTATGCTGACCTTTCCCCGGATCTTTCCTTCTTCAGTCGCCTTTTACGACACGCCAAAAGTAGTATATGTACCGACGACAATATAAGGGCGGTCGCAAGTGGATGGATGCGAGAAGTAGATGATCACATTTGGTGGAAGACATTGGGGAAGGCCTATATCCAGCAGTCGGTAACCAAAGACTGATAATGATGATTCATACAAATCCAATCGTCTCCTGTGGTGGTAATTTGTTAAATGTAAGTATAACTTAAATAGTTTTTCATATATTTATTAAACGCAGATTACTTAGAATGGGAATATTAAGGCAGGTAGCGGTTTAAGTACAATAGAGAGCGGCTGGAATCTTTAACGACGAAGTTCCAACAGCCTTGATCCACTGGCCTTGCAGACACATCACATCTCTTTGCATACTTTACAAAATATACCACGGTTAGTGTCTCGAGTAGCTGCCGGAATTATTCCGGCAGCTACTTTCCACCAACGCAGTACACGAGAAAACGCCAAGTTCCATCCTCACCACCTGAATAACTGGAGATCCTACACTGTACGTTTCAAGCGCAATTTTTTACTACGACCTACCACTTTGTGGAATCAGTTGACCCTCAAGCAAAGAGCTTATTATTTCCTTATAGGTCAGCAGTGCAGCCGTGAGCCCTGTAGTGCTGCAACTGTCCATGGGCGTCAGTGATCAGTTTCCACCAAATGAACTCTTCGTTAGTTTACCCACTCGTCCTATAAAAAAAAATACTTTATCATGTCAGCTATCCTTAGTCACTACCAATACACATAAATATAATAGGAAAGTGAAAGAGAAATGCACAGTAATCATTTCAGCAGGTACAGCGCCTTTAAAACAGTATCTCAATCGTTCAGGAAACCCAGTAGACACGAGCTTCACAACCCCGGCAAACTACAAAGCGCAGTCAACAAAGCGAAACGAATAATGTAGTGGAACTGGGTATTAGTTTCCACTTGGAGTAAAGTTATCAAAACTGTTTACTGATCCACTTGACCTAAAAACAACAGCGCCAGTTTGTTTACGTGTGTAGTCGCTGCGCTGTTTTAGTCGTAGATATATTCATTCAATCGAAATATTTGAACCTATTACTTACATCTTTTCCAGATTTCCTGGCTCTGTCTCCAAGAAGAACTATTTGCGGTGAGATTTCAATCTATGTCTTTTACTTCTAGATCATTTCTGTCAACAAAATGGCGGTGTTTCTTTCTCGTTGCCGCAGTCGTTGGTAAGTTTCAAGCTGTCTCGATGATGTGTCTCGACGGTATTGTGCAAACATGACTATGTTCCGGTTTGAAAGACGTTGTAGCAAGTGAAATATAGGAATAACACGACTGAACATATGTCTCAGTGTGTCTAGAGCAATGTCATACTTTGTCTATCATTCTAACTAGTGTCACGTTATGGGCAGGCACACAGGGTATCAATTACCATCAGGTAAATTTCTCGTATATGTCACATTTATTTTGCTAGTATATATGAAAGCGGGAAAGTCAAGGATCTGTTGTCAGAACGATTTTTTTAATAACAGCGACAAATTAACGCGAATTCCTTCTGACGGGAGTTTCATCGTAAAAATTTCATATGGAAAAGGGATAAAACTGAATTTCATCAAGCTACTGTCACGTCATGAGCACCGTGGTTATGCCGGGAATATAGATATGAGAGAAGTGACGTTGGTGGACTTTTGATATGTACATTATTCATCCAGATCACGCAAGTCACTTACGACACTGTTACATTTACAGATTGAGACAAATTACACTTGACTCGTATATCTTTATAAATTTATTTAATCTCTCTTCCACCGGAAAGGATAGTAGATTTTTTAAGTACAGCGTAGTCGACTGATCTGGATTGATGGATAACTGAAGCATTTATCTCCGTTGCTTAAGTTTTCAGTTCGAAGTGGATAATAGTGAAATAACTGAGGCTTCGAGGCTTAATATCTTTTGTCTTAAGGCGAAACGCAATATGATGTACTTTCTTACTAGTGCTTGAAGTATCCATTCTATTGTTAAGGTTATTCCCTATATTTAGTAAGTAATAACTAAATCTGGAAACACTCAATGGTAGTCCAAAAGCCTGTACAGGCTATAAGCGACAGGATATAATATAAATGATCGGGCAAAGTCGCGGTAAAAGCCTGACAAGATCGAAGGTTCAATTGGCTTTACTTAAATCAAAATCTCATTCATATATATTTCTAAGAAATTTCTTTTATCTTTATATATGATTAATATGAAAATGATTAGAACCAAAAGCGGCTTTCGTTGAGGTGCCTTTGACACAGATCTCTTTGAAGCGAAATTTGTTAAAGTTATTTGTATTTCGTATGAATTAAATCTGAAATAAAATTAAAGATTATAATGAGCTGTTCGAGTGTTGCCGTTATTAAATAATTGATTTCGTTGACTACAATAGAGCTCATGTTACCTTCTTTCAGTTAAGTGTATTTCTTACATGTCCTGCATGTACTGCTGAAATTAAAAATGGAAGTTCTAGAAAAAAATATTCGATCTCTTTTTTCAACGTCTGGTGTATCTACTGCAACAATTTTAAACAGTACAAGGACATGCTGATGAATGCCAGTTTATCATCAACAATAGACAAGTGCAAGTTGGTGTATATCACAGGTCCACCGAAGCTTGTTGTAACTCGGAAGCTCAACATCTGAGTATCCAACCCACAGCTATTGAAGACATAAAATAACTGCTTAACTACAGGGTTCAAACATTGCTTCAAAGATTTTAACAATATTGTTTATTTAGCAGTTAAATTTAAATAATCTAAAAAGTTATATTGTAATATAAATAAAACAGCTCTGTGAGACTATTCTCTAACAGAAAAAATGCCTAAATATGATTTCACTTCATATATCTGATTTCACGCGATATCAAGTGACAAAGTGACCGAAGACGGTAGAGTGCCTCGTATATTGATAGACGCGCCACAGGAATGCTGTTATAGCTGCAGATTGTGCAGTTTATAAAATGTCAGTGAGACGGGAATCATTTCTACCACCATTCTCGATCTCTGGACATATAAGGGTGTAATATAATATTACAAAGAATTAATATATAAATAGTTTTCATGCACAATAAAAACAGTAATGAACCATCATGATAGTAAAGGAAGAAACATAATTTCTCCAATTACGCTTTATAGCAGGAGTGGACAGTTTGAGGTCATTACTCTTTGCCCTCATAGTAAGTATATTTAGTTAAATTTCTATATTTAAAAAAGAGTAATATAGTCTTACTTTATATAACCGAACAAAATAATAAAACTCAGTTATTTTTAGTTCTTTTTAATATAATATTCTGATCCGTAACAAATGTTGCTTAGCATATGTATTATATGATTCGAAGCGACGGGAGGAGCTGAACTTGGTAATAACTTATACATCAGTTCATATAACATGTGGTGGCAGTTAGAGTGTTTACACAACGCCACAATGCACTCGTGACCTTGAAACAAGATATGAAGCGATACTCATATATCTTATTATTATATATTTGCAAATTACACGATCATCCCTACGCTATGTTAAAAGGAAATATATAATACACCTTCGTTAGTGCTGAGCTTCATAACAACAACACAGTTATTAAATAACATGTTACGTAAGTACTAACTTATAAAAAATAAGTAAATCTTTGTCCACTTTGTTCTTAAACGATTCGAGTCCTTATTGTAATCAATTGAATAAGCAAGGAGCTTAAATTCGTCCTGATTTTCGCGACCAAATACGAAGTTATGAAAAATTTACGAGCAGGCGCGTTGTGGGACGAAATTACATTAAACCGGTAACTTTTGACCGACATAAAGCTTATTCAATTTTCAGCATTTGATCAAAATAAACTTGAGTAGAAAAATTAAGTACTACGACCTTAACTTGATGGCAAATACTTCAAACACATAAAAATATTACACTACGTTATTCACACTGCAACACATATCATTTAGGGTTGTAGGAGGTCCCGTGCGAAAACTCACAGAATCCAAACCAACCTCATCTGCTCGTGGTGCACTCTGGTAATCAACAAACAAAGCTCTGGATCCCACCAACCCGCATTGGGTCAGCGTGGTGAGAAATGACCCAAATCCTCCCATATGAAGCCCTAGAAACGACCGCCTCTGGTACCCGACGATGCGGACAGCGCAGAACCGATTGATGTGGAGATCTTTGGAGGAGGCCGATGTCCAGCAGTGGACGTCTATCGGCTGATGATGATATATTCTTTAAGACATAATATGTTAATATAAAAGTACACTAATGTAAAAGAAAATTAAGAAAATATAGCGATTACTTATTATAAACGTCCATCGACTGATGGTGGTGGTAATGACTGGTTGCCGGAGATCGTTTAAGTAAGTACCACAGCAGCTCCTATTTCCGCAGCCAAATAGTACTGAGTTCCGATTTGAAGGGCGTTGTAACTAGTGCAAATGTTGGGGGCAACGAGAGTATACAACTTTTGTCTCAAGGCGATGAGCGCAATGTGGTGTTGTGTATATCATCCTAACTAGCGTCACGTTGTTATGAGCAGGTGTATCACATATTACCAGGTGTTCCATTTGCTCCTCTCGTCGCTTCGTAGAATAAAAAAAATTATGATTAAATAACTAAAGCCGGAGATTGTCTAAATATGTTCAACTGCAGCTACTGTTATTGACACTAAACGAACAAATAGTATAAACATAACTAATCCGATTTAAAGGACCCTCTAACAAGTAAATTTACTAAGGTAATAAGACGACGCTTTGAAGTACACAACAAATGTGAGATACTATTTTATATACTAGTGTAAACACTCTAAGCAGAACAAAATTGTTAAATCCGATGAAGCTGTGTAAGTCGTCAAAAAGTCTAACAGCAAAAACATTACGAGAATAAAAAAAAAACATTAAGGGTAAGAGTGTCACTTATAAGGTGAAAGGTGAAATCGTAGTTAATTTTTTTTTTAAATAAAGCGAGCTCGTTTTACGAAGAGCACTCGAAAGTCTCATTGCATTACGTACCTCGGTTCTTCGACCTCTAACGCAGCACTATCGCTTCCATTACGTTTACTGGGCGATTAAATTTTACGACGGTGTATATTCTCCTTTATTATGATATGAAAATTTGGCATTACCCTGAAACTATATCACCATTCCATTCCATCATCCATTCATCTTATATTCACTCGAACCCAAATCCAAAGTTTCTTTAATGGTAACGATTTGTGAAATCGCTTTTGGAGTCAACTAACTAAACATATTTTACTACCATTGTTTAGAATTCTAGAAAAAGGAGTTTTGAAGTGAAATCAGAGTAGTGGAGCTCGCTGGCCTAATGGTTAGAGCGTGCGGCCTTCATATCGAAGGTCGCGAGCTCGAATCTTGGTTTATACCGATGACTTCAATATTTAAGTTATATACATTTGTGAACTTTAGCAACAGCAGCGGAATACAAACGGTGAAGGAAACCATCGCGAGGAAACCTGCACATGAATTAGAATGTGTGTGACGTCACCAATCCGGATTGGGCCCGCGTGGTAACTATGGCCCCATCGCCCTCATATTAAGGTTAGGCCTGTGCTCCAACAATGGGGACGTAAATTGGCTGTTATGAATAACCTGGAAAATACAATTTTTTACTGATGTGCGAAACAATAGTGTGCAAACATAAATATGTTCCGGTTTGAAAGGCGCAGCAGCTAGCGTAATTACTAAGGTATTCAACCTTTTATGTCTCAGATGACGTGGGGTAACGAGATTCAACCTTTTATGACTCAGCGCCAACTTGTTATGGTCAGACATGTCATTTACTCTCAGGCGAAGGTCCAGTACGTCGCTTCGTGAAATAAAAAAAATAGTTTAATATTTCTAAACCTAAATAGGTTAGCCTTAAATCGTGAATAGTCCTAATAGGAACACCAATCAATGAGAGGTTATATCTATGTTATAAATATCTGAAACCCCTATATCATTTTGTATAATTATGGAACATTCATGTTGCTTTATATGAAAACTAGTTTTTTTTTTATAATTTTCATATAGAACTGATAAGAGTTGACAAATTTATTATTGTTATTTATCATTGTAAACTCTAAAATCGATAAAATAAAGTCAAAAGCTACGAAGCTATAGACAAAGTCATATAAAGACATTAAAAGGCGCTATAGCTAGTGAAATTACTGAGGTAACGAGACTCAACATCTTATTCCTCAGACGATGAACACAATATGGTGCAGTGATTAACATCCTAACTAGCGCCAAGTTAATAAGCTTCGTAGTATAAAAGGAAGATTAAAAAAATTGCAAGATTACATAAGACCTTTCAAGAAACAGCAAAAGGTTGTGACTTTGCTGTCCACGAGACATTAAGCCAGCGCTGAAGGTGTCTTGAAAGCATCAGGCCATTACTTAAAGTTCTTTATGAGTTTGATAAGTTCCACACGCGAAAGCTCTTACGCTGGAATTGTAATATAAAAGTTAGCTAACTTAAACGCTTCAAGCGCAGAGTATTGTTGTTCCGGATTATTAAAGTGAAGTTCACTTATCTTTATATATCTATACATGTCCGAGGTATCCAGAGATTCAATGACTCTTCACGAGATTTCCGAAAGTGTTAGACGTAAAGATTATTTTTTTTTATATATATATATATGCTATCACGCCTTTTTTCCCAGAAGCAGTAGGCAGAGGGGAATGAACACTCACTTTTCGCCAGATGTGGTGAGATTAGATCCCATCTAACAGGGGGCGAGCCTGTTGCTATGTTACTGGAGCAACCACACACACACATAAAGATAATTTCAGTGTGCGGGTTTCCTCACGATGATTTCCTTCACCGTTAAGTACGTGATAATTGTAACAATTGTAACAATAGGCACATTAGTCATTGAAAAACTGCCTAAGAGGTGCATGCCCCGGCCGGGATTAGAACCCTCGTCATCTGATTGCGATGTCAGAGTTCATAGCCATTGAGCCACCACGACGTAAAGATTAAAGATTAAAAATATTAGAGATTTCGCTTCTGTTATTTAGAGGTCAGCTATGAATGAATTTTATAAAATGCATTCCCCAAAGAAAGTTTAGGGGGTATTAAAAAAAGATCCAGAGGATCAGCGGGATTCCACCGGTCGGAATTAATTCTGACAAATTTCAAATCTGGTAATTTTATATTATTGCCAGCAAAGTGGAGGGAACAGATAGGTATTCTGAAAAACTGAACGTAGAGATCACGACGATATTCATCTCGTTATTATTGGCTACAAATTACCAACATTATGAGATCTGCCTTTCTCTACAGAAAAGGGAACTGAATAAAACCTTTGACACGTAAAAAAAGGTGATAAATATGTAAAGAAAAAATGAAGCAATGCGTCGAAATTAAATCCACAAGCAATCCACTATCAGATAGGCGAAATGAAAGATGATATTTTTCATCTCAGTATAATAGATCAAAGTAAACAACGGTTATGTTTGTATGGAGCATGGGAACCTACAAATGGGAGGGCTCTTACCGATTGTGAGTGCTTTTGGGAGAATGAGAGCACTTATGTTTCCTCCTCGTGCATTATTAATACATGTAATAAAACGAAATTCATTTATTGGAAATAAAACGGCGCTGAATATTTTCCAATAATTTCCCGTGAAAATTTACTTATGTTATTGGAGAAATATTAAGTTAGAGGGGTGAGAAAACTATCTGATATTATATAAGATACATATGTGAGCACTTTGACGTGAAACATTGTATTGAAATAATGAATTATTTAACATAGACAGAAAACACAATATGCTTTGCTGGTGGTAGATCTCTGTTCCAAAGAAGTAATGTGCAAAACTTACCGTTTTCTGGTTTGAAAGTTGCTTCAGCTGATACCGTAGTACTCTCCGGATGGGCAACCAAATACGAGTATAATATTCCCATGGTGATATCCCATGGTATTTGATAAATGTGACTAAGAAGTAACAGCTATAACGAAAAAGCATTACTAACAAAATTATGAGCATAATTTGGGCTTGAAATAAAGTTATTATTATTATTATTATTAGCTTTCACAGAGGTCCCCAAGTCATGTTCAGCAGTTCGTCATCAAACTGAAATATATCAATGAAATGAATGACCTTAATGAACAATGTAGGCTCCACATTTTCTCAAGGTGATGTACGCATGGATACTTTCCGAACATCCTAACGCCACATTGTTATGAGCGTCGTTTATCTCTTCGTGATATGAAAAAGTGCAAATTTCAAAGAAGGAAATAAAACGTTACATCTTTTTTTTTTTTACTTTCGCACAAGATGCTACCGCAGAAAGGTCCTTAGTGGGGCTAAAGAGCATTTCAATAACCCTCCAGAGGTCGTGAGGAGTCGACAACGACGCATTACAAGGTCACAGATTCGCGTCCTTGCGAAAATGTCATTTTTGCGTTAGCAATATTCAAGACATCTTATATGTTTGTCTCCTTTTATGTTTCCGCTTTTATTTATTTTGCACTTATTTACTGTATGTACATTTTTAACCGATTTCAAGAAGCGAGTTCTCAGTACCCGAAACCTTTGACCACAAATAAGTTTAAACGGACTTCACCGATTTAAACACTTCACTCTTTGTTGCAAAAAGCACATTTCAAAGTTGAAGAAACAAAATATTAAAAAAAAAACAATACTTAGAGGAAATAAAGTTGTTCTTATTCATTTTGACCAAAACTATTTTTTTTTTTAATTTCTATTAGTCTACAGATAAATCATTTTAAAATAAGTTTCTGACTAGGTATGATAATAGAATCATATTGGTAATTTAAGGGATGCTAGCTATCAATGTCGCATCAGTAAAAGTGTGCCATGAACTCCACATTTACTGGTGGCAGGTTTCCGTTCCGGAACACCGTCTACGTAATTACCACCATTCCATCTATTTCCGTTTTCTAGTTTAAAGGGCGTTGTACCTAGTGATTACTGTAATAACGAGACTTAATATCTTACTCTTAACACCTCGCCGCGTCACTTCAAATAATATGGCTCTGGAATCATATTTGATTCTGTGATCATCCGTGACACGAGGCACCGGAATAACCACTGTGCAACGAAGAAGGTTTTACTACACACTGAAACACACCCCTATTCTCGGATGGTTACTGTTAATACACTTCCAGTGTTTCTAAAGAAATTAACATAATGAAGTATTCCTTTAAGAAGTTTATTTCTCTCCAACTATATTATACAAGCCTATGTCCAGCAGTTGACGTCTTTCGGCTGATGATGATGATGACATTAAGAAACAGGACGAAATATATAAGGATACTTTATCACACCTTAATATTATAGTGCTCATTATGTTTAAAAGTAAATAAAAGAAACTTTACGTTATCTAATCAATTTCTTTGATGAAGATTATATAACACAAACACAATATGAAAACTACGCCCACAAAGAGGTCCCCAGATTAAAGCAGGTTTGGAGATCAATTTATCTTCAATACTTTGTCAGATATTTTGGTATTAACTGTCAAACTTTTCAATTACGATTTCCGTTCCATTCATTCGAACAATATCTCATCGTGATTGGATCTTTGATTAGTTTCAACAATATACTTCTCTCTTATATTTGTATATGGAAATTATAATGATAATTTACTAGGTGGTAGTAGTATATGATGTATACATTACCCTAATTAGCACCGCGTTGTTATACGCGGGAGTATCACTTACCATCAGGTGAACTTCCCGCTTGTCTCTTGGCTTAATAACAATTAAAAAAAAAAATTTAAAAAATATTACGTGTTTATATTATAAAGTATACTTAGTTCTCCGTGTGGCAGATCAATGAGAATATCCTTACCTCTACTTTCGATGTGGTATAAAGGACGGTTAATATATAATATTATTTTTTTTCTTTAAAGCATCATCATAGCCTGATAAGGTTACAACATAGACGACCAGATGGTAGAAAGTTGCTTTTTATATTACCAGAGGACGTTGGGCTTTACGAGAGTCTCGCAATCATAATAAAAGCCTTTTCATTAGTCTTATCTGTCATCCGTCATCCTATCTGTTATATACAGACGTCTTTTATTATCAATTCCGCTTGATTTATCGCCCCCCTTCATTAAAGTGCCACCACTACATCGTATTTATACTGAAAAAAAAAAAATAACTCCTTTTCACTGTCGAGGGGGAAACCTTCAATAGATACCCTGCTTTTGGGAGCAAAGACAGGATAATGTAGGATTGATGCCTATTACAACCCCTTCGTTGGACAACCTTAATTTTGCAAGAAGCCCGGGGATCTCCTACGGAACACACTGGTACCTCTCTGTGCTGCATCTAAAGAAGTCCCAGAGAGTGGCATAACCATCCCCAGCACACTCTCATTACTACTACAAGCACGAGACTACCTTGTACTTGTTGTTCAACTAGGGTTCGCTTAGTGGACAATGAGGGCCCCCACTGTAGCATCCACCAAGCCGAAAAAATCCTTTTAGTTGCCTTCTACGACACTCGAGGCTTACCTTACTCCTATTCTTAACAACCCGAGACTACAGTGTAAAATAACACCTGTTCATTTCCGTTTCACTTAAAAGTAGGCTCTTTCAAAAGTTAATAAACCTTCTCGTACGTATTACAACCGCACTAACTAGTTTTACGGGGGTAACCGAAGTGGCTGTAAAAAGCTAAGGCTGTGACAATGTCCCCTATCACCGGAACATGAGCTTTCACTTTCACCCTTGAAAGCTCGCATCGACCGCAACAACGGGGTCGTTACAGTGACCTAGTTGTATACGTAACTGTTATATATTTCCAGTCGCGATATAAACAACAAAGCCAATACAATATAATACCAAATTGATAAATTCTTATAAATTGAAAGATACTGTAAAACAAAAGTACTAAGCGGCTAATAACTTTAACCGAACAAAAGTTATTATATTTTAAAACATTTCTGTAAACTAGTAATAAAGATAAATGTGATTGGAACCTAAAAGTTTCAAACCTTATTCTTTAGGAACTACGCTTTAGTTTAAGCTTTCCAAAAAAAATCGTTTAATAAAACAAAACCGAATTTCGTTTTTTTTTTCTCAAACAAAAATAAAATAGTCTCTTTCACAACTTTCATTTCAAACTCTTCACGTCAACTTATTTCAAGAGGAGTCGACCTGAAGTGTTAGTGAACAATAAGTTTTACAAAATATACATTAGTTTTAAGACTTAATAGTAAAGATTTTTTAGATATTTGTTTAAATCCTAATAAATAATATAAACATCCAAGTATATTACGTTTCATTAACAAATAATATCTTTGGTTCATATCGAAATACTTTTAAACAGACGTTATACCGTTTATGAAGTTTAACTTAATATTATTTGTATTGAAAATTATCAAAACAAAACATACTATTTGTAAAAGTAATCTATTAATGTTACGAGTTTAATATAACTTAGAATTTCTCTATACGTCGTATTATTCATTTTAAAATCATTCACTCTAATATCACTGGTGTAGTGTAAGTATTCTAAAAATTTTATAGTAAGAAAACCGGCACTAGGTAATCTATATGTCACCCTGTAATCTCGGGCTAGTAAGAATAGGAAGGTAAGCCCTGCCTATCGTAGAAGGCAATTAAAAGGGTCTAGGAGTGTCGCGGGCCTTGAGGGTGGGGGCCCTTATCGCTCAACGTGCAAACCTGCGTGAGACAGCGTATGGCTCAGCGATGGTGGCTAGGAGGGTTAAGCCAATCCTCAGAGAGGAGTTAACACAAAGTGTCGAAGGGCACTGGTGCATTCTATAAGAGATCCCGCATCCTCTCCGAATGCACTGATGCAGACCACCGAGGGAATTTTAGTGAGTAAGAATATCACATAACCCTGACTTCCTCCCAGAAGCAAATATTTCCCCCGAACAAAAAACTTTTTCGTAGAGATCCTATAAAAAAGTGCCAAATAATGTTTATCCAGAGTAGGGGGTAAAAAATCACTTCTCTCTCTTGTTAAAGTAGTCTTCAAGTCTCAGCAGTGGGAACATTTAGACGGATATTAATTATAAAAACAGTCTACTGCATATCATTACATCATCATGAGTTGACAATTGAGGTAAGTGTGGGTCTTCGGGAGAGTTTAATGTCCATCTGTGAACTGCCACGTGCTGAAGATGATGATAATGATGATAAAGAACATAGTTTATTACAGATACAAAATAGCAACTAGAAAATTTATTCTTTCATTGGTTGAAGATTAACAATTGTTACCAACTAACTTATTAATTGTCCACGATCTTCAATTGTTCTCCTTCAGGATCCGCCGGTTCGGATAACTTGTCTGCAATCCAATCCTTAAAGGAGTAGACACGCGTATACACATCCGGATACCCACGGGCGCAGGGCATTCCCCAGGATACGACGCCGACCAGCTTTCCACCTTCTACCAAGGGACCGCCCGAGTCTCCCTGTTAACAAATGAAATAAAGATCAGGGCAACGTAAAAACTCCACTACCGTCGATTGGTTTATACTTGATATTCACTACTGTATCATCATCATCAGCCGATAGACGTCCACAGCTGGACATAGACCTCCTGCAAAGATCTCCACATCGATCGATCCCGCGTTGCTCGCATCCAATGGGTTCTGGCGATTCTCACCAGATCGTCGGTCCACCTTGTGGGAGGCGCCCCAACACTACGTCTACCAGTACGGTCACTACTGTATACCATCTGAAATTATATGATATATCAACCATATATCAATATTTTAAGATTATTAACCAAGAAAGACAATGGAAAAACTTAGGTGAAGAGAGAAAAGATGAAGGAAGTGTAAGAGATTTCTTGTAATCACCGTAATGCTTTTTTTGACCGCCAGATAGTAATGTTTCATTACTGTGTCCATTGCATCTTGTTTATATATATATTTAGCCTATTAATATCCACTGCTGAACGTAAGCCTACGACTTCCTGTCCCTTATATGGGAGAGAAAGAACGGAGTTAGAAATAGAGACCGGAAAGAGGATAGACGTGGAAGTCATTGCCTCTCTGATGAGTGAAGACGAAATACGAATATTTTTAAAATATAGTAATAAAGTGATAACCGATATTATAAAAAACAATAAAATATGAAGAAAGAAATAAATAAATATATAAGCTATAGACCAAAGAGAGAATGAAGGATACAAAAATGTATAGAGATAAGATAGATAATGATGATAAGTGAATAGTAAATAAAGACCCTGACCCACAACACGCAAGAGTATAAATTAAAAAAAAAAAAAAAAAAAAAAAAAGAGAGAGACAAGCCTTTCCGAAAAAAATAAGTCGTAGTCACCACAGTTGATAAGCTCTACCACGGTCTTGGTGTTTATAATAGATATTAGTGTATCAGTAGTAGTGGGGATATCCTAAGATATCTTCCACACTGTTCCTATATTATAACGCACTGTTTTATTAATGTAAACAGAGACTGTTAGACAAAACGGTTGGAGTAAAAAGACTCACGTGACAAGCGCCTTCGCCCCTTTTGGTTAGCGAGCAGATTTCTGTTTCGAATACCGGATTTATGTTCCTGTATATTTGCTGACACTCGCCCACGCTCAGCGAAACCAAATTAATCATTTGGAGCTGAACTGGTAAAACTCCTGGGTACTGAAAACATCGAAAGCACATTACAAATATAACAATGTTATTATATAATCATGTAACTAACACTGAAGATTATGCTAACCAGTTAGCAGAGTTAAAAGGTTATAATTCATTGATATTTAACCAGCATCTTTAAAAGAACCTTACTGTTACCGGCGGTAGGTCTCTGATACTCTTCTAGGTAGTTACCATGGCAGCTACTATTTCTGTCGACAAATAGTCGCTAGTAAATATTACTACGTTTAAGTTTGAAGGGGTTGTAGCTAGTAAAATTACTAAGGTAACGAGACAACATCATACGCCTCAAGGCGACAAGCAAAATGTGGTGTAAATCAACCAAACCAGCGTCATATTATGGCGATGCGTGTCACTTATCATCACGTGAACGTATCACTCGTTCCGCCGCTTCTTTGTATAGAAATGAACCTGTAAATTACTCTATATTAAGAAACTATAAAAATTAATTGAGTAACAGATATTTATTGATTTCAAATGTCTTTAATTCAATAGATTTCTTTAGTTTTTTTCTCTCAAGCCAATAAAAATATATTTATTTGTAATATATTTGTTTACGTGTTTGTTTATCTGTATGTAGTACCTTCTAAACAGTAGAACCGATTTTACTTTCTATTTGTTCTTCTAATTTCGATACAATCGAATTTTCTTAGTTATTATTAAAAAATCTAATACCATGTTAAACGTTTATTTGTACCGTTGAACCATTTTTGTAAGTTTACACTAAAATGTGTATTTATTGTAATACATTTGATATTATCTATCGAATAATTTAGACTTCACCAGGTTATGGGCCTAACGCTATTTGTTATCCACCTTTACCTCCTCTGCCTTTTATTAATAAAATAAGACAAACTTACTGAAAGTCTACCCCATCCGCTTAGCAAAAGTTCGGCTCCGGCTTTGGTATCTTCTTCAGGTAGCTGTATTGGCTGCACGCGGTCGTTGAACTCAATATCATTAGACAATCTGATCAAGCTGACATCGTTGTAAATAAGAATCCCATTATACTGTTCGTGAATTATTATTTTATCAACGGAGTAATGATTACCGCCGGCTAGGAGACTATTGGTTCCCACCACCACGGTCATTGTTTGAGGGGTTTTACTGTAAATAAATAATCAAATGTAAAAGATATAAATTGCGTATCAAATATCTGCTCGTTGGTTATAATTATTCTCATTCAGATCTTGTAAAGAAATTTTCATATCGGGTAAAAATACATTTTAGCAAGTTCTTATTTCACAGCCAGCTTTTTCTGTATCAATTTGCTGTTACTCACCCAACAGTACAATGTGCTGCTGTCAATATCCACCTCTCATTTATAATGGAACCACCGCAGAAGTGCGAATTGAACGCACTCCTCAAAGACACCTGGTACGGTATCGCGCCTTCCGGTGCATTCTCTCCGCCGACGATACGAGGCGTTTTCAAAGAGAAGTCGTCAAACGGAAGTATGTAACCTTTTCAAAAAAATTTATATTAAAAAATTCAGATTCTTCAGATTCAGAAATGTAAACAATAGGTTCTTCTTGTAACAATGCGGAGCCATCTATAATTTTTGAACGCAAGTAATTAATAAACAGTTCATAATGGTTTACAGATTATGAATTTAAGATAATTACTTTAAAACAAAATAAAATGTATTTCATCAACCCGTAAATATCACAGTATCAGGATATAGAGAATACATCAAGTCATGTTACAAGGAACTAATCAAATATCATTTATATTTTATACAATGTACGGTACATATATCTCAACTTAGAATTTAGTTGACAAAATTATAAAAATAATAACAATACTTCAATTATATTTTACTACTTAATATTTAACTTAGTCTTACCTTGAATTCCAAAGGCGGTGCAAATAATCAAAACGGGAATTAATCTATACATAATTACAATATTTATAAACAATCAGCTACCAATATTAAACATGAATTACTCCTTGCGCAATATTACATCGAATTGAAGGATTTTCCTTTTATAACATCTAAAATTTAAGTGGGCACTTAAAAGGAATATTTATCTATAATACGTCACACTTTAGAAGTTTAATGCGTCTTAAAATCACTTCAAATAACCGTTGATACAGCATATTACAGAAACTTGTACGCTGTCAACCCAATATTTGCTTTGAAATTTGATATTAATTTGATATAAATAAAGAAGATATGATAGCTCAGTTTGTATAGCGGCCGTTTCGAAGAGGCGAAGTTTCCAACCCCACCTAGCTTCCGGTAGGAAAACATCGGGAGAGAATCGACACTCCCATAACAACAGCGTATAAACATTAACACGGCGGTTATTATTTTTGTATGAAGTTAATATTTTTCACTACTATATGATTTATTTAAAAAAAATGTCAAAACTTACCTGATATATAAAGCATTATAACCGTGACGACTAATTTACCCCTTTTTTTATGTTTATACATTAAACGACAGAGTGCATTTAAATAAAGTTTAAACACAGTGAATTTACAATATTTACTTTTACATTAATATTATATTTTGTTTCATAATTTAAGTACAAACTCTTCTCTTGCCAAAGAGATTGTCTCTTCTAATCTTATTTTATCTATTCGTTTACTTTCTAATTTATGCATGTTAGCTGAAACTCTTAATAACTAGAACAGGCCTGCATTAATATATTATAAAGGATTTCTTTTTTATCGATGAAGGTTTAAAGTAGGGTTCAAGAGAAGTAAAGAGTAGTTCAGGTACAAAAGTTTATACTCAAAAAATAATAACATCTTTTTTTACATAGACTTCCTGTTTGCTTCATTTTTGGAAGTAAGCAGATATTAATAACTATTAAGATTGACTAACAGTCTACTCAAATATAATGTGATGAACAGGAGAATAAACATAATTTGACATCTAGTGTCGATGTCGATTAATTCATCACAATAATAAGAGCAAAATAATCTTTTGCCTGGCTTGGTACACATTTGAATGGTAGGTTAAAGACTAAAATTGTAACGTAAGCTGCTATAATCTAGATCTTTTTGCTGTGAAGGCGACAGATGAAATAATTAAAATGTTATTAAAATCTGTGGCCACACATGTTTGTATATGTACATGTGGGGAATCCCCTTGGTAATAACTCTTACCATTTTATAGATATGATACATGCTATTGGTAAGCAATATTTACGAATTGTAGATCTATAAAGATTATTTAAACTAATAACATTAATGCACAGCTAATTCGCTTGTTACAAATACAACACTGTGTGATTCTAATTAACGTTTTCTATTATACATACATCTGAAAAAAAAACGATTTTGGTTAGAATTTCTAGTACTGACTTTATAATTCGCAATGTTTTTAAATCTCTTCCTCACTGTAGATTAGTGATAATTTACAAGATTCTGTGAAGAATCCCAGGGGTAATCAGAAATCCCCAACTCAATTCTTCACTGCACTATTAACCCTGGTGGTTGCCGGTCATGTCAAGAATTCATTATTTTTAGTTTCCGTTAAATTTTTATATTCATTAGTGTTTAAATTTCTTTAAAATATAAGAAAATATCAGTACGTATTAATTAATGTGAAATTGTATTAAGAATGCACATGCGTAGTCACAATGGCGATCGCGTCATTGACATATAACAAAAATTAAAAATCATTTACCTGTTCAGTATCATTGATATTGATAATGAAGCAGAATGTCTGACGACTGTGTTATCAATTTTCAAGTGGTCAATTCTCAATTGAATGTACTTGATGCTATATTGTGATTGTTGAAGGTTCACGAGCAGCATAAATTCATTATTATTAAAGTAAGCGCATCGACGACTTTTTCATATTACAAATATAGAATACGAGAATGACACATATGCTCATAGTAACGAGATTCCAGAACTAGACTTCCCAAGGTGCCCACCACGTTAATATAGCGCGTAAGCCTGCACATTTTCTATATGTCATAAAAAGCAGATTAAATTTCATAATTTATGATGTATTATATACAGTAAATGCTCGCAAAGTAACGTACACTGCACTTGTTATACTACCGACAGTAATGAGGACTGCTTCACTATTACTTACACTTAGATTAGTAAAATTAAGACAATGGACTGTCTAAAGACACATTTAATTATGAAAAAATAAAAAAGAACCCACAGGCAATAAACATAATGTAAAATTTGCATATTTAATTGAATTTCTATATTTAGCCTCAGACGCGAACGGCAGTCATTCTTTTATTTACTATAATGTTTTAGATTGCGACAAGAACTCATTCTTAAGTAAGAAAATATAAGTAACGAACAATACCAAAATATTTACCAATTCATTGGTACTACAATTTCGATGATACATTATCTGAAAAATTACAGACTGGTACCAAAAAGATGATGTTTTAGATAATTGTATTTAAAACAAACTGTTTTCTGAAATGAATAAATAAAGAATTTAAAGAAAATACTATTTAAACTAAATCACTCAGAAAATGTTGTGTGGGAATGAATTGGAACGAAAAGCAGCAGTTTAAAAGTCAAGGACCGGTCAGTTATATAGCAATGAGTCCCTTACACATTCTTAGCGGAATACATATATTTTACCCGGGTTTACGTTTTTTGGTTTATATTTTAGGTAAACATGCAAATAGTAATTATTTTAAATGTCATGATTTATACACAAAAACAGTTTTTTTGTTTTATATTTTTTAGTAACAAAATTGATTTTATAATCTGTACAATTTATAAAATATTCATAGTAACTTAATAACAACGTGAACGAACAGACATTTTAATTTATCATAACAATGTATAAAACATATGGTATAAGCATTCTCCTTTAAGTCTAGACTTAGCCAGTTCTATGAGACTATAAACTTGACACATATTCGACCACTGAATTACTATGATGTCTCTCTAAAGTTATTGCTCCGCTCTTCTTTTGTTTAAACGTAATGTTATTTTTGTTTCGTGTCGACATTATTATAAATAAATTTAAATATTTAAGTCAAAAAAAGGTATTTAAGACAAGTTATTAAGAGTTTTCATACTTAATTAGTACAAAACCTTTAATAGTGAAGTCATAGATTTTTATTTTAATTAGCTAAAAGTTCAACTTTGGTATAAATAAAAAAACTTATTCGTTAAATTAAAAGGTATATACTCAAAAATACAAGGTAGAAAATACTTTTAAAGTTAATCTTTTCCTAATTACTTACTTCATTTATTTCGACATTATCCTTTGAGATTATTATGTAAAAAAAGTCACAACAGTTAATTAACTGTTAATTTAAGCTATTAAAATTTAATAAAGGTTTTATTTGTGTCTGTACGTTTATTAACTTTTGCCTTATGCACTAATGCAGATCTTTTTCTCTGGTTATAATAAATTGATGTTTACATTTTGAATATATTAAGAGTCCAGTAATCGAAAGTCATACCTGTATAGTTATTTAAAAGAGTAATAAAAATACATAAAATGGTAGCGGGTATAGTTTCTGGACGATTGGCACTTGTCACAGGTAAAAGTTATTTATCGCATAATATTATTTCTTAATTTAAAGCTATATTTACGACAAATTGAGATCAACTTCTAATGTTTCATAATGTAACTCGAGTCAACCTTAACTTTGTCCATTTTTTTTTTTTAAAAAACTGTAGGTATCTTAAATTCTTAATGTTTATGATATTTCAAAAACCGATTTCATTTAATATAGTAGAAATTATTACATAATTTAAAGGTCACGTAAAGGTGTAGGTTTATTAGTGATTTGGATATAGGGATTAAATCTAAGTTAAATACGGTAATAATTATGTAAACAGTATTATAATATTTGGTAGTTTACCTTACGTAGGGAATATCCCTGGACTTTACATTTATATTATATTTATTAAATATATTTAAATAGCATTATTAAATCTTGTCTAAAATATTTTCCTGCATGTTAAGTAAAAAACATAAAATAGTTAAATAAAAGTAAGATATTTTTAAGCTTAATGTTTTACACCACTTAGCATTAAATGTTTAGACCAGAATATCATCAGTTAGTGTTTCTTATAATCAAACAGGTGCTGGCTCAGGTATTGGTAGAGCAGCATGTCAAGTTCTTTCCCGTGAGGGTGCAACTGTTATTGCTGCAGATCAGAATTATGAAGGAGCTGTAGAAACCATCAAAACACATACTGCTTTGGCTTCAGGATCTAATGGTATAAAAACTAATTTTGTCAGTAATGAATTAAAGTGTAATTTTAAAATATACAAATAGTTTTTGATAAGATTAGATTGCTGGTCAATTGGATTAATTTACAATTTCATTGCTCTGCATCAAGAAAAAAAATAATATTGCATTGATTTCATTTTACTGAGCATATCTATCAAAACAACTATTTCCATTTCCATGAGTTAGAATATTCTATTTGTGTTATGCCTATTTTAATGAAATTGGGTCAAGGACTCGATGAAATTTCAGCAATCTAGTGATTTACAATCAGTAGAAATATTTTAATTTGGTAAAAGGTGTAAATAATGATTTATAGTTACATTTGTAATACTACTTTATTGTCAAAAATGTTGCATACTTAAACTTAATATTACATTTACAGCAACAGGAGACCATTCTGCTGTGGAATTAGATGTTTCAAGTACAAAATCTGTAATGGAACTTTTGTCTAAATTGCAAAAGCAATATAAAGCACCACCTACGATTATAATCAATTCAGCTGGAATCACAAGAGACAACTGGCTCATAAAATTGTCTGAAGATGACTTTCGCAGTGTTCAAGATGTTAATTTAAAGGTGTTGAATGTTACTTCCTTTCTTTTTTGTTCAACGGGGTAGATGTACCGCAACTGTACATTTATGTTATTACTATTGCCAGTGTACAACCCTGTGTTTCTCATCAAATGAAAACTACAAAATTAAAGTTAAATGGACATTATCATTTCAAGGTTTTATAATATTTTTTTTCCATGAATCACAAATCTTTTAAGTAATAGTAAGTGATAACAGATTACCTCATATATGGGAGAGTGATTTTGAAGTAGAATTAATGGCAGAAGTAAATAGTAAACAACATGTGAAAGTAATTAGAAAATAAGAAGAGTAGGAGAAGATTTCTTTAAATATTTTAAATATATTGCGGTAAAAGGTTGTAAAAGAAATAAATAGTATTAGTTTATAAATAAGAATAATAGAATAAGTATTTAAGAGGAATATAAGAACTGATAATAAGCAACTGTGACGTTTTAGTCAGAGGAAAACGGTATTAAAAAAAATTAAGTATAGCTACTTGTTGTCTTGTAACTTCAGTTTTCAGGAAAGACCCTTTAAGGCTCACTAATCCTGAGTTTACTGTCTGATTGTTGGTAAAGTTCTTATGTGATAATAATGTGTTCTAATTCTTAAACTGAAAAATAAATTTTCTTAATTTCAGGGTACATTTCTAATCATGCAAACGTTTGCCAAAGCTCTAACTGAAGCGTCTCTGCCTGGTTCCATAATAAATATAGCAAGTATTGTCGCAAAATATGGTAATATGGGTAAGATCAGTTTAGATACATTCAAAATATTTTTTTTAAGATTTGTCAGCATCTATTTCATATCAAGTAATACAGACTAAATTATTGTCTCCATGGTGTAGTAGCTAAAAATTTGCCTTATTATATGAAGGTCCCTGGTCCAACAACAAAGCTACACATGCAGTTTGATGTGTAATAGGTGTTTTCAAACTTAAAAGGGTACCTTCCAACCTCATTGGAAATGTTTCATCATACCAGCATTTCTGTGTTCTGGCTGAAAACATATGAGAGCTAGGGTATTCTGGGCGAGCACTCTTCGCCATTTAAAGCTTTAATGGCATTTAACATCATGTAAAACATGACACCACGACAACTTATTTTGTAAGTTGGTAGCATGCGCTAAACATTAAGACATTGTTTGTATTCCACACGGGTGGAGCTTCCGCTGAAGAAAATCATTGTGAGGAAACTAACATGTTCTTTGAATCTATGAATGACAGATTTTGTGGACATGTGACTTCTTCTACTCTGCACTTAGGCAGTGTGATTAATAAATGGTTTTGAATATCTCTCGTTATGATAGAAGGCCTATTAGTGGGAACAATAAGGGCTGTTTATTTAAAGCTATATGTAATACAGGTTGTCTTATGTACTGAATATATGATAAAACACATGTGTAGGTCCTATTGTTGTTAGCAGCTACTTTTTTTTATTCTTATTTTGGAGAAGGGCTTTTATCCCTTGGGGATATGTCAGCCCCATTGGCTGAAAAAAAGACAACACAATGAAAAAACACTTAGGGTCCTAATACTGTGGTTACAAAATATCAAAGAAATCTTGAGCATCCCCAGACTTTGGTCCATACAAAAAAGCAGCTACTTGTACATAACTGTTTCTAAAGTGACATTATGTCAATATTTATCAAGTACCCACTTATTTGATATTATTTGTCAATAACACATACAAGTAAAGTATTCAATAATATTTTGGTTGTGGTACCCAATTGTTAAAAATAGTGGAATAACATGAGAAGAGTTAACCAATAAGATCTATAAGTATTTTTAAAGGGCCTAAACAATATAACTTATTGGTAACAGTGGTAATGTGCTTTTATTATTTCCAGGTCAGTCCAACTATGCTGCTAGTAAAGCTGGTGTAATAGGAATGACAAAGACTGCCGCCAAAGAGTTGGGAAAATTTAACATAAGGTGATTTTAAGAATATGCCAACATTAATGTACGAAATATTAATGAAATTGATGATTATAGGAGAAATATGCCAGAAACTAATGGACATTTTATTTCAGAGTAAATGCTATCTCTCCAGGATTCATAGATACACCAATGATAAAAACAGTTCCTGATAAAGTGAGAGAGGCTATGATTAAAGCAATACCATTAGGTAGATTAGGAGATCCGAGCGGTAAGAGTTTTATTTTAAATATGAAACAAATTAACCTGTCTGAGAAATATCACTTTAACTTTATGCTAGTTTTAGCTATGTAGAAAGATTAAAAATATGAGGATGGTCGAAACAGGCAACTTGGAAGCATCCTCACTTGTTTAAACAGTAAAGGAATAAAACCATTGACCTCTATATTACAAAGCAAGCGGTTAATTTCAACAGCATTGAACAAACAATATAAATTACAGTAAATCATTTTTTTTAATTTTACTAAGTGACGAGAAAAGGTAGCCATTCACCTGATGGTAAGTGATACCCCTATAACAACGTGGTGCTAGTTAGGATGTTACATACAGCATCATGACATTGTGCTCATCCCATTGAGACATAGAGGTTAAGCCTCATTACCCCAGTAATTTTGCTAGCTCCAATGCCCTTCAAACAGTAACACAGAAACATTTGCACACTATTGATTGGCAGAAATAGGGGCTGCAGTGATATCTACCTACATGGATCAAGAGACCTACCATCATTAATAGAGTCCACAGTAAATGTTGTAAATAATAGGATAAGATAAACCCCTGAATAATAATATCAGGGATAATTGGAAATAAATAAATGAAAAAAAAAAGGTTCCACAAGTTTTTATCTATTGTGAGAGAGTAAAAATATTTATCAATTAGTATTATTAATTATTCTTCTGTATTAAGTATTTTTCCATGTAACAAAGCAAATGCTTAATATTATCTTTTATCTTAACATTGACCTCTACTTGAGTTTACAAGTATTAATATATTTTAGTCATGAAAATGTATAATGTAATGAATAGAAAAGGACGAATATGTGACAGAGACAGCAATATATACCGCCAGCAGAAAAATAATATCTCTATGTAAGCAATATGAGGACTTGTTATATTTTGTTTTCAGAAATAGCTGAAGTAATTGCATTCCTCGGCTCCGATAAGAGCTCTTTCATCACTGGAGCAGTACTCAATGTGACTGGGGGATTCTAGCGGTGTATATTTCCTAATGATTCAATAATGAATTAATCAATAAATTTTTATCTCCGGAACCTATTGTGGCTAGGACTTAAAAAAAAGGTTTTTAAATAGATCAAGCAAAAATACTTATTAGTTGGTTAATATATTTTTAATATTGGGATTATTGGTGCTCATTGAGTAGAGGGTATATTAAGTACATAGTGGATATAATTCAGTGCTTTCATTAACACAACTGTTATGATTCTCTTGGTTTTGTGGCAGACTATGAGCTTCGGTGAACCTTCTGTCATTTGACTGAACCGTTAGCCATTTGTCAATTGACTTCCTATATAGAAATTAATAATCTGTGATATTCCTTTAAAAACAAATATATAAGAAATGTATATGCTATTTACAGGTTATATTTTTATATAAATATTGATATTTTTTTACAAAAGTCTTTTAATTGTATACCTACCCTACTCATGAGTTTTATTTAAAAAAAAAATTAACAGAGGTGTCTTTGTTTACAGATAAAAGTTTCACTTAGAGAAACTATGTCATGTTTATTAACATAAAAAAAGCTCTTTCCTCCCACTCTAACTCGGAGCCCTCTCTTACAAATAAAGTCCAGACTACATTGTAGACAATTTGAGTACAATATATTACAAGCTAATTGATTTTGCACTGGGAAAAATTGTGTTATGTATAAGTCAAGAAGGACAGGGAAATACATTTTGGTCTCCTTATATACAGTATAAAATTGTTTTGTCCTAAATAAGTCGCACTGCATTTTATTCAAATATTTTTAAAGATTTAAAACAATCAGGTCTTCTAAAGGTCTGCGTATAATTAATGTAGAGCCAGGTGGAATGATGTATACTGCACCACATACTTAACCTAGTTATTTTACTAGCAACAGCATTGCTACTAGTATACAGTAACATTTGTCGCAAGAAACAGGAGCTGCGGTGGTAGCTACTTAAACAAACTGGCAACAGAGAACTACTAACAACATATGTATATGATGACATGAAATATTTAATATAAAAAAAAAAGTTTATGATGTTTAAATATTTTATTATTTGCTCTTCTGTATTTTTTTCTTATTATTCAACTTATTCTTTTTCAATTCTAATTTATTCTTCTGTCTCTTATTCTTCATGAATGTTCTGTATTCTGTTTTCCTCTTGTCTTCAATTATCTCCTTGTATTTTTTCTTATTGTACTTTTGAAACTCTACATCAGCTAAAAGCTCATCGACCATTGTGCGTTTCCTCTCTTTCTTTGTCAAACGCTCATTAACATGATCTAAAGCAGAATCCTCAATTCGGCCAACCTGATAAATACAAAGAATTTAAATATGGTTATATGCTGTACCTTCAAATAAAAAATGGAAGTTTATAAACAAAGTTATGACTACATTACCTGGAAATATTTTGGTAGTACTTCCATATCATTTTTCTTATAGAAATGCTTTGGATTCATGGCTGATCTCATTTTAAGGATTTGTAAGTCAGTCTTTAGCTCATCATTTATCTCTGGAGCTTTCATGTTGTACCATCCAGGACCTTTAGTTTTGTGACGTTCTTTCTGTTGATTAACATAAAAAAAATGTAAGTTATAGCATGGAGAACAATGTGAAAGTAAATAACCTTCTGAGGTTATCTGAACCAACATGGTATGAATAATCCAGAGATATTATCAGGTCCCAAGTAGAGCAAGAACAGTTCAGAATAACTCTAATTATATTGCAAAATTGTGATAAAAAAAATTCAAATTATATATATGACAACAGCTAAGCCATTAGAACTATCAAAAAACAATAAGTGGATATGTATAACATTACCTTTCTAAGTGCTCTCAATCTTTTATCACTAACATCGTATCTTGGAAGTCTATGCTCTTTCTCTATACCTGGTTTCAATACAGAATTTTGCATTTCTTTGTTAATATCAATTGATCCTAATTGAGATTTAAGTTTACCGGTCTCAACATCAAGCTGTTCAAAATGAAACAACCTTTTCTTTTTCTTCTCTTTCCTTAACATTATTGAATTCATCCAACCCATGTCATTAAAAAAATCATCAAAGGCATTGTCCATTTTAAGCCCTTTTAATTTCTTTTGCACTTCTTCTTCATCAATTTCTTGTTTATCAAGTTCATCTTTTTTCTTTTCAAACAAATCTAAAATAGCCTGTGTCTTGCTTTCAGTGTCTGCAAAATTACATAATATATGATAAATTATTTATTTTGGAGTTACTTTATATACGGAACAAGGTAATTTAAATATAGACTATTCTTTTATACACATTTAGGATGTTGAATAGCATTTACCAACTTCCAAAATTCAAAATTAAAAAAGTTATTTCACACTTTTCACTAACGACGTGATAGTAATAAAAGAAAAAAGTATGACACAATTATTAAATAGTATCAGAAAATTACATTTTTAAGCATTGATTTTAATACTAACCTATAAACAATTTATCATTTTCATCTAATAATTCTGTTTTAACTTGAAGATCATTATCACCGACTGTGTCTATAATAAAGTCCATTTTAATTTGGATATTATCACATGTACTTGTTTTTCTAAAACAACTTGTAATCAACAACTACCATGTGAATGTAAAGCTGTAAACAAAGTTTACTTTTGTCAATGTCATGACTGTCACTTTTTTACATCAAGAAGGTAAAGGACTTAGCCGTGGAGTCGCACAACATTGTTTAATTTTATTACATTATTGTTTTATGTAATTTGATTTATTTCTACGAACATAATATATCAATTTATGTAATATAATTTCTTAGGAATGTATTAATATTTATTAACAAAGTAAAGAAAACCTCATAATACAACAAATATCTTCGGTCATCCTAGGGTATTTACTTGAAATGGAGTAATTTTTAAAAGAAAACAGTTGTGTTTAATACGCTATATGTTTAATCTAATAAATGTAATGGACGTTAACTATTGGCTTACATATAATTGTTTTTGTAACCTACAAGAGAACTTTAATATATAAACCAGTATAATGCTAACTTAATTTGTACCTATAATATTTATTGTAATATCTATCTCTCAGGTCTGAAATTCAAAAAAATCTAAAATTTCTTTTCTAAGTAATGAGGATATCTCATTTTTTGTGGAAATTTTTGCATAACTAAATATTTATACATTTATGGAAGTATTTCAATAATCACTCACTATCTGGTTAATTATTTTCTATATTTATGTAAAACCTGTTCATATTTAACTTATAAGTTTTAAATATTTACAATTCATCCATTTATAGACTTACGCCTTAATGAAATATTCAGTAATTTACAAAATAAAATAAATAAAAATGTTTTATAAACTATTTTAATTTTTAATATAGAAACTTTTTGCTACACATTTCTTTTTAAGTGTTTCTGAACAAACTACTTCCTATAAAGATCTCTAAAATATGTTTATAACAGTTTATGTATATATTTATTAAATACATCCTTATTTAATACTTTATTGAGTCAGTCATCTTCAATAAAATTGCTCTATATTTATTGAAACTGGTAATGACTACTATTGCCTTTCAATATCACATAAGCTCTGAAATTCTATTCTTTACTAACGGCAATTGTATAGTAGCAGTCAACATTTTGCCTTGTAATATTAATGTACCTTTTTTGATTCTTAGAGCAATTGGAATTTGATAGAAATATGGTTTTTTCATACCCTGACTTTTTATATCCTTCATATTGTAAGTAAACTGCTATACACATGCTCTTTCCAACAACCCATATAAGATACATACTTCACAATTTTTTGTTCAATCAGAACCTAATAGCATGTGAAATAGAAGTCGAGTATTAGTCCACTGTTAATAAAAATACCTTCCACAAATATTCTTTGTATCAAAACCTATGTTTCCATTAGTATAAATATATACTAATAAGTTTTGTGACATTTCTCCAGTTTAATCACAGAATAATCCAAAACTAGGCATTTTCTACTATCAAAATCAAATAATACAATTAAGTATTAACCATTTGTGTGTAACTTGTGTCTACTTATGTATAATCAATAATAGGTTTAAATAAAGTCCACAGCTTTTCAAACTCTTCTTGGTACTGATGTACAAGATCTTGCTGAGATGTCACAGTTACATCTTCCCAATTGCCATTCAATGCTTGATTGGTCCAATTCAATGATCCCATCATTACGAATGGGGCAATTATTTCATCTACAGCTAATGTATCAATGACACAAAACTTGTGGTGCATCAAGTTTACAGACTTCATCCACCTCACCGGTATCCCATATTTTTGGAGTTTTTTTATACATGATTTGGATGAATATGCCATGTCAGCGTCTATTATAATGCGTATTTTTATACCTCTGTAATGCAACTTTATAAGAGCGTTACTTACATCCGTATTCGTAATTATATACATACAAATATCGATGTTGTATCGCGGTGAATTCAAATAATGAAACAAACGGTCCACGTTATGTGTTATCATAGAACGTGAGTACTTACTGACTTTCAGTTCACGTAAGACGTTAGAAAACATTATTACTTCGTTTATTTCTTTTCTCGACAACATAAATTGCCTTTTTCGTCTCTTGTAATAATTATAAATTAATCGAGAAGAGTACGTTACTGAAAGAATTGCTATAAATATTCCGCAATAGTTTTTAGCCGATATCATCATTTACTTTATTTAAAACACACCGACACCAATGTAACTTTAACTTTAATCTTTAGTTAAAAAGTATTTTTCAACATATCAACTTCTTCATTCTTTCGGTGACATTTTCCTCTTATTTGTTTGTCCGCAGGTATCATTTTAAACTTAAAAGTTTTTGACAGTAAGCACTCAATGTTGCAGTAGTAAAATATTTTTTTCCATTACAATCATTTTTGGTTAGTTTAAATATTTACTCAAAAAATAAACACCTTGTTATATAAAAAATATGATTAAATGTAAATATATTTTTTAAAAACATTAAATATTTAATACACTTATTTTACAAAATCCCTACGTCAATATAAAAATAAGTCAGTAGTTGTGGCTTGTGACTTAATTTATTATGTAATTTATAATATAAAATCTTTACTATTAGGTCCTTACTTATGAAATTGGCGTTTTGTATGGGAGGAATATAAAGTATTTTTTTTATTTTGTAAAATATATTTAATTAATCAAAGTATGCACTGTTGTTATCTATGCAATTTTGGCATCTTGTAGGTAGTTCATTGATCTCTATACTAAAAAAACCATGGGATCGAGAATCAATAAACTCTTTGAAGGCGGTTTGGACTGCCGCATCGGAGTTGAATTTTTTTGCTTGTAAGAAGTTGTCCAAATTCCGGAAACAATGGTAATCTGTTGGGGCAAGGTCCAGGGAGTACGGTGGATGTCGCAGACATTTCAATTGTAGCTCATCTAACTTAGTGGTTATTTGTTGTGCAATTTGTGATGGTGGTCTTGCGTTGTCGTAAAGCAGCAGTGGCCTAGAGCGATTGACCAATCTCGATTGTTTAGCAGCTAGTTGTTCCTTCATAGTTTGCAGTTGCTGACAAAAGATATCTGCCGTAATCGTTTGGCCAGATTTTAGAAAGCTGTAGTGAACGACACCGGCGCATATCCACCAAACACTCACAAGTAACTTTTTCCGAGTAAATTTTCGTTTAGGGAAGGATTTGACTGGGTCTCTAGGGTTCAGCCATTGCGAAGAACGCTTCCAATTATCTTACAGTATCACATTTCATCAGAAGTAATGATTCGATTTAAAATCCCTTCATCATTATGTCGGTTGAGCAAAGTAACACAGCAGCAGCAGTCGACGCGTATTTGCAAGTTCGATTCACTCAATTCATGAGGTACCCATCGTTCAAGTTTTTTACTTTGCCGTTTTCCTTCAAGTGAATTAATACAGTTTTGTTACTTACCCCGAAGCCCGCGGCTTTGTCTGAAGTGCTTTGTGATGGATCGCTTCGACAATAGCCTTTAATTCTTCATTTTCTACTTTGATCTCGAGCCGTCCGCGGGGTTGGTTCTGAAGATCGAAATTTCCAGAACGAAAACATTGAAACCAAAAACCTACCGGGCTTTATTTTTGCGACACCAGCGCCGTACACATCATTAATACTTCGAGCTGTTTCTGCAGCTCTGGTGCCACGGTAGAACTCGTACTAGTAAATATACGTTTCATGTTTTCCATTCTACGGTAATAAGCGACGCCAAAGAAAAAACTAATGTGGAAAAAACAAATCAATAACTGTTTTCAAAACTCAAATGTACCAGCTAAATGAATTTATAAATTTGAATTTGGAATTCTCAACCAAAGAGGAGATATTTCAGATCAAAGTGGTCAGTACGACAAAACGCTAATTTCATATGTAAGGACCGAATAATTGTAACTCAAACTAAAAAATAGACACTGTTATTACTATTACAACTAAACAATTATTGCAATAAATACAATTTTTTGAATGAAAAAATGAATATCGCGAAAAATTATTTTAGACTCTTGTATTGATCACTTCTATTAAATAATACTAAAAATATCAAAGCAAAGGATTACTTTTATATTTGAATAATTATAGAACAGAAAAACTGCAGATTAGGATATAACCAATTTTTATAGCCATGAATAAGATAACAAATAACATAATTAATTATATGATAAACAACTTTTAACCCTAAGTTGAGGGGTTAATCGTTATATAACTTCTATTGTCATTTCTAATTCAAATAATAATACTTCAACAGCTAAAATTCGTGTAAATTATAAAGGTTGAGGAAATTTTCATAGACTTTTTAGTACATAAATTTTTAGGAGGTATTAATCTAAAAGCGTATAAAGTTGTCATGTGTTCTTACATTTGTAAGAATATTAAGATATTTTTAAGTTTCTTAACATGTGATGAACGTTTGTAGAAATCGTACCGTAGTAATGTAACAAAAGAATCGACTATAAATTTAATAGAGATTTAAACATGCCCATGACAGTAACGCTCTTGTGAACCGATATAATATTTTCTGCACATTTTGTAAAAAGGAAAGAGAAGGAAAAAAATAAAATGTAACTATTAATTTAATATTTAATGTAAAATTATTTCATAATGTTATGTTATTAATAGTGAAATCATGAGGTCGTAATCTTAAATTTAAATTGTATGAGGTGTGATGAGATGGCTGCAATGGATTACTGTAACCACCTATCAAAGCGCACGAACCGTAGCTGTTTTCTGTGGAACCTCCGTAGCTTGTTACATTTTGGGACATTAAGGTGTTAGTGTTTGGTATGTACTGCCGATTCCCAACATTCTGCATCATCAATGAATAATCATTTTGATATAAACCCGAATTCGTTATCGGTATGCCCAGATTGAAATTCAAATTATTTGCTTGAAAGTGGTGTAGCCATGGTTCTTTGTTGTTTCGTGTGAATTCTTGCCTGTTGTCATTTTGATGTGAAATACCAATGGGCACTGGTATAGGCTCTGGAGAACTCTGATTGGTGGAGTTACGATGAGAAGAAAGAGC
This sequence comes from Ornithoptera alexandrae, assembly GCA_029030555.1. Classification (NCBI taxonomy): domain Eukaryota; kingdom Metazoa; phylum Arthropoda; class Insecta; order Lepidoptera; family Papilionidae; genus Ornithoptera; species Ornithoptera alexandrae. The sequence goes on along the minus strand of JARDVY010000023.1, from coordinate 10,348,148 downwards.
TGATCGTTCATTTCGACGAAATTTCGCACGTCGATTTTGAAACCAAACCTGTTTTGTAAACAAAAAATCGCATTGTTACTACTTACACTTTTAAAAAATTGGTCTATATAAGTGTCACATAGATAAAATACTGCAAATCAAATGAAAAACACTGATAACTCAATAAAATTATTCAATGGTCTTTACCTGCACTCTGGCTTCCGTTAAATTCACGCGAGCCGCCAAGTCCTCTCTAACAAATGCATCAGGATAATGTGTTTTCTCAAATACCTTTTCTAACGCAGCTAACTGTTGACTAGTAAAAGTAGTCCTATTCCTTCTAGGCTTCTTTCTTTCATCTATTTTCCCATCTCTTTCCTCTTCGGACTCTTTCTGTACCTCCTTCTCTTTAGCTGCTTTATTTTCATCACATTTTCGACGAACATCTTCATATGAAATATAATCCACTGGTTTTATGTATTGACGTTGCACATCTTTGGAATACCATGACAGATCATTTTGATAGGATGAATCATAACTGCTATTTATTTGTCGGCTAGCGGTTAAATGATGAAGTCTCAAAAGACTGTCCTCGTGACATTTAATCATTTGAAAAAGGTTGTGATTGTTATCTGAATAATTTCCGCTGTTAATGTTGTAGTTCATTTGGGATTGGCTTCTTGCGTCGTATATTTTCGTCGGCACTATGTGTTTTAGCGCGTTTGGGTTATCTAAAACAAACACTAGTGACATTAACAGATTTATCTCAAATCACAAAAATTATAAAATTTTTTAGTTATATTTTATATATACATGAAAATTTATTTATCTCAATCTTCTTTTCATCTACTGTGGCTAAATAAAAAAATAGAAGTCTATAGAAATATTGTTCAATAAGCGATTTTTAATGAAGTTTATGTATTTTTATACTTTTAAACACATTAAATTTTTACTAAAAAAAAAAACTTCGTAACATTAAGAACGCTGAAAACACTGTTAAAGATAATCTTTTTAACCGTAATGTCGAATTCTATATATTACTAACTGAAGGTATCTAAATTTGTTCTTTTAAAGAAAACACTCATCAAATATGAGGAGTCATTTTGTAAAAAGGAACAAAAGATTTCAGTGGAAGGAAGAGCCTCCTCCTTGTGATAAAATTGTATCATTATAATATATATGCGCGTTAAACAATTCAGAGCGAGACAATGGTCCGTTTAAGCACTTCATTTAGCGTGCGCATGAGCGGCCGTTCTCTGTACGTCGTTGTTTACCGCTCCGTCGGTCGGTTCAGCCGTATCAATTACACGACACGTGCTAACGGTTTAGCATGCATGTTTGATTTTCGACTATCGTCGGAAATAATGTCAACGATACTAATAACGAGACTTAAGTCACCAAAAACTAGCCTTAGCCACTTGTCTAAATCTTATATTCACTAGTGGTTAAGTCTCTGTCGCCAGACACCGTCTAAGCAGGTACCATCGCAGCTCCTGTTGTAGCCGACAAACAGTTGTGTGCAAACATTACCGTGTTCTGGATTGAAGGGAGTTGTAATTAGTGAAATTACTGGGGTTACGAGACTAAACATCTTAAGTGTTAAGGCGACGAGCGCAATACGATGCAGTGTGTAATATCTTAACGAACGCTATGTTATTATGGGCAGCCGTATCACTTATCATCAGGTGAACGTCTTGTCCGTTTCCTCGCTTTGTAGTAAAAATATAAGAAAGCGGAACATAAAAGATGTGATCACCATATCATTCCACGACTAATTTAACCCCTGTACAAGATGATGACTGGATCCGGGATACGCTAACATCATTGGAAGGGCTGCTTTTATTTTCGAAACGGATACCCCATAAGTGCTGAACGCTGAGTATTATTAACTAAAATTTCTTTTTATTAACCATTAATCATTTTTAACCACTTTTCTCTAAATACAGAAAATGCTTTTACATATTATCGAACAAGAGAGGAAGATAATAAAGACTTGGTACTATATATTACCTTTATTTTACACAAGAACTCATGAGACCCAAGCCAACCTCACCTACTCGTAGTAATGCTAATTAACAAACGAACCTCTGGCTCCAACCAGCCGCATTGGGCCAACGTAGTGGGAAATGGCTGAAATCCCCCATATGAACTCCTACAAACGACGGCGTCCAGTTCCCGGCGGTACCGGAGGCGATACTGATTGTATGTGGAGATTTTTGGGTTCCAGCATTAGAGGTTTATCAGTCAATGATGATGGTGAAAAAAAAAAAGACTATTATTAACATAAGAAAAAACTATGACACCGTATAGATATTCCTAACCTTTTCCACTAAGTAAGAAGAGGACCAAAATGAACATAGCAACAATCAGTAGTATTCATTGACGAATATCCTCGTTATAGTCGACTAGATGTATCATTGAAAAATGTTTTTATTATTTAATATGGTTTTTTTTTTAATGAAATAACGAGACGAGCGGGACGTTCACCTGTTGCAAGTGATACGTCCGTTCATAACAACGTAGTACTAGTTAAGATTTTATACACTGCACCACATTGTACTGGCCGCCTTGAGACATAACATATTTAGTCTCGTTACCTCAGTAATTTCGCTAGCTACAACTCCCTTCAATACAGAAGCCAGTAATGTTTTTACACTACTGTTTGGAGGCTACAATAGGCGCTGCGATGGTACCTACCAAGACGGCCTACGACAATAAAGACCTACCACTAGTATTCATGTGTAGGAAAGAAATCTTTTGTCCAGTTCTTCACAACTATGCATTCATTATAAATAAACAATATTGTTTAATGAAAATGACATGAAACTTTGAAATGGGATCCAGAAGACTGACATAGACATTTTCGTTATTTACGAATTTCCGTATTACATAATTTGTTACAAATATTAAAGAATAAAGACAATATAACGCACTGTGTAATAGTATGATTATAATTAATGTCTTTTTAAAGATTATTATATCTTAACCAAAGTCAATAGAAAATTGCCTTCATTTCTTAACTCGGTAAGTACCATCGAAAATTATATAGCAGAAAATTTTTATGATTATATTCCTGATGTATTTCACAAGACAAGGATTTAGAACTTTTATCCCAGTAGCTTCAACAGCAATGGCGACCTTTGAGGATCATACCAATCAAGCCATCTAAGCCCTTTCTTTGACGGTTTAGATAGGCACAGTAGTATCTAGAGAGCCTCTAGCAAAATTAAGTTACCACCAGTAAAATAAAGAACTGCAATCACTCTACATTATACGTAAACAAACAGTACCTTGCCTTGCACCCTCACAAACGCGAGATATTCCTGCATCTACATTCACCCCAATTCTATTATACTATGATCTTAAATCTTCTCATTATACAAGTCTCTTTTGATTGTCATGTTGGGCTAGGAACAACAGTTACTTTCACATTATGCCCGGAACTAATAATAATTCTTGAAAACCCAATAATATTATTAATTAGGTATTAAATCGATGGACCTAGGAATAAGCTTAGATTTGTTATTTATCATAAGAATAATGACATAAATAAATAAATAAACATATAAATACGATAATATTCAACTTTAATCCGAATTCGGCGAGCAGGTATATTTTTCTATTGATTGTATAATTTAGGTGAAAAGACTTGATTAATTAAAATATATAACTAATTTCATTCATAATAATATGAAATAGTTATATTAACATTTGATTTTTTAACAAAATCCAAATATAAGTGTGGTTACTTTTAGTTATTCTCAAAAGATATCATCTTTGTTATTTCTAAGACCATTTACTGAGCCTTACTAGGTACCCGAAACACGGATATTTGAATTATTATATTATCAAAATGCTATTTTCACGAATATTATGAGAACATGGCAATTATGAAACAGGATATTAATGTATTTTATATATCAATTCATCAGATAGTAACAGAATCAATCCACGAACAATTGTCAAAGACAAAACTAAATATGGTACAAATGGTATCATAAAAAAGGAACGAATAACTTTATACTAAATCTATATTTGTTATATTATGAAAAACAAAATGTTTCCCTTTTTCTAATGTACTGTTCAATAAGCATTTGTGTTTATTATTAATATTATTTGTTTTTAATTTTATGGTCATGGTTCCTCCTTTGACATTTAACTTCATGCAAAAATTAATAGTGCTATGGGTAAATTTATTTTAAGATCTTTTTACCTTTACTTTGATCCATTGCAATACTTATGTAAATATTTACACTTTTGTCACTTCCAATGTGTTTAAAATCTCAAATGATATATTCAGTTATAATAAAATTTCAGCGATTTAGCGAGTGAAGTCACATTCAATTTCAATATAATCCGAAGTCGAGTGAGTTTTCGTCAAATAATTGTTATTAATTCACTACCTTATTGAATTACTTAATTGAATAATTCGACTAACTCGGTCTAATGTGCGAACTAATGGACTCGATACAGTGATCTGGCTCCGACTATAGGATGCCGAGAGCAACATCTGTGATGAAGCTGCGGAAAAGTGATCTCTTTAAGAATCCTCTAACACACCTACTTCTCATGAATTAACACGAATGTCGTCTCTAATGCCGCAGTGTTAGGCTCGAAATTAGTAAATAAAGTACAGACTTAAGTTCTCCGATACATTTTCATCTCTAATGATATCAGCTTTTGGATTACTTTTACATTAATCGCAGTAGATGGGTGTTGCAAAAGATGCTCATTCGATATTATTTCCGAGGTGGAAAGGCGTGGCGTCCCTATGTCCGGACCGCAGATTTAAAGAAAAAAAAACAGTTTTTACCGGCAAAGAGGAGAGGTTATAATTGACACATCAACACATATTATTTATAGTTTTAACAAACATTAATGCTTTAAGTAATTGGTTTTGAAAAGTAATTGTTTTACCCGGCGCTGCTGTACTGAGTTTTTTTTAAGTGTTTGCTTATTAAGAATTATTACATGTTAAGGTTTACTTTGAAATTTACTAAAGAACATTTAAATCCTGTGTTTTTACTACATATTTAACAAATTACTCAGAAAATCAACTTGCAAAGTGTTTTACATATTTTGCTCCATATAATTTCTCTAATATACAAATTTGGGGCTTTAGACATCTCCGGTGATGAACTGTTCATGAACAAAGTAAGTTTTCTTATTTTCAGTGGAAAAACTTATGTATTACATGAAACATAGAAACAGACAGAAAATATTACAGGATTTTATCCTTTTCGTCGTAGAGAAACAAAATATAAGTAGTACAAAGTATAGTTAAATAGTTCATTCTGTTTCAATAATCCCATCGAAAGTTCGTTGGTACCTAGATCCTCACATTTATTTAAATCCATTAATAATACCGACTGAATATCTAAATTTTCATTACAGGATCTAAATTAATTGCGAACATTATTGATAATCTCTTTAATTTGCGTATAGGTCAGATATGATTTGAATTAAACATAGATCAGTACAGACAACGTAATAAGAATAACTCAGTAACTGTTCCCTGATACGCGTTATAATAGAGCTATATCAATGCATAAAATGTCTATTTAAAAAAAAAATATCTATATAAATATTAGAATATTTGAGATGAAAAATAGATTATATAGAAAAAAATTTTTATTTCACTAAACGACGAGATGAGCAAGACGTTCGGCTGTCGGTACGCGATACGCCTGCCTATTGTGCTCGTCGGTTTGAGACAAGAGATGTCAAATATCGTTACCTCAGTAATTACATTAGCTACATCGCCCTTCAAATCGGAACTCGGCAATGTTCGCACAGTACTGTTTGGCGGCAGAAATAGGCGCTGCTGTGGTACCTACCTAGACGGACTTCGGCAACAGAGACCAGCCACTAGTAAATTCATTGGTGTTAGTTTTCCAAATCCTCCCCGCCCCCCTCCCCTCTGCCTTACATAACCTTGTCTACCTCCCAGAAGTAGGGTTTTTTTTTTAGAAGTTTTCCCCTGCCCCCATATAACAATAGAAAGCGGTTAATGTTTCACTCTGTGGGTGGAGACCCTGTGTGGTTTACGAATACATATGACAACTTTAACAATTTTAATAAATGCATAAACACAAACCCGGTTAAGCCGAATAATGAAAAAAATGAACAGGAATATTTAAGATTATCCGTCTTCTGAAATCTGTACGGCCTGTGCCAAGCCGGGAATAGAACCGAGACGCGTCACTTTGAATTAGCGTAGAATCATGAAAAACGCCAGGGTACATCGACTGCCACATGCGCCGTGCAACGAAGCTGTGTTTAATAATAAACTTACACAAAATTATATTGCACATTAAATTTTATTACCATGATAATAATTTTCTTCTCTCAACAAATTTATTAAAGTTTACTAAGTTCGATAAATAGATATCTCGCGTTTAACAGTTATATAATATTAACAAATATAATGGTATAAGAAATGTGAACAACTGTAACGATTTTTCATAGAGATCGATATTTAGGATCGATAGGACGTTTACACATCAGACATTCGTTGACAAAATGGCGCCGCACTTAAATCCATCGAAACGATCTGCAGTAAAAATAATTCAACAACAATCCTTTGAAAATAAGGATTATAATAATTAATAACTCAAAATGACGAGCGGAAACGGAAAGCAACAAAAATATTTAATTAGTACTAGTTCCTTAGGAGTAATACTACTCTACCTGTGACAATGAGTAACGAGACGACCGGGACGTTTACTTGATGGTAAGTGATACGCCGGTCCATAAAAAAGCGGCGCTTATTAAGATGTTATACACAGCACAACGTTGCGCTCATCGTCTGGTACATAAGGTGTTGAGTCTACTTATCCTAGTAATTACACTAACTACAGCACCCTTCAAACTGGAACACTGTAGTATATGCACACAACTGTTTGGCAGCAGAAATGGGTTTCACGATAGTACCTTTTTTTTGTTAACGGGCGGGAAATCTTTTAAAAAGATATACTGATTATGGGAGTAAACAAGGTTATGTGAAATTTTTACCCAGTAAAACCTTTTCGGTGGATATCCTCAGTGCGTTGCGGGAGGTCCCGGGATGTCTTACAGAACGCTCCAGTACCTTCCGGCACTTTGCCTAAAGCATGGCCCAGGGAGTGCTATGCCCCTCTCCGGCACCCTTACTTTGGTAAGACAAGATCTAAGCCACCTGGTTTTTGTCATTCATCGCGGACTCGCTCAGAGGAGAATGAGAACTCTCTCCTTGAAAGCCTATGAACCCGAAAACCCTTTTAGTCGCCTTCAACAACGGGCAGAGCTTACCTTTGTCCTATTCCTATTAACCTGTAAAACTTACCTACCACCTGTAAATGTTGAGATCGTGACGGCGACTCTAATATGTGATACATAAAAATGTAGCCGAAAAGCAACGAAAATATTACAAATATACAAAGAAGAATTATTTTTGATATTTCCGCATTCAAAATAAAGTGAGAAATAAAAATTCCTTTCCGTCGCACATTGTATTTTCAAAAGCGAGCGCGCGAAAGTGTCATGGCGGCTGTAATTGCATGTGACAGTTGGCGGCGGCGGCGCGGCGCGGCGCGGCGACGTGGCGGCGGCCGGATGCGGGCGCGCGACATCTTGTTTGCGCCTGCGCGTAACGCGAACGAACCCACTTTTGTATCGAACTTAACTAAATTACATAACAAAATTATTTCTCTTCTTAATTTATACTTGTTATTTTTAAATCGGTGTAAGGGGTATCGCACAACTCACGGGACCCGAGCTAATCTCACCTGCTCATGGTGCACCCCGCTAAACAACAAACGAGGCTTTGGTTCTCATCAGTTGGCATTGGGCTAGCATGGTAAGCCCAAACCCACTCATATAAACCCCTAGGCACTACAGCTCCTAATACGCGATACCAGACGTTATGCTGTATGTAAGATCGCGGGAAGCCGCCGGATGCGGTCAACGTAGAACTTATCGATGTGAAGATCTTTGTGGGCGGCCTATGTCCAGCAGTGGACGTCTATTGTCTGATGATTGATTGATTTGATTTGACTTTATCTCCACATGTAGTAAATAGCTTAAAACGACGAGCGGAAACAGAAAGAAACAAAAATATTTAATCAGTACTAGTATCTTAGGACTAGTACTACTACCTATGACAATGAGCAACGAGACGAGAAGGACGTTCTCATGATGGTAAATGATACGCCTGCCCATAAAAATTTCGCGCTAGATAGGATGATATACGATACCACATTGTGCTCATTGCTTTAAGATATAACATGTTAAGCATCATTACCCCAGTAATTACATTAGCTACTGCGACCTTCAAATCGAAACTCAGTAATGTTGCACATTACAGTTCGGCGGCAGAAATAGAAGCTGTGGAGGTACCTACCTAGATCGTCTCCTGCTACAGAGACTTACCACCAATGTAATATCGAATCGAAGTAGTAAGATGCTTGTTAGTAATAGTAGTAGTAGCATTTGATAGGGCCAGGCATCAAAGGCTTAAAGCTATTGTAAAGGAATGACAAAAAAAACTTATATTTTATATCTCTCAGTGAATAAATCATTTCATCACAGCATTTATTTCATTTTAAGACTTTATTGCAAACACTGAAGACGATACAAAGGGAGGATTTAATGTCCGGAGACAATCTCTATTCTCTACCAGTTGAAAGTTGAAAAGAGAAATGGCGGGTGCTAATATATGTATATAATTATGTATGCCCCAAAAGATGATTCTTAATTTGTTGATAGTTTCTGGAATAGATTAAAATTATATAAAAAAAAATTAAACCTTTTTTTAGACAAATGAGCTGGACATCAGTCACCTGATTGCGAGTAATAAGTACGCCCATAAATATGTTATGCTAATGGGATGATAAACAATATGCCACGATCATCGCATATGCACATGTTAAATCTCGTTATCCTATTTATTTCAATAGGCACCATTCAAACCGGAATATTGTAATATTTGCACACTACCGTTTAACTGTATAAATAGATTTGTGGTGGTACTTAACTAATTGGTTTAACGAAATAAAAGACCTACCATCAGTAATGAATCATCTTATATCTAATCTAGTATTTACTTGGAAGTCGCGGGATAGTCTGACTTTAAATATTAAAAAATTATTATATTATAAAAATAACTTAAAAAATTTATTACAGAAAGAAACTAATTAGTAAAATAACTAAAAAAAATACTAGTTAATGTTATAGAACTAATTAAAATGAACTTATTTGCAGTGCACTCATAAAGGCAATAAATCACGATCGCCGCCGGGACTGTGTCACCAAAATGCATTTAAGACATATTTTCGCCACGGTGTGGTCCATAACGGCGTCCGTGGTCACATCGCGCTGGGATGTAGTCCCAATAACGCGTGAACAAGTTCATTTGTCAAAACATCATCCGGTATGGTGACCATGACATCAGCAGGAAGATCCTGTACAACGATCTCAAGCTGTGGATAATAATTAAAAGCTTTAGTCACTTCGTGATGACTACGGGCGTGAAGACTACATCGAGACGTCTTCACCTCAAATCTCCAACGATCATTGTAAATATTTTTATAACTGTCTACCTTTGTAGAAATAATCTTATGTATTATATAATATCTTTGGGTTCAACTACATCCTATAAGAGATGATGAGGACCTCAGTCACCAAATATTAAAAAAAAAAGAAATAAGAGAAACAGCTTGATTATAACAGTGATAATGTTATTTCTGATTATGTTCTTCTTCTTCTTAAAGTGCCTCTCTAACTAGTGAAGGTTGGCGATCAGCGTGGTACAATCCTTTCTGTCTCTGGTTCGGCGGAATAATTCCGACGCCACAGATATGCCAGTCAGTCCATTCCCTGATATTCCGTTATTTCCTGATATTTCGTTTTCCATAAACTTTACCCATTATAATTAACTACAGAAGATCATATCGCTGATGACGAAGTACATGACCGAGGCAGGAGATTATGTTACTTTCCTCAAATAGTGTCCATTTTATCTGACCCCTAAAGTTAGATAATTATAATGTAATAAATATATATATATCTTATGTTTAATTATTAGACATATCTAGAAACTAACTGTAGATAATATCGTAATCAAATTTAAAAATATATCGTTTCTGCTTAATATGGCTAAAGAGATTATAAATAAATGTTTTTGATTTGTTGAAAGTGTGGATTGCTGCATCACAATTACCTCAACTCAGTGTTGCCATCAGTCACGTCGCATCCACGCAACGCTGCGCGCGAACGACTAATTAAGAATATATATTTAACACAGCACAGTAAACGCCGAAAACCTTAGTGATTTAAAAACGGTAAAAATAATTTAAAAAAGCTCTCTTAATGGTAATTTTTAATAATTACTTATTTATATATATCTATAAATAATGAAAGTAGGTTTCGGTTGTTCGCCAGTCACGTGAAAACTATACAGTGTATCGTTATGGGAATATGAGCATTCGACATGAAATGATTTATAGGCTATTTATTTTTTAAATTTCATAGATCCTTGATCATTTCATTCCTAAATAACTTTTATAATAATTTTAATTTGACAAATCTAAATATTAATTTTATATTACATTTAGCAAAGTGAGCGTAGAACAACTAGTTTTGTGTTGTTCAATATTTTCGGAATTAAATGGCAACATTTTGCCATTGACAATAATCAAACGTATATAAGCAAAATAAAATATAAAACAGCAAAAAATATTAAAAGTAAATTAGTAAAAGTTTTTTAATAAATAAGACAAAGGCGTGAGCGTTTGAATGTTATAGACGTAGAGTTAATATTACATTAAAATTTTAAAATATAAAATACTACTTCCCTATTTTGAAGGTTTCATTAGTCTTTTACTTATCCCTCTCTCTCTCTCTCTCTCTCTCCCTCTTTCTTTCTGTCTCATAATAAACAATATAAAATTATTATAATAACAACTTTATAAATGTTGATTATGTTTTCTTCCTCTATGTATGTTGCCCTTTTAAAGTAATAAACCTTTTTTTAATAAAAAATAGTAAATTAATTTACTGTATTTATTAATCGAAGACGTCAAGGAAGGTCTGCAAGCAGCAGTGCATTGAAAAAGGATGATGATGATATTTTTTAATCTTTTTTCTGTCTTCCGACGTAGCCATTGGTAGAAAATCATTGACAATTTAGCAAGGCTTCCATTAAAAAAAGAACTTCACATCCCGCTTTTTTTGCACCGTGGTTATAAAAGTTTTTCAATGCGGGTGGCTATTTCCGGTTGCTGTATTATAATATTTCGCACGACTCGTTTGCTCCGGGTCCCGCCAATTTAGGCGAAACGTCAACATCGAAGTGGACGGCGATGAGCCGAGACTTACGCCATGATGAATTGCAAACGTGAATTATGACATGTTTTTTATCTATTATACAATTGACTAATACTTGACATCAATATCAGGATGAGGATAATGATGCTGAGCTATATCTTAAAAAAGGATTACCTGAAATGTACAGATAAAAATAAAGAAAACATAAAGTAGTAATTCTTTTGTACAATAAATGTTTAAACCACTAGTATGCGCCTCTTAGCATCAGCTAGGTTAGAATATGATCACCACAGCCACAACATCCTTGGCCTATTGTAAATGATTAAGGGAATATTTCCTAGAGTTTTATGGGGTACGTCTTATTAACAGTAGTCGATTCTGAAAAGGTTTTGACTAGAGTTTTTACGGCCGGCCGCCTGCCTGACACCAACCCTCCTCTGAAATTATTGGTGGTGGAATAGCCGCCATCTTACGACTAGACGGATAAAAATGTACAAACCCATTACGGTGCATCAGTATTGATAAATTTACATAGAATACTGCTGCACATTCAGCGACTTCCCTTAGTCCGCTTATACGACATCCACGAGATGAGATGGAGCTGCCCTATTCTTAAGTCGGGATTAGCACGGCAATAGCAAGCTCTGTCAGCTTGCCATTGCCGTGCTGGATATGGAAGAGAAGTACATACTGTGCAGACCCCACATAGCTAGGAGAAGGGCAGGAAAAAGAAAAAGTTTTATTGGGGTACGTCTTTATTGCCGCGACTGTCTAGATGAGCACCACTGCAGCGCCTTTTTCTGCCGCCAAACCGTACTGTGTGTACAGTACTAGTGCAATTACTGGGGTAATGAGACTCAATATGTTACGTCTCAGACGATCATCCTCACAGGCGCTACGTTGTTATAGGTGGGCGTATCACTTACCACCAGGTGAACATCCCGCACGTCTCGTCGCTTAATTCAAAAAGAAATTCCAAAGAAAGATGCTGCTGCTTTCAGATGCTTTCCCATATCTCATAAAATGACAATATAGTTTAAATATTAATAAATTAATTAAATAGATAAATTCTGTTTTGTGTTACATACACTTTAATTGTTTTTAATTAAACGTGTGCACTAATGAACATACTATGAAAACATACAATACTTAATACAGGAATAATTATTACAACAAAAATTGTTCAGTTAATAGTTTTTTAACTTTCGAATAAATATTATGACTGATAGTCTCATTTATGACTGTCACAACTTCATAGGACCTAGAACTCATGGATCCGGAATTAGCTAACTAGAATAAAGGCAACAACTTAATAGATTTCAATGTACTTACACAATGAAGACAAAAAAATTATAGAGAATAAGAAGGATACGGTGAATATTTAAAAAGTTATATACATGGAGCTGAAGAGGAAGGAATAAATAGATTAATTATTTTAAAATTGACGAACTTTAGTATCGCTTTAACATGTAATGGATAATAGCTTTATACTAACTTAATAGTAAATCACAAGATACCTATTTTTTATTAAACCATAGTTTTGAAAAGGTCGATTTACTTATTATATATTTAGAAACTTTAGTACATAAAAAGACTTTTATATTATACATAAAAATTGGAAGCGTAACAATTTCTATCTTTTCACAATTAATATACGTAAACGTACAAATCAACGACTAGACACTTTAATCAGGTATTTCCGGAGGAAATCTACAATTTGTGCCATAATCTTAATTGAAAACACGCTAACGAAATTATACAGAAATAGAGACAAGCTTTTTTTTTTGTACACAGCAGTTAAAAGATGACACTTTTTTACGAGCACTCTTTATCGTTGCTCTGACGTTTGTCTGAAGTGCATCATGTCGATGCCGGCGCCTGAAAAAGATATTTGGAGAGATACGAAATTACTACTTAGCACCGGTGACGGGCCCCAGGAGATGTCAATTCAAGTTCAACGGTTGCGACGTCACTTTTTTATTTTATTTCTTTTCACTAAAATAGTATATAAAAGTTTTTTTTCCGCGTTCACATACTTAACGTGGCTACCGTCAGATCAACATTGTAGAATTAAGTAACATTCCCAAAACGATGCGATGTTTTATATTTATCATCTACAATGAAATAATCTATGAATAAGTAATAAAAAACTTAAAGCTAGGTAATATCTTATTGATAATTTGTTAACATATAAGATATAATCTAATTTTATTACGAATATTCTTTATTATAATAATACGTGAGTTGATAGCAGTTATAATATTAATTAGATTATATTAACTTGCTACTATACCTTTACTTTTCTACTATTTTTAATCTCTCAAAGATATTAATAATTAATATTATTAATTAGAATTATTTTGATACTCCCATTTAACTCCCATTCTAATCTTTTTTTTTTATTGGAAAAGAAAAACGAGTCATTCACATGATGTTAAGTTGTATATATGCTTGCTGATGACGACGAGGCACTAGTTCGGATGTTATACACAACAATACATTGTACTCATTGCGTTGATACATAATTTAGATTAAATTTTATTACCCCAGTAATTTCGTTAGCTTGCTTACTGGAAAATAGTAATAGTCGTTTTGGAGATCACTATAACGGAGATGTTCAAACAAGAGATGTTCACACAGTTTTATCTACGACGGAAATGTATATAGAGTATGACTGTAATGTTGAAGAATGGTTGTATAGAATGGTGGATGGATCATGGTCGGCTGGAGTAGACGCTGACAGACGCGTCGCACTGTAACCGACACCGTGTCGTACGGTGGTCGGATCACATCTGACAGTTCGCCGAAATCCACACTGTGCGGTATAAATACAAGAGTGTTGTATTACAATACTACACACACACACACACACACACACAAAACTGTTACTTGTTGTACTCTTATTTATTCAGATTTGGGGAAGGAACTATAAAATCCATTCTTAGCTGATCACTACATAGCAGAAGCAATATTTAATTTTATGAAGTTATATTGCTTTATCATCATCACCTGATAGACGTCCACTGCTGGACTAAGGGTTGCCCCTAAGATCTGAACATCATTCGCGTAGGGATTCATATGTGGGATAGGATTTGGGCTATTTCCCACCACGCCGACCCATTGCGGATTGGTGGTAGCCAAAACCTCATTTGTTGAGTAGCAGGGTGCACCACGTGCAGGTGAGGTTGACTTGGATCCTATGATTTGTTGTGCGGGTTCTCTTACACCCAGTTCGATTACTTATTTCATAATTTTTGCTAGATTTATTTCTGATAATGTTCTCTGCTTATCTAAAAAAGATGAAAAGGCCAAGAAACGGAAAGACTTAACATCTTATTGCTCATGGCAGTGTACACAATGTTCTGTAGTGTTTACTATCCTAACTAGAGCCACATTGTTATGAGTATTACTTACTATTAGGTGAAAGTCCTGCTCGTCCTGTCGCTTCATTGAATAATTAAAATGTAAATAAAGCTAAATTATATAAATAAATAACAAATAAATACGTGTATTTTTTTTTTAATCATATATGTTTATTAATATAGATTGTTTTTAAATTTTTTAGCCTTTCTTGTAACAATTGTTAATAGTTTTTAGATACAAATCAAATTGAAAATGTTGCATGCAGCATGTATGCGCATGAAAATATCAGCTGAACGTCGTTATTCACGATCGGCATCAATTTCTTGAGCCATCCACAAGCTGATTTCATTGCGGTTCGTGCAGTTAATTCATTCTCGCAGTTAAAACGTAATAAATCGAATTAAAACGGCGCTCCGTCGCGAGGGTCAGTGATTTCAAAGAGTCGAAATTTGTCCTGACAATATTTATAGCGACAGGCGAGAGCGAGGCGCATGATTCGTTAAGATCAAAGCGGCTTATGTCTAGTGCGTGTAGTGTTCACACACTCCAATCTTCGTGGACAGATTGGCGAGGGTTTATAGAAACATCATCCACGAGTTGAAACTGTATAGACCATTTCTAGATGTCGACCACCACGCAAAAGATTAAGATAAAATCATCACCTTGACTCTTTCGTATTAAGAAATCGCTCCGAATCAATAGTAGAAAAACTAATTGTTTTATTTCTTATTGTTCGTTGCTCAATTTATCTCATTTAAGAGATGAATATTAAAACTATTCTGACATACTTTAAGCAAATGATCATTTGATATCACGGCAAATAAAAAAAAACCGCATTGATGCATATGAAGTATTTAATGTCAACGTAATGGCATAAGTTATAACTAAAAAGACAGGTGTGCCTCTTTATATGTTTCTGTAAGGAACAGATGAATTTATTTTATGAGATAGTCATAGAACATATCTAATTGATAGTTGTAACCCCATTTCTTTATATGTTTTCATTTAACTTAAACTACTATAATTAGACGATAAGATAACAGTAAAGCTAATTTGCTCATTTTAATTTTTTATCTATAGATACTAAGTGGTGCTTTTTAAAATTTTTTGTCCAGTAAACACTGTCGCATGGTATCCCCGTACAGAAACACCGCCTCACATGTTATTTCGAAAACATGGAGGTCGCATTGCTCCTCGGGGAGTCTTTAAAAAAAACAGGTCGTGTATGTTTTGTAAATAATATCTTATAAGCGTCCCTTTGCCGACTGTAAATAACGAACGGTCGCGAAACAGTAGCGCTTGTTAAGATATTTTTTTGCACAGACGACGACGGTAAGTTTCTTATTCAGTAGACATTTATATTCGATGTTAAAGGTTAAATAAGAAGTCGAGGTGTGAAGCAAATAATTTTGAATATTTATTGTGATACGTTAAAATTATCTATGAAATATACAATAAAAAATAATATACAAATGTAACAATGTTGCGGTGTGAAGCTCGCTGCAGCAAGTTTTTACAGAGACGCTTATGTTCAGCTGAGGACAGTCGCGGGCTGATGATGACGAAGAGCATCAAGCCAAACCTCATTTGTATGAGCAGGCGTTTAATTTGCCTCCAAGGTTGTTACCTTGGAGGCAAATTATACGCCAATTGTAGATACAGCGACAAGTGAAGATGTTTCTTCACTTGTCGCTATCAGTATTGTAGAATCAGATGAATGTCATCGCATATTATAGTTATACTAAACTGCTTAATATCAGGTTAACATTGACAGTGATGGTCATTAAATTATTTACTGAAAAAAAATATTTATTTTTATATTAAATTCAATAATCGTAGCTAGACATTCTCTAGAACTTCCCGTGAATCCTCTAAAACTTCCGTGGAATCATCTAAAACATCCGAGGAATCCTTTAAAACTTCCGGAGAATCGTCTAAAACTTCCGGTGAATCTTCTAAAACTTCCGTGGAATCATCTAAAACATCCGAGGAATCCTTTAAAACTTCTCGTGAATCGTCTAAAACTTCCGATGAATCCTCTAAAACTTCCGTGGAATCATCTAAAACATCTGAGGAATCCTTTAAAACTTCCGTAGAATCGTCTAAAACTTCCGGTGAATCTTCTAAAACTTCCGTGGAATCATCTAAAACATCCGAGGAATCCTTTAAAACTTCACGTGAATCTTCTAAAACTTCCGATGAATCCTCTAAAACTTCCGTGGAATCATCTAAAACATTCGAGGAATCCTTTAAAACTTCACGTGAATCTTCTAAAACTTCCGATGAATCCTCTAAACCTTCCGTGGAATCATCTAAAACATCCGAGGAATCCTTTAAAACTTCACGTGAATCTTCTAAAACTTCCGATGAATCCTCTAAAACTTCCGTGGAATCATCTAAAACATTCGAGGAATCCTTTAAAACTTCCCGTGAATCGTCTAAAACTTCCGTGGAATCATCTAAAACATCAGAGGAATCCTTTAAAACTTCCCGTGAATCGTCTAAAACTTCCGATGAATCCTCTAAAACTTCCGTGGAATCATCTAAAACATCCGAGGAATCCTTCAAAACTTCCCGTGAATCGTCTAAAACTTCCGATGAATCCTCTAAAACTTCCGAAGAATCCTTTAAAACTTCCGGAGAATTGTCTAAAACTTCCGGAGAATCGTCTAAAACTTCCGTGGAATCATCTAAAACATCCGAGGAAACCTTTAAAACTTCCGTGGAATCCTTCAAAACTTCCCGTGAATCGTCTAAAACTTCCGGTGAATCCTTTACAACTTCCGATGCATCCTCTACAAAATTCACTTTTCCGTCCGAGTCAGAATTTTCTGACCATGCTCCTGTGCAGTTGTAATGTCTTCTAGCTCTCAGCCAATCATGATCGCTAACGAGTTCCATCTCGCCCATGGCACCTTCGAATTTCTAGAAAACAATACTTAAAATTATTTATATTTTATAGAGGTATAATAAGCAATGATATATTTAGTTAAGGATCATTCATCATTGTCAACACAAACTACAATACTACACTCAATAATATTTGTGCTTTAAATATCTACAATCACAAATACGGCGCGGGTACCCAGATTGAGGAATAAAGAAATATCGCAAGGAAACGGATAAACCAATTCAATGGGTATCGTGGACATGTGATAACCACCTACCAACACTTACAAAGTGGTAGATTAATGACCTCGATTATCGTTCTGTGAAACTAGGCCGCAAATCCCATAAGTGGGATATTGTGAGGGCATTAACTGATATGTTTATTGTTTTGTAACTCTACCTTCAAACTGATAAGCGACTCGGAAATCGATATTTTCTATTGTGTCCGTTAATTGCAACTAAGGAAAATATATTCTTATTAAGAATGTGTCAATGATGTACCGTAAGCTCTTTCACAATCAGATCCTGTGAAATAATGC
The DNA here is from genome assembly GCA_029030555.1 of Ornithoptera alexandrae. Lineage (NCBI taxonomy): Eukaryota > Metazoa > Arthropoda > Insecta > Lepidoptera > Papilionidae > Ornithoptera > Ornithoptera alexandrae. The sequence continues at coordinate 10,330,074 of JARDVY010000023.1, read as the reverse complement.
TTAGAAAGTATTTCAAACTCACGCGGATCGCCTCGATGGTGGGCTTGCCATTTGAACTAAAACTGTACGGACCATAATGCATGCAGCTTGTGTAATCATAGGGCAAGCCCAAGTTATTCACCATGTTAGTATCATAACGCACGAAGTTGCCCTGCATGCCTGCACAAAAGATAAATATTTCTTTTAAAATCGATTTTAAGTATTCTGTTTTGGTAGCTATATATCGTTATAATACTAACCTGTTATAAATAAATAAAATTTTATATTTCACATTAGATGGTTACATTCATAAATATAAAAAATAGTAAGTAGCTCTCAGTTGAGAGGATCTGTCTAGGTAGCTACTATTTCTGCTGCCAATAATTCTTTATTAGTTGGTTGTATTATCCTAAATAACACCGGTTTATTGTTGACTTGTGTGTCACCTATCATCAATAAAGTCCTGTTCCTTGCATCATTTACCAATATTAATTTACCAATTACTTGTGATTTTAACTTCACCGACATATTATCTTTAATGCCTACTTAGCTATATAAAAGAGCTTAGAAATGAGCCTCCCAGCTACTATAAATATAAATCTATTTTTTGTGCGATCATCAATACAATATACCATTGAAATAAGAAAGTCGTAGACAAAATTAGATTTTTAGTTTATCTTTAACTAGTCTTCAACTTTTCATCATAACTAACAATAATTCTTGTCACTCTTTAAAAGCCTTAAAATGACCACAAGAGCATGTAATATTATATTTAAATAGGCGTATAAATAATGTTTATTGTATATCTTCTGTAATATAATTTCCAGAGATGTCACAGCAAATATGGAAAGACTAAATTGTGACATAAAAGCAAAGTTATGATTTCACAAAGTAATCACCTGGTTTAATGTTTTCCCACAAGATGCGAATGTAGTCGTCGCGGTTGTGAGTGGAGTGCATGTGGAAGAAACCGATGACGTGGAGGAACTCATGGATGATCACGGTTTTGTGTAAGCAGCCCCGACCTGGAGTGCTGCGAGCCAGGTTCAAGGTGTGAACACCGCGGCCGGACTCGTATCCGACGTCGGAGTAACAACCTCCAGGACTACCCTGAAAACACGTTTGGTGTACGTACAGTGACTTATTTTCCCGCATATGTTTAAAATCCTCCTCAAAAGATTGCATCGTAAACTACTTCCGGGTTCCTTAACAATTTGCATTTACCGACCATACTTTACCTACATTCATTTATAATCACCATTCAACCACGTCATTATTATTGTTAATATTATAGTATTGATCGAAAACTGTTTTAAAATGTGAAGTACAACTTTTAGTTAATGAGTTTAATCACGTTTATTATTAGAAATCCAATGAAAGAAAAAATCATGAAGAAACCAAGATATTTCATATTTCAATAGCTTTCGTGACTCTCTTCTTGTAAGAAGAGGCCTTAAATCCAAGCAGTGGGATAACAAAAAACATTATTATTTATTATTACTAGAAAAATTTAATGGATAAACCGCCATAATGAAATTGTTTTTAACGGTTTCCTGAAGAAATTAGTACTCCCGATTAAAAGAATTATAACGTTGACTATATTGGATTTCTATCAAATATTACTAAATCCTTTGATGCAATGCTATTTTATAAATACATCCAGAATTCAACTAGACAAAGGAAAAATTTTAAGAATATCTATTTAGTAAGATCTATCTAGTGGGTATCGAAAAATATTTTTAGTAGTGGCAAAGTGAAAGATTAAGATTTAGGTAAATATAAAATGACCGTGAGAAAAACAATTAAAACAACTTTACCGTAATTTTTACGTAGTCCTTCTCCGTTGATCGTCTCTCACGGAACTTCAGGCATGTCTTCTCTTCTATTTCTCGAATCGCTTTTAAGATGACTTCTTTTTGTTCTTTATCTAAAAAAAATATAGTTAGTAGTCAATAAAGCAAATATATATGTATGTATCATGAATTGTTACCATCACACAAGTCATCAATGTGACATCATCAATATACTATATATTTTGGCAGATATTTTAAAGATACTTTTCTAATGCATTTGCACTGAAACTGCTATATGCTTAGATTATATATGATTAGATTAGTAATAATAAAAAAAACTTGACTTTTATTATCGATATCTTTTTTCCAGCTAGCGAAATATTAATATTATATTCTATCTAAATAAAGCTTTATCATGTGACAACAAGTCAAAGAATAGACATAAAACTCTTACCAAATTCTCTTTCCCTGAATTGATACACAATGGTGTTATCAGGCCATTTGCTGTTGGGCCAGATATAAGCGTTTCTACCAGTCGCGAATCCCGTCAGCAAAGCATCTACTTGCCAGTCATATAACAAGATGTCGCCTTCGAACTTGCCGCTGTTCTCCCAAACTCTGGCCTTCGGGTTAGCAAGCATACGCTCCGAGAGGAGTACCCCATCATCTGAAAATAACTTTGACTTTATCAACGTATTGGTAATTACTAAATATTGCCAATTTAAGATAAGCACCATGACTTTCAAAACTACCTTTTATGACACAATTTTCTAATATTACTGTAATTTTTTTTATTTATATTCTTTGTCTAGTAGTACTTATTACATTTCTATCAAATCATAAGTCGGTTAAAGTCTTCCCTTTGCTAATAATTACCTGAAAAAAGACATGGTCACTAAACTATTTTCAAACTCATGGGTGATGCTTATTTGATTAAATATAATAACTACCTATGCGACTCTTCTCCAAGAAGTCCTTAAAGGTTTCGATCTGCCGGCGAGTCCTTGCAACTGGCGGGTCGCTGAGCGCCAGCCCCACTACGGTTAGGAGAATACTGATCTTCAACATTGTTAAAGTTTTCATTTCATTCGCATTTCCGTTTATATTTATACTAACCATTTTGATAAACAAATTTTATTAATTATAAGATAAGGTTAATGAATTACACGAGTTAATATAATGTCACTGATACATTGTAACCATAGTCTCGTTTGTGTGATAGAAACAAGCAAAGAAATAGTAATAAAAGTAAAAAAAACAACTAAAAACAAAAACATTAAAAATAATGAAAATTTATAACATAAAAGAAAAAAAAACTTATTAAAAACATCAATTCAATTGTTTTGAAAAGAGATCTGGAAGCATTTTTAAAATTCTATGAAATTATCATTAACCAGGTCTACACTTGGACCTTTGAAGATAATAAAATTATATGAGTTCCTTTTTTTATAAGGAATATTCACAAGGGTTGGTTCTATTGCGTGGACTGTAGAAAATATTTGAAATGGCATATAGGGGTATTATAAAGGAACAGATATTTTAATTTTCAAAAGGACATCACTGTATTCTATAATAGCGTTTATTGGCTTATGCAGAAAACCCATGTCACGCATGAGGCGTCGAATATGCAAAGATACCATGTAAAACTTTTTTTAAACGCTGATGATAGGGATGTCTATAAGAAAAACCGGGAGTGCAGAATGCAAGGTGGTTAGTGAATGAGCACTGTACTTTTTCCAATCGTTGTGAATGTTACACTATCGATGTGAACTTTAAAATTTAACTGGGATTCAATGATTACCCCAAGATCCCGATCTCAGAAAGTTGTTGTAACTTTTAGCTTTTTAAATAACAGTGTGAAGCGGTCAATTTTTTTGTGTACCTAATATGATAACATTAACCTACGTTAATTGCTATTCTATTTAAGGTACCCCATCGATATAACCTATCAAGATCTTCTTGAATAAAACATATATCGGATACATAAATAACGAGCTAATTTTCATATAAATTTTTAAATCATTGGAAAAAACGGAAAATTTACAATTCTGAATTTATGTTGTTATTGATGAAGACAGAAAATAATACCGGACCAAGATAAGAACCTTGAGGCACTCCTGGTACTGCATAATATTCACGTGAATCGTGTTTGTAACCACCATCTGTGTTCTACTCTCAATGTACGACATAAATCACATGTTACTTTGACCACATGTTTTGACCATCACTACACCTCAAGCCCCGCGAAACTCGTAAATTTTTTAAGTCGCCATATACCACAGGCAAAGCTTAACATAGTCCCACTAGACTTTAACTTGACTTGGACCGACTGGGATGTCCATAGCCGACTGTTTTCGACTGCGAGCGGAATCAGCGGTCTCTCGATTCCTTTTGTCGGTCTCCTGTACCATAGCGGCTTCAGAGAAGAAGACCAATGTTGCCCATGCACTTTTTCTCTTCAATGAAGCCACTACTGCCACTAGCACCGAAAGGTCATATCCAATCCTCTGAACGAGCGTCCGTCGCACGTACTCTCGTGTGGGACGTACAGCGAGCGTATGCTCCGCAAAATCATAATCACCGCCATAGTGGTGGCATTTTTGAGTTGTCAGTTCGCGTCTGATCCTACTTAGATATTCACCAAAATACCCATGTCCGGTGAGCACCTGAGGGCACTTAAAGTTAACGTGAGCTATTCCACCCAATCGTAACCACGCTTCGAGGCTGGACAATACCATGCTCACAATGCGCTGTCGCGAGTTATAGCGGGTCTCAGTGAGCTGCTCTCACCAAACGTCCAGAACATATCTGTGCTTCTGCAGGCTCATAAGAAAGCACATGCAGAAGCAATGAGTAAGAATAGAAATTCCGAGTGCCTCGATGCTTACCTTGACCGTATCTTGTCGCTTGATCTCACTTTGGCGATAACAGCCGTCCACATCCGCTAGAATGTCTAAAGATGCGAACTGAGCTATGATACTGGTTACCTCAAAGTGTATCCATTGGTATCCCCGTCCGATACGACTGGCTAATTTACACTGCAGTCTTTGGCATTACTCGTACAACCTCAGCTACTTGACTGTTGATCTGAACATACGACTACAGGCACATCGTCGAGAGCCATTGATCGCACGACGCCCGCATAGAGGCGACGGACTCCTTCCCAAGAACTTTTTCCAGTACTTAGTACGCGTACTTGAAAGTAAATACCTGGTTTTGAAAACTAGTAGCGTAAGAACTTTTATGCTAAAGAAGATAATACTACAGTCATGTTTGTGTAGAGGAATAGAAAATTGATAATTTTGGAATAAAACATTCTGGCCTAATAATATATGAGTACTTGCCATAAAAGGAATTAATATTAAGTCCTTTAAATTAAAACCGTAATTGCTAATCTGTAAGATAAATACTTTGACGTCGTTTTCGTTTAGCCTATTTAACTTTGATTAGTGTTTATTGTTAGTGATCTTATTATTACTCACATTCATTTTCTACTAATGATAACTACTAACTAAATGGATCTAGTCTTCTTAAATTGTAATACCAATATTTTCTATAATAGCTGTGATTTATGTTTAGTATAGAAAATTAAAATATAATCAAGCTTGATAATATGAAATAGTTACTTGACGTCGGATTAATAGGGATTTAAAATATCGTTGAGTTGTACTGGAAGTGGAGTGTTAACAGGATGTTCTAGAACTTTTGGAAGAAATGGTATGTTGGATATGGATGGAAAATGGGGCGAAGTAAATCGATCTGAAGTTTTAGGGAATGCTAGAATATATAAGCATTACGTGAATGCACGACGAAGGCGAACAGAGTGGCGACGTGTTGTGAAGCTTGTCGCCAAAACCTGAAGTGATTACCACGACCACTCTTTCAAAAGTGAAACCGACGAAGAAAAAGAAGAATATAAGCAAGGTTTAACTTGAAAGCAAATAAACCGTATAGTGGTGTTCTATAATTCGATACAATTCAAACATAACATTGATGTTTCACTTAGCTTTGCAGAAACGATGGTCACGTTTAATTTTTCTGATTAGTCTTACTAAATTATTTCGAGTTATAGAGGTTTTCCTTTTATGTTTTTTTTTTATTAATTTAATTATCATAAATAAGTGTAATGTTGCATTGATACGTGCGAATGCTGTGCACTACTACAACGGTGGCTACAAACTGACTAATACCTGATGATAAAGAAAAATCAAAGACAATTGTGAAAATTCGCAAAAGAATTGGATTTAAAGCTTTATCATTATGGATTTTTTTTTGAATGACTATAAAAATAACTGATATAACTGATCTTTTGACGTCAGCCTAAGATAAAGTATTGAAATTAAATTGATTATGCCGTGGAAGTAGACAAAACGATAGTTCTAAGAGAGAACTGTTTTGTCAATAAGATAACGGTTCTGGAGGACACGAAAATTGTTGCTTTCAAGTATCTAAAATATATTGTAATAATTGCAACAAGCGCAACGTAGTACAGTGAATATTATTGTACCTAGCGCCAAGTTGTTATTGGCAGGGGTATTACTTACCCGCTGAACCGTTGAACGTCTCGCTCGGCCCGTCGGTCTGTTATTTTTTTTAAAAAAATCTAGAACATTATTTCAAGTAGAAAATATGATTACATCGCGAAGACACGGGAAACAATTAGGAAAGTGATGGGCCGCAGAGATTGGTAGGGTTTGTAGATAGTAAAAGGTCCGCAGTGTTTGCTATTTATGCTAGCAATAATTTTTGATTAAACCGTAATATTAAAATCGCTTACCAAGATGACAGGACTGTGAATAGGATATACTGATATTGGAGAAAAATACTGCAAAGGTTATTAATTAATGTAAAGATTAGCACTGCATGCCAGGTACTTATTGTGGTTGATTAACACTATTTTTCTCGTCAAAGGTACAATCAATTGACTAAAGCTAAACTTGCGGGTAAGCTAAGCGATGGCGACCTTATCACTAAAGCGATTCTTCCAGGCCACTCTGTAGAACAGCAGAGATAAAAGTCGGACTTGTACCGACTAAAACCCTTGCGATATTCCACAGTCACTTTCGTCGTTCTCCGCATCTTATCGTCAAGTAGGCAACGGATCACTCCGAATCCTTCACCCAAAGGCTATGGGGGTTAAGAGAGAAAACTCTCTCAGCTCCCTGCGGCGAACGTGTACTTGGGCCCCGGCGCCAACCGTTATACGGCCTACTACTCCAAACAGGTTACGGGTTCGGGGGAATTCGTTGCTCGCGTGACAGCAGGAGGCCGAGGAGAGGCTGACAGGGGGAACTGCGCTGTATGTTCCGGCGTGCCCCCGCGGAGGTGGAAAGGGAGGGTTTATCCCTCCCTCCTGAGCTGCCGCTGCGAAAGAGGCCAGCGCCGGCAGGGTCGCGGATGGTGCGAAAGCGTTCCCGTGACCCTGCCATCAGGCGATGAATTGGAACATCGTGGAGGTTTTAATCGGTGTAAGTTCGACATAACCCGTCATTACTCCCGCGAGGACGAGTATGTGCAGGCATTTCTTCCACGTTAATAAAAAAAAATCGTTATACGGCCTTGGAGAATAAAGAAAGCGGCAAAACACAATACCGACGCTCTTCTTCCCCCGCGGCCCCATCACAGCCCCGTTGCCGTCGAATCAACGGTGCAGCACTGCTGATTCGCGTGGGGGGTAGAGAGAGCGGCAAACCACAACACCGACATTCCTCTCCCATTGCGACTCCACCACGGCTACGAAGAGCAGTACAAGCCTACCCACGCAGCCCACCAGCGCACATCCGAGGTGAGCTCGCGGAGATCAACTAGAGCGACCACCTCGTGCCTGCTCTATGCCTTGGGTCTACCAGATAGATTCCGACACGTTCAAAATATTAGGGTTTTAAGGATCTCTTACAAGACTTTTAGCTGACGCGGCGCCAGAAATCGTATTCTCTACCTCTGTGCGGTAGGCCGCAATTCATGCCTACCGTTCCGAGTTGGACACAACAGCTAAATAAAATAATGTAGATCGAAGAGGTTCCAACGCACCCAGTAATAATAGTATACATTAGGTGCGGCAGGTGACAATTTGTGTCTGCAAGTCCAGGACGTCGCTGCCGTAAGGTGTGAATTCCGTAGACATTTATATTCGATGTTAAAGGTTAAATAAGGAGTCGAGACGTGAAGCAAATAATTTTGAATATTTATTGTGATACGTTAAAATTGTCTATGAAATATAAAAAAAAAATAAGTATACAAACATAACATTGTTCTGATATGAAGCTCATTGTAGCTAGTTGTAACAGACAGCCTTATGTCCAGTGGAGGGTAGTCGTGAGGTGATAATGACGAAGAGCATCAAGCTAAACCTCCTTTGCATTAGCTGGAGTATAAGTTGCCTCCTAGATATGATCTTCACTCGTCGCCATCAACAATGTAGACTCAAATGAATATCACTGTATATTATAGTTATACTAAATTGCTGAACATTGATAGCGATAGTAATAAATTTATTTACTGAAGAAAATTATATATTTTTGCTAAAATATCAATATTCCTAGACATCGTCTAGAACTTCCGGTATATCTTTTACAACTTCCGGTGCGTCCTTGACAACGTTGTCTTTCTCATCCAAATCAGAATTTTTCGACCATGCCCCTGGACATTTGTAATGTCTTCTGGCTCTCAGCCAATCGTTATCGCCAACGCGTCTCAGGTCACCCATAATCCCACTGAATTTCTGGAAAATAATACAAAAAATTTATTTCAACTTTATAGAGATGTATAGTGAAGCAATAATAGATATTATTTAGTTAACGATCATTCATCATTGGCTACACAAACCACAGCATAGACAACAATCAATTACTTTTTTGGTTTAATGTTTTGACCGTTATTGGGCGTAAGTTATAAACTTAACAGCTTTCGCGGACATATGATATCCACCGACCAAACCCTGCGTAGTGGTAAATACGAGTAAATGACCTTGATTATCTGTTCGAGGGAGCAAGTGGCGAGTCCCAGTAGTGGAACGTTAGGTGGGCTGTTTATTATCGTGTACCTCTACTTTAACACTAATAAGCCATCCGCAATTCAATAACATAAAATATTGTGTCCGTCAATTTCAATTAAGGATAATAAGAATGTGTCAATGAAATTAATTTATCGTAAGCACAGCCACAATCAGATCCTGGGAAATAACGCTTAGAAAGTATTTCAAACTCACGCGGGTCGCCTCGATGGTGGGCTTGCCATTTGAACTAAAACTGTACGGACCATAATGCATGCAGCTTGTGTAATCATAGGGCAAGCCCAAGTTATCCACCGTGTGACTATTATAACGCTCGAAGTTATGCTCGTGGTCTGCAAAAAAGATAGATATATTCTTTAAAATCACGAATCTTCTCTTTTCTCTTCTCTTTTGTAGCTCGGCATCAGTGTAACACTAACGTACCACCGGTAAGTAAAATATAACATTTCTCGTTAGAGCATCCTGTTCATAAATTTAAATAACAGATTTATTAGTAGTAGTATCCTATTTCTATTACCAAATATTCTATCATTTTTTATCATTCTAAATATCACAGGTTTATTGTGTATTGGCGTATCACTTACCATCAAATGATTGATAAAATCCGTTCCACGATTAGGAATATATAATCCGGATCATTTTATTTTCACTGCTTTCTATACGAAAGAGAACACGTATAATAGAAGTGAACCCCTCCCTCATCTACTATGAACATCAATTTATGTATTGTTAGGATCATAAATACGATAGATCATTGGAGAAATAAGAAAGTCGAAGACTAAATTTGATTTGTAGTTTATATTCAATTAGTCTTCAATTTTTTATTATCACTCGATGATATATCTCTAGCAACACTGACAATAAAGACATATTGCTTCTTGCAATTCTTTAAAAGCCAAAAAAAAACGAATATTGCAGCATATTATGTGAAACAGTCATTTCTAAGCACATATAAATACTCGTATATATTTAAACAGGCGTATACATGATGTTTGTTATATATATTGTACTGAAACATCATTATCAAGAGGACTCATAGCAATCACAGAGGGACGTAGTTTTAAGGAGTCATCACCTTTTTTAATGTTCGCCCAATTGATGCGAATGTAGTCGTCGCGGTTGTGAGTGGACTGCATGTGGTAGAAGCCGATGACGTGGAAAAACTCGTGGATAATCACGGTGTTGTTGAAGCAGCCGCGGCCCGGTTTGTTGCGCGACAGATTCATTACGTGAACACCGCGCGTGGACAGGTATCCGATACCGGCGTAACAACCTTTGGAAGAACCCTGAAGACATATTTAAAATACGAATTGTAAATGATTTTATTCCAGAGGTTTAAATTTATCTAATTCGATGTAAAATGTTGGAAGGAGACATACCGCATGCACCTCCTTTTTTTCGTGAGGAAATACTGTATAGGATACCCTTTCGCTGCGTGGACAGCGAAATGGGTTACACCCTACTCTTACCGGCGGAAACCATACAGTTACCCTCGTAAAGCTATTAGTCGGAACTACGAGAACGCCTACACACACTATGGTAGTCCCGATTGTGTTGATCCGTTACAAATCCCGTCTCGGGGAAAGGGTACACCATGGTATCACCCCTAATTCGTACCAAATTACACCACGTACACCATCTTGAGACCATAATATAGACGACGGATCAGCCACCGTAATTGCCGCCTAGCCACTGTTATGAGCGTCGAAGGAGAGCAGAGTACATCCTCCTATGAAGCCCGGTTCTTCAGAGATATGTAGTCCTCTCCCTATCCCTTTCTGCAGCCTCCTTTTAGGACATCACCTGTTCACAAGTGAATACCTGCGCCCCACGACGTTTCACTGTCAACCACAATTTTAACTAAGGCTGGTAGTTATAATATAGATCATCACCAACTACCGCGGTAAGTTACCAACGCTGTATGTTCCACGCTGGTAACTGTTCTAGCGTGTGCTGTGCGGTGTCCTCATTGTACCCACAATACTGACACTCGGTTGGTCTCTCTCTCTTGCCTATTCGGCACAGATACATACCAAAGTATCCATAACCGGATAGTCGCTATAGCAGTCTAAAAGAGAGAAACCCCTGCCGCCTATTACTCCGTTCTTTTAAAATTGGATACACAGCCTTGTCAGTTCTGTTACCTGCTCTAGGGTGTAGCACTCTTTCTTTTTAGCTTCGTAACAGCAACTGCGTAATGGATAGAAAGCTCTGATTCTCTCCATTTGAGAGGAGCCCTTGAATCCCAACAGTGGAACGATTATTTATTATTAATAGAAATATATATTATTATAAGTAAATTCAAACCCTTAAGGAAATTATTTCTCATGGTTTCTTCAGTGATGCTTGTGTTTCTGATGAAAAGAATTAAATTCTTCTTATCCATAACTGTTTTGAACTCTAGTGCATTGTAGTGATAAAATGTAGTCCATAATAAAACGGTTATAGATTTAAGTAAATATTAAAAATGAGTATGAGATAAACAATTAAAGCAATTGTACCATAATCTTCACATAGTTTTTCTCATTCGATCGTCTCTTACGGAATTTCACGCATGTCTTCTCTTGTATTTCTTTAATCGCGTTCAAGATGGCATTTTTTTGTGCATCATCTAGAAGAAAATACAGTGAGTGTATAAAATAATGTGTTTATGCGAATGATCACACACAGTTATAATATATGTTATCAGCATATAGCAGATACTTAATAGATACTATGCTAGTGCTTTTTTCTGCAACCATCGACAGAAACTAGTATTTATTTAGTAGATTTTTTTATTTGTTTTAGTAAGTAAAAAAATTCTAAAATTTAGGTTACAATGTTCCATTATATAGGTAATAGTTATATAAATTTCTAATAAAAATTACATTCTTTCCAAAAGCATAGGTTACTTTTTGAATTCCAATATCTTGGAAGTCAAATCCTCTGACTGTGTGCCTCTCCGGCTATTGACATATCAATATTATTTTCCATCATGATAAAGTTTTACTATATAACCTTAAGTCAAAGAAAACACATAAACCCTTACTAAATTCGCCATCCCCGAAGTCATACACAACGGTGTTAGCAGGCCATTTGGTGTTGGCCTTGATGTAAGCGTTTCTACCAGTCGAGATTTCATTCACCAAAGCATCCACTTGCCAGTCATACAGGAAGATGTCTCCTTCGAACTTGCCGCTGTTCTCCCAAACGCTGGCCTTTGGGTTAGCGAGCATACGCTCCGAGAGTGATAGGCCATCATCTGAAAATAACTCTGACTTTACCAGACGTATTGTTCATTACGAAATATTGCCCCAGTTTTACATAATCACCATGACTTCCATAGCTACCACTTACCGCTTACTCTTTTAGACTGTCACATTTTTTTTTTATTTACATTCTTTACTTTGTAATATTCCGTCTCTATCAAATCGTAAGATAGTAAAAGTCTTCACTCGGCTTAATTTACCGAGAAAGAGACATGATCACTAAGCTACACTTAATCGCGTGGATGTTGCCTTTTTATTATATGGAAGAATTACCTTCGCGACTTTTCTCAAAGAAGTCCTTCAAGGCTTCGGTCTGCCGGCGAGTCCTTGCAACCGACGCGCCGCAGAGCGCCAGCCCCACTACACTTAGGAGAATACTAATTTTCAACATTGTTAATGTTTTATTTAATTCGCGTTCCCGCTTGTATTTATACAAACAATTTTGATAAACAAATTTTATTAATTATTAGATAAAGCTAACGAATTGCAAGAGATAATATAAATTAATGTCTTTCTCATACGTAATGACTATAGTCTTATTTGTGCGGTACATCAAGCAAAAAAATGGTTCTTTAATTATGGTACCTCTTTTCTAAATTGTATCGAAGTTTTATTGTTCATAATACATCAGCCATAAAACCATTACAGCATCATATAATATCACTGCACCACAGTCATACCTTCGATAAAATGGCTGGAAACGCCATTTCAAAATACTTTTAAGTATTTATAATACACACCGAATAAAATTGAGATATTAAACCTTATACAGATAGAACAAAGAACGAAATCAAACAAATAAAAAAAAAAACTATTTTTTTTTTAGTGGATTTGTTTCTTTAATTTCTCTCGTTTTCATTGAAGTATTATATGAATATAATATTCTGTACATTATGTGCCATTTTCAACAGTCAATTTAGGTCCCCACCGTTGGGGCACAGGCCTACCCTCAATATGAGGGTGATGGGCCACAGTGCCAATGCGGATTGGTGACTTATGTGCCATGTCAACGGCAAATAGTACACCCATAGGGAATAGTACGCATTGTATAACAGATAAAAAACTTTACAAGCGGTCTGAACTTGTAAAATAGTATGCGAAAATTAATTTATTAAAAGCTTCCTTGAAAGGAAACAATTGGTTTTGAAACCTGGTAACTTAAGGATCTCCAAAGAGGGTAATACTAGCCGTGTTAGTATAGAGGAAAAAAAAATGATAACTTTCGACTAAATTATTCTGGCACTTGTGATAAAAAGATTTAATGTCAACTCCTTTAAATTGAAACTATACATTGCAAACGAAATTGGCAACGTTTATTATCCGAATTACTTAATAAATCACTTAATTATCTTTAAGATAATTACGTTAATTATGTTTCCTTTTTGCCTTTTTGACGTTGATTAGTTTTTATTAGTACTAGTGTTGTTATTCACATTCATTATCTAATTATTAAATTAATTAACTTGCTTCGATATACTGAAGTATAAATGTGTAATGTAGTCAATGGCGCCAAATGGAAACTAAAAGTCGTATATGGGATAGAATTAGCCCTCAAATATGTAAAAACAGCAGTATACATAAATCACTTCCCCCATTTTGAAGCTGTTGCTAGTTGTTACAAATAAGACTAAACACTATATATAACACAATGCGCCTTCTAATTTACCCCTTATCATCACCTGAGGAACGGATCCCCCTGAATCCGTCACCCAGAGGCCTCGGGAGCCAAGAGAGAAAACTCTCCGGTTTCCTGCAGCGGAACTGGCTTTGGACTCTCGCGCAAGTAAAAGAGAGAGTAAGGTTCACCTGATGGTAAGCGATACGCCTGTCTATAACAACGTGCCGCTATTTAGGATGATATACACAGATACACGTAGTGCTCAACGCTTTGAGATATAAGATATTACATCTTGTTACCGCAGTAATTTCACTAGCTACAGCACCCTTTAAACCAGAACACAAGAACGTTTGCACACTACTGTTTGCCAGTAGCAATAGTAGCTACGGTGGTACCTACCTAAAAGATCTTCGGCAACAGACACCTACCATCAGTAAGCTTGTGTTCAGCTGAGCAATATGTCTGGCTGCTGATGATGAAGAACATCGAGCTACACCTCCTTATCATTACACCAAGCGTATCCTTGGCCTGGATAACGTCCCCAGCCCTCCCTATTAACAACGAGTCAAACGAATTACACTGAATTGTCATAGAAAACCAGCTTTCCAATCAAAAGAATAAAGATCCCATTTTATTTATTAACATAAAAAAAATACATATTTTTATTATAAAATCAATAGTCGCATTTAAACATCGTTGACAACTTCCGGTACGTCCTCTACAAAGTTTACTATTTCGTCGGAGTAAGAATCGTCTGACCAAGCGCCTGCGCAGTTGTAGTGTCTTCTGGTTCTCAGCCAATCGTAATCGCTAACGCGTTCCATGTCACCCATGACACCTTCGAAGCTCTGGAAAATAATATTTAATTTGTACCACCAATAAAGAGGTATTATAGTAAAGTAATTATATATTTAGTAACTATAATGCACCATTGGCCAAAGGAACTAAGCATAGACTATGGTCAATTGTTTTTGGTTTGATTTTCTACGGTTGGAATTATGGCACAGGTTCCATCTTTCTGTTAAGGAAAACCTGGAGAACTTCTTGTCTATCTTTGGAAGACATCGTGAGGAAAGCGACGTATTCCAAGATCAACAGCTTTAGTAGACATGTGACATCCGTCAACCAACACTGGGCTAGAATTGTGGACAAATGGCAGTGGTTATCATTTTGTGAGAGTAAGCCGCGAGTTCCAGTAGTAGGAACGTTGAGATGCCCGTTTATTGTTGTTATTGATATGTATCAATAATTTTAAAATAAGTTAACTGCGGTTACGAAAAATATATTCATAATAAGAATGTGCCAATGAAATTAACTTATCACAAGCTCAGCCACAATCGGAGGTCCTATGAAGGAAATATTTGGAAAGTATAGTTATACTTACACGGGTCGCCACGATGGTGGGCTCACCGTTTATACTAAATCCGTACGGGCCATAATGCATGCAGCTTGTGTACTCGTAGGGCAACCCCATGTTGTCCACTAAGTCAGTACCATAACGGTCAAAGTTGTGCTCCATGCCTGCATAAATTTGGATTTTAAAAAAAAAAACTTTATTGCCGACATTCTCCCCAATCTACTCTAGGATTGAGCAGAGAGCTAAAGTGTAGGTGCAGTATCGTGCGAGTATAAAAACGTCGATAAATATTATAAATGTTCTATTAAACTACAATTCAATTTGTAATAATATGTATTATACGAGTATATACATATTAATGATATCTGACACAAGACCAGGAAATGCAAGAGAAAAAAGATATGTCATAGACACACGTAGTGTTCCCACAACATTCGCTTAAAGGAGGCTTTACTGCGAGCTACTCGTATATTTGGTGGATACTCATTCCAAAGTCTCATTGATCGAGGAGTAAAGGATATTTAAGAAAATTTGTTTGTCAGAGAGGAAAGTGAAGAGCGAAGCTAGCGGTAGAACGAAGACAGCGTTCGTGGAAATTTCTCTGAAATTCGAACTTACGTTGTAAATATTCAAGGTTGAATGGATCGAGTAGAAATAAAAACAAAGTACAGAGTATTCTGAAAGATCTACGAAAATAGAAGCAATCAATGAAGTTGAGAACAGAAGGAAGAAATATGGTCATACTTGCGTGGCCTAGAAATAAAACGTATACATACAGTCATCAAATAGACGATCCAGTTTACTTTGGAGTACCAGAGAAATATGAGGGCAGCAAACGTCATATTTATTAGAAACTCGACTATAATATAAGTCGTCCATTCTGTAGCTAAATATCATCATTACAATAAAATACAGCAGATTGACAATGTTTTAAACCCACCAGCACCAGTCTATTTGGGGATGAACACATCAATGAGTCATTTCTACTGTGGGCACATTGATGTTGGTAATATATCATTGAGGTAAAAAAGTGGAAAACTAAATGTATCGTCATTTAAAATTATCATTAGTTCATCTTTATATAGCCTTCGACTTTTTATTATAACTACATAAATCTAACTAGACTACTTGATAATATGTTTATATAAATAAATATTTAAATAGGCGATAATTGATGTTTGTTATAAATCTTATGTAATATTATTTTAAAGAGAAATCGAAACGAACACGGAAAGACCAAATTGTGATACAGATGCACGGTTATGGTTTGATGGAGTCATTACCTGGTTGAATGTTTTCCCACATGATGCGAACATAGTCGTCGCGGTTGTGAGTGGACTGCATGTGGAAGAAACCAATGATGTGGAGCCACTCGTGGATGATCACTGTGTTGTGGAAGCAGCCGCGGCCCGGGGTGTTGCGAGCTAAGTTCAAAGTGTGAACACCGCGCGTGTACCAGTAACCGACATTGGCATAACAACCAGCAGGACCACCCTGAAAACAGGGTTTAAGATATTGATTCATTTTATTGTATAAATTTAAAATCCTTATCAAAAGATGGCGGTGTATATAAATTGTAGCTTCGTTGACAATTTGCATAGGCAGATACTAATCTGTAAACACTGACTTTAAACATAATTATTATCATACACTATTTTACTAACCCTTGATTGAATAAAAATATTATTTATCTTTAAATCATTTAAAATGGTTAGTTTCCTATACAAACTTTTGTATTTTATGTATTAAAAATAAATTTTTGGTGGTTCCTACCTTTATATAAAGGTTCATTATTATTGGCTCGGCACTTTCGAAGAACATGTATGTATATATGGCGTATTATTATCGATATTATAAAAGGTTTCCTTTAAAGTTTATTATAATTTATTTATCCTTTAGCCAGGAATGACATCTTATTGGGAAAAGGTACTGTTGATAGAAAAAGAAAAGTTCTTTCTCTTAAAATATCTTCATAGATTCATAATTACTGACATTATGAATCATTAATATTTTTTTAAGGGTTTATTTTTCCAATTCTATATTAATATTATCTAATAGTACAATAAATAAAGATACAGTTATCACCATTACGTGCATATATATTGTTTATCATCTATGGTTTAAAAGGTTGATAAGAGAAAATCATTACTTCATCAGCGTCATTGTTAATAGTGTAAAGAGAATCGAAAGATAACGATTATAGAATATGAAGTACAACTTTTACTAAATGTATTAAATCACATCAATTACTAGAAATCCGGTGAAATAAAATATCACCAACCGGTACTTGGCCAGTGCAACGGATATTTATAATATAGCCATGATTTTCTCCTTGTGAATCGTGAGTCTTTTATGGAGTTCCAGCAGTGGGTACATGAAGGAGGTTGTTATTAATCATTGATCAATCAATATGAAATGGATTAAAGACAATTCGATTGTTTTTAATGGTATCTTCAACAATATTCGCATTCCTGTTTTAAATAATTAAAATTTCTTACTAATATTACTAAAAAGATCATAACATAGAAATAAAATTTCCTATATATAATTATGTTATTTAAAGCGTTTCTGCTTTCATAGCCAATATTCAGAATTCAATTAGACAAAGGAAATATTAAAAGGCTATTTTCTTAAGATCTATCCAGTAACTACTAGATTATCAAAAGATAAATTGGATAGTAGATAAATATAACCTGAAAAGTAGTCTATAACAAAATGGCTACAGATTTAAGTAAATATAAAAAATGAGCTTGATATAAACAATTAAACATCGTTACCGTAAGTTTTACGTAGTTGAACTCCTGTGGACGTCTCTTACGGAACTTCAGGCAAGTGTTCTCTTCTATTTCTCGGATCGATTTCAAGATGGCTTCTTTTTGTTCTTCATCTACAAGAAAATACAGTTAGCAGTCAATAAAACAAATGAGTATCATCAAGAGTTTCCACCACCACATAAACCAGCTCTGTAATACCTAGGCCGGTCATAATTTCTGTTACAAATGAAAATGCATTTTTTTTTTTAATGAAGTAACGTAATATTATTTAAATTTATACCTACATTTATTTGAAAACATATATTATAACATACATATTATTAAAAAAAATATTTTATTCGAAATGGCCACGAATCTGTGGATTTACGCACTGTTTCCAAGAGAAATTTCGCCACTGCTTACTACAAAGACTTTTTAAGAGATTCAATGTAGCCGTGTCGTTTAGAGCAGGCCATGTCCTCTAAATTTAGCCATAATTTGAAATCTAAAGGATTGAGGTCTGGGCTAGATGAGGGTCAGTCTTCAGCTCAGTCAAAGTCAGGAATGTTGGTTTCAAGCCAGACTTGGGTAGTTCGTGCCTTGTGACCAGGTGCAGAGTCCTGCGGGCTAGTCCACGATATATTTTTAAAAAGTGTATAGCTAAGAGCTGTCACAACATAATCCAAGACTGTAAATTGATACACTTTGGTTGAAGGTTTCACTCCTTTTTCACAAAAATGTAGTTTTGTGACTCCTTGATAAAACACGCCCCACCAAACCATCAGTGACGCAGGATATGGACCACGTTATACCTTTCCAACCACTTGACCAGCTTCTTTAGAACTGTGAGCGTACACTTTATCATTTTGCTTATTGTAGTGTTCTTCAATCGTTAAAATGTTTTCATCTGTGAGGAGGATATTTCTATGCCTTTCACCTGTGTATCGCGACAGAAGTTTTGATCGATTACGGCATGTCCTGTATATCGACGATAAGCACTGAGCACCGAGCTTCAAGTCTTGTTTAATATTAAGCGACAGAGTGCCGGCGGGAATCTTCATTTCGCGAGATAACATTTTTTGATTTGCTTCGTAATGGGGTTTCGACGAATTCTGGCTTTACAACATTAACAGCCTTTGTAGTTCTAACAGCACGCGGCCGCCCCGATCATTCGCGGTCTTCGACAGAGGAAGTGTTGTTGTATCTGTTGATAGTCCGATATACAAACATACGGCTGATACCAAGCTTTTGAATTGTCTGGAATATGACCGACGGCTCCATACCCACTTTGTGCAAGGCGATCACTGCAATCCTATTTCTTTTAACACCCCATTCCATATTGTAATTTGATAATGAACAAGAAAAAATATGTGAAATGGCGCAAAATCGAAAGAAGTTTTAAAAAATAATATACGTTCCAAATTCAAAATAATTAAAGAGTTTGAAAAAAAAGTTTTTATGTAACAGTATTTATGACCAGACTAGTTATAGATTTTAGCACATACTTTTTAGATAGTGCCTTTTTCTATTATCACGTATTCAAACTGGTGTATATTTAGTAGTTTATTTTTATTTTTAAAATTTACAATAACACTTTCGTCTCAAAATATTAAGTTACCTTTCGGAGACTTATCATCCAGAACCATAATCTTCTTATTCTCGTCATATAAAATTTTCCATATTGCCTTTAGTAAAACGCATAAAGCTCTTACCAAATTCGCCTTCCCCGAAGTCATATACAATAGTATTATCAGGCCACTTCGTGTCGGGCCAGATGTAAGCGTTTCTACCAACCGCGAAGTCCTTCACCATAGCTTCCACCTGCCAGTCATCCAGCAAGATATCACCTTCGAATTTGCCGCTGTTCTCCCAAGCGCTGGCCTTCGGGTAGGTGAGCATACGCTCCGAGAGTAGTACCCCATTATCTGAAAATAACTCTGGACTTTTTAACTGTATTTTTATTACTTTATATTGCTAGTCTTACAATACCACCACTTTCTTATTTTGTACGTCTTCCTATCTATCAACTTATATGATGATGAAAGTCTTCTCTTTTCTAATCATTAACTAGGAGAATCTATCAATTCTCATTCAATAAAATAAAATTATGGGAGACGCTTATATTCAGTGTATCCATAGGTTGATGATGGTGAAGATTATATGTAATAACTACCTGTACGACTCTTCTCCAAGAAATTTCTAAGGGATTCAATCTGCTGACGAGTCCTTGCAACTGGTGGGCCGCAAAGCGCCAGCGCCACTACGCTTAGGAGAATACTAATCTTCAACATTGTCAATGTTTTCATTTTATTCGCATTCCCGTTTGTATTTATACGTTCCATTTTGATAAACAATTTTGATTAATTATTAGATAATGTTAATGATAAACACGTATATGATAGCTGAAATCACATTCGTATTGTAATTAAAAACTATATGTTGTTATGTTAATTATTGTTACTCTGATAATTTACTTATAATCGCAACATCCTTTGTGCGACTGACACAAACAAAGTAATGAATAAATACCATATTTAATGTCTCTTATGTAACCTATATTAGAAATTTCTATGATAATGTATTATCAGAATGAAGTATACATTACGCAACGCACTGGTTACTGCAATACGTTTAAGGGAAGGTAAAGATATTTCATAGCACTCCATAATATGTAAAGCCTTAAGTCGCTGTCCTCTCTGGGTTACATACAATATTCACTATAAAACTGTTTAGATCTCGTCTCAGTTCTTAGCACAAAGATTCTGCACAACTTACCACTATAATCCTTTAAAATCAGTTGATACATAGAAATTGTCATCAACAATAGGATCTGCTGACAAGCTATGTATATAACGATTTAATGAAACTTCATTATCATGTTAATGTTACGGCACTGAGATACAAGCTGTGCTTAGATCGGGACCCGAGATATATCATGTGTTCCTAACATTTCATTGAAGTCAAAAAAATTGCTTTTCACACAGTAACTTGACACTATATCATACGTAAGTTGTTATTTAGAATCAACACATTGTGTTTTACTTACAATCTCGCCACTTGTGGCAAAACATGTAATATCATCACTATCATCATTATCAGCCGACATACGTCTACTGTGGGACAGACCTCCACCAAAAATCTCCACATCGATAGATCCTGTACCGCATACAGCTGCTTCCCGCAACCTTCACCAGATCGTTGGACCAACACCACGTCTTCCGGTACGCGGTCGTCATTCGAGGACCTTAACACCCTATCGGCTGTCAGTCCTTCGAGCAATGTGTCCTGTCCATTGCCACTTGAAGCTAGCAATCTTTTGGACTATGTCGGTGACTTTAGTTCTCTTAGTTCTCCATGTACATGTAATATAAGGCAAAGGAAACTAAATTTAAATTATAAGTCTTGTGTAATATCTATATTGTCTTCTTTTAAGTTCTTTGTCGCAGCATCTAATTGTATGCTTTGTAACACAGAGGTACTTGCACATCTCACGTTATAGAATTTAGTACCATTGTTATCTAATAGTATATAAATCTGCCGCCATAACAGCATCGTTAAATTTCTGCTGTCATCATATGAGAGTCTGATTACTATAGCCGAGAACACTTCATCTTCCTCGGCCTTATTGTGATTCGTTGATAACGTGTTAGCCGTTTTAAACAAATTAGGAGACTGTAATGAAGTAATGATGATATTAAAAATAACACAAATGAATCCGACGAAGCGAGAACCAGTTCAGTAGATACAGGTTACCAGTTAAATTTTAACACTAGCTCGTATAGACAAAATTCTATAATCTACCAATATGGTCCAGATTCGAATGAGATATCTTTACAATATTCCTCTACCCAACCTCTTCCTGTCCAAAAGAAGGCGTTACTCTTAAGCTGTGTACAGCTTCAGATGTTAACGAAAGTTTTTTAGTAATATCAAAAAATAAATACTAAAAATTATCATCCTTTTACATTAAAGTATTTGTCTGGGAATAGTACTGCTAGGTTTTGATACTTAGGATATTTATAGAAAAAATAGGTCACAAATAAACCTTTAGGACGTTGGAGTACCTTATTCACATTAGTCGTTTATTTCAACAGCCAAAAGATATCCTGATATATATATTGTTTATAAACCCTTTTTTTTGTTATAATATTTTACTCTTAATTTAAGTGTGAAAAATATTTTTTCTCCTTTTATAGTAGTAACATTAAAAAAAAAACAGTTTTCGGAGAATAAATTACAGTGCGTACTCAATTAAAACCTCTCTTACCTGTAATATAATTAATACGATTTATGTTGTTTTAAATATTTTTCATCACTTAAAGGTGAGTGGTGGAAATAATTTGCGATATTTAAAACAAACAACTGCGAAAATAAAAGTTAAGATTTAATGTATATTAGTATTGAATCAGTTAGTTTCAGTCCCAAGCGGCTTCGCAATCGTAATGCCTGTTGATGCGCAGCCAGTCCTTCTCGGTGATGAATACCCTTTGTCCCATAACACCTTCGTGTTCCTGTAACATTGAGAGGTATTTTTAAATACCCTTATTTTTATATAACAACTCCTTGTCTGTAATACAGAAGTAGAACAAACATGACAGTTTATTTCATTTCAATAGATGGAACAGCCTAAGTCCTTTCCATCTAGTGGTCGCTAAATATAATACAAACTAAACTATTCAATTACTACATACAAAGTGGACATCATGACGTTTACTTTTAAGTTGTAGTAAAGTATAAATATGAAGTTATAGATATATAGAATAATATTTTTTTCAAGTCATACAAACCTCTGAAATATAGCACACCCTGTTTCTACTACACAATTTTCGCAACAATCCCAAAAACTTGTTCAGCAAGCGCTATATGCTGAACCATCTTCATCGAGCAATGGACTTCCACTGCTGGACATCCCTCGTAATGTACACCACAAAACACGAGCCTGCTTTGTTTAAGTTCATCCTAACCTGTAACCTAACCCAACCTAACCTAACGATTAACGATGATGGTTAATGAGTGAAAGAGAAGAAAGACATGCTTTAATGTCTACACTATAAGTTTTTTGAAGGTAGATTATATCATGAAGGATTTGATGAGATCCAAAATAGAGGAAAATTAAATAGTTTATAAACGACACATGTCCACCCTTTTTCGTCATATAAAAGATATATTTATTCTTCATTTATTACCCTTAGAGCTATGATGGTGTCCTCGCCGTTGACGCTGAAGGCGCGGGGGCCGTAATGAAGGCAGCTTATATAATCGTACTCGATATCCAGGTTGTCTACCAAGTCCGATGTGTAGATGGCGAAGTTGTGTTCAGTGCCTGTTTAAAAAAAAATCATATTACTGTTAAATTAAAATAATAGCAAAAATAGAAGGCTTTACCTAAATGATTTTAATAGATCTCAGAGAGAGAGAAAGCAATGAAGGATAATATAAAAACTTAATCCAGCAAGTTACGTATATATAAATAACATGAAACATTATTAATCTTATTATTCAAGATCACTCACCAGGTCTTAGGTTCTCCTCAACGATTCGGACATAGTCATCTCTGTCATGTGTGGACTGCATGTGGAAGAAACCGAGGGAGTGCATAAACTCGTGGACTATGGTGCCGTGGCGGAAGCAGCCGACTCCTGGTGTGTTTGGCGCGAGGTTCAAGATATGCACCTCTCGCTCCTCCCAGTACCCCACATGAGCGTAGCAGCCATCGGGATAATCCTGTTAACAGTCTTGTCTTATTTATCATAGTCATTTATTTCTTTTAGCTCAAGTTTAAAGTTAGTAATAGAATGAAAGGACTTGAACAATCGAATTTATCTCTTCTTTCGCTATCTGCGATATAAGTCGGGTTTCACCTGGTAGTAAAACTATCATTCTGGCGGCACAGGGTGTATTAAACCCTGTAAAATTAATTAAAACTATGCTTTTCGTATTACAGAGGAGTGCATACTTTTCTGTCTCACTAGAAATACTTTCGCACTCAACAATTTTATTTACAGTTAATAATGGTGAGTTATGTAAATACTTTCAGTGTTGCCATTATACTTAAACTACGTGAATTTAAATATATGAAAAAATTTACATAAATATATTAAAATATAAAAATATTATATAAATCAAAAAGTTCGCAGTGAGCGAGGAGCGTTATTGTTCATATATTACTATGGCTGTGATTTTGTCTAATGCGGTGTAAACTTTTAAACAGGACCTCTTGTTATGCTTTTGTATTATTTATATTTTCAGCTTGCTAAGTCACTTAAATATATAAAGAAATTATGTATTTTTTATATTTTTATTTAAATATTCTTACGCAAAAGACGTCTGCTAGACCTATACAACATATATGTTTTACAACACTCACCGAGATATTCTCTCAAAATATAAGTGAAAATACTTTATAAAAAATTACGCATTGATATCACAGGTTTAATGTCAACACTCAATGCGAAGTGAACTCCTTATTGTTGAGTATTTTCACCTCTGAACAATGGTTAACCCGGAAAATGGTTGGACATCTTGTGAAAGGCGGACAAATTCGCGGCAAATAAGATGCCGGGTCGGATACGGTTTTTTTTTATTTTATGAACCGACGAAACTGGCGAGATGTACACTTGATAGTAAGTGATACGCCTGTCTGAAAAAATATATTGCTACTTCGGTAGATATACAGAAGTAAACATTGTGCTTGTCGCTTTAAGATACAAGATGTGAAAATCTGCTGGGTTACCTAGACGGTCTCCGGCAACAGAGACCCACCACCAGTAAAGTAACTATTTCCTCGTCGTCCTAGAAATTTAGATCAACTTACAGTAAGTGATACGTATGCAGCATCTTCAAGTTCACGGTATCGGAATTTGATGCATGTGTTATTCTCAATATGTTTGATCCCTTCTTCGATAGCTTCCCTTTGCTCATCATCTGTAAACATTTCATTTCAAATGACGCTGTTTCAGAATCGTGTTAAAATTATATATATACTTATAAATGTAATTGAACTGTCTGTAACATCAAAATTATTTTAGCTTTTATCTGAGAGATATAGCAAAAGAGAAATCTTAAAGTTTTATTCTAAATTCCATATAACATGAGACGAACAGCTCTTGTATGTTAGTTCTCATTACATTAGTATATGTTTGTGTGCAAATTTTTAATTGTAAAGTATGATAATCAATTGATTATCATACTTCACAAATTGGTAAATCGATCTTCTTGGTATGGAGCCTAATAATAGAGAGAGATATAGAGAATATATTTCAAAGTTAATAAAAAAAGCAAGCTTAAGAGACATTATATACTGTTTAGGAGGTAATGAAGTTTGTAGAGAAGAGGTACTCATAGAGAATAAATTATTAACGGATACGAGAACGAAAAGAAATAATAAATACTGATATGAACGAAACCGTGTGAAAATAATTATACTAGTGCCAACCGGTACATAAATCCTTATCAATTATCACCACATGAAATCTTACTCCTATTATTAATTATTACTGATATAAAAGAAACACGAGCTGATAAAAGCTCACATATTATCCTTGATTAATGAATATCTCTACTGATTTTTTGATATTATTATCACTAGTTAATAATCGATCATTCATCATGTCATTTGATAAAATCCGATGCCATCCAATTGAAATTTGATGAAACGCTATCAATTTCTTCATTACATATGTAATCAGTAGCCTTAATTAAAAACCTAAAGTATTTAGGTAATAATCTAATTGAGACCTAGATTTCGTTTTCGAGGAAAACAAAACAGATCAAACAGTAGACTATATAATATAAATATTGTTACTGCGCAGTATTTTGACTAGTTTTTGATGGAATTTAAATAGACGGTCTAAAGACGTGCTAGATGTAATGGTATAACCAGTGAATAGATCCTCGGTATAGTTTGATGTAGAATAAGTAAAAAACTTGAATAAGTAAAAAGACTTGTAGTCTACAATTAATTAAAATATACAAATTCAATTGTATATTTTAATTAATTGTAGACTACAAGTTTCTTTTTCACTTTAATATTTTTAAATCCAAACTATGGCCAAAGCTGTGTGCGCCTATATTTATATTTAATATTGTACACTATATCTAGAACGTAAGATAGTACATGATATGTTATGCTGTTGGTGTATCAATAAATAAATAAGGGTGGCTAGTGACTGTCGGTCTCGAGATTTAGTTTTACATGATAGTATCTTACCGAATTCACTGTCGCTTGCGTATTCCCAAACAACGGTGTTTTCGGGCCACTTCCTACCGGGATATATGTACGCGTTCCTACCCATCGCGTACTCCTTCAGCATGGTCTCGATGGTGACGTCATCTAAGACGATATCACCCTGGTATTTACCACTAATCTCCTCAGCATTTGCATCTGGCATAGACAAAGCCATCGCTTTGAAGTTTCTCTCGCTACCTGAAAAGGTGAAGTAATATATAAATGTTCAATATGAATCCATTGTTGACATTTTTTATTCGAAGATCTTGCTACCAGGTCGTTCACTTGATGGTAAATGATACACCTACTACAGATTAATATAGCGTTATGAAATTGGATAACATCATTAACACAAAAAGTTTGTAATGCCTCTGCAGAAATTTTATTAGATATTTTGACCTAGAAAGCACTTGCGAGAAATAATTTTTTTTAGTGTTTAATTTGGATACTAAATATAGATAAGGATGATAAATATGAGTAAAACCTATGAATCCAATCAAATGTTTTTGAAATTGATCACTAGGTAAAACTTTATAAAAGGCACGAACCAACGGAACTTTTGAGTATGAAAGTGTATACTTATAAGGACACCATAAGGAAGACGGAAGTGTGGATTAAACGGATGAAATGAGGAATATGGATATAACTTCTGATATGATAGAGTTTAGTGGAGAAATGATACTACGTAGCTCCGACTCCGCCTTCAGGTGAAGTTAAGATAAGACAATTGTCACCATTTAGCAAATTTACAATAACAATTTGAATTATTGTTAACAAATACCTATTTTGGTGTTCTCCAAGAAACTTCTGAAAGCCTGTATCTCCTCCCTGCTCCTCACGATGGCGGGTGTGCCGATCGCCAATCCCGCAAAGCACAGTACAAGCACAGCCCTCAGCATCATTTTCATTATTTGCGTATTACTTCAAAACAACCATATTTATATATCTGTTCAGGATTTATCTATATTGATAAGTGATTACGTTGATTTAATTACAACAGTCCCGTTACGAAGTTTGTGGTGGATTTTTGACAAAAGTGGATAAGTTATCTTAAATTTTAACAAATTCATTTGAAAATCATCATATATAGCTATATATAGATATATGCAAAATATTAACTAGTTCATGGCTACAGATTACATGAAAATCCACATTTTGTTGCCATTTTTTTTTTATCATATTGATCTATATTTTGTACGTGTAAAGTATATCGAATTTGTATATTTATCTTCTAATCATGTTTATATTTCTTTTTGTAATCAGATCTCATGCACTCTACCATCCTTTTCTAATCAAAGTTAAAGAAAGTCAGAGAATAAAAAAATACATTACTTTACTAAAAAAAACCAGCAATGAAACACAAAATCAGAAACAGTTGATGCTCGGGTCAACGAAAGCCGGGAGCGCAATCTAAATGCTCTGTGGTCCTATGAAATAAGGTTCAAATTGAAACCAAACACATCTCGAGTTCCCGCCGCGCCCGTGCGTTCCTTGATCCGAGCATCAACTGTTTTTGATTTTGTGTTTCATTGCTGGTTTTTTTTTTGTAAAGTAATGTTTTTTTTTATGAAACTATCGTTTCATTTAATTGTATTAACATGATAGATTATAAATAATGCTAATAAAACGTTTTAAAAATATGATTTTTTTTTATCAGTATCGATTTTTTTTTCCATCCCATCATCAAAAGTGTCATTAGTGCTATCGTCTGTCTTCGTTTTCGGAAGCGGTCTCCTAACACCCAGTATACCATAGCAGCGCCTATTTCTATCGCCAAACAATAGCGTGCAAACATTACTGTGTTCCTTTTTGATGGTCACTGTTGCTGGTGTAATTACTGGGGTAACGAGACAACATAATATGTCTCAATACGACGAGCGCAATGTAGTGCTGTGTATATAATTCTAATTAGCGTAACATTGATATAGGCTGGCGTATCACTTACCATCAAACGAACATCCCCCTCGTCTCATTGCTTTATAGAAAACAATTCATCGTTATATACCCAATTTATGTAGAATAAGAGTAGATTTAGATTAGGATTTTATAAAATCCTAATATCTTATTAAATTGCTGCTTATCTGGTATTATCATAGGTATGCCTATACGCTTTCAAGGGCACTTAAAAAGTCGATGACTCGTAAAAAGCAGTTAAGAAGTAAGTTGGATGAAAACATTGAGACTGAGATGTTCCATAAACAACTTTAATGTGATATCGCTAACACGCACTTCACCATCGTGGTGATAAGTGGTCTTCATACCCTTTTTGTAGTAGCAGGCTCCGCGTCCCAATAATACAAAGATTAAGTCTTATTATCATCACTAATAAATTATATCTAAAAATGCTCTTTTTTGTTTCAAGCAAGAAATATGCCTAAGCACCATATCGTGCTAGGAAAGGTTATGACGGATCTGCTCCGACTGAAACCTTCATCAAGTTTCATCTTCGTTATTTTAGGGTAGGGCCAGCGGTAAATAAAAAAAGGTCTTCTTACATCAAATCATAGCTGTCTGAAAGAGGTACAATGAAAATACTTAACAAATTTTATTTCAGAGAATTCAAGACGTCGTTGTAAAGTAAATTTTCTATTTATGCATTATCAACTATGAGTAAATTTTCCTCTTCCAAAAGTGGTTTTACTTCCGATTTCTTTGACCAAGCTCCGGGACAGTCGTAATGTCTTCTGGCCCTAATCCAGTCGTATGCGGTGACGCGTTCCTGCTGTCCCATTTCACCCTCAAAACTCTACGAATACAATAAATCAGATAAGTATTTTTTTATAAATTGAGGATAGGAAGGAAATCGTCAATGATTAACGCATAAATCTAAATAATACAATTTGGTTGAGAAACGATCCATTAATAGTATAAATAAGGAATACTAAAATAAGTAAGAGCGTTATCACTTTACCATCATAATCAGCAGCCCGCGAGGAAAAGATTCTTTTTTATTCAATTAAGCGAAGAGACGAGCAGGGCGTTCACCTGATGATAACTGATACACCTGCTTTATAGATTACATCTCAGAACAACCCCTAGACTTGATTATGCACACTCAGTTATTCCCATCCACCTTTGTAAGTCTTTACCTCATCTGTTGAGGGATCGACTACTTTTGTATGGGTGTGATCTCCACTATTAAATAATTCTACTCCCATTTCTAACAAATTCTGTAACAGATATGATCCTTTGTTTCAGTTTCAGTTTAGTTTATTGGAAGGTTATGACCTTGGTGTTCAAGCTAATTACTTCATTAAGAAACTTGTCCACCAGTGAAACACAATACACCTTTTTTTAATTCTCTGAAGGACTCTAAGCTGCAGAATATTAAAGTGTATATCGTATATTTATATTTGAATACCATAAGTAGGCAGATCATCGAAGACTGCTATAAAAAGTTTTGAGATGATAACGGAAATATAATAGAAAGAAAGAAGTGAAGGTTGACAACGCGAAGATCTGATGAAGCTTTCGTTAACGTATGTTTAAGTTTTTAAGTTTTTGTTAATACTTACGCGCTTTGCAACGATTGTCGGCAAGCCGTTCATGCTGAAGGCGTAAGGTCCGTAGTGCATGCAGCTTGTGTACTCGTAAGGCAGGCCCATGTTGTTTGTGATATGCGTGCCGTAACTGTCGAAGTTATGCTCCACGCCTGAAAATACATTCATCTTAATACATTTAACCCCCTAACCCTAATTAACTTCTCGGTACAATCTGCTGAAGAAGTACTTTTGACTTTACTTTTATTTTGAAAGGTAATTTACTAGCTGCAATGCCCATCAAAGCGGAATACAGTCATGCTTACACATATGTGTTTGGCGGCAGAAATAGAAGTTGCGATGGTACATACCTTGCCTGGCTCCGGCAACAAGGGCCTACCACCAGTTAAATTTCCGAGATATAGAGTACAAAATTATTGCATCCCAAAAGAAGCAAATTTTTGTGAAACCTTGAAGAAATCTAATAACGAAACATACTATCTTATCGATCGCAGGATCGATCGATGTGAAGATCTTAACGGAAGGCCTATGTCCAGTAGTGGACGTCGATAATGATGATGATTATCTTATCCCTCCTAATAATGTGTCGCTATGTAAATATCTTAACTATACCTTGTCATGTAACTTTGCTCACGTACCGAACCACATGTTGTCCCAATTGATGGTGACGTAGTCATCTCGGTTGTGGGTGGAGTGCATGTGGAAGAATCCGATGACGTGGAGGAACTCGTGGACTATGGTGGCGTGGACGAAGCACCCTTTGCCGATGTCGTTGCGGCCCAGGTTCAAAGTATGCTCGCCGCGATCGTACCAGTAGCCAACGCTGGCGTAGCAACCGTTCGTGGTGCCCTGAACAAAACATGTTTAATGAATTACTGACTTAATCAAATTTCAAGCATAGACTGAGGAGTTCTCTTCAGCTAAAGCGTGATTTATCATAAGGAGTTTACTTGTGGAAATAGCCATGATGGACTCCCATTTCTTTCTAAAGAACCAACGCATCCATTTTAAACAACTTAAATCAAAGTGAACCTATCAATAATCTATGCTCGTCAGATACAAGCGTTCTTCGGTTATTTTGTCAGAACTAGCCTTCCAAACTTGGAGAAGTCTTTCATTACTGGAAAGATTGATAGATAGTAATAATTCTTAGGACGTAAATGTGTGCAGAATAAAACCATCAAACAAAAAATTAAACCCAATGAAACTGTTAAAAAACATAATTTGGGTTTTTTAGAGAATAAACATTTTTACCGAGAATAGTTTTACAATTGGCAATGATGAAGCCGAAGGTAGTAAAAAATACTTGCCTAGAATATTCTATTTCTCTTAAATTAACAGCCGGGATCCTCAATACTGTTATGGCGACAGATTTAGAATATAAAGATGATAGTTAGCCAAGTGAGTTTAAAAAAAGGCTGTCACCAACCAAACTTCACATATGTCTATCCCAATTCTAGACAAGCGGTTAGCCACTTAGAAATAGATACATTGGTTAAGTCGAAAACAATATCAACGCTTAAATTATAAACTTTAACTTTAACTAACCGTAATTTTCGCGTAGTTAAATTCTCCCGGATTTCGTTTCCTGAACTTGATACACGTATTCTTTTCGATGTCCCTTATCGCGTTCATGATCGCTTCCGTTTGTTCGACATCTGGAATGTACAGTCTTAATATTTATAAAAAAAAACTAATAAATCTATTTTCCTATAAATCTATCTATAAAACAACCTTTAAACTTTATGTAATAATATGTTATAAATATTATAAAATAAGAAAAATATCCCTCAAATTTTTTCTTGTAATATTTGGCGATAGGCTATCTTATTATGGACCCAATAAAATTTCAATGATATCGATTATGATATTTATTACAATTCATGATAATAATATGTACGTTTATCTATTTATTATTAATTTGTTAAGTAACTAAACAAATTAAGTAATCAAAGTTTAACATCATCTACCTATAATGGCCCATCTCTCCACACCAATCCTATATGCCTACAATCAACGGCTTCTATGGTGCATAAAATTGTCTTTTGCCTTGTAACACAGAGGACCCTGGTTCAATTTTTGGGTCAAAAATACTTTGGGTGGTATTAGGGCTTTTACAGGTGTGATTAGTACACTTGGTATCTATAATATTTCTATTATAAGTCTACTGCCATAGAAGTATTGCTGTCTTCCAACTATTAACGCGATCCTTCTCAAAGAAAAACGGAGTATCCTAGACGAGTACGCTCCACTATGAACGACTTCGCTTTCGGATATAATATAACAAAATAAATAAATAAATTTCGCTGATATAGCGCAGGGGATGAATTAATACTTTGGACTACTTTACTATAACTAACTAAACTGATGAGTGTATATTGCGCGACGATGGAAATATCAATTTGGACAGATCTGTATATGTATCTCTCAGTATCAAGCATACATATTGTGTAACCCCCTGCCAGATAGATTAAAGATCAAATAAAGATCAGAGAGAGTTGCAGCCACCTCAATAGGCTGAAATGACAACGTTGCGTATAAATCATATCAATATACATTTCTTCACTGTCATTACAATAGTTTAAGTCTAGGAAGGATTAACAGTTTTCTCTCTATATGTCGGATCGGTTCACTTACTGAATTCGCCTTCAACAATTTCGTATACAACGGTGCCTTCGGGCCATTTGGTGTCGGGCCAGATGTACGCGTTCCTACCAGCCGCGAAGTCCGTCACCAAAGCTTCCACCTGCCAGTCATCCAGCAAGATGTCGCCTTCGAACTTGCCGCTGTTCTCCCAAACGCTGGCCTTCGGGTATGTGAGCATACGTTCGGATAGTAAGACGCCATTATCTGAAAATATAAAGGTACTAAGTACATATAAGATTGATCCTGATAGATATAGTAATACTGAGGTATTACTATATATCTATGTAGGAAAAGAGGTTTGTATATTCTAATAGGTACTCTATTCTCGATTTGGCGTAGAGGGCCATTAAGAGGAAAGAATACTACGAAAACTTCAGTAGTATTTATACTAATAAACATTTCATTGCATTCCGCAGTCATATTGTTTGCCGCCATAATAGAATCGTAGTTCCGGTAGTTATAAATATACTCAGCTTGTGAAGTTTATGTCACCTGTTATACTAGTATATTAAAAAAGATGATTACCCGTGCGACTCTTCTCCAAGAAGTTCCTGAAGGATTCGATTTGTTCCCGCGACCTTACAACTGGCGGGCTGCACACAGCCAGCGCCACCAAGCTGAGAAGGACACCGATTTTAAGCATTTTGGTAAATACAATCTCTTCTACTTCATCCTTCTTGGGTTTATATATGGTATATACCGATAATATCAATTTTGATTTTATTTTATGATTAAAGATAATAGAATTAAATTGATAAATAACGATACTGCTATTTAACAATAACATGAATGAATTAGTTATATTATTGAAACGGTTCTCATTGAAGAGTAAGCATTACAGAGGATGATGCTCTCATGATTGAAGTACAGACCATATATTACTAGGAATTAAGTTGCATACTTATGTACATAGTATGCATTACTTAATACCTTTCCTTCCAAACAAATTAACCTCATTTATTAATGCATTTCTGAAAATGGTATACATCAGTAAAAGTAACTTTAGTAATAATTATAAAAACAGCGAGAGCATAATTGTATATAACATTTAGAGTTCATCTAACTTATTGATCGTTGTCAAATGTTGACGTCAATGTCAGCTGCTGCACATCATCATATCAGCGTCCCCAGTAGATTTCCAACACGAACTGCATTCTAAGATGAAAGCCTTTTTTAAAGAAAGCATTTACTCGCCACGTTCGGCAGACAAACGATATATACTGGTAACGGTACTAGGGTTAGCTGCAGACATACCCCTGAAATTATACCCTCTTTAACTGCCTTTTATGACACCCCAAGGTTATTTCAACGGTAAGCATATTCATACCCATTTCATACGCATACTTCAGCTGCAGTTTAAGAAGCATACTTTATATGTACGAATGAAGGCTACACTTCTATTCAATTGTAGTTGTTGGTGTAAACGAGGTTCTGGTTGAGCCAATTGATCAAGACTGTTGAATCGTTATTTTATTTTCTCTTTTACTTTCATTTATATTCATTGTACATTTGCTTTCATTGCCGTTCCGTTGTTATCTTCTGGTTTTTCCCTGACATCATTATCACCCGTCATGGTTTTTTCGTATCACTAACGATTTTTAGGTCCATATCAATTACTAATTGTAGCTCGCGACTGCGTCTTTTTTAAATATCCCATAGGTTTTTAAATTAATACATACATTCAGTATTTATTTATGCACTAGTATCTATTAATGCATATTACAATGAAAATATAACATACGTAGAAATAAGTGCAAAGGCACTACTGATTCCGATATGGAATTTCTTCCAGGAGGCCTATGGTTGGGAGATTTGATTAGAGTAACAGTGTACCTGGTGCACTCTTCAGTATGTAACGATAAGCAGAGGTTATATAAGATAATCTAAGTACAAAGTACTGTTAAACGATTTTAAACATGTAATTTTTATTCTTTTTGATGAAGCAACGAGATGAGCAGGACGTCCACATGATGGTAGGTGATACGTCTTCACACAACATCGTCACGCTGGTTAGGATGATATAAACAGTTTAACATAATCTACGTATTAGATTATATTATACTACTAGGTGTGTAAGGGGTTCCGCCCAATATCTTACGGAGCCCAAGTGAACCTCGCCTGCACGCGGTGCACCCTGCTGAATAATAGATGAGGCTCTGACCACCCACCAACCCGCACAGGGCCAGCGTGGTGGGTTACGGCCCAATTCCCCTCAATGAACTCCAACAAACGATGTGGAGATCTTTGGGGGATGCCTATGTCCAGCAGTGGACATCTGTCGAGTGATGATGATGATGACATTACACTAGCTATTCTCCGCTTACTGTGTTGATCGTAACACCCTCACCACACACGTTGGGGAGAGAATTTTGTAAAATCCATTCTTAGCTGACCTCTAAATGACAGAAGCAATATCTCTAACAAATTTTGAGTGTTTACGTCTAATAGTTTCGTAGATCTCGTGATGAGTCAATGAATCCCTGGATATCTCCTATACGTATATAGTTTAAAAGGATCTAGATCTGGAGAATTCGAGATAGCTCAGTTTTTAAGGCACTATTACATACTATGCTTCTTTTGGAGGTGCAGCTTCGATTCCCACTGAGCTCATTCATTTGGTGAAAGAAAACATCGTAAACATGTGACTATGTTTTCTATTTAGTATTTTTAAGAAGTCTGATCATTATTTTTTTTATGTATTACACTTTTATTGTTTAGAATATAACAATGATGTTATTTTAAATAACATAAACAAATAAATGTAAATCATGTGGTGTTTATATTTAAATTAAACCTCAAGGTAACTTGTAGATATGCGCGTCTTATCTTCGGCTATCTAGTTTGGATTGCTTATGAAATAAATATCTCTTCAATTTGCGCATACCTGTAGGTACTTTTTTTTTATAAAATTAAGTAACGATACGAGCGGGACATTCACCAGATGGTAAGTGATACGCCTGCCCATAAAAACGTGGGACTATATAGGATGTTATGCATAGTCCCACACTTTGCTATTCGTTTGAGACTTTGCTATTCGTATGTTGAATCTCGTTATCCCAGTGATTTCATTACCACCTTTAAACCGGAACACAATAATGTTTGCACAAGTTGACTCAAGTTAAATGTAACTTGCAAATCTATCTCTCTTTACACATGTATTGCAGCCGTGTCTTGTGTATGTTAACCTCAGATAATTTTGCTGAAGATAATTGTTCGATACTTACTTTTAGCTTTTGTTTCATTGATTGGAGAATGATCTATGTTCAGTAGGGGATCACAAAAGGTTGAAATAATGATAATAAATTAATGACAATGGTAGTTGGGCTCTTTTACCGGAAACCGTCTAGATAGATACCACTGCAGCGTCTATTTTTGCCGTCAAACAATAGTGTGCAAACATTATAGTGTTCCGGTTTAAAGGGCACTGTAGCTAGTGTAATTCCTGGGGTAATTAGACTCCACATATAATATCCGAGGCGTGAGTGCAATATGATGCTATGTATATCATCCTAACTAGTGCCACATTGTGTCACTTCATCGCTTACCATCAGGCGAACATCCCGCTTGTCTCCTCGCTTAATTAACTTAAAAAAAGTAGCACCGCAAAGTTTCAAAACCAATTTGACGCTTTATGATCATCATCAATTACCGATATTTGATATTATCGATAGAGATCCACTGTTGGACATAGGCATCCCCCAAAAATTCCCACCTCGATCGGGTAAGGATTTATATGGAGAGGATTAGGGCCAGTTACCACCACGAGCCAGAGCCTCGTTTGTTGATTAGCAGGGTGCACCACGAGCAGGTGAGGTTGGCTTGGATCCCGTGAGTTGTTGTGCGGGAACAGTTACACCCCTCAAATCATCATGTCATTTTTTATTTAATATTTTATGAACATGTAAGACAAATCCTTCTGTTCAGCGGTGTATTCCATACTAATATTTCAAACTAGAATCCTATAACAGAAAATGGCAAAGTAAATAAATTGCACACTTGTAATTCAAAATTTGTATTTATTTTTCGCGCTATACATAAAAATATATTTCCATAGCTCTAGAGAATAAAGTATAGAATATCATTATAATACTTATAGAATATAACAAAAATTTAAGATACGTTATAATGGACGTGTCACCATTCTCTCTTTCCTTTTAATTTTTAATATAAAAATTATTCGGACCCTCGCAAACGAAACATCTCCACAACTCAATCGCCACAATACACACTGCGTACTATCTCCGACAACTGTGCACTGAAGAATAATGCATCATCAATCAGCTACGACTACATTAATCATAAGCTACCAAAAGCGTACAATATATTGCCTAATGTACATAGTTGTGGGAGACAGCGCTCCGAAAATACAAAAATATTTCTTTTAACCTACCTTACAATATCAGTTCAATAAAGTTATGCTACATATAGATGCTACTATATATCATCATCATTTCAATCGATCGACGTCCACAGCCGGACATAGGTCTCATCATCATATGGATGGATACATATAACTAAATACGCTCCGAACTTGCAATACAAAAAAAGTCTTTAATCAAAAAAAAATCTGTGGCACTTCAATAAAAACTTTTCCAATGCTATTATAAAGAAAATTATAACCTAAAATTACGTGAGCTCTGTCAAATTAAAAAACTATACAATTTTATATTGAAGTACTTGTGCCCTTACTTTTATAAAAAAAAATACAAGTTTAATCTGTCTAAGTAAAAAGGTTTTAATACGAACCGACAAAATATTATATTGGCATATATTTTAATATTAAAACGACATGAACTCTAATACCTTTCTACTTACGTTATCAATGGAATATTGCGGTCATAATTATTATCAAACTGTATGCTATTAGAGAATACCCCAAGTCCCAGAAGTGGGAACGTTCTGTGGGATTTTTATATTATAACTTGCATCTGGTACCTGCCAGTTTAGTTACATATACAACAATTGTTAAAAATACCAAATCCAAAATAAACTTTAAGTTCCAACATAGAAGGCCATGCAAAATAACTATTCTAACATAAATTTTCATTGTGTTATATATATATATTGTAATTTTTTTTTAATATGGCGGCAGAAAAATATATTTTACACAAACAATTTTATACAACGAAGACGTAAACAGTTTTTTTTTCACATCATAATAAATGACTTATCTACGAATTTCGACCTAAAAACCGTAATATCTAAATAATTATAATTTCTTAAATCACCTACAGTTATCTTAAATGAGAATATTTTTTTTTTTTCTAAAAGTATTGCAACACATATTCGGATTTGCTTATAGCAATCATCCATCTTATGAGTAACGAGAAGGCAGTGAGCACTGGTTAGACAGCTGTCATTGCACAGCTTAAAAATTTAAAAAAAAAAGACAACGTGCAAAAAAGCATAAAGACAG
Source organism: Ornithoptera alexandrae (assembly GCA_029030555.1). Classification (NCBI taxonomy): domain Eukaryota; kingdom Metazoa; phylum Arthropoda; class Insecta; order Lepidoptera; family Papilionidae; genus Ornithoptera; species Ornithoptera alexandrae. The sequence goes on along the minus strand of JARDVY010000023.1, from coordinate 10,292,525 downwards.
GAGATTAAAATATGTCTTCACGCTTAATATTGCACATTAAAAATAATAGCGACTTAGATCATGTGCAGAGTTGTTATAATTTTTTTTTTACGAATTATAAAAAAAAATTTGCTTTAAACAAAAGTAATCCCGATTGGAAGATATAATGGGATACCTTTGTTCTCATGAAAAAATATATGTAGAGAACAAAAATGGGCAAATGCATATATCTGTCAATTAGAAAATTATTTTACTTACATAAAAAAAATTACATATATAATTTATTTACTTATGTATATATTTATATATATAAATATATACATATATTTTTACTAAGAATCAAATTCTTTAATGAACGGCCTGTTTTTAACTCAAACGGTGCTGTTGTATAGTCATCATTTTCATCAACATTAATGGACACAGGCTACACCGAAGGATCTTCATACCGATCAGTCTTGGGCTCGCATTAGGAGGCATCCCACGCCCTTCACTAGATCAGTCCACCCTGTGGAAGACCTTCCAAAATCTACCGACGCTCAGCTACTACTCGAAGGCACGTCCATCGGCCCCGAATATTGGTGTCGTATTAATTGTATATTCTCATTAAAAAGTTTTAAATCTTACATAGTTAATACAAACTAAAAACAAATCAGTTATTAATGGACAAAATTTTAAAGTCTTCAATATTTATAACTGGCCAAGAAAATAAATCAGTGTATACAATTATTCAATATTCATACATTCACACAGGCGAAAGTTTTTAATGAATCGTTTTTTCCACCAAAAAAAAAAATAAATCACGCTGAAATATACACAACCCCACCTGAAAGTCTTACCTTCAGCTGCTAAACTAACGGACACATATAATAGATATAACGTTATCATATAACCTAATTAAATGGCAAATAATATAAACGGGCTCGCATAAATAAAACCCTTATAATTAACTATGTACAATGAATAACAACGATTTTTTTCTTACAGTGTTATAGACACTTAGCTACATATATCGGAGAAAAATAAAGCCTTCGAAAGGCGTTTATACATAAAAATGTTTACAACTTAAGTAGCTCTTAAAAGTCTCTTCGTGTAAACTTAGATTACGTTATGATTACTTCGTAGAGTATTACTTCCAGGTTCGTCGCCGCCATTTCAGCTAAAATGCAATGGCAAGATTGGATTACGTTGAAAACGACACGTTATGTATATATATATATATATATATATATATATATATATGAAAATTGGGATACATAGCCCAGTAATTGGAACATTAATTGAAGTCATTTATATAGGAAAATTCGGATACATGGCCCACTAGTGGGAACATTAATTGGAGCCGTTTATTTATATATGAAAATTCGAGACTCAGTCAACTTATTTTTATTACCTTTATTTCATTCAAATGACATGTCTATTTAATCTTTTTCCATGAAAAAAAAAAAACTCTCGAGAGCTGTTTTAAAAATTTTACATAATCGATCCCATAATCCTATGTTATATATATTTTCAGAGGTATGTGGAAATTAATGATTTTAAAGAGAACTTATATTAATACTTTACTGTATGAGAGCATTCTGTTAATATTTAGATATAGAATATAAATGCGTAGACACGGCAGTGGATATTATAATTGGCACGATGAAACATGTTCATATATAAATGAACGTGTGTTTATATGTATGGATTGCGATTAAAATTATGAATATGTGTGAAGCAGTCTTTATGTTTAAGGCCAATATGAATTATGTCTGAGGTTTTCACTTTAACTCGTTCAGCGCCGATTACACGGCGCCGTGTATTCGGTAATGAAGGAATTAAAAATACATATACATATATTCGTTTAATAAACGAGTTGTCATATACTGCTGTTAAATAAATTGAACTTGTACATTTTATATTAACGGCTTAATATCTTAGGCTATTTTTTTTTTATTTCTACGAATACTCACAACTATTAGTTTTGAACTATTTCCATGGGATTACCTATGGAATGATATAAAGGAATAAAAAAAAAATTATTAAAAAATCGAAAACTTTATGCTAATGTTTTATAAGCATAAACAAACGGAAATGTTTAATCAAGTTGTTAATTTCAGCAGAACAATACAACCCGTTTTTTTTTTTTATAACATCATCTGATGAACTTTATGTCTGTAATGATAGAAGCTAAAGTCCTATAATATTTCTTTTTTTTTTGTTTTTATATAATTTGAGCAATGCCTCCATTTGGAACTGTAACGTTGTCGAGTACTGAGCTCATCCGCCGCGGTCAGTGGTCTCCTCGAAGTAATTCCATAAGTAGATTAAAACTCGGCCCGTCGCCGTCTTTACTCTTGTTTGCCGGGTTGAGCATTTCTTTGCCGACTTGCATGAAGAACTGAAAGATAATAATTTAATCAATAAAACTGTATTTTTTTTTTTGTTATATAACATATCTATGTTTACAATGAAAATACATACTTAGCTCGCGGATATCAGATCCGCGAGCCCTGAGTCCGATGAAACTGCTACGGTTTCAAAATAACTGTGGCGTAAACTTAATATATTAAAAAAAAAGAAATTGCACTACTGTGTTCCGGTTTGAAAGGCGTTGTAGCTAGTGTAATTACTGAGATTACATCTAATGTCGCAGGCGACGAGTGCAAAGTGGTGCTGTGTATAATTTCCTAACTAGCTCCACGCGTTGTCATGGGTAAGCGTATCACTTACCATCAGGTGAACATTCCGCTCGGCTCTTCGCTTAATTGTATATAAAAAAAAACGCCATTTTGTCAACAATTACTTTTAAATCTTATTCAGCTGTTCGAGCTCTACCGATGGATATATTTCAAGTTGCGAAGTTTACGAAAAAAAAAATTATAAAAACAAAAGATATCTGTTTTTATAATTTTTTTTTCGTATCAAGAAACGTTTATTATAATATTTTTGCTGTACTGAAAAAAGTATTGTGGCGGTTACGCTATTTGAGCACAGAGCTATCGATGTTATCGTTTCAGACTTATTTCTCAAAACACTTCGAAAGTATTGGGTAGAGTAAATACGACTTTAATACATTAAAAATAAATATAAAATTTCACCTGGCAAGTGCGCTGCAGTTCCGGTATACGCAGCAGCAGCTCACCGAACTTAGCGGGCGTGTCCGGCGAATGCGCAGCAGTGTATGCCTGCAGCGCCGCCAGCGCTTTCTCCTGTGATGCTCGCACTTTCTCCGCTTCACGCAACTCCGGCGCATCTACAGAAAATATCCCACAATTATAAAAAAAAACACACACTCGAGGAAAACAATCACCTGGCAAGTAATGCGTCTTAGTCAGTCGGATAACTCCAACTGCTGAGTATAGGCCTCTCTCAAGAATCCTCACGCTGATCGGCCCTGCGCTGCTTCTTCAGATCGTCGGTTAGTCGAGGATGTTACCGCCCTATCGACGTTCAGTCCTACAAGCGATATGTCCTACCCAATGCCACTTGATATTAGCAATATTTTGGGCATGTTGGTGACCTTAGTTTCTCATGCGGATCTTCTTATTTATGGTCCATAACAGTATGAGGTCAATATGTGAGATGTCGGATGTTTAGGTGAGAGTGTTTGGATAGATTTTTATTAAATAATCGCACCTTTTTATAAACACTTAATTTATGTCTCCACTGCTGGGGCACAGGCCTACCCTCAAGATAAGGGCGATGGGGCCATAGTCACCACGAGGGCCCAATGCGGATTGGTGACTTCACACACATCTTAGAATAAATTCTAATTCATGTGCAGGTTTCCTCGCGATGTTTCCCTTCACCGTTTATATTTCGCTGTTGTTACTAAAGTTTACTAATGTACATAACTTAAATGTTAAAGTCATCGGTACATGCCGAGATTCAAACCCGCGACCTTCGGAATGAAGGTCGCAAGCTCTAACCTTTATATAACACGTAATATAATGAGCTATAGCTCGAAATATTGGCTGACGATGATTGGTCATAGTACCTGAAGTGAGCAGCACGATGACCTTTAGCGCCACGTACTCATAGCGGTCGACCCGCAGCCGCCGGAGGTGATCAGTAAAGCTCAACATGCGCTCTATACACGGTGTGAGGCCGAATCTGCAAATTAAAAAAAAAATATTACTAAACCTCCCCAGAAGTAAAAATACTTTTTTTTTAATTGGGAAAACCTTGATCTGGTAGGTCGTAAAATTATTAATGTTAAAAGTTAAACTCTAATTAAGATGCTTACACAGCGTCACTAAATGTTTTATAGTTAAAGAAATCAATTATTTGTCTTATTAAATTCCTATAACACTTTATAACCCCTCTTTTCCTCTTTTATAATCTTCATCGTAAAATTGTGAACTCACTTGGCGCTCTGGTGGAGGGTGATGCCGCGCCCGCCGCCTACTCGCACCTCTCCGGGTGTGCTGACGCCGCGATAGCAGCACGACAGCACCAGCAGCTCGCACCAGCTGTTTATCAGCAGGCAGATCTGGTCGTCGATCTGTTAATGAAATTTTTTCTTAAAAAACATGTCATATAAGGCTCATTCGAATAAACCTTACCACAATCCATACTTTTATGGGGCCCGGATCCAAACCAGAGGCTTCCGTGTTAAAAGGCAAGAGCTCAGTCACTTGGCCTGTCATCAGCAAGCATATATCACCTAGTAATAATATCACTTTTGACTGTTGATGAGTCTCAGTTGCAGGAGACTGTTTAGGCAGGTACCACAGCATCACCTATTTCAGCTGCCAAACACCAGCGTGCAAACATTACTGTTCCTGTTTGAAGGTCGTTATAGGATGTGAAATTACTGAGGTAAAGCGATTCAACATCTTGCGTCTCGAAGCAACGAGCATAATGTGGTGGTATACCATCGAATGACCGTCCTGCTCGTCTCCTAGCGTTGTGGAATAAATTACATCTATAGTCTCACCGATATGTTCTTAAACAGAGGCAGACTCTTGCACCACTTGACTATTTTGTACAGCCGATGGTCGGCGATGTGACATAGGTCTGCGAGTAGGTCCGCGCTGGAGGTGTGCGGCGTGATGCCGCTCGCGGCCAGCAGTGGGTTAGCGCCCGTGGACTTGCCCAAACGGCTCAGTTCCGACTCGTTGTACTGCCAGAGATGTTCCACGTCCATTATTTCCTGCGATATAAATACGCCAATTTGTAATCATACTCTTTTCTTGTATATTAAACTAAAATACTCATTAATATATAATTAACAAGTTTGAACTTGAAATATGATAACATGATTATATTAAGACGGACGGAAATGTGTATATTTACCTGCAATAATGGCGGAATGTCTGGTGTCAATCGGCTGTTACTGGCTTCCCCTCGACTGCTATATGATCCTGGACCATTTACCTACAAACAATTTTAGATATACATATGAAGAATAAATATAAAGTTTAGTGGTGGCAGGTCTCCGTTGCCGGAGTAGTTACAGCTCCTGTTTCTGCCGCCAAACAGTACTGGGCAAACATTACAGTGTTCCGTTTTGAAGGGCGCTGTTGCTAGTGTAATTACCGGGGTAACGAGACTTAACTTCTTATATCTCAAAGCGACGAACGCAATGTGGTGCTGTGAATACCATTCTAGCTAGCGCCAAGTTATAATGGCCGGATATATCACTTACCATCAGGTGAACGACTCGCTAGTCTGATCGCTTCATTGAATAATTAAAAGAGAAATAAAGAATAAATTAAATTGAAATAAAAACTCTATTGTGATTACGTAGGTAAGATATTATTAATCTCCGTATCTCAATCTGATCCTTCGAACCAGATAAATCTAATTATACCGAATCATTATAACAATATTTTTTGCTGTTAGATCAAGGATCACAAGTTGTGGACTTTGATGCCACTGTCTGAGCTTATAAATGTATCGACATAACACCACAACAAGAGATCTAGATCTAGCAATGGCTATTCATCGGTTGAGATGATGGTGATTGTGAACAGCATTGTTATGTTCTACTGTGCTCGTAAGTAGACACGCAGTATTCTGGACGATCACGCTTCACTATCCACGACCTTATTTTTACTTAAAATCTTGTGCATACTCACGCAGGTGAGGCTGGAGGCGTGGCGCAGCGTAGGTGGCGCATGCGCAGAGAGCAACGAGCCGGTAGAGGCGGCACCGGACAGTGAGTACGAGCACTGGTACGTCGACCGACCTCCGCGAGTACGATCCTCGCGGATCGCTGTAACCAAATCCCAGGGTAATTGAATGACTACAAATCTTGTATCAAAAATAATTTGACATCTTGTCGGCACGGAGCAGTGCTCAAACACTGCGTACCTGTTCGAGGAGAATGGATATATGAAGTTATAAATAAACATCAGTATCATTTCCGTCTCATCAGCCAATCATTATTGTTAGCGTCCTTGATCTTGACTTCACCCCACCAAACTAGCAGTTTAACCCAACATCTTGAAATAAGAGATGGTAAGAGTTCTCACCTTCAAGCTTCATGCCGCAGCCGAGGCACTTATCGAAACGGCACGCTGGGCATTTCTTCCTCGTCGCCACGGTGACCGGACAGTTTCCGCCGCGCAAGCACATGTAGTTCTTCCTGTTCTGGACGGTCCGTTTGAAGAAACCCTTGCACGACTCACACGAGAATATACCGTAGTGGAAACCGCTTATCTTGTCGCCGCAGATGGGGCACGGACTGAAAAACGTGAGACAGATATTATTAAAGTAATTGCTTTATTTGACAAGGCTAAACAGTAAATGTACCTAATGTGATGCTGTATGTCATCCTGATTAATGATCAGATGAACTCCCTGCTAAACTGGTCACTTCGTCGATTAGTATACGCACAATTATCGCAATAGTTTACTTAGCACTATGTCCATTTATCAGTCCATCTAGTGACAGGCCTTCCAGCACTATGACTTCCGGTGCGCGGCTACCACTTGAAAATCTTACTGTGTTCGGGAAACCGCTGAATATAGGCAACAGAAGACCGATTAGTGTGGGATCTTTGGGAGAAGCCTGTGTCCACAACTAAACCTCTATTGGCTAATGATTTTTTTTTATTCAACAAAACGACCAGACGAACGGGATGTTCACCAGATAGTAAGTGATATAAACAGATGTTAAATCTCGTTACCCCAGTAATTTCTCTAGCTACAACGCCCTTCAAACTGGAATACACTATCGTGAGTCGTGGTGATATCTACCCAGACGGTCGCCGGCAACAGAGACTTGCCACCAGTAAAATGAAGATGTTGATGTCTATTCATACTATATATAGTCAGTACCTGTTAATGAGCTGCTGCCGACTGATGCCCTGGTGGTGGTGGAGACGTTCGTCCGCGGCGTCCGTATCGTCGTCGTGAGCTGGCGACGCTGGGAACACGGCCGTCGCCTCACGGTACATAATGTGGGGCTGGCGACTCTGCTGCAAGGGTCATATATCAATTTAACAAACGGAAGGTAAGAGAATATATGTAAATGACGGAAAATAATTTCTTTCAATTAAAAAGAGAAAGAAAAAGAAAGAGAGAGAAACCACAGCAACATAGTTTTAGTTGTTACGTACTAATTAACGAAATAGACTCAGTGTTAATACCGAAAAATATATTGAAAACCAGATCGTTGGTACTCCCAACACTACATCTACTGGTACGCGAGCGTCACTCGAGGACCTCACTAACCCATCGGCCGTCCTTCGAGCAATGTGCCCTGCTCACTTCCACTTAAGTCTAGCAATCATTTGGGCTATGTCGACGACCTTAATTCTACGGATCTTCACATCTGATTCGGGCAACGCGGGTCAGATCGATGTGGAGACCTTTGAGGAACGCCTATATCCAGCATTGGACGTCTATCGACTGATGATGATGAACTTGAAAACATGTATTATTACGTTTATACTGATTTTGACAATATTTAATAGTATTCATGATTTGGAAATCGATGATTTTACTTTAAACACTTGAAAAACATCCACCAACCCGGATTTTGTCAATATCGCCTCGGCTCATATTATGCCCGAAATCCAATGGATTACTTATATTGAAAACAAATTTTATCCTTACAATTATATTATTTACATAGGCAAGTGTCGAGGACATCTGTGGAGACTAGCAGTTCCAAGGTTCAAACCTACCTGCACCGGCGAATGGGTGGGCGAGAACTCCGAGCTGTAGGAGTAGCACGATGAGTGCGATGCGTCGCTGTTGTTCCGCGACAAGGACGGCGTGTAGTGACGAGCTGGTCGCGGACTCGCTGACGGACTGCTGTATACGCTGTGGATTATGAGGATCATTTTATTCTTCATTGCGTTGGCGAGACAATGAAGAGAACAATTGTGAAAAAGAGAGAGGTTCTTTTCTTCATTCACCGCCAAAAAATAATCTTAACTAAAATTAATACATCATAATTAGAATTGTTACCAAGTTAAAATTTAAAATGGAGAAAAACCACATCATTGAGATGAATTGATGATGAAGAATTCACAGCCTTCGGTAGACCTGAGCTGGTACAGTAAATTTCTCTACGTCCTTCGCCTCATATCACCTGTAACAGAATCTTATCACCAATAATAGTTTGGTACTTACCTATGCGTGTACATGGAATGAACCGCGGAGTCGGTACTGGCGCTAGACTGTACGCGCGGCAGCCGTCCCAGCAGTGGCGAACCGTGCAGGCCCAGCAGCTTCTCCATGCCCACACCAGCCTCGCATTTTAATTCTTTAACAAATGTACCATATTAACATTTGCAAGTTTTCTTTTTCGTCCAAGGTGAGTCCCTCATGGGTCATCTTCTGTATATTATTTTATACTTCTAACTGCTTTTGTGACACAGTGCTGAAGTGCTTATCTTGTTATAAGAAGGTCACTGGTTCAGTTCTGGAACCTTCTGTTATAGCGAAGGATCATTTATCATAAAGCTCCTGTTAATACTCCTTGAGATATAAACTGAACTTATATGTACATATATAAAGACATACTATTTCTTTTTTTTTTGTCAATAGGAGGAAGATCACGTGATAGTGATACGCTTTGTCAGCCCATAGACGTCCACTGCTGAACATAGGCCTCCCCCAAAGATTCCCACACGATCGGGTAGGGATTCATATGGGGGATTTGGGCAATTTTCCACCACGCTGGCTCAATGTGGGTTGATGGGAGCCAGAGCACCACGAGCAGGTGAGATTGACTTGGATCCCGCCAGTTGTTGTGCGGAAGTCCTTACACCCCTGTGATGGTGATACGGTCGTTATGTGTATATATATTAGATATATACATAAGATGTTAAATCTCGTTACCAAGTAATTTTAGCCGTTACAGCACCCTTCAAACTGAACAATGGTCATATTTGCACACTACTATTTAGCTGCAGAAATAGGAGCTGCAGTAGTATCCTCGGTAATGTTCGTGATTAACTTTGCATGTATTTACCTGATAATTGCGTCTCTTTCTTGATGGTCAGATTTTGCGCTTCGCCGGCCGCGTTGGACGCCATCAGCGACATCGTCTGGTCGGTCAGGACCAGAGACTTGGCGCTGTTAGTAGGGGACGACGGCCGACGGGAGAGCGACAAGGATGTATTGTCCGTGAGAACTGATATCTGGAGATTTAAGACATACATTAAATATAATGGAATGAATTTAACTGCTCCCATGATGCAGTAGCTCACCGCTTGTTTAACGCGGCAGTCCCTGGTTCGATTCTCAGCCCACTTGTAGTTTAGCCAGCAATAGAGTTTTCAAACCGCCTGACTATATCATCATCATTTCAATAGATGGACGTCCACTGCTGGACATAGGTCACTTACAATGTGTTCCACAAAGCACGGTCTTGAGCTGTTTGAATCCAGTGGATCCCAGCGATTCTTTTCATGTCCTCTATCCACCTAGTGTAGGGCCTGACTATAGAGGATGAAAGGTAATAGGTGTAAAAGATCTGGAGTTGCTAAAGTATAGCTCGTATCCTAGCTATCTATGTTTTGTATTTGTTTTTTTTTTCTAAATTTTAAAAACTTTGTGTACTTTCTTATACCTTGTCGGATATGTCACTTAACACCATATGTTAAGAGGTTCAAGTTAAGTGTTACGTGATATATAAATGTACAATATTTCCAACATTACCAGGTGCATTCTTTAAAATCTAATTGGAACAGTAATAGTCATAAAAACTTTAGTTAGTTTTTTTTTATAGGAAGGGTAGGAAAACGTCCTAACATTTCACCTGGTGGAAAGTGATCGCTGAAGCCTATAAACAGTCGCAACACCAGAGAGGTCGCGGCTGCATTCCCGACCTTTAAAGTAAGTCCAATACCATGTCATAGTATACATATATATTAGCCTGGACCGATCCATGTGGAGATCTTTGGAAGAGGCCTATGTCCAGCAGTAGATGTCTATCGGCTGATGATGGTATACCTCGTACTCACTTACATACACACTTACCCTATTCATACTGAGACTCCTTTGATGCGGCTGCAACGGTGCTGAGTATTTCAGGTCCAGTACTCTCTGGTCGTCCAGGCTGTGGAAGTTCTCCGTCTTGAGGGGTTCAGTTTTGATCGTTACGTTACGCAGAGTGTCAATTGAGTCACGGGACGACTGCATGTCTATTGAACTGCTGTTATCGTCTATAACAGATAATAAAAGGTATTGTAAGTTAAAATAAATAAAAATAATACAAGTTTTAAGAAATCACAATACATTGGTTTATATAACAAGCTACTACAAACTACTTTCTTCCGGTTTAAAGTGCGCTGTAGCCGCTCGTTTGTTTACCTCGTCATAAGGGATGATCAATCATGTACTCTCGAGATACTAAGAATATATATAGAACTAAAATAAGTACAGGCTGCCGTAATAGGCGACTAAAAGAGACTTCTATAATACAAGATAGTAAAATGCGAAATCTTCATCGCGACGCGATTTTCGCAAAAATATATGCAAATATATTTCCATCACGTATGAGGATTAAGAATCTTTATATCCTTTTAAATATGTCAGACTATGAATGAAATGGATCCTTCGAATTACTTGAATTGTTCGCACCGTTATTGACGCTGGTGTCTATAACCATTTCAGAGTCGGAAAGCTCTCCCTCCCACGACATGGGCCGCTCCCGCTCGTTGCTCTGTCCGTCGCATTGCGCGCCGCTCGACGATCGTTTCTTTTTGTTCCTCATATTGACCTAATAAAAAAAAAAATATTTTAACAACAGATACTTCTAGCATAGCTTTAAGTAACTAACAGATAAACCGCCTGATGGTAAGTTGCTACCTTAGCCAATGAACACATGGGCATAACGAAGCCATCAGAGTTTATAAGGTCATTTTATATAAACCTCATACTATAGCTAATTGGGAAATCTTTGTTATTAGAGAAGAAAAATATTTTTATTCCTTCTTTATTTAATAAAAATACATTTTTAATAAAAAATACATATAAAGTATTCAATATACTATTTTATATTTTAGTTTATTATTGTATAAATAATATGCAGCAATATTTATATAAGGTAGTATCCTTTATAAATATAGTATCGTGCTATATTTATAAAGCAGTACGTTTATGTAAATATATACAAGATTATATGTATATATAAGTCTCTAAAGATAAAGTCTTGTTCATTGTTTACCTCGTATTGGTGTTGCGCGAAATCGATCTTTGAGATCTCGGCATCAGTGGAGTCTTCGTCGTGTGGTTCCGAAGACACGCTGATGCGTACTCCGCTCGAACTGTACGAGAATTGTCCTGAAATATACGTTGAATTATTGTTTACAATTTTTTTTTTATTCAATTAAGCGACTTGAAGCGATAAGTGACACGCCTGTCCATAACAACGAGGCGCTTTCTTCATCTTCGTCGCTCCCTCATTGCTGAGGATCATGACCACGCACAAATAGTATCCATTGAGTGCGGTCATATGCAGAGTGGACCGCATGGTGTATACTGCCACCCACCGCGTTTTTGACCGTTTTCATTCATGTGGTTGGGGCTCTTCCTTAAACACGTCTGCCTTCTAGTTTCCCCAAAATAACTTGCCTCTCGAGACAGCCCATAATATGCCCAAAAAAGTTGAGAGCTCTTTGTTGGCATGCTGAGAAGAGCCTAGTGGTTATTTTGAGTTCTTTTAGGATGGATTCATTCGTCCTTTTCGCGCTTTTGGTTAAACGATCCGCTAGTTAGGATGATATACACAACACCACATTACGCTCGTCGCCTGAGACAACAAGTTGAGTATCGTTACCGTAATTACACTAGCTGCAGCGTCCTTCAATTCGGAACACAGTGATGTTTGTTTGCACCGTATTGTTTGTCGGCTGCAATAGGCGCTGGCGTGGTACCTACCTAGCCGGCATCCGGCAACAGGAACCTAGCACCAGTATATTTATGTCTAATATCACAAGGTGCATAAAACAATACGATTATTACAAAATTTATTTACTATAGATCGCTGTTGCCAGAACCTTGTAGTAATATATGTCTTATGGGCCTTCGGGCTGGTAGTCTCAATAAACGTGCCTGAAGGACAAAAGCCAGTGTAGAGAGGCACCGGAACGTTCCGTAAAAGAACCTAGATCACCTGACGAACTGAAGAGACCACCGAAGGTGTTTTAGTGGGTATAAATCCCACATAATTTTGACCTTCCCCCAGAAGCAGACCCTATGAAGATCTAGAGTCATAACAACGGTCTGTTTCTAAGCGCCAGTTTGTAGGTTATTTGTACTAACGATATCGTTATCAAATTGGATTATTTTATTATTGCAATAAAAAATTAGATTGTATAGCAAAGGAGTATATTCTAATAATAATTTATTCATTAAAAAAAATTTCGTTAGGTCTTGTAAAAATTGTATATATTAAAATTTAGATAAACTAAAATATCGAAATATCTTACGCGGGACCGATCGATGTGGAGATCTTTGTGAGGGGCCTATGTCCAGCTGTGAACGTCATCGGCTGATGATGATGATGAAAATATCTTAAGTTTCTATCATACATCAGTTGTAATATTAGTAATATTACTGTTGAACGAATATTGAATACAATATTTTATTATAATAGTGACTGCGATTTAATAACGAAGTAAACACATTTATCATCGGCTTCATTGTTTTTTTATTTATCAACAGAACAAAGAAGGTCGTTGCGATATAAGAAGTTTTTTTTTTTATTTATTTTAAGAACATGTACTTCGAACGTGTTTATTTGCAATTAAAGTATTTCCGAATCTATTATTTAATACCTAGTGTTTTCTCCTGAGAGTAGCAGTATATTTCCTTTTTCGACACTAACATTACAGTTTAAGAAAATGGTAAAAATTTTTCGAAAACACTGCCACCAATAATAGAGACGTTTACTTGAACATAGAGCATAAATCCATAGACAACATTGATTGGAAACGACAGCATAACACTCTCTTTTCCTGTTAATCTTAAGAACAGATTGTATGATAGTTATTTTATTAAACTAAATTATGATATGAACTACATAGTTTAATTTATGAAGTTTAATTTACTGAAATTGTATTAATCGAAAACTTTATTCAACTATAAATATAAACACGTGAAGATATCGTTTCATTAATTCTACGAAGAGATGCGACGATGAAAACGTTCACCTGATGGTAAATGATACGCCTGCCCATAACAACGTGGCGCTAGTTAGGATGGTATGGTTAAGAATCACATTGTGCCCGTCGTTTTAAAACCAAATGATTCTCGTTACCACAGTAATTCCACTAGCTACATCGCTTCCAACCGGGAGACACTTATATTTGAACAGTACTGTTTGACGGTTGAATCAGGAGCTCCGGTGGTATCTACCAAGACGGTCTCCGGCAACAGAGACCTGCCACTAACGCTAAATCCAATGCCAATTTAATGGATACAAACTAGCACCAATCATCTTGCATTTTAGAGGATGATATTTCACGGATGGCGATCTGATATTTCACACAGTTTTCGTATCTTTATATTAATACTAGGTATTTACCGCCCGCTTTGCTGGCAGTAATATCGAATTAGATTTTTAACTTGACTGAAATTTGACAGAAATATTGCTACTCGCCGTAGGAGCCCCTTCCTATTATGAACATCCCAGCAACTCCCTTTAGAGAATGGATCTTGTAAAATCCATTCTCAGTTAACCTCTCTACTCGGCAAAAGAAATATTTCTATCATATTTCAAGTCTCTAATCCTTCACGTTCCAGAGATATCGTGGTAAGTGACAAGTGGGTATCTCTTCTATATATATATTACTCCCGTCTTCAACATTTCCACGTCACCCAAGAGTTGAGTTGTAGAGAATGCTATCTAGGCATTAAATCCGATCTCCGTACTATGTTACGAAAAATAAATAAACAAAGATATAGCAATGAAATAAACATCAATAACGCAATGTATTAATAGTGAAGTTTAACGGTGATGTTAGAGAGATCCGTTCAGCGAGTTCGCTGCACGCCCTGAACTTTAATTTATGGATTTCAACTTTCTAGACAAACGGCGAGAACATGCCACTCGAGCGCCAATTAAAGCTAAAACGTAGAGCTGCACCACTATTCATTATCCATTACTTCTCTCTAGAACTAAAAAAAAAAATAAAAACCATTCACACTATCTCATTTCTTCTCAGCCACTCGCTCTTACCTTTAATATTTAAATGATAACAATATTTTTTTTTTACTTATTGTTTATCAGTGTAACATTTAATAATATTTCTAGTGTGTACGTCTAACAACGCCAATAATTACTTATTAATATATAAATGACTACTATACATAGGAATAAATAAAAAAGAATCACAGTAGTCGTTTCCGCTTGCCTTTAATATTTGTTGTTTGCTATACGTAGACTTACAAGTAGCAAGACCCGTCGTTTTAAAACAAGATGATAAGTGTCGTTACCCCAGTAATTAAACTAGCCGCATCGCTTCAAACCGGAAGTCACTAATGTTTGCACAGTATTGTTTGTCTGCCTCTTCTGCTCCGGTGGTAGCTACTTAGACGGTCACCGGCAACAGAGACCTTTTTTTTATTTTTGGTTTCGGGGTGGAAACCTTCGAAAGATACCCTGCTTCTGGGGGAAGTCAAGGTTATGTGAGATTTTAATCACTAAATCCCCCTCGGCGCTCTGCATCAGTGCATTCGGAGAGGCTCCGGAATCTCTTATAGAACGCACCGGTGCCTCTCTACACTTTCTTTGAACACGTCTCTGAGGTGGGGCTTAACCCTCCTAGGCTGTCCCACACAGGTTAGCTTGTTGAGCGATAAGGGCCCCCCACCCTCAAGGCCCGCGAAACTCCTAGACCCTTTTAGTCGCCTTCTACGACAGGCAGGGCTTACTTTAGTCCTATTCTTCGAGACTACAGGGCTCCGGCAACAGAGACCTGCTAAATTCAATGCTAATTGAATGAATATAAACTTGCACCAATAAACTCGCATTTAAGAAGATGATATTTCATGGATGATGATCTGATATTTCACACAGTCATAGTTCGTATCTTTATATTAGTATTAGCTGTTCCCCGCCCGCTTTGCTGGCAATAATATAGAATTAGATTTAAAAGTTGTCAGATATATTGCCGTCTGACGGCAACCCGCCACCCCCGAACCCCTCTCTGTTATTAATGCCCCTGCAACTCCCTTCGGGGAAGAAATATTGTAAAATTCATTCTTAGCTGAACTCTATATGGTAGAAGCAATATCTCTGCCAAATTTTGAGTCTTTACGTCAAATAGTTTATGAGGTCGCGTGATAACTCAATGGATATTTAGATATCATATCAGAGAGAGATCATATCCACAATCTTCTGATACTTGTCCTAAATTTTACGTAACATTAAAAAAACATGAGGCTGTACACGAAGAAGTGTGCTCGTCCATAACACTCAGGCTTTCATATGTCGACAGCCGGGACAACGGTACGCTGTTACGGCATCAGATTTACAATATAAGGATGGTAGCTAACCAGGCGAGTTTCCAGAACCCGTACCATCCATCCAAACTCCAATAAACGACGCCCAGAGATTCGAACCCAGACCACACACTATATGATTTACCAAATAAAGGATTTACGAGAGTAGCAAGTTATATAGAGAATTATAAGTATGTTTGTTCTAACATTATATACTTAGAAACAAATAGTAACTATCGCAGTAAAAAAAACTATGTTAGCCATTTATAAATCATCCCTTCTTAGATTTTTAATAATTGTCAAAGGTTATATTAATACGTGAATGAAATATTAATTTCTCGAGTTCTTGGTATATGTAAATATTTTTTGTCTTTATTGTCTTTACCGTTAGCTTCTCGTCCGTTCGTATTTCTTATTCAAACACAACATTTTTACGACTGGCAATAAATTATGAATACATAAATATTTTCCAATTAACATAATTTTAATATATTTAAATGAAAACACAGTTAACATACAAAGACTTTGCCCAGTTGTATGCGCAATAATTTTAAAAGAATTTACGAAAACTTTTATATTTATTTATTTCTATAGCAATAATGGAAAAATACATTTTATGAATAAAGACAGTGTTAATCACACTTTTGTGTCTGTGTTTATTGCGTAGTTACCCTAGAAACGTTGTCATGGCAACAATAAGTACATTCTACTACATCTGCCCTTAAGTAAAAAATTCAGTAATTTAAAAAGCATGAATAAGGTTTATTTATATTAGGTAATTAATAAATTAATGATTCTTAAAATATTCACTCACCATTGCTGGTCTCCGGGCCCGACATGCTGATTGTGGTGACAGATACGTGTCCCCCTTCCACCTTCACAGTGTCACCCTCGCTTGACATCGTTATATTCACCCCTCAGCTTCACAATACTAACACTATTATCGACAGTTCGAATAAATGTTTCACCACCCTAAACTATTAAGCACCATGCACAAATGCCGATATTAAAATGTATCAAAAATACTACTAAAAATTCTTCAAAAAACTATATAATTGTTTTAGAAAGTTCTTTTAGAAAAATATCTTTGTTATCTTTTTTGATCATCTTGCATCACTGATGATTTTTAAGGCATCTGTGGGATTCAGTCTTGTGATATCCCTACGTCGGTTAGCGTTAATGCATTTACATGTTTCCGGTTCTTTTACCGAAGTGTATCTGTTGATTTGTTTTATTTTTAAGCGTAAATACGGTGTAAAGCGATTAGCCGATGATACCAGCATCTTGTTAATCTGTAACAGAAAAAAAAAGTAATTTAATCCGTGAGGCAAAGATAATTAATTATTGAGTCGATATATGAACGTACTGGTTGAATATAAATTGGAATTTATTTTCTTGCATTAAAAAATAAAGATAATAATTTAGGCACACACGCGATTCATATTTGGAATATAGTTGTCATTTTGAGACGTTTGTGTGCCCGTACGCGCGACGACACACGTACCGTCGCGCCGCGGCCTTGCCGGGCCGGCCAGTGATGCGCGATAGCGGCGGCCGGCGCGCTATCGATACGGCCGCGCGACCTCACGAGTCATTGGCACTTTGTTTACAGCGCATCGAGCCGCGAACGCGATAACGCGTCACTAGATGATTCGGCGTTTTATTAAAATTACAACAATTTATTCGTCCATATTAACTGGTGGTGGTAGGTAGTGGTTGTAAATATCTAATGCCGGAACTCGTCTAAATAGGTACCACCTGCAATGCCTTCTTTTACTTCCAAACAGTAATGTGCAAATATTACAGTGTTTCGGTTTGAAGAGCGTTGTGGCAAGTGTAATTACTGAGCAACGAGGGATTTAAGACGACGGGCGCAATATGGTGCAGTATATACCATCCCAATTAGCGCCAGATTGTTATGGGCATGCGTATTATTTATCATCAGGTGTACATCTATCCCGCAGCGACTACTTTTGCTTCAGATCTATAACTATCAGGTCGAACATTCTACTCATCTTATCATTTTATATAATAAAAAAACTTAAGGGTTGCTAAAATATGATGAATACGAATATTTATATTTTTGTTATTAAATTTATAAAGCATACAAAAAAAAATAGAGAATATATTATATTAACAAATTGACGTGAGTAAAATCGATTATGAAACACGTTAGTTGTCGATAAGTCGGTAACCACTAAAAGAGTTATGGAGTAGTGGGGGGCGTTGTGCGGCCTTCACGGAGCCGGTTGTGGCGACCGGCCCCGGCCGCGAGCATTTCGCCTTTCGCGCGCCGGACTGGTCCGCCGCTCCCAATACGACCCGCCGACCGGCGGCAGCACACACTCAATAAACCACTGGCACTCACATTTTATAACCACCGCCGCAGATTAACTAAAAACCCTTCACATTTATTAAATACTACCTGTTCCCCGTCTACTTTGCTGGCCTCAATATAGAATTATATTTGAAATTATGACTTGAAATTTGTCAGAAATATTTCCACCCGGTGACAACCCGCCGGTCGCAGGGCTCATTCTTTTTATTAACACCTTTCGGGAAGTAATTTAGTGAAATCCATTCTTAGCTGATCACTAAATGGCAGCAAAAATCAGAATCACAATCTCTAACAAATTTTGAGTCTTCACGCTTAATAGTTTCGGAGATTTCGTATTGAATCAATGATCTCTGGATATCTCCTACATATGGATAACATGGGCTAGACCTTGACTACGATCACACCTGATAGTAAACAGAGACGCGGTCTAAGAGCTAACGACCACTTATGTAGAAGGGTAGATACAATGATGCCAGTAGACATTTACCTTCCACCATTATTAGACGTATCAAATACCATCGGATGTACGATGGAACGGGAACCTAATGCATTTAGTTGATGGTGTATCCTACGTAACTAACTCAGGCTATTCAGTTTAACACTTAACAGCTAAATATAAAGGAAAGAGCAAAATATTCTTCAAGAAATCCGTCTGGCGAACCAATTAGCGTTCAATAAAGTCCCTTGCACCCCAGACATTGCCTGTGTATCGATTGAGCGTAAGATTATTGCCATAGCAACGTCAATAATTGCCCGTTGCACAATAGCCAGCTTGTATTACAGTTGTTAATAATTGCATTATTATTAGGAAACAATAGGCCGGTAGATTGTGTTGATTATGAATGAGAAACCTTGATGTGTAGACATAACGAGCGTTTATCGCTTATTTTATATTTATCTCTCTGTTGTAGATAATAGCGGTCATTCAAGGTAAATATGCGAATAGATTGAAAATCAATATCAAATATTACATACACTTGATTATTTTAACACGCAACCGAAGTGCGAGAGCTGGATGCTTAACAAATTTAGTACACTAATAAAAGGAGTGCGTTCGCACGCAAGATGGCGTCATCGTGGCCTAGACAAGGCCGAGCGGTCATTTATACGATACGTCAGACGGATCGGATCGCCTTTGTCTGAAACCTGTTTGCCTTTTGCAAAATGGAAAATTTCGTTGATTATTACTTTTATCAAATAAACAAATGTGAAAAGTTTACGCGATAAAATATTAGATACGTAAGTTTACATATCGCGTTCAAGTTTTTTTTTCTTTGAACAACTGAACGTTATTCTTATAAAAAATAATGTGCTCGTCTATAACAATGAGCGTCTTAAGATGATACACACTACACCACAATTTACTCGTCGCTTTAAGACTCAAGATATAAAATCGCGTTACCTCAGTAATTTCATTACCTACAACTATCTTTATATTAAATATATATAGCTATGTTTGCACACAACACCCGACCTAGACGGTTTCCTTCAACAGAGGCCTATCATATTTTAAACATACACAACTAAATCTGTATAACTACATAATTAAAAATAACTATCTACACGAACGATCGGATGCTAACTTCAATGAGCTGGAGCTTCCGGTTAAGGAAGGAAGGCTTCCGATTAGGAAACCGACTCCGAGAATTGGTTTAATAGCCGTTAAATAATCCGCACATTTTTAGAATGGTTAAACAATGGTATTGCCTCTCTTATGAGAAAAAGCCTGAGTCCCAGTAGTGGGAATAAATTTTTAATAAAAGGAAGCATAATAGAAAATACATATATGCTGTTTCTAGGCCCGGCTGTAGATGTCCTTGTATCGCTCCGAGCTATCGACAGAGCCGAGACGAGGCGTCGACCGATAATTATCTTAAGGTCACAGTAGTATCAAAGTGACGTAAGTATCGTGCCATGTTTGTGATAATGCCTTCATTGTACAGGTGCATTGTTTCTGCGACAACAACAGAATGCTTTCTCTTTAAAACGTACATTGCAAATGGCGGACCCGTGCACGGTTTTCGATTGTATGACACCTGCTCAATAATAACACGACAATGTACGAATACAATCATAATTGTAATACAATGTACTAGCTGTTCCCTGCCCGTTTTCTGGTGGTAATATATTGTGGAATTAGAATTGAAATTTAGACATGAAATTTGTCAGAAATATTCCGCCCCGTGTCAACATACCGCTCCCGGGCTATTTCTTATTATTAATATCCCAGCAACTCCCTTTGAGGAAATAACTTTGTAAAATCCATTCTTAGCTAACCTGTAAATGACATAAGCAATATCTGTACCAAATATCGAGTGTTTACATCTAACAGTTTCGGAGATCTCGTGATGAGTCAAGGATCTCTGGATATCTCCTATAGAGGACGTCATCAATAGGTAAACATATCAAGAAGTATTGCACTGAGATGGATTTTGGTTCACTTAAAACTATATATACCGATTACGTTTATCAACTTTCTTCTGCTCTGATTTTTTTTTATATCGTGTTTGATATTTAAATGTAACTTCGTCACTGCTGATGTCCTTGACCGCGTGTCGTCAGAGGTCGTCCGTCCTCCCGAGTGCGTCGTACCTCGTCACCTACGCTACTTTTAAATAGACGAGGTGAACAATCTTCAACTACTAGACTAGACAAAGAACTCTTTTGCATACCGTAATGGATACACAGCCATTACAGTAAGGAGTTGTTCTTACTGCTTACTCAAAATATAAAATAATTAGTACTTTTTTAAAGGAAAACTTTATTCGTACAGAATAAATTAGGTATAAAATATATTTCTATATATAATAGAGTTTACGAACAAACAAACACGACTTCACTAATATTCAGTTATGTGCCTTCGCCAGCTTATAACAATGTGGAGCTAGTTAGGATGATATACACACCACCTCATTATAACGAAACTTAACATTTTATGTCTCAACGCGACAAGTACATTATGGTGCTGTGTGTATTATCCTAACTAGCGCCACTTTGTTATGGGCGAGCGTATCACTTACCATCAGGTGAACGTCTCGGTCGTCTCGTCGCTTCGTCCAATACAAAAAAGTTATTAAGCCATACCATAGTAATTTCACTAGCTACACTATTATATAATGTCTGAACACTACTGTTTGACAGCGGAAACAGGAGCTGCAGTAGTACCTACCTAGACGGCTTCCGGAAACGGAGACACCACCAGTGAAAGTTTATTTCATATTAGTAATAGTTTAATCTGTAGCGTTATTAAAAAAAAATTAAAACAGATAATGTACTTGCTAGTAATAATATGACTTAAGTGGTGGTAGGTTTTCGTTGCCAAAAATCGACTGTAGTATGCAAGCGTTAACTTAGTTCCCGTTTGAAGGGTGCTGTAGCCTGAGAAATTATTGACATAACGAGATTTAACATCCCATGTCTTGGCGAGTACTTTGATGCAATGTATAACATCCTAACAAGCGATACATTGTGGAAAAAAAAAAACATGGTGTAAGTACGGCAGATATAAATGCGCACAATAGCGTTGGAGAATGAATTATGACTCAGACCTCAACTGCGAACTGTAGTTTACTTTCTCTCAGTTAACAAAGCGAGTGCGGCCTCCTGCGCACTCTTTCATTTACAGTACAACAGATTTAACAGTAATGATGGGTTTAGTATATATATATATATATATATATTGTATGGACCTGAGTGTTGGGTCACCAAAGGTCCGGATTAAAGGAGATTACATGTGGCAGAGATGCGAATGTTAAGATGGATGTGTGGTGTGACGAGCATGGATAAAATTAAGAATGAGTATATTAAACGAAGTCTGAAAGTTGCTCCAGGCACAGAGAAGTTGAGGTGCAAGAGGTTAGAGTGGTACCCACATGTTATGCGGAGGGATGAAGGACACATAACAAAGAAAGTAATGAGAATGAACGTGGATGGTTATAAGGGTAGAGGAAGACCGAAGAAAGTGTGGATGGATTGTGTGAAAGATGACAGGAGTGGTTTAGAATATAACCATTTTATAGTCCAAGAAATTTTCTATATATATTTTTCTAGTAAGACATTTGAAGTATCATCATCACTCTTTATCATTTAATATATGAAGATGAAGTATTTGCGGTAAAAACATATTAATTAACATTAATACTGATGGTAGATCTCTGTTGCCGGAGACCACCGTGGGTACAACCGCAGCTACTATTTCCACCACAGTAGTATGAATGCTACTGTGTTTCGGTTTGAAGGGCGCTGTAACTAGTGAAATCACCGAGATATCGAAACTACATTTTGTTTCAACACGATGAGCACAATGCGGCGCAGTGTACATCGTCTTAACTAACGCCAAGTTATGGACAAGCGTATTATATACCATCAAGTGATTATCTTGCTCATATTGACGGTTCGTTGAATAAAATATATATTACATTCAGATTTAAAATAGCATTAGATTTGAAATGTAGACTTGAAAATTGACAGGAATATTCCAGCGGGGCGGCAACTCGACACCTGGTCTCTTACCCTTACTTACACCCCCACAACTACTTTTGCAGAAATAATTTTGTAAAATTCAGTTTTAGTTGACGTCTAACCGGCAGAAGCAATATCTTTACCAAACTTTGAGTGTGTACATCTAATAGTTTCCGAGATCTCATGATGAGTAAATGAATCTCCGGTCTATCTTATCTATATATATGTATCTATGTCCAGCAGTCTACGTCTTTCGGCTGATGATGATGATGATGATGATACATGTATAATGAAATTGGGTTTTGATCGTTCGCCTATCACATGAAAACTAGTGAACGTATCGACATGGGGACATGAGTGACGCGAAATGATTTCTAGAAGGTTATTTTGTTTTAATGCATAGATCCTTCATCTTATTTCTAATTAACTTTTAGAAACATTTTCATTTCGTGTTATTTATGCGGTTGCTATAGTAACGGTTTCTATAGAAAGTCGTCTAATTTTACATTACGGCCAGCAAAGCGGGCGGGTAACAGCTAGTATGTATCGGTATATACATTGGTTGTATTTATGTGTGGTACATAGATTGATTTGGGTTGTATATAACCAGTGGTATCGAAAATTACAAAATATCATAGACATTATATTCGATCACATTCAACGGCATTAATTTAATGGTCACTGTCTACGCGAACTGAAACAAATATTAATTGCGAACTGAAACACAATTTAGTACGTTGTCGGTATCGAGTGTTTGTCTGCTCCGATGTTTGCACAGCTGTCGTATGTGATGCCTGAAAAACTTTTCACAGACCAAATTAGATATGACGATTGCATATCATCTCAACATTATCAGTTATAATTACGATTTTAATACTTTATAGATTAATAGATGAAGTAGAATAAGAGAAATCGATCAGTTTTAAATGTAAGTTAAAACGTTCAATACCTTACCTACCAATGAACCTCTTAGATTGACGGGTAGTTAAATTCTATAGGCTTTAAGTCAATTAATAGAGTTTTCATGAACTTCAACTTCACCTGATATTAAGTGACAATGAGTGTGTATATGACAAAGTATCTAAAACACTTATGTATTTAACGATAATCGTATAGCGACAGATAGCTCAACAAAGTTCGTACTGAGCAATGCTTTGAAAATGTTTTTCATTTACCAATTTTTAGGTGAACACTTTTAAGTGATATATCATTTAAATCTTTATTAGATTCCGATATATATTGTGATATAAAGCAATTATATAATAGAAGTAGATATGTTTTATTTTGAACGAACTGTTGGAGAGTTTTTGTCGGAAATTCGGATTGAGTCGTAAGAGACAATTAGATGAAGTGAATGATTCTCTCATTTGCCGATAACATTATCAAAATTTATTAAAGATAATTCGAGTACATAAAACTTATGCTAATTATGTAGAAGCTTAATAAATCTTGATAAAACTTGCTGCACAATAAATACGTAAACTCATAAATAAGAAAGACATGAAATATATTGCAGCTTGTTAGTATCAATAACGGGTTAAAGTGTTGTTACAGATTACTTTAGTAACAGTTACTTTAGAAGGGCGCCGGAAGCAGCTATTTTATTTTCATATAGTTGGTTAATTAATAAAAATAAGATTTTTCATTTTTTTTATAATATATATCGAAAAAGAGGCTAAATACAAATTGAATGAAAACTTCAGCGTTTACAGTAACATTTTCAAGGTTCACGTTACGTCTATCGTCTCTAACTTTCACTTTAAGTTACTGTAACGTACAGACAGTGTGATAGTCGGTTATAATAACTGATATACAGCCATGGACGGTGTCGACACAGCAACGTAACTTAAACGAGCAATTTCGCAAACGGGAAACGTTACAGCCCGTAACTCTTACATGTATGTTTATTTCTTACAACATACTCTTTTGTAAAACGTTAGAGACATGAAAAAAAAAATTGTCTTTTATTTGTACATTTCTTCCTTTACCTATTTCTAAAAAATAAGTTGGGAACAAACATCCAGTCTGGAGATCTAAAGGGTCCGGTCTGTAAGATACTAGTCGCAGTTCTCTGTTGCCGGTGACCGTCTAGCTAATACCACTGCTGTTCCTATTTCTTCCGTCAAACAGGACTGTGATATCATTACTAAGTTCCGGTTTAAGTGACGCTGTAGCTAGTGACTACTAAGGTAACAAGACAGCCTCTCATGTCTTAAGGCAACGAGCGTGATGCAATATGTATCATTTTAATTAGCGTTTCGATTACCTTAGTAAACGTCTCCCCCACCTCACCACTTCATCTCATTTTATTAAATTATTAAATAATTTGTTTATCGATAATGAACTAATGCTGATCAGCAATTTTTCCTAATTTTAACTGACTATGAAGCCGAAAATGAACGCACAAGATGCCTTGGCTCTCATATCGGCAGCCGGAACACAGCAATACTATTATAGGTAGCAAAGATAGTATCAAGGCTATTATGAATTTCCTTATTTTTACTCTTATTACTATATATATACACACACACGCACACATATATATAGAATAATTTAATTAGTTTCAAATAAGGTTTTCAATATGTAGGCCCAATCAGATTATATTGGTCGTGCTGAAATCAGTTTTGTGGGTGCACGCCCACGTTAATATTATTATATTAATGCTTCAAGTATTGACTAAGTATATAACTTTTATTTAATAGTCTAGTGCATTATATCATCATCATCATCATCATCAGCTGATACACGTCCACTGTACTGTATTTATTATATATTGTAAATATAATCATTGTATCTCTTATTATAAAACAGTAGTATCTTTAGTTCTATATCGAATGCCGGAAACAAAATCTCAAGTTATCAATTGTCCTGGACCCTCATCTCTTTGTTATATAAAAAAAAACCAAAATGATAGAAAAAGGAATGACTTTTTTGTGTTTTGTGGCGAGACGAACAAGACATTCACTTGATGGTAAGTTATATGATGTTATAGTGGCGGTAGTCAGAATATTATACACTGCCTTAAAGTGCTCGTTGCCTTTAATCATATGATGATGTCTCATTATACCAGTAGTTTGACTAGTTACAGCACCTTTCAAACCGGAACAAAATTATGTTTGCACACTGCCTAGTTCCTACAGACAGTTTAAATATATTTGTCGTATATATATGTATATATATAAAGATGTATAGTATTTTAACATTCGCAAGTGACGATCACTGATCGATAGATGCTCAAACGAATCATCATCAGCTAAAGCGTCGATTTGCAATCTTTAGTAATTGCGGTAAATTTATTCAAAGGTACCGTTCGCCGGCGACAGAGGTCGCCTATATTACTTCGGTTACTCAATACATGTATTAACAGTCGACTAATGCGTCCATAATGTCGCCGCGGCGGGCTGGTGGCGGTAAATGTTGAACACCTTGGGATCGACGGCGGCAAGAAATGTAATTGCGTTTCCACGACGGTATTTGTTCACTTAATACATTATATATACATATATATTAAAAAATAAGAATATTTTGTTTTAGACCTGATAGTGTAACCTATAATAAACAAAAAAACTGGTAAGGTCTCCGTTACTGGAGACCGTGTACGTACCACTGCAGAGGTTAGTTTTTTTTTTGTTTCGGAGGAGAAATCTTCGAGGAGGTACTCTGTCTTCTGGAGAGAAGTCAGTTATGTGGAGATTTTTACCCGCTAAAATCGCTTCGGTGGGCAACTTCGGCGTCTGGAAAGTTCACAGGTCTCAATTCAGAAAACCGCGGCCTCCCTAACGCTATGCTGGGATAGACCGTGCCGGGGTCTGCATTATGCAGACCCTACCAGCCTCTTGAGTACTTCAATGACCGGAGGCCACGTCCAGCCATCGTCCACCTCAGGGTACAACCGCAGAGCCTATTTGAACCACCAAACTAAACTATAGAGCCACGCGACAAAGACTCCACTGATGCCGAGTTCTTCATGATCGATTTCGCACAACACCAGTACGGGGTAAACAATGAACAAGTATTCACCTAATCTCGTATAAACGGGAAATAGATTTTATCTTCAGATAGTATATTATTCCTATAAGTTATCAGATTGTAGTTGTAGTTAGTAAAATTACTGAGATGATGAGGCTTAAGATCCTATGTCTCAAGATGAAGATTGCTATATGGTACAGTGTATATCATACTACGTTGTTATGGGCGGGCGTATCATTTACCATCAGGTGAACGCCCCGCTCGTCTCGTAGCTTCATTTAATAATAAAAAACGACTAATATATTTATCTTTAGAATATAGATTATATTATTTTAAATAATCTGAATAATTTTGACCTCTTCTCCTTAATAAAATTTTACGGCAGCAATATTTCTATACGAGACATTAACATTTTTTTTTGTCATGGAAATATTTCCAAAATATACCCTGCATGTGGGAGAAAAGACAAGGTTACGTGGGATTTGTATCCTCTAAACATCACCTCAGTGGTCATCCTCTGTGGGTTGTATGCATTAGTATCTCCTACGGTATGTACAGGTGTACAGTGCCTCCATAAACTAAGCATAAGCATGTTCTAAGGAAGGTAGTAATTCCCCCAACACCCACGCTTTGTTATGACCGAGAGGCAAGTTTATCATACTTGTCGTCCACCCTGGGCTCGCTTACCGAGCAATGAGCCCCCACCCTCAAAACCTCGTCAGTCGCCTCCTCCAAGTTACTTAAAATTACCCTAGTCCTAATCATAATAGCTCGTTACTACAAGGCAGATACTGTTATAACGCAGTTTTTTAACTGTTAGTAATAAACATAAATATTACTACTGCTGCAGTAATACTAAACGAACGTGTTCTGTTAAGGCCGAAATCGCTGTATAACGTAATAAAAGATCGCCTGAAACACTTTCAAGGTCGCCACGCAGTACTGTTACTGGCGAGCGAGTTCCGCGATCAGTTTCACTGGGTCCTGTTAAAATATTACATAAAAGCTGAACACAACCAGCAGGTACAACGCCGGCTCGGCTCCACTCCACACGCAACACGACCTCGGCATTCTGTTCAACGTTATCCAAACCCTTCCAAACGATCTTTCCAATCAACTATACTTTAAACTAAAAAAATAAAACATTTAGCGTTTATTATTTAAGTCAGTTCCCAACGCCTTCATCTCAGAAGAACTGACAAGAAACTTAGCCAATTTGGATTTTTGTTGAGGTTATTGCATCCTCATCTATTGCACCACTCATAACAATATCTCTGCAATCATAACGCATGAAATTTGTTAGAGATATTACTTGTGCCATCTAGAGGTCAGCTAAGAATGGATTTTACAAAACTCCTTCCCCAAAATGAGTTGAAGCGGTGGTACATCCAGCAAAGCAGGAGAACAGCCGGTTTTTTTTATATATGTGTTGATCACTTAAAAAATCCAGTTAATTGTCCTTGGGATTTAAATTATTAATTTATTGGTCCGTGAGGTCAAAAAGTTTGTTGTTGCTGTATAAATCCCAATAGTGGGCAAATTTTTATATTATTATTGTTTTATACAACCATGTTGACCATACCTATTAATTTCAATATCTTACCATTCAAACTTGTACAGAGTATAGCTAGTGAATAGTGAACAGCAGCATCTTTTTTTTGGTTTCGTGATAGGAAATCTTCGAAAGATACCCTGCTTCTGGGGGGTAGTCAGAGTTATATAAGATTCTTATTCACTAAAACCCCCTCGGTGCTCTGCATTCGGAGAGGCTCCGAGATCTCTTATAGAACGCAGCAGTGCCCCTCTAGATTTTGTGTTAACACGTCTCTGAGGAAGACCCTAACCCACCTAGGCACCATCGCTGAGCCATACGCTGTCCCACACAGGTTTGCTTGTTCAGCGATAAGAGCCCTCACCCTCAAGGCCCGGAAAGTTCCTAGACCCTTTTAGTCGCCTTCTACTACAGGCAGGGCGTACCTTAGTCCTATCCTTACTAACCCGAGACTACTGGACTGAAGCAGTGGTACCTAGACGGTCTACAAGACAGACAAAGCACCATTATGGGTGAATTTGTTAGTGAGTGTTTTTATCTTAAAATACATAAGACAATATATAAAATAAATATATAGATATAATAGACACGATATATAATAATACGCTGCTGCTGGTAATTTAGAGAAAGATTCAGAGAAAAAATGTCCGATAAGTAGATGTATTGATTAAGCAGTTGTGATGATCGATAATCTTCGTTAGATGACAAGTAAAGAGAATTGATTACTAAAGAATGTCCCCAAGAACAAAATATTGAAACTGGTGATAGGTCTCAGTTACCGGAGACTATTTAGGTAGGTCACCGCAGGTCCTAATTCTGCCGTCAAATAGTAGTGTGCAGTCATTACTGTGTTCCGGTTTGAAAGGGATTGTAGCTAGTGGAATTACTGGGGTAACGGGACTTATCATCTTATATCTCGAAGCGAGGAGTACAGTATTTGCTGTGTATATCATCCTAACGAGCGCCTAGCTATGGACGGTATTACTTACCATTACGTGTACATCTCGCTGGTCTCCCCGCTTTTGCTATATTCTGATGTTATTTAATATTATTACATCTGGATTTTTTACCATATATTACCTTTTAAGGCGGTAAGTATAAATCTTAGGCATAACTTATTTCTATTATATATTAATGCATAACTTAAGCAAAAAGAGCTGTATGTATATCCTATTTTAGGCGGTGCGACATATATAACCTTCAGACTGTAATTAATATGGGCAATAAATTAAAAACTCGTTTTCGTCAATATAATTTAACTAATTGTAAACTGCTAATTGTTATCAGTTATCCATTCGTTCATAATATTTATATATTTATTCGACGAAGCGTCTAGACAAGAGAGATATTCATCAGATGGTAATGGACACGCTTGCCCATAACGTGGCGCTAGTTAGGATGATAAACTTTGCACTACATTGTGCTCTTCGCCTTGAGACACTAGTATGTTAAGTCTCTTTGCACTAATAATTTCATTAGGAACAACGCCCTTTAATCCGGAACAAAGTAACGTATAGCGGCGGAAATAGGCGCTGCGGTGGTACCTACCTAGACGGTCTCTGGCAATAGAGACGTACCTGTGGATGCAGTATTCTGTTCTGCAGTCGCGTACCATTAGGAATAATACTTAAAGTAAGCCCTGCCTGGCGTAGAAGGCGCCTAAAAGGGTTTTCAGGTTCGTGAAGTTAAAAGGAGGCTCTTATTATTCACCCATTAAGCGAGCCCGAGGTGAATGACAGAGATAAGGTGGTCTCCTTCAAGTCGTAACACAGCGGGGGTGCGGATAGAGTTACAGCCCTACGACGTGCTTAAGCGCAGTACAGAGAGGCACTGGTGTGATCCGTTAAACCCTAGGCCCCTTGCAAGGCACTAAGAATGACCACCGAAGAAGTTTTAAAGGGTACAAAATCCCTCATAACCCTGTCTTCCCCATAAAAGCAGAGTATCCAGTAATTCACTCCTCAAGAAATAAAAATGGTAATCAAATCCGTCATATCTTGTTAACATACTGATCTCGCCATGACCATCATCACCCGATCAGTCATCATCATAATCATCAGTTTAAGTAAACTTTGAACCACGAAATGCTTTCAGGCCAGTACATACACCCAACGTATTCATGTTTATAAATATTTAAGACCGTCAGGTTTTTTTTTCCTCGATACCGGTTATGTATCCTGGTTTTAATTATGATCCGGGTACTTACGGATCGTTTAAGTGAAACATTTATAATTAATATAATAATAGGCATTTTATTTTTCAGTTGCCGTGGGAACGAACGATCGAGTACTTTTACTTAATATGCTCTAAAAATCTATTATAAATGAACTTTCAACTTCAGACAGTTTTACCAGTACTATTAACTGGTGGTAGGTAGGTACCACCGCAGCTCCTATTGCAGCCGCAAAACAGTAGTGTGATAACATTACTGTGTTCCAGTTTGAAGGGTGCTGTAGCTAGTACAATTACCGGGGTAACAAGGCTTAACATCTTATGTCTCAAGGCGACGAGCGCAATGTGATGCTGTGAACACCATCTTAACTAGCGCCATGTTGTTACAAACGGGCAGCTTACCATCAGGTGAAAGTGTCACTCATCTTATCGCTTAATAACAAAAAAAATTAATTAACATGATTGCTTTGATGTACTATGAGTTTATAGACTTATGATGCCGGCGCGGTCTTTGCCAAATTAAATCTTTTTAATACCTAATAATTTTTTTTAATAATAATTAAACAATAGCGATCTTTATTAATAATAACTGCGAAAAGATGAAAAGATTCTCAATGATGATCTCACATAGTAAAATCTTACAAATTTATAATTCACATTCACGTACTATATAATGAACAGCTTTACTTAGTATTCATTATTGAGGTACTAAGTAGAAAAAAAACTAATTCTAGCATTAAACAGTGAAATTCGCGGGTGGTCGAAGTAACTTTAAAAGTACACGATATGATTGCAAATTTCCTGTTAAAAGACTTCCTTTCGGGGTCGCCAGTAGAATTTAAATAAAACTTACAAGAACTGTGACTAATAATTTTGACACACAAAATTATACTCCCACCTCCTTGATCCAGAATCTTCTTTAGACACCATATATATAATATAAATACATATATACTCACAATCAATAATATCATATAAAAAAAATCTTAACAGAAAGATACATTTGTCTATAAATAGAAGTCGACACATTCATCATTAATTCGATATAGTCTATTTCCCCATAAACTATATAAATATAATAATTTGCATAAGCAATCTCCTTTATCCTCCCACTAGTGGGATTCAGGACCTTCTGTTATAGAAAGAGAATAGTATCCACCACGTTGATCAAATGCGGTTTTTAATTACTTCATCGTTCGACAGGAACCTCTTCTCATTTTATTGTACTCTTCCATTGTTTTCTATTTACAATACTTTTTTTCCTCTTTCATTATTCCTATTTCCTTACATTTCCTTATTTTTATTTCTATTCCGCTCTTTCTTCTTCGCCTCTAACTCTCTTTTCATCAATTGCGGCTTAGCGGATGTCATCCAAAGTTGTTGTATATGTTGGATTCTTACAAAGTTTTCCTTCGCAAGTGGTTCAAGGTCATCGGAAATGTCAACATACACTTCTCAACATAAAAGAACTAGATGATATCCTCTCCATAGAAAATTTTAGGTTAACTAGAAAAAATTTTGAGATATGTTGAGTATAGAGCCGAAGTAAAATCAATGAAGATATCATTATCAATGTTTAGATTATCATTTATCTGATATAAGATATTTTCTCATACCTTACATTTGATAAAATTAATATGTTAATCATCATTATCAGCCGATAGACGTCCATTCTTGGACATATCCTCCCCTCAAAGATTTCCACATCGATCGGTGTACAGTCAGCATGGCCTGCGGTATTGCCGGGCACTAGGGGCCGTCGTTTGTAGGGGTTGATATGGGGGGATTTGAGCCATTTCTGACCACGCTGGCCCAATACAGATTGATAGTAGCCATAGCCTCGTTTGTTAATTAGCAGGGTACACTGCGAGCAGGTGAGGTTGGCATGGTTGGCATATATGTTTACTTAAAAGCAGAGATATATCCCATTTGCTATAGCAAATTACACAGAACTTTTAACATGACTATAAAGTTGTTAAATCCTTACTCAATACATCAGAATGCTGCAGCTTGTATTCAATCTCCTTTCGGTTATCGGAATTCCGAGATATAACCTTTAGATAAGCTACGGTTATGTTAAAATCGGAGAACTTAATTACGTCATTTTGCAAATGACTTCGCTTAATGATATCATTAATTAAGAATAAAACACATTCGCATACTTTATAATGCTAAAATTTTTTCCGATGAATGCGGTAAAATATTAATGTGATTGATTATATTAAGCAGTAATAATGCATAAGTTAACTTTTATATTGACTTAAATTACAAACCATAGAATAGCTTATTCAGTTATAAGTTGTAACTGTTTCGTGGACCTCTTATTAAAAATTATTATTTGGTTCAGTAGTTAATTTAGAAGGTTGCCTTTGTAAATGTTGAGATGATCACTTTATTTTAATGGTGTGTGTATATACATATCTTACCTTTCAAGGAGACTATTTCAATGTGGTATTGGGAAATATTAATATATGATTGGATCTGTGGCATTCCTGATCGATAGAAGAGGTCTCAGCAGTAGAATATGAAATAATGAAAAAAAAAATTAATTGTTCTTCAAAAAGAGTATATTGAACTAAATCTGCATCTGTATAACTATTATATCAAATATCGAAAAACCTAACTAAAGATGTATAGGAGTAATCGCTTCTGATAAGCGAATAAGGAGCTAGTCCTTAAACTTTTCTAAAAAGTAATCTCTCGACTCACTCAAAAGGTACGCAACTATGCTGGATTCAAATTGTTAAGTTTATTTTTAACTACAGATAAGCACAGAGTTTTGTGGTACTACATGGAGGATACACTATCCGAAATGATTGTGCTGCTAACACGGCGCCGTGTAGTCGGCCTCTAGAACGCAGGCGCGTGCTCTTTAAACCTCTAAACTCACTGAATAGGTTCGCTACTATATTGAATTGAAATTGATAATCTCCAGAGATATATATATATATATATATTTCTGTCAACACAGACGCCTTTGCCAGCAAGGACAACGCAATAATATGTCGTGCATTACACACAGCCATATTTTCACACATACGACTCTTGGACGCCCTCCCACAAGGTTCAAGTTAGTTGAATATACAGTGTGTATACACAGAATCAGATTGTCCGTACGATCATAGATCATATATCCATCGCATAAGGTGCACATACACTCGTTTCTACGTGCAAACAACGAATGCGATGCGACCGATCGATTGTCCGTATATTTGCTTTCTGTCACTGTCCAAACTCCATACACGTCACAGCATTAATTTACTAATGTATATCGATTGTGCCCTCTGTATATACAGTGGACAAATCTACGGAGGGTTGGATAAAATGAAACGATTCAAATCGAGGATTACACAATGTATAAATCATCATTTCATCATGCTTGATTTTATCTACATCACACATCATTACAAAGATTTTTTTATAGAAAATTCCGCACTTCTTTCAAGATAGAAAAAATATTCAAAGGAAGTATGTAGAGGCGAGGTGTTATATTATTGTTTTAAAATAATTTAAATAAATAACAACAAACGCCGACTAATGTTAATGATGATGATGAAGTAATAATCATACTTAATTTTAGAGGACGAATTCTTCTTCTTAAAGTGCCTCTTCAACTAGTTAAGGTTGACGATCAGCATGGTACAGTCCTTTCTGTCTCTGGTTCTGCGGAATAATTCGGACACCCTAGAAATGCCAGTCCATTCCCTGATATTCCTCAACCATGACTTTTTCGTTTTTCAAAAACTTTACCCATTATAATTAGCTGCAGAAGATCATGTCGCTGATGACGGAGTACATGACGAATTACGAAAGATATATTTTTATTTTTTAGTTAAAATCAATATATTATAAAAAAAGATATAAATTGTGTGAAATATATGAAGGTCTTCTGTACATTCGGTGTATTGACGATGATGATGATTGTAGATCGATCTCCGTAGAATGAGTAGTACGTAATCACCATAGATTTTAAGTTCGCTTATTTAAGACTACCTCACACCCTTTATTCTTCATCATGTGCATGATCATCAGGTCAAGATAATCGCTAAGCACAAACATTTTATTTCGATTCAATTATATAAAATTCCGATGAGGTTGAAAAGCGTTCATGCTGAAAAACTTCATAATGAAATCTGGATATTCCAAGAAAGTTTGTGGGCTTTACGGCATCCACCATTCCGCGTAATCAGCGTAGAGGTTAAATCACCTTGACTCTATCACGCTAAGTGGTTAAATATCTGTGCTATCAAATCAGAAATAAAGAGATCCATAGAAGAACTAAGTCACCGATATAGCCTAAAGGATGGATGGCTCGGAGGAGTGTTGGGCGATGGGGCATTAAGGTCCTAGAAGTTTTGGAGGAGGTAGTGCTGGAAGACCCCCACGAGATGAACCGCTGACTTCAGGCAGCGTAGAACGATTAGAGGATCTTTGAGGTAGTTGATGTCCAGCAACGGGCGAAGTGGGATTCTTGCCCACATAGTGATAAAAACAAAACTGCAATCATTAAGCGTGAGTCATTTCGGTATGTTATGTAAGGTTAACTTGCCCTTATCGAGCGCCCAATCCGTGTGCCTATGAATCACGTCATTTCGCTATTGCCAGTGCCAACCTTGTAACGAGCTGGCATAAAAAAAAACCGGCGAAAGGAAATTCCTTGCATACGCCGCACCGAGACAACTGTATTCGCTGTAATTATTACAAACAGTAGGTCACCGGCTAAAAATATATTGTACGTATATTTCACAGACAAAATGGTGCATAATGTAAACCAAATCCAAATCAAAAAGCTTTAATCATGATTATTGAATTTCAATTTATATTTATCATAATATACTATATGTTATGTAGAATAAAGATGTTCCTCTTTTTCTTCTTATAAATCAGACCTGAGAGCAATCTTACTTATGCTTTTATGGAAGAGAAAAAGTACCTTCCAAAAGGTACCTTCAGTCCGCCAACAGTCCAGGTTATTTAGAGATTATGTACTAAAATATGTTGATATTAAACTCTGTAATTTTTATTTCAAGAAGCGATATAACTAGCAAGATATTCATTTGATGGTAAGTGATATAGCGGCCTATAAGAACGTTAGAATTATCCACATTGCACCACGTCTCGTAGCCCCAATTTCACAGGCAACAACGCCTTTTAAACTGGAACACAGTAATGTTTGCACACTACTGTTTTACAGCAGTAACAGGAAATGTAGTGGTATCTAAACAATCTCTGGCAAATGAGACGTACCACCCAGTTATTACATCTGACATTTCTTCTGTTTCTATTAGAAAATGACTGGGGCTGAATGCTTTTGATATTACGATTGATTTCTTACAATAATGATAATAAGAAAAATATTATTTTTTTTATTACTTTATAATAAGATTCCGCTCCATAAGAGACCGCGCGAAATATGGTCAATTGACCGGCAATCTTCGCTAGTCGGAGAGGCACCTTAAGAAGAATAATACTAAGATTATTAATTGATGTTTTTATTTAATTCTCTATTAGTACATACGACGTAAAACGACAAAAAGGTCCGCTAACTAATCAATCATCGTTCGCAGACAGCAGTAGCAGGTATAAATACTTGAACACGTTTTTTTTTACAGTTATAATTAAACTTGAAATGTCGGAAATTAATTACGGAGCATATGACAAACAGTGAGATCGTGTATCAATAAATATCACTTTCAACGGGTTAACGAGCATATTGAACCGTCACAACATGCAAGTCAAACTGACGTATAAATCAAAATGGCGGCCTTGGGGCTGCCATCTGCGATTGTTCCGCGCGCTTTTATTGGACGGCTCGTGTTAAGTTTTGTTGTAGCCGTTTCGTTATTTTGCAACGCGGAATCGGTAAAGCATCGAGGGCACGCAGGACCGGTATCACCCACCGCTGGTCGCATGGAGCGGCGGCGGGGGGGACGGCGTTGGTGAGGCAGTCTTGGCGACGCGGGGAACGGAGAGCGGGGGCATGGTAAATGGGTCGCCGCAGCCGCATTCCGCGGCGGTTGTCACAGCTCAACATGAAGTTGATTGGCTGTAAGAATCCAGTAAGAGCTCACTGCGTACTTTTACTTGTTTATAGTTCAAAGGTCGACATAATGCATCTCATTCAAGGTATAAACCTTAACGTAAATAAGAATTACTTTTTTTCTCTTTTGTACTTGTGACTACCCATATAGACTTACTCTTTCTCTATGGTTAGACAGTAGAAAATTCAATGTTAGTTAAAATTACATTGCTTTTTTTGTATATAAAAATTAAAAAAAAAAGTTATAAGAACTTATTTATACTATATGAGCATCTATAAAATAGATGTAGTTAGTTAATGTGTAAATAATACTTTTCTTACTTTATTGTTTGTTGAAAAAAAGAAAGGGAAAGAATGAAAATGAACTATGATCATCAATTCAGTTACATTCGAACGATGCAGTAATCACATAAATATGTACTTATGTTTCCCGAAAACGGCTTTTTTTTGGACTTTGAACTTTTTATCTGTTTACCTTATTTACAATATATAACACACTAGACCTCAATTTAAACAATATACAGACAACACAATAACACACGGAACCCAAGCCAACTTCACCTGCTCGTGGTGCACCATGCTAATTAATAAACGAGGCTCTGATTCACACCAACCCGCATTGAGTCAGCTTGGTGGGAAATGGCCCAAATTACCCCAAATAAACCTTTGAGATATATATATATAAATCTTTGAGAGAGGCCTATGTCCAGTAGTGGACGTCTATCGGCTGATGATGAAAGTAACACTGAGGTCAAATGTGAACTCCGCCAATTAAATCAGTTCGGAACCGTAAAGGAAAATAAATATGATTTTCAAATCGATATATAAATACACAAATATATATATATATAAGATTTCCATCTAAGTAGACCACTCATCACGATATCTCTGGAACCATAAAGCTTAGAAATAGAAATTTGGTAAGAATATTCTTTTTACCGATGATTTTACAAAATTTCTGCCCTAAAGGGAGTTGAGGGGGTGTTAAAGCCAGTAAAGCGAGCGGGGAACAACTAGTATTATATCTGTGCAATGATAATAATAATATATATAGTTTACGTACAAATGTGATTCATCCCGCTGGAATGTATAACTTGACCCTATATGTCCGATTAGCACGGATGGGAACGTTGACCCCATATAGTTGCAGATTAGTTCTGGTTACAGTTCTCTAAAAGCCTGACTTGATTGCTTTTCAGTTGTTTGAGAAGCTTTATTTAATCGTGCAAACGATACCTGCAGCCGGATCTAATTGCAAACTTGAAGTTTACATCTAATGATCTTCGGACTTAGTAACAAGACGAGAGATAACGAAATTACTCAAACATAAACGCATTAAGTTACATAAAATAAGGAAAACATATAAACATATGTTGCTACAGTTTTTTTTATTTTCGTATCCGAAGATTATTTTTTCACACTTTTGCTTTATAAGAATATATATATATATATATCTGTTCAAACAAAGATTAACTTAGAATACATACTAAGATCAGAAAACAAAACAAGTAGAGGTAATGAAAATAATACTTAATGAAGTTATGGCATTAAACCATTATAATCGAACATATTATATTAACAATTTAAAAATTAGTTGTCCCTTAAAAAAAAAACCAATATTGTTAAAATAATAAAAATATTTTTCACTTTTAACACAACAAATGAAACACATTATCTGTGACCAACTCGAAGCCCGATGACTAAATACGTCGTGCCAAAAACGGACGTTTATAGATATACAGACGGACGAAAATTCGGTCCGGAAATGGCTGAGTTCTTATTCATATCAAAATATAGAAAAAAAAAAATTTGTAATTTCTTTACATTGAAGATGTAGACGTAGTGTTGAGAGGCCTCTTACAAGGTGTACCGACTATCTGGTGAGAATTGTGGGACCGATCGATGTGGAGATCTTTGAAAGAGGCCTATGTCCAGCAGTGGACGTCTGTTGGCTGATGAACTTAACTTACACTGAAAATTTAATATCATCACCACTCTTATTCAATGGTTTAGAAATGTTCCGAAGTAAGAACTTATGATTCATCTCTCAAATTGGAAGTCGGACAGGAAAATATGTTCTATAATAACTTGGTAAAAGTAAGTTAGAAAATATTTATCGATTGGTGGAATGTAGTTTCAACACTTTTTTATCCGTGTTATTTAAAATATCTTTAAATAAGCTTCTACAATCTACGGCGGCGTATCTTAGTCATCATCAGCCGATAGACGTCCATTGCTGGATATAGGCCTCCCCTAAAAATCTCCACATACTTGGAGCTTGGCCTCCGGTACCGCTGGGCACTAAGGGCTGTCGTATGTAGGGTTCCATATGAAGGAGTTTTGGGCTTTTCCCACCACGCTGGCCAATGTGGGTTGGCGGGAGCCAGAGGCTCGTTTGTTGATTAGCAGGGTGCACCAGCAGTTCAAGTTGGCTTGGATCCCGTGAGTTGTTGTGCGGGACCCCTTACACCCCTAATCTTAATCAATTAGTATCTATCAAGGATTGCGCACAAAAAACACTTCATGGAATATCACTGCCCAAAAAGTATTTTAATCCTAAGGAAATATAGATAAACAAATAAATGGGAACTAGTATAGAGAAAAAAGCATCATCATCATCATTTAAACTGATCGATGTCCTCGGCTAGACATAGGTCTCTTGTAATGTGTTCCACAAAGCACGGTCTTCCGCTGTTTGGATCCAGTGGCTCCCAGCGATTCTTTTTATGTCCTCTGTCCACCTAGTGGAGGGTATGCCCACGCTGCGCTTTCCGGTACGGGGTCGCCATTCCAGCACTTTAAGTCCCCAATGTCTATCGGTTCTACATAAAAAAAAATACATACGAAATAATACTTTCCAATTTAATATATGGGTGGGAAATATGGTCACTGCGTAAAAGAGATGAAGAAACACTGGCAATCTCTCAACGGAAGATTGAAAGTAGTATGTTGAGATAAGGAAAACAGGAAAAATTCATCCAAAAAGTAGCGTCTCCTGCGCCACGAGAATAATACCGTATAATTACCAATCTCCGAAATTTGTTGTGGTAGAGGGTGTAAGAGGCTACCAGGGCCAATGTCAACCCCACCTGCACCCTGCTAAACTGCTAAACAACACACGTGGTCTGAACACCTATCAACCTGCACTAGGGCATCGAGGTGAGACTAAGGCCCAATTCCCCCTTAGTGAGGAATCCTAGGAGAGGCTAATACCCAGCAGTGGGCGTTATCCGGCTGATAAGTAGAAGTTGTGGTAGAAATGAAGGTTTATTTATTTATAAAATCTATGACGGCCAATAACGTATAACTGAGCGGAGTGACTAATCACGGAGTCCAGAGAAATATTTCGGTGACTCAAGTCGGGTAGCAATTTGAAGGCTAGTGCTTGGTTTTCGAGACGCAAGAAATCAACGGCGCCACCGGTTCGCGACCGGTTCCCGGCGTAACCCCGTATGAGTCACGCCGTAATGGTTTCTCGGAATCGAATTTCGAACGCCGCGGACCGTTGCGAAACCCACGGACGCGAGGACCAATCGAGCTTCGGACCCCGCTCTTCGGTTTCAGGGTCGTGTGTAACGTGGGAAATAAAGATGGCCGGGCTCCTTCACTTTCTTAAATGCAAAGCCACCTAAGTACACCATAAATAAACATTGTAATTCCATTTCTCGACTGGACTTTGGACTTTAATCTCCGTTGAATCCTCTCTATAATAAATAAACTGCTATAACCGCCAACTCACGCTTGTCTATCGAGGTTAATTAAGGCATTTATATCCTTGTAAAAGAAGACCACGAGTCTCATTAGATGGAACAAACTTAGCTAAGTTATGAGCATGTATAAACAGCTGTTCATACATGCTCACAACGGGTGAGATACACATCCTTATCACTTCGAGTCATCTCTATCAGACAACCTACGGGAAACAAGACTAAATAAAGAATCATAGAATGTATTAAGATTTACTTATAAATAAAAAAAAGATCGAAATACTCCGTAGGTGTTATGGAACAGGTTCGTTTAACGACTAACTATAAGCTGCAACTTCAAGCAATTAGTTGACTCATAATGGCTCCGTAAATGGGATTAGTTGTGTAATGATTATTTATATTCTATTTAAGGAAGACATTTGAGATGACCTAATTTCATCTATACTATCATTAAATGTCATATCCGTACTGTATATATTTTAATTCTTACTGTCTTAGCCTCTGCAGTGAGCTAAAACTTATTTGGATGTCAAAACATTGTATCTAATGGTTGAAGATAATGGGCGTACTAATAAAACGCGTAATAAACGTTTTTAGGTCAACGTTCTCATCTCGTATAAATATGAAGCTGAAAACGCGAGACCAATGATCATAACTGTACCACAGGTTGAATTTAACTCGGTGACTAACTTTTCAACTGTAATACATTCGTTAACTAACACTAACATATAGATTATAAATAATATCATCATCAGTCGATAGATGTCCACTGATGGTCATAAGCCTCCGAAAATTCCCACATCAATCGCGAGCCTCGTTTGTGGATTAGGAAAGTGCACCACGAGCATATGAGGTTTTTTATATCGCATTCCTCTACTTTGCGGAGCACGGCTTTTAAATGGTTTTTTCATATCGTACTTCTTCACTTTTATCCGAGACATTTTCTTTCATTCCTTTCTTCGTTCCTCCATCACATTTCCATTCCTTTCCGCCTGCTCTTATTTCTCTACTGCTCATCCTTCACCACATTTATTATTAATTTTTATTATCTTTGATTTTCGGTTACACTTCTCAGAATTAGTCTATTGTATTTCTTTCAGAGCAGGTGTGGTTGGTTGGGGTCCCGTGAGTCATCGTGCGGGAACCCTTACACCCCATTATCCTAATTATAAATATAAATACAATAATTTAAGGTTATAGTCATTCAAAGGTGTTAGTAAGGTCGTACAAACTGTATTTCATCATACCGAGCATCAAGGACGTTGAGAACATATAAAATGGTTCCTACGCATTAAGTTATTTTTATTGCCAAAATTAAAAACGCAAAACATCTTTGTAACTTACGGATATTAAAGCAATACTTAAAATGGCTATCGATCACCAATTAATATATTTTTTATTTAATTTTACTGGTGGTAGGTCTCTGTAACCGGAGACCGTCTAGGTTAGGTACCACCGTCGGACCTGTACTCTCGGGCTAGTAAGAATAGGACTAAGATAAACCCTGCTTGTCGTAGAAGGCGAATAAAAGGGTCTAAGAGTTTCGCGTTCCTTGATGGTGAAGGTCCATTTCGCTCAACAAGCGAACACAGCAGTGGGATAGCATATGGTTTAGCGATGGTGTCTAGAAGGGTTGAGCTTCTCCTCAGAGATGTGTAATACAAAGTGTAGTGGGGCGCCGATGCGTTATATGAAATCCCGGAGCCTCTCCGAAAGCACTGATGTACACCGCCGAGGGGATGTTAGTGAGTAATAAGACCACAAAACCCTGACGTCCGCCCAGAAGCACGGTATTTCTCGAAGATTTCTCTCCCGAAACAAAAAAAGGTAGATCCCATCATAGCGTCTACTTCTGCTGACAAACAGAGACGTGCAAACATTACTGTATTCCGGTTTGAAGGGTGCTGTAGGTAGTGTAATTACTGGGGTAATGAGAACATGTTATGTTTCCGACGAGGAGCGCCATATGTCGCAGTACATATCATCGCGCCACATTGTTATGAGCGGGTGTATCTCTTACCATCAAGGGCACATCACGCTCGTGTAGTCGTTTCAGTGATTAAAAAAAAAATTTTGTAATTTTAGCTAGTATCATATAATTCTGACGAAACTATGACATGACTCACAGATAAAAAATGTTCATTAATGTCACTTTATCGCCGAGTTACATTAAAAGGAAGATCAAGAATGATTAAATATTGTTTTGACCTCAAACCGGACCCGCGCCGAATATATTTCAACACGATTAATTAATGTTAATTTTGTAAATGTCCAGTTTTATAACAAAACATGATAACAGCGCGTCTTTAAAAACAACCCGTGGGTTGATTATAATAAATATTGATTATCTGTGTAACGGAACGGCCGCCTCATTGACGTCATATTGATTACGAGTATCTCTCTTTCGCTACAAAAATATGAAGATATTTTATAAAAAATTTTAAAAAATTAATGAAAACAATGAAAACTTTGATTTGTTCATATTTGTATTAAATACAGTTATAAAGTTGTTAATTTTAAATTAACCTATTAGAAGTACATGAAAATAATCCAACGATCAATTGATTTCAAATGTATACAACCGACCGCATGTAAAGGTGATGTAGGGTCGGCAAAGATCACTTGGTTGAAACCACAGATTAAATATAAATTAGTTGATATTCTAAATCATAATAAAAAAATAAATAAATACCGCTTTAGTAATTTTAATATTATAGCAAAATTTTAAAATCTTACGGGTATTAGATCTCTTTTGCCGGAGAACATCTAGGTGGGTATCACCGCAGCTCCTATTTCCGCCGCAAGTAGTTACTGTGGTCCGGTTTATAGGGAGTTGTAGCTAGAGAAATTACTGGGGTAACGACATCCTACGTATCAAGGCGATGAGCGCAACGTGGTGCAGTTGTTCTTCTTAACTAGCAGATCGTTATCGTATCGTTTACCGTCAGGTTAAAGTTCCACTAGTCTCGTAGCTTTCTTGAATGAAAATAATATTGTATTGAATGTATATATAAAATTTTGTTTTTTTTTTTTTTAATACTTCCTGTTGAGTGTACGAGCGTTTATACAAAT
Organism: Ornithoptera alexandrae; assembly: GCA_029030555.1. Taxonomy (NCBI): domain Eukaryota; kingdom Metazoa; phylum Arthropoda; class Insecta; order Lepidoptera; family Papilionidae; genus Ornithoptera; species Ornithoptera alexandrae. The sequence goes on along the minus strand of JARDVY010000023.1, from coordinate 10,249,342 downwards.
ATTACGAATGGCGGGCCTTTTACTTTAGCAGCTGAATGTCGCAAGGCGCGGGGTCAGAATGCAACGTGAACGGATGAAATTTGAAATGTTAGCGCGCCGGCGCCCGCTCACCTGACCCGAGCATCGAACTCGGTTCTTTCGAAACTGTTCACTAACTCGCGTCGCCGTACGCACTCACTCACAATCAGGTGCGAGGCGCAGCCTTCACGTTTTACGTCCGCTTTCAAACTAACATTCTTTTAGGTTCTTTAAAGGTGCAAGCAAAACTAATTCTACACTTTCCTACTGATAAATCCAGAGAAGGAACTAAAATTTGTACGACGGTGTTAAACGTTATTTAAGGAAACAAACAGCCAAATTATAAATATACATAAAATAATATATAATATTTCAGCAATAAAATAATAATAAATAATTAAATTCATAACATAAATATCGTTAATTTTATTAGACATCCTAGTTTATAACACGTACTATATATTCGTATATAAAATACTTTGTATATTATCAAAGGCTGGTAGATATTAAAATGAAATATTGTATTATTCATATAATAAAGTTACTTGAAGGAAATAAAGACAGTAATAATTTATGCTGCTGCGTATAAATATACTAGTTAGGAGTTTTGCAGAGATGGTAATAGCAGTTATATGAAATAATCACTAATTATAATTTAATTGTATACAATTTCCGTGATAGGTAGCTTTGACTTTTTGCTTACACGGCGCCGTGTAGTCGGCCCCTCCCGTCGGGTGCGTGCGCTTTATACAGGCCAATAACCACTGAACCTAGCTTCCTAAACTTGTCTATATAATAATCTCTTAACTCATTCTAAAGGTATACAACTGAGCTGAATTTAAATTGGTAAGTTTATTTTTAAGTTTACACGCATACTCTACCTGAAATCTCTGTGCTCGTCCCTGGTGGAACATGTCTGACAACAGACAGTATTATATTCCATCATCATATTGTCACATATAATAACTGTATAATATAAAAACAAAGTACTCAACATATATGTCTATATACTCGCACCAGGAAATAAGTGAGCAATTCGCTTTTGTAAGCTGGTGATATGTAGACGACTTGCAAATTGCTAGTCGTGACCGCCCCGAGCAAGATTCGACCTTAAGACGTTTAGTTAACCTTACGCCAGTTCCAATCAGACCTCAGAAGGTCCCGCCGCTGATTTAACGCCAACCGACAACACCAACATTTTATACCAATAATTTAACTAATTACGTTTACAAAATACTCTTAATAAAACGGCAAGAATTCAGCAAAGAGGAATATAATATATATATATATATATATAATGAAAATGGATTTCCTTTGTTCGCCAATCACGTGAAAACTAGTGAACACATCGACACGGGAACACGAGCATTCGACGCGAAATTATTTGTAGATAGTTTCAGACTATTTATTTTTTGAATTTCATATATCCCTCATAATTTAGTATATAATTGACTCTTATAAACATTTACATTTCGTGTTATTTATGCGGTTGCTATAGTAACGCTTACAATAGAATTCGCGGTCTAATTTTATATTACCGCCAGCAAAGCAGGCGAGGAACAGCTAGTTCTATTTGCTCAAAAATCTTAATAAAAAGATATAAATTAGCAATGTACAATTTCTTTGTACATTTGTTCTGTTTAATAAATATTTTTGTTTTGTATTTTTTAAACACTCTTGTACAGGAAAATGTAATATCGCAGTGTCGATCGTGAAACGGGCCCGTTATAACGATATAAATAAGCATATTATAATACGCCGTATCGCATAACGGTCGGGGGGCATTACAGCGATCGCATCGCGGCTATATGTGTGTCGCGTGCGGGAATCGTGTCACAGCACTACCGCTAGGGTCGTGCCGGTGCGGCCACAGACAATGCCAATAGACAATACTCCATACCCCACCGCGGCGCGCGCCGAACTTCGCGAACAAACAAACTCATAGTTCAACTCCCGCGGACCACAGACAAAATTTTTCAAATCTTAAACTTATATAGTAACGCGTCCCCGTTCGCTTTTCTGGCCGCGATACAAAATTATACTTGAAATTTCTGTGAAATATTCCTTCACCGACCGCAAATGACTGTACCCAAGCGTTACCATGGCAACCGCATGAATAAAACGCAATGAAAATGTTTATAAAACCTATATAATAAATAACCTAATTTAAAAACAAAATGAATAGCCTATAATCATCTACAAATTATTGCGCGTCGAATGCTCATATTCCCATATCGATACATTCACTACTTTTCACGTGATTAGCGAACGAATAAAACCCACTTTTATTACAAATATATATATATATATATATTAATTATAACCAAATTATGAAGGCTTTATTGATAAAACATAATGCAATAAACAATTAGATTTCAATGCATATTAAAACTTAATGTAATGCTGAAGTATATTCCACATTTGTCTACGGAACCCCAATTTAACGACCGCTGCTCTACTCTATAGATAAATATTTATAGTGAATATTTGTTTGTGAATACTAATCTCAGAAGATATATAGATACAATAGATACAAACAAACACAACTACACACTTGCTATGATGATCATACCCTAAGATACGTTTACCCATTACAAGGTTACGTCAGGATAATATCACTGCACTGTTATCTCGTTGCTTTGGGATATGAGATACGCAACATTACTCCAGTAATTCTACCCTCTTTTGCTTTCGGGTGAAAATCTTCAAAAAATACCCTGCTTCTGAGGGGAACTCAGGGTTAAATGGAGATTCTTATCATTAAAATCATTCCGGTGGTCTGCATCAGTACATTCAGGGAGATCCCGGGATCTCTTACAGAACGCACCGGTGCCTCTCTACACTTTATGTTAGCACGTCTCTGAGTAAGTGCCAATCCCTCCTAGGTACCATCGCTGAGCCATACGCTGTTCCAAGCACATTCGCCAATTTACGGCTTAAGTGATTTTACTTAACTACGACTCTTATAACCGGTACACAGTAATATTTGCACACTACTGTTATACAAAACGCACGTAAATATAAAGCTTGACTTTAGCTAATACATTTTCATCATCAGCATTATCATCGTTAGCCGATAGACGTCCACTGCTGGACACAGGTGCTGGACACACCCCAAAGATCCCCACGTTGATCAGTCCTGCGCTGTAGCCTTGCCGGGCACCAGGGGCCGTCGTTTGTAGTTTATATGGGGGACCTTGACCATTTCCCACCACGCTGGCTCAATGCGGATTGGTGGGAGCTAGAGCCTCATTTGTTGATTAGCAGCGTACACCACGGGCAAGTGAGGTTGGCTTGGGTCCCGTGAGTTGTTGTGCGGAACCCCTTACACCCTCATGCAATTTAACGAATTTTTTTTTACCGACAAAGCGTCAGAACTAGCAAGACGTTCATCTGATAGTGATACGCCCGCTCGTAATACAGCGCTAGTTACAATGAAGAGCACTATACCATATTAAGCTCGTCGCATTGACACATAAGATGTTAAGTGTCGTTACCACAGTAATTTCACTAGCCACAGCGATCTTTGAACCGGAAGACAGTACTGTTTGTACAAACAATGCGGCGGAAAAAGGAGCTGCGGTGGTATCCGATAAGTTTTATGCTATCGACGTATAATTATCTTCTTGGCCTCTTCGATGGGAAATAATAAAATAATACATTGACTATTACTTTATACGTAAATGTTGAAGGTAGGAAAGCATTTTTATCGCCGCCTATACACGAATGCCTATGAATGTCACAGCCCGTTGAGGCGAGAAATGTTGATTTGCATACTATTCAATGGCAGCCGTTGCCTGCATAACGAGCCCTGAACAACCGGCGAACACACACCGCATACTATACACGAACACAACTCAAATATTCCACATTAAAAAGGAAATAATATAAATATAGTGTATATGATAAATAAATTAAAAAATATATATATGGATATATACAAATTAAAGGGTGTAATGGGTCCCGCATATAAACTCACTAGACCCAAGCGAACCTCATCTGCTAATAGTGCACTCTGCTAGTCAACAAACGAGGCTCGGGCTCCCACCAACCCGCATTGGGCCAGCGTGGTGGTAAACCGTCCAAATACCCCCATTTCAACCGTTACAAACGATGACTTCTGGTGCGCGGCGGTACCGGATGCCGTGCTTTTTGGTAATTTCTTAACTTAAAGTAATCAATAGAGCACAAAAAACTGAATGATATCGTATTTTAAAGTGATCTTTGCTATAATGGCGCTTACGACCTTTCAGCCCAGATATATAGATACTAAAAGATGTAGTGAACAAGCCTATTGATTAAAAAAAAAATAGTTCCTGTAACCTTACCAACGGTACAAAGTAACACAAGGCTATTAGAAACGTAATCTTCGTTACCATATTATGCTTTACCTTTTACTCGATCAAGGTTAAAAAAAAATCGTTTCGCGCACAAAAGAGAACGAACAATCGATATGCCTTAACCGCGAATAATTAAAAAAAAAATAAACACGGCCTCAATGACGTCAGCAAGACGAGGATGGAAAGAGAAATTCGAATGTCGAACAAAGGCTTTGTGCAAAGCGAAAGGCATATAACATATAACTTGACGACTAGCACCGTACATATTTAATAATCAAAATGGCGCCTAATTTGGACTTGTATGAGAGTTTTTATTTAGACATAAAACTATAATAATTATGTATATATATAGATGTCTAGAGATTAATTGACTCATCACGTGATCTCCGAAACTACTTAAAGTGAGCATTCAAAATTTATTAGAGATATTGCAACATTTAGATGTTAGCTAAAGACAATTTTTTTTTTCATTTAATTAAGCGACGAGATGAGCGGGACGTTCACGTGATGATAAGTGATACCCCTGCGCATAACAGTAGCACTAGTTAGGATGATATATAGTACACCATGTTACGCTCGCCGCAGGAGACGTAATATTTTGCGTCTCGTTACCCCTTTAATTACACTAGCTACAGCACCCTTCGAACCGGGACACAGTAATGTTTACACGCTGCTGTTTGTCGGCTACAGTGGTACCTTCCTAAACAGCAGCAGACCTAAACACTGTGATTTTACAAAATTTCTTCCCCAAAGGGAGTTGTGGGAGTGTTATAACGGAAAGTGGCATAGGGGCGGCGAGTTTACTCATGGCGGGAATATTTCTGACAAATTTCAAATTTAAATTTCAAATCTAATTCTATATTACGGCCAACAAAGTAGACGAGGAACAGGTAGTAATTAATATACTTAGTTAAATGCAAAAAGACTTACAATGAGGAAAGTTAATTTTCAGATTGAACAAAGTATATATAAGATACAATCATCATCATCATCATCAGCCGACAGACGTCTACTGCTGTACATAGGTCTCCCCAAAGATCTCCACATCGATCGATTCTGATCTGCTCGCATCCAACTGCTTCCTGCAACCTTCACCAGATCGTCAGACCACCTGGGGGCCTACCAATACTACGTTTTCCGGTACGTGGTCGCCATTCGAGGACCTTGATGCCCCATCGGCTGTCAGATACAATTACAGATAATAAATATTTTATTATGATTAAATAAGAATTATTCTACCACTAATAACATATTTAATTGATTATTATAGTAAACACTTGAAACATTTATCAATGAGATACAGTTATTAATGTTATGTTAAAATAAACAGTTAAATGATTAAAACAATTTTAACCGTTAAACAAAATAAAATTTAGTGCAAATATACGACTTAATATATATGACTATATATATATATAGTCTGTACAGTATATATGAACCGACAATAATATCATTTCATACAAATATTGACGAGGCATAGTTTGTTTTGGTTCTATTGCATTTTTCGGACACCTTCAAAAAGGATCTCTGTATGAGTTCCCAAGGTTGATCCTGGAGAGCAAAACTCCTGGAAAGCGTACACCTGGTAAACAGAGGAAGAAATGGCTAGATGACATAAAGGAGTGGACCGGGTTTAAATACCACCTGTTAATAAGAATTGCCGAGGATCGCGAATAGGTTTTAGCAATCTAGTCGCCAAACTTCTGTTCGAAGAGGCACCCTGATGATGACGATGATGATGCTTTAAAAATTGTAATTATATAACTACCTCTACTGTATACCAAATTAATGTGAGATATGTTTATATGTTGTGTACTAATACCGTCTTTCAATTAATAGGAACCATATATATATCATTTTCGTTTATTGAAGCGACGGGACGAAGGGGACGTTCACCTGATAGTAAATGATACACTCATAACAACGTGACGCTAATTAGGATGGTTAACACTGCACCACATTGCGCTTGTCACTTTGAGATGTTTAGTCTCGTTACCCCAGTAATTTCCTATTACCAGTAAATTAAAATAATGGTAAATATAACTTTTAATATACAAACTTTAAGGTTACTTGTTAACAATAACAGAGTATGTTATAGTAATAAAATAAAATACAATTAAATAAACAATTAAAAGGTTCAACATGTTTGGCGATAGCACGATTGTTTTTAAAGCAAAAAACATTTTTTTTTATTTTATCTTTTATAACCCAAATTCCCCTATATGAACCCCTACATACGACTGAAGTCCGCGGGAAGTCGCTGGATGCGAACGACGCAGAACCGATCGATGTGGAGATCTTTAGAGGAGGCATAAGACCAGCAGTAGTCGTCTATCGGCTGATGATGATGTTCATGATATAATTTTGATATTGTTTATATGTCTGTCTTTTCTTTATATACAGTGTTTTTTATTCTTTTCCGGTTGGTTGTTTGGAAGAGACAACTTTCAGAGCAGTACGACCTTCCGCTATAAATTTTTGTTTTCAATTGTTCGTATATTATTATTATATTGCTTTAAGTTTTATTTATTAAAGCCGATTGTCCAATACATCTCTGGTGGTAGGTCTCTGTTGCTGGAGACCGTCTAGGTAGGTACCACAGCAGCCAAACAGTAGTATGCTAACAGTACTATGTTTTGATTTGAAGCTATGTTAGCTAACAGAACTACTTGGGTAATAAAATTTATCATTTTATGTCCGTAGGCAATGAGGGCAATGTGGTGTAGTGTATATCATCCTAACTAATGCTAGATTATTATGGATAGGGAGAGGGGTATTACCGAAGTATAAAAATAGATAATAATTTTTTTTTAAAGGTCTGGGGATTTCAAATTGTCGTTTAAAATTCGATGAGCTAGTGAATATGATCTTTGTTCCTGTTATAATAGTTGTTGATGTTTAAAGGAAAAAAAAAATTGTAGTGAACTTATTAATGTAGTAGATAATAAGAGTTAGTAGGAGGAATAGACAACGCGAAGGTCCCTGCTCCCTCGAACTCGGCGGCGGCAGACGCGCGCTGACTCACGCGGCCGCACGCTTCCGCCTGATAGCAAGGTCACCGGCCGCCGCGCACACAGGCGCCGTCGCACGCGCACATACACACACTCACACACACACGCGCGCGCCCGCGTGAAAGTAGTGAGAGTACAGACGCGCACAACTGTTTTCATATATTGCACGTCATTTTTGCTTTTCTACAATTCGCGTACAGAGTAAACATTATCGGTTTACAATGTTAACAAAACTACTCCCCTTTTTTTGTTAAACTCCTTGTTCTATTTTGAAATCATATAGAGACAAGTCTAATGACCCATGAGATAATTATTTCGGACCTAAAACATAAGCAATTTACAGAATGTATTGTTTGTATTTGTATCAAGTGTATGGGTCACTTGGCCTAGAATAAAAAAAAAATACTGCTACTACTGCAATACTTCTAGGGAATACACGGAGGTCTCTAGTTTAATTCCGGAGTTATATACAGAGTTTTTCAGTTGGGTTGAGTTGCTCCAGTGACAGATAAATTGAAGAGCAAGAAGTTAGCGTGGTACGGGCATGTAATGCGGAGGGATGAAGGACATATAACAAAGAAAGTAATGAAAATGAATGTGGATGGTTATAAGGGTAGAGGAAGACCGAAGAAAGTGCGGATGGATTGTGTAAAAGATGACATGTGTAAGAAGAGTGTGAATTCAGATATGACGGCTGATAGAAGGATACGGAAGAGAAGTACATACTGTGCCGATCCCACATAGCTGGGAAAAGGGCAGGAGGAAGATATAGAGTTTCTTCGAACTCTACTATCTAGCTATCTATCATGTAAATCTGCCGCAGTATCCATCATCACAGCCTTATATTCTTAACACCGTATAAAATCAGATCAACTGATGGTGTATTGTAGATGGAGAGAAGAAATTATAAAATTCGACGTGGTCTATCTGAAATGCAATTGCGGAATTGTATCAAGGCGATGACTAAATGCCAGGAGACCGTCAAAACAAGTCTATTTCCATTGACATAAAATTCGAGGTCGCGTACGCGATGTGCAGTTGAAGATAGAGCGAATTTTAAAAACTCATGCAAACATACTCCTCGCAAGATCATATAAATAAATTTAATTGTAGAAACTCTATAAAACCTTAATACATATCAATTTGATATATAAATATATTTATCATCATCATCAGCCGATAGACGTCCACTGCGGGACCCAGACTTCCCCCAAAGATCTCCACGTTTTTTGGGCCATTTCCGACCACGCTGGTCCAATGCAGGTTGGTAGGAGCCAAAGCCTCATTTCTGGATTGTCAGGGTGCACCACGAGCAAGTGTGGTTGGTTGGTTTAAGTCCCGTAATTTGTTGTGCGGGACCCCTTACACCCCTTATTATATATATTAAACGTCTATAATTAAAAGTATAGGAGAAATCATAGCTCAGTATATATGTACAGTCCTACGCTCTATATAACTCGATGAAACGCAAGTTAGCCGCTATCGACGTTGAGTCATAGACCAGAGACAGGAGATAGACCAGAGAGTCATAGTTATATCACAAGGATCCCGTCATGTTCCAAGAAGGATAGTTTTTAAGAGAAGACATCCAGTACGTTGTGTAACAGTTGAAATTTCTAATCAAGACTGATTCAAATAAGCTTCCATTTACAGCAATTAAGATGACCACGACCACTCTGTCAAGAGATACCAACGAAGAAGACAGTGATTAAGGAAAACCTGTTACTATATCTCATATCATTTTATTCATCTGGTTATTTCTTTGAAACTCTAAAAAGGTCTTTAAGTGGGTAGATATGTTGATCGGCACCGTTTGTATAAGTTTAATACATTTTTCTTTTCAACAGATATTCGGTTCACGTAATCAATAGATAATATATGCTAAGTAAACACAAGTTAACTTAACAGTTGAATGTTAAACCGAAGATTAAGTCTACTAGGTTGAATAAACTACCCCATCCTGCTCAGAACAGGCAATGAGACCCGTCCATTTCGTCATTCGTTTTGAATTGAAACGATAAACGTCTCTAGATGCAGTCTCCGTTAATGTATGTATATATGTTAAGAAAAAATTTATCACTATAACCTATTGATTAGTTATTAAAGTAGTTATTAAAAGCTAAACTCGCTCAGAGAAGAAAAAAGGATTTATATGTCAATTGATCATTTAGATCTCTATTGGTATAGCATTGCAGATGAAATCAGAAAATAATGTCATACTAATGTATATTCCTTTGTATACACTGATTTCGTACTCTTTTTTTTACATTTATTCAACGGAATTTAACTTCGTAAAAATCACTACAAAAAATACAAATATATGCTATTTCATAAGTTGATTAGTGAAATACTCAATTTCCAAACTCTTCATACTAATTGTAGTTACGTAGAGATTCGACTCTACGTAAATATACGTGCGCTATGTTTAAAGTAGTCTCTTTACTAAATAAACAAGTTTTCATTAAGTTTGTAACACTTTGAACACAGTTTTTAAGGAAACATTAAATTGAGATGGCAATTAATAGCGATGATGAAGACTTGAAATTTATTTTCTTCCTACTAGAGCTACAAAGTAAAACAAGGTAAGATTGATTGGAAAAATCGGTGCAGGTTGAACTAGGTGGACATATTTCGATCAAGTCGAAGATGTCTTAAAGAAAGGCCGGGTCAAGAGTACTCGCAACCGGCGAGCATTCATGAAGACGCTCATGAAAGTGGAGGAAGCGACAGAGCTGTACCAGGATCGTAGCAAGTGGAGAGAGGTGGTCTCTGCCTGCCCAACTGGGAACTAGGTCTGATGTATGTATGTATGTAGAGCTACAGAATACCAAATATTATAGTTATATATAATTGTTGTATATTATATTAGTTATACAATTTGAACAATGGGTAGTACAACTAAACTAATATTTGTGAAATAAAGGTGATCTGCTGATAAAAATTAGAAGGAATATAGAAGGTCAATACCAAGGATAATGATAATTCTATCACTTACTGACAAGTGTTCGAAGAGATAAAGTTTTCTGGTTCACGAATAAAAAATATATGAGAGAGAAAAAATTTTTTATACTATGATATAGTAAGTACCACTATATTTCTATATTATGATTAATGATATTCCAATATGTAACGGTTATTCGTTTTGTTTAGCTTGTATATCGTAAAGTTTTAGCTTTATAAACATTTTAAAATATCTAATAAATTCATATCACGAGAGATGTATCGCACCGAAATAAATTAAACCACTGATACGAGCTATTGATAAAACCACCAAGATATTGTGAAATATCACATATATAAACAATACGTTTATTTATTTACAAAACTATCTTTTGCCGTATACTATAGATAAAATGATGAATGTCGTTATACTATCCAATAACATTGTATAGTAACGTCCAATGTTTATAATAGAAGATAAAACTTAACAATTATGATAAAATAAATAATAATATAATATCACACGTTACAACTACGTAAAATATTAATTGATTAAGGATTCCTTTAAAGGTTAAGATCATGAAGAATCCGTCACTTTAGAACAGAAGCAGCTTTCGTTCTTTAGGATTCCAAGTCTCTCATCTCTTCTTCAAGACTCAACATTGGGAATCTAAAGCGGACTATTTATGTTATGTTTGAAAAGAATTATAAATAAAGAGTTAATACCAATACTACGGTAAACTTCATTAGTATAAATCTTTGTCTTTAACCATGTTTAATAATGTCATAATTGACTCAATATATTCTTCCTAAATATATAATATATTTATATAATACTATTTCCTTTAGGTCGTAACTCTTAAATATTAAAAACCATTCCCCTTTAATATGCCGTGTGTTAATGACAAAATAATTGCATTCGTTTACGATGAGGTACTTAATGTTGGTAAATTAAATTTAAATTGTAAAATAATGCGTCCTTAGCACTAAAAGGTAAAACAATCACATCACATGCATTTCCATGTAGAATAAATTGCGAAGATTATTCACCATGAAAACACGGTCGTGCCAAATTGAAGACGGCATTATGATAAGCGCATACCAAACTCGTAATGTTACTGTTTACCTTTAAACTACCGTTACTTCTATGGGTTCGGAATAATTTACGCACGACCGTAGATCACAATTCATGAATTCCGATATTTAAATTTATATATATAAAAACATTATAATAATATTTCATCATGAATGTAAATTAAAATAAAAGGAATTCTTTGTGATTTTCTACAGCGCCTTGTTGTTTTTATTTTATTTAGATTGAAAATATTTGTTATGAGAAAGCATTTTGAATAATACCACTTGATGACTCGATTGTGAACCCAAACAAACGTAGGGCGCGGAGTGAGAGGCGAGAGGCGGACGCGAGGGGGTGAGCACCCTTCGTCACGTGAGCAGCGACCTTCAGGCGGCGCACCGACCTTGAGCGGCGCTCGCCCCGCGCGCGGGTCAGAGGTGAATGTACGCCGTCCGCACTCTAAGCACCCCGCGCCCCGCCCCGCAGTCTTGTCGCGGTCCAGGACGCCTCCTAATGCCACTCACCTCGCTCCTTTCCACACCACCATGGCAGCACCTGGTCAGGCGCCACCGATCCTCGCCATCGCTCCGACCTCAATAGTCCTCCTGTCTCCGACAGGTACAGGGGCGACGCGGCACACCTTTCCCATAAAATATCATCGACAAGTTTATTGACATCAAATCTCCCGTGCAAAAGTTGCTGTTTTCTGATCCAGCAAACACATGCACTGTAAAAATTCTAATTGAGAAACACTATTTTTGCCAATTAAACGGAATGTTCACTCAAAAAATATCTTTTTAACTAGAAAAACATTGGTCACAAGCTCTGAACACGATAACAACTACACCATGTCCACTCACCTCCGCAAAACAAAGCGGAATAAAGTAAACGTTGGACTGACATCTCGTGAGGCTTAACGGCTGAACATTATTCCAATGCTCGACATCTATCGGCCAAAAAATGTATTACTTACATTATTTAAAAAACATTAATTAAAAAAGTATGAATAGTATTCTGACATTAAAAAAATATTAATAAACATAATAGAAAATTTTATTGGATGATTGTAGCATAAACAAAAACAGTCAATAGAAAAACGTAGAAAAGGACTATATAATCTGTGCCTCATTGTCAAATTTAAACTTAATGTCAAACAGTCTTAAACAGCTGTGTGTGGGATGTGTATTGTTTGTTTTACTTTTTAATAGAACGTTGTGGTTACGTATTTCATGTAAAATCAACTTTTGTTATTTTCAAGTATATATCGTATAAATCAAGTATGAAGTTACAATAAACTTTGGTTGTTTGGCTCTTACATTAACGTGATCTAAGTTGACTCATTAATTAAAGTAATTTTATTCGATCTCAAGGCCGTATCAATAATAGTAGTATTAGTGAACTATTATGTGAAATAACAAACATAATGGTTGAGGGTAATGAGCACGATTATGGAAGAAATTCCAGCAAAAATGTTCTTCTAAAGATTGTGATTTTGGGAGATGGTGGTGTAGGAAAATCGTGTTTAATGAGCAGATTCATCTCTAATCACTTTGACGACCACAACTTTCACACAATAGGTGTTGAATTTATGAATAAAACGACAGAAGTAAACGGAACACAATATACATTACAGGTAAGTTATAAATTACAAGAATAATTTCTAATTTTCACATTAAAAATTTTGTCCTCTCTTTATAGTTACAAAAAACTGTCTACGTTTTTCATAAATACTGTTTCTGTTTTATGTGTAAATGGCAAGTATTTTTTCATTATTTTGTATATTAAATTTAACATTAATAATGAAATTTGTAAATCATAAACAGTGGAACATGATCCTAAGAGTGAAATTTAAATTTAGTACTGTCAAAGTTATCTTATTATAATTTAGTTGATAGCTGTTAAAATTGGAATTTTTATAATCCTCTCATTAATAACAATTAATCAATTCAATGTAATTTTAAGTACAAATTCTCTTACTACACTAATCAGTGTATGGCATAACCTTGGTGCTTACCATTTTTGTCATGGTCTCCTTTATTTGAATGAAGGTACATTATCAAGGTATTTGTTTTATGGTATCCAAGGTAATGCTGCTCATTTAACATTGTTATATAAAAAAAGTATCATGAAAATTATGAATAACTAAATACTTGACTGACATTATTGTTTCATGCAATACATAACATAAATATTGTCACCATGAATGTAGCAAATACACTATTCACATTTTTTGTTTTCATTTTAGTATGTTGAAGTAATTTTATTACTATGTCAGATTTATCGAAGCCTAATATAACCTTTATAATAAGTAATTACATTTCGAGACTCTTATTATTTATAACTAATGTTAACCACATAGTACTATAAACGGCAACAACGATAAACTGATTGACTAAAAATATATTGTAATTTCTTTCCTCTGTTTCCTAAAACAAACTGATTCATTTGTCAACACCCATTTTTCTGAAGGACCCATTGTGCATAAATGATTATGCTGCAGAGATACCAGTTCCATCTTAGCTTACTTGGTAGAAAATAAGACATCATAAACATAGAGCAAATAGAAACAATCTGAAAAAAACCAATGTAAATAGTGTAAAGTAGTAATGAATATAGATATGGTGTTAATAATAATAAGAACAATTGAACTCTGAACATTAATATCCAGGTGAAACTGAAATTAACCATATTCATATATGTTAAACAATGATATCACAGAGTTTTTAGGTCCTAATAAAGTAATATGATGTGAACAAATGTGGTAAAGCTAATAAACCAAAATCGGTAAACAGTCTTGAGGCGACAGAGACGAAAAATTTTTAGTAGTAGTACACATGGTGTTAATTTAATTATGAAGATATTTATAGTATTTCCAGTAGCCAAGTAGTCAATACACATGAGGGTCACCAAGAATTTCATAGATCATTACGGAAAGTAATTCTTTAACAAATGGCGCCAGTAAAACTACATAAAACCGTAAAATGTCTCTCGTAATTAACAACTCGGAAAGTCGTTAATTTAGATTGCGTCATCAACTTCTAATAATCGAGCCATGGTCGGTTATAAACGTTGATAGTTAAACTAAACATGATAGCACTGCTCCTCCATGACTACATAAAAAATAAGGCATTCTTATGTTTTACAAAATGTCCATAGAGACGAGCGTAATAAATATGTAAAATAATATAATCCTCAATAATCGGAATAGCGCCGCGCGTTTGAATCCGATCTGATCGATCCGTAGAACTAAGGTCACCGACATAGCCCTAATGATTGCTAGACTTGAGCGGCAATGACAAACGGCAAATGGGCCAGAAAGCGCCTAGAAGAACCGGAAGACGTAGTGCCGGAGGACCCTCCACAAAATGGACCGACAATCTGGTGAAGGTGACGGCATACCGCTGGATGCGGGCAGCACAATACTCACTTGGAGATATATAAGGGAGGCATGTATCCAGCAGTTGATATCTATTAACTCATGATGCCCTGAATCCCATGGAGTCATATATTAGAGACATTATTTCAGTCCATGTATAGTTAAAGTTAAATTTAGACGCTGCAGTAGAGCTTCTGTCAGTTAGAAAGACATCAAGCTTGGATAAAAATTTTTTCATTCATTTAAGGAGAAAAAAAAAACTAATAAGTAGACTATACTATATAAGTAGTATATGACCTTTCTCATTACTTCACCATTCCACGTCCATTATATCAATTGGTTCTTATTCACTTAAGTAAACCCTCCGGCTTGTAAAGCTGTTCCATTACTTCCTGGAGTATTTGATTGTAAAAGAAAATAAGATATTTAATTTTTTTTTTAATCAATGAAACGATTAAATGAGTGAGACGTTTACCTGATGGACAGTGATACGGCCTGCCTATAACATCGCGGTGCTAGTAAGGATGTTACACACTTCACCACATTGCGCTCGTAATATAATAAGATTAATAATAATAAGATCATTGACACTCATGGACAGTCGCAGTACCAGTAGGTTTTTTTTTTTTTTTTTTCTTTTTTTTTTTTTTTGCGTTCCCCTGCGTATTTTGGGTCAGGGCCTATTTATGCAATCACTTAACATCTATTTTTCCTCCATACTCATCTTTCGTTCTCTCTTATCTTACTTTCCATATTTATCTTACATACTTCAGTTCTCAATCATTCTCCATTCCAATTCCTTCTTCCATACCTCCCGCTCATGAAGACCGTCGCCAAGTTGTGCCTGTAACAATCATCCGTTTGTCATTGTTTTCCTTCTTCTTCTCTTCTTCTCTTGTTCCTCCTTCTTTTTATTTTTAACTTATTATTCTACTTTTGCTTTTATTTATTTCTTTAGCATTTACATTTACTATTTATTTATTACATTATTTTCACTACTTATTTATTAATTTATATTATCATTTACTTGCTTACTTATCTTTACTATTTCTATTTATGACATCCAGTAGCACAATCTTACAATAGTTCAGGAATTTTTGGCGACTTTCGTCTTCACTCATCAGGGAGGCAATGGCTTCCTTGGTGAGCTGCCTGTTCAGCTCCACCTCCAATTCCATTCGTCTCCTGCTATACACGGGACAGGAAGTGACCAAGTGCTCCACGGTCTGGTCCACCGTTGGGTCACAAAGGCACGCGGGACTCTCCTTGAGTTTGAACCTGTAAAGGTACTCGGAGAATCCCCCGTGCCCAGTGAACATCTGGACCAGAACCGTGTCGAGCTCCAATCGGCAGTACCAGTAGGTTGCGGTTGTGTTGTAGACCTTTAAACTTCTCAGTATTACCGCCGTTATCAATATAATTTTTACACACCTCGAGTAGACCAGGGTGCGCGCACCACAGGTTGGGTATCGCTGATATAGATCAATAGATTATATTTTCATAATCGTTTTTCAGATATGGGATACAGCGGGTCAGGAGAGGTTCAAGTCGCTCCGCACTCCTTTCTACAGGGGCACCGACATCTGCATATTGGCTTATGCCATCGACGACAAAACATCCTTCAACAACATAAAGATGTGGCTCAACGAGTTCCTGCACTACGCGGGCGTTAAGAACGGAATAGAGAAGTTCCCGTTCATAGTCGTGGGGAACAAGGTTCGATTTACGAAATTCATAACTTTTTAATTTATACAAATACAACTATTGTATGTCAACATTAATCCTCCTTCTCCTTGAAAGAAAAAAATTAAATAAAAGAAGACAATAAGTAGTACGGTAAATAAATAAAGGACAAAGTAAAACGATGGTAATGGTGGTGGTGGTGGTAGTGTTAACATTAGGCTTCATCAAAACACAACAGTGGGGAACGAGTATCATCATCATCAGCCGATAGACCTCCACTGCTGGACATAGGCCTCCGAAGATACCAACATCGATCGATCCTTTGTTACCCGCATCCAACGGCTTACTGGGACCTTCAATCGTTTGTAGGGGTAAAGAGTATAAAAAAATTCTCATATGGAGATATTAATAAAAATATTGTAATGGCTGCAACCCCCAAAGTTTTAACATACATGCTGTGCTATAAATAATATTGTTAATAAATAATTACATTAAATGGATAAAAAAGTATAAGAAGAACGATGTGAGTCAATAACATATTGCCGTCTCGCTCTAACGCACACGAACCCGTATCTGAGTACACTTTCTGTTCGATCGCAGTCGACAATCATTCACTATTCCAAATTCAAATTTCTTTATAACTCTCTAATAGTAGAACGTGGACACGTGAGTGGTGGAATCATTACAAATGCGTTTGCTACCATCACATGCACTGGTGGTAGATCACTGTTGCCGGAGATTGTCCGGATGGGTACCACCGCCGCGACTGTTTCTATCGCCTAACAGTAGTGTGCGAACATTACTGTGTTCCGGTTTGAAGGGCGTTGTAGCTAGTATAATTACAGGGGTAACAACACTCGACATCGTATGTCTCAGGCAATATTTTTGTGGTCCAGCTGTCGACAGTTATGAAGTAGAACAATCTGTAAGACAATTAACCATCATTCCACCTCTGTTATATGGTTCCTTTGAATTTAAAAAAAAAAAAATTACTTATGACTTGCAATTTTTTATCTGTGATATAAATCGTTTAAATTTTGGTCTATGATATTTTTCATTAGTCAGACGTATCATCGAAGGACAGAGAAGTGCCTTTCGAGCAGTTGAGGCAGTGGTGCGAAGACAACAAGATAGGAACGTACATCGAGACATCGGCCAAAACTGACAGCAACGTTGTCGAAGCCTTCTCTATGGCGGTGCAGAGGTAAAAAAAAAACAAATATCACTTTCGACAATATTATTAAACAATACAGATTTTTTTATTTGTAAGAACAGACGTACGTTTTATTATTGTGCCTATTATTTATTATTTTTATATGGATTATTATTATTATTTTCATAAGTCAATGAAGGAATATTTCAACTGGTGGATAGTGATCACCGACACCCATGGACAGTCGCAATACCAGGCCTGTATTATATATATATTGCCATCTCGCTCTAACGCACACAAACCCGTATCTGCGTACACTTTCTGTTCGATCGCAGTCAACAATCGTTCACTATTCCAAATTCAAATTTCTTTATAACTCTCTAATGTATAGTGATGGTATATAGATATGGATACGAATATATATATATATATATATATATATATTCGTTGTTAAATATAATCCCCTCAAAATACACTAGCTCTTCAAACAATCTGGTAGGGAACCTTTCCTCGCTGGTTTCCGAACAATTATGGTTTAGTAACTTCTTAAAGTTCCTCTCTATTACTGGTGGTAATAACTTTTGTAACTGTTATATAGGGTGGCGCAAAAATAACCTTATAAAAAGTACCTTATAACACAGGTAATAAGGTACTTTTTATAAGGTTATTTTTGCGCCACCCTATATAACCAAAGTGTGCATATAATATTGTGATATTATCAGTTAAATAAAGAGCCGTCTTAATGTAATCTCATCATCGTTAGGTGCTGTCTTCAAACTGAAGTTTGGCTATCATATTAAGAAAATCAATTCGATCCTCAGCTATTCTGATCATAATCTGCTGCTGGTGATCAAGGCTTTCGCTAACAAGCAGAGGGTCAAGACTATTTTTTTTATCAATTAAGCTACTAGACGTTCACCTGATGGTAAGTGATACGCCTGCCCATACGGCAACGCGGGACTAGTTAAGATGATATATACTGGACCACATTGCGCTGGTCGCCTAAGACTACATGTTGAGTCTGGTTAACCCAGAAATTACTCTAGCTACAGCGCCTTTGAAACCGGAACACGGTAATATTTGCACACTACTGTTGACGGCAGAAATAGGCGCTGTGGTGGTACATACTTAGACGGTCTTCAGAAACAGAGACGTACTACCATCGGCCATATTTCAATCCGCACTTGGCGATTGGTAGACTTCACATGTCCACGAGTTCTAGTCCACTTCCTCGCGACGTTTTCCATAACCGGAAGTTCGAACTCAGTTAGGTGCCTCTTCAAGAAGAAGCATATATGACCGCCTTACAAACTGAGCTATAATGACTTTACTTTTAAGCAACATATATATATATATATATATATATAAATAGCATTATAATTCATCATCATCATCAGCCGATAGACGAGCACTGCTGGACATAAACCTCCATCAAAGACCTCCACATCGATCGGTCCTGCGGTGCCCGCATCCAGCAGCTACCTGCGACTTTCATTTGTATACGTCCACTGCTGGACATAGGCGCCTGCAAAGATCTCCACGTTTGTAGAGGCTCACATGGGAGGATTTGGGCCATTTCCCACCACGCTAGCCCAATGCGGGCTGGTGGGAATTTTATAATATAAACAGAGTGGGAAATTTATATTATATTTTATAAATATTTTTGCAACATTATGATAATTAAACAATTGAAAACGTGAGCGGTGGATTGTTCGTGTGATGTGCCAATGGAGTTGTGTAAGCATATCGAACATGGTCATACGTGGCCACAACACATCGCGCTCTTTGTTACCAGAAATTAAAAAAGTATTCGTGTAAATTAATATTTGTATGTATTCGCTGGAGTGTAAATCCCGCACAACTCATGAGACCCATGCCAAGCTCAACTGCTCGTGGTGCATACTAATCAACAAACGAGGATCTGGGCCCGCATGAATCCCTACCCGATTAAAAGACTCTCCCGTCTATCAGCTGATGATGATATGTTCGGTTCAGTGTCGGTCAATTTTTTTTTTTTTCCGTTTAAGGGGTCAGTCTCCGATCGCTATGCCATATGATGCGATATAACCTAAAAAAATTATTAAGCGTTATCATCTATTGTATTTATTACTATCTATTAATATTTTTAATAATACATAAATTTAATAATACGTTTGCATTTAAAATTTCTGTTTGGATACAGAGCATCAGGATTATTAAAAAAAATATATTACACAAGGACCACCTGATCAGCGAAAAAATTGTTGTAATATGAGAGATGTTACTAAATATATATTTCTTTGTGTCAATGTAAACAGATGGGCGGAGTTGGAGCATAAAGCCGAAAAGGAGCTGAGGATGCTGCATCATCCGGACACAGTAACCTTACAAGGTTCTAACGCAGTCTCAAGCCTCCGAGCGACCTGCTGCTCTCGCTTTAGCAGCGTATGAGAAATGTTCACACTGCAGACAGTTCGCAATCCTCTTAAGCTGACTAGTTTATGTGAATACCTGAACTCGATTCGAATATATCATACATCGATCGATTATTTTTATAAACGAAAATCGATTAGTCTTTAGTGTTTATTGGATCCTAGTTTCAATTCACATCACTAAAATAGCAGTAATATTATTTATTTTTTTCATTTCTTAATGAGCAAGGCAATGTATCTAAAGTCCATACATCCAAGTCTCATACATTATTCACTATTAATATATTTTTTTTAATTACATCTAAAGTAAGTACTTCCGTCCTCAACAGGCAGCGGCTTAAAATGTTTTCTTAATATAATTAGAGATTTTTAGAGAAAATAATTCTACTTCCCTTTACAATAATAATTTTAATCATAGAAATCAGAATTAAACACATTAGTGTAGTCAGGAGCTAAAGTTAAGACTAAGGCTAAAGCGAGCCTTAGGCAACATTATAATTATCTATTTTCCAGACAGGAAATATACTTTGCGTTTAATTGTTTGGTTCTATATTTAGGGCCCCAAAAACTACGGGCCCTACGCACATGTCTAGATTGTCTAGGCTTTAGTCCACCCATAAGTATAGTGCATGCAACAAAACATTTTAGCAAATAGCACTCCACACACACGAATATTAATTTTAACAATAAAAAAATTTTACCTTCTATTAAAAAAATTATCAAGTAGTATTCTGTAACAAATTACTGAAATTTTGTTTCAGTACTTGAATGTATTCCGTATTGTACTTCATTGGTTGTGATTTTTGTTTATATTTATTACACATTTGTGTACATGTTCACATAATTTCCGATATGTATATATCAGCAAATTTTGATCGTGTGTTAAACAAGTAAAAAAAATACGTTAGTTATAAAAGTTCTATCAACATTCCTAATAATTAACAAATTTATATGATTAGAGGTTAAGACATCAGATTTTTTAACACGTAGTATAATTAATACATTCCATGAAAACAATGAAAAGAAACATTAGATTTTTGGCAATGAAGCATTTGATAAATTGCGTTGATTTTTATAATATCTATTATACACTTGAGGTATTCAAACCATAAACATCAAATTTTGAAAATGCCAAACGTGTATTCATACATCGGCCTTCATCGTTTAAAGGCAGCTCGAGGTTCAACGGCAGTTAGTGAAATGACTGAGGTAATGAGGCTTAACATATAACTTTAAGCAATGCCTGCGTTGTCCTGTGTAAACATCTTACCTATTGCTTACAAGCCTAACTACTCCAACTTATATTTGTTGATTAAAAAAATACTAACATTATTTTAGAAAACACTAATCATTAAATGTTAAGTTGCTTAAAATTATATTTAACTAACAACGGATAAAGGTTTGTGCTTATCTTTTTATTAATATATATTTCGTTGCCCAGCTTAATGTATCAAAGGTTACCGAACATACCAAAGATGTATTTATCGCTATTATACATTCGTTGTTAAAACTATACTTTATTTTGAATGTTATAATTTTCAACTGAAATTAAAATATACGCAAGCATATAAACATCGTTACTTAGTTAGCTATAGCTAAGAATACACAGATTTAATGTGTAAAGGTATTTTATTTTGGGATATTGTAAGTACTTATTACTTGTAAAATATTTCATCAGACAGGCTCACGTGTAAAGATAACAAATTATAATGCTAGATATTTTAATCTCTTCCTCACCAAGTGCCTGATTTTATAGTAAATAGAAATTCATGTTATCACTTTTTATTATTGGCACCACAATAACGATCGTGTGTCCTTTCAAATAAAAACTAAACAAAATCTGTCAAACTGCTTTGGAGGTAAAATTGACAGATAGAAATAAAAACACAAGCATGCGTGTTACTCTTAAACAACTCCTGTTTTTGATTGCGTGGTTAAAGTAAGATATTAAAAAAAAACGTTTTTACACTCATCATGTGCAACAGTAAAAAGTATTTTTATTTATTCATTATATTTCTAAAAGTACAAGACATTATGAATATTCATAATCAAAAGGGCATTGGATATTAAAAATATAAGTTTTCAACATAAATATAATATAGTAGATGAAGCATTTTAAAGATTATAGAAAATAATAGTTATATTCATAACAAACGATTGTTACGGTTTTTTAAAATGTAGATTGATAACTATTACATAATTTTCAAAATCGATCCCTAGGTTAGATGCCAGAAGGTTCATTTTAATATTCGTAATGCTATTACTTAGGCGACACGTGAAACTAGTAAATTTCGTATCTCCACACTGTGATCTTATTGTGTGACCTGTTCAGGGGACCAGAGTTAAATTAATTCTCCTTGAGGCACCTCAGTAGGCGATAACAAATGTGTTACAACTTTATACATTGTAAACAGAACATTAATTGTTTTACAAACGCTTTATATTTTTAAATGAAATAAAGATTTTATGAACGATGTTTGGTTTTTCATTGTATGTTCTATGGGGAAATGGTAAATAGCTATTTTTATATAACTTTTCTTTTCAACGAAGGAACGAGCGGGACGTTCGTCTGATGGTGATACGCCTGCCCATAACGTGGCTTTAAGATGATATACACTCGATACATTGAGCACTTCGCCTTGAAACATAAGTTATTGTCTCGTTACTCCTTTCACTGGATACAACGCCCTTCAAACCGGAACACAGTAAAATTTGCATACTACTGTTTGGCGGCAGATATAGGCTTTACGGTGGTACCTAATTAAATGCTCTCCGGAAACAAAGGCCTATTGCCAGAGCCAAAAATCGCCATTGTTTTCTTTCCTTTGCCATTACGGGTGGATTGGGTAGCTGTGCCTGATCACCCATCATAAAGATATGAATACCTACTTGTCCGATGAATGACACGGTTGTCCCATTCAGCTTACTCCAAGAGGATTGCATGACCAATGATTACCATTACCACATACGTCTATATATATCAATTATACGTTTACCATCATTAGTGCACTTTCATCTTTAAATGCACCATATCGTCCACTTTACATCGGATGAAGTTGTGCAACTCGACGTGGAGCTCTGGCTTTCGAAGGTATAAGAAGTCATACACAGCCACCATTACACATAAAGAAAAACTGTAAACTTATGAAAAATAAACGAACTGACGGGACCTATTATTTGATTATATCGATATCGTGCTAGCGCGGTGTAAACAGGAATTAATATTAGTTTACTAACTTAAGCAAGCAATATAAACGAAAAGAAAACCACAAGATTTCTCTTCCACAAATTTATTCGACATAAATACAATAAACACATTAATTCTACATATATAACGTATAATTATTAAAAGCTAAACATAATATTGATATTATGTTTAGCTTGATTGTTTATTGTTGTTACGGTGAAGTAACAACCGCATAATATTATAATATATAATAATAGCATAATATATTCGAAATACAATACAAGCTATTGCTATAGTAACGTAATTTTTTTTTTATTCGAAATTAATTTTATTTTAAATCTAACATGAAATCGTTTGTCCATTTTAAATAATAAATATTTTGTTAATTTATTCTTAAGTCGTCATTAAACATATTTATTTGACAAAAGTAAATGTGACAATTTTATCCGATATTAATTTTGCCTATAAGTGAAAAGTTTAGCGATACATATATATAGATATATCTATATATACATTATTTATTATGCGTTGTAACTACATGCAAGCGTAATAAATATATAAACAAAAAAAAACTTAATTCTATGATATTCGAGTTAACCCCAGTAAATCTATAGAGGTGAATAAATAAAATAAAGAGCCCGTTTAAGGTTCCCACTACTACTTGTCTGATAAGTTATCCGCAAAAGCTGAAGCTTTTAGAATATACCAGTTTCCTCACGACCTTGGAAGCGCGGTGAGGATTGAATCGGCTCTTCAAGGCAATCACCTTTTCATATCCAAGTTGTAACGTTTATGCTAAACATGACCTGCGACAATATTATAAAGTGTATATAATATAATAACAAGAAAACTCTTGTAGTCTCATCTGGCTACAATCGTCTAATATGATTATACCGATTGGAATAAGGAAAATTGAACTAATATGAAATATATTAATTAGGTTAGTACCATAGACTATAGAGCAGACAATTTGATGCAATATGATCGATATAAGGACTACAATGGACTAACACTTCACCTAAATTTCACACATTGTTAAGTGACGATGTCGGTGACAGATAGTGAAGTGTGCTCGTGAAGAATCCAGCTTTATTATCGACAGTTGGAACTCGTCATCTTCATGGCGACAGAATAACAATATGATAGTAGTGGTCAGCTAGGCGAGTTGGGAGAAACCGTACAAGCATACAAACTGCATGTTCAGAATTGAAGTGGAGACCTCCATATTACAAAGCCAGTAAGTGTCTGCTCTATGGAGGCTGTTAAATATTAATACGTACTTTTTACATGTAGGCGGTTATGAGCTATGCTTTACTTTTCACAACCAAGAATTATTAAAAATATGGTTATTGTTATTTGTAATTTTCAGATTTCTAAATAATATTTGTCTTATCAAATTATATTTTTTGGCACATAATTTTTTTTTTCCATGTTTCAAATGTTAATATTATTTTCAAACCTAGACCAATGATGACACTGCAATATTTAATAAGTGATTTAGACAATAATAAACAGCCTTCTTGTTATTCCCGCTACTGAGACATAATGCCTTCCTCTCGCAAAGAAAGTCGAGGTAATTTATTAATTACTGGCCAAGTGCAGCTTGCTGGATGATACAATGTCCACAAAAACTGTTCTTGAAACATGTATGTTACGTAATGATCTCTTCCTCCACTGGAAATTCAAGCTTTATGGAGATGGAACCTGCACCGCTTCGAGATTACTTACAAGTAACTTATAATTGATAAACTATTCAACACACATACAATGGCATTGGTAATTGAGGTTCCGAAGTATTCAGTACGTTTCCGTCAAAAGGTTTTCATAATTTCGGCTATAGTTATACTACCTGTGATTATTTTTATCTCTCATATTGTTTGTGACAATCTGAAAATTATAAGAAAACATGCAATGAATAGTTTTATTCTTTGCATGTACTATTTATGTGATAAAATGCGTTCATTAAATCATTATACATTTACTTATAGTGGCTTCCTGGTCTTCACAAGCTCCTTGCTGATGTTCCATAACTTGGTTTCTTCCTCTTTATTAAATGGATATAATGATTCATATTCTGCACAGTCCTTATAGGACTTTCCAGATCGGCCCTCAATGCCGTAGTCAGTCGCACAGTACACCACAGTCTCCGAGCCCTGCAATTTGTTAAAACTATATTTGTATGCAAGGAATATACCCATCAATAAATTATATTCTCAATACCATGATGAACTAATGTGATAAGAACATACCTACAAAGGAATCTCTTTTGTTATATATAATTTGCAAATAAGGGAGAGATGATAGAAGAAAGTGATGGGAGGAGCGAAGAAGTGGAAAGTAAAGCAATAGTTGAAATGTAAAAATAAAAGTAATATAAAGAAAGAAAAATAAGTAAATATAATGAAAGAGTGAAGTGTGATTATCAAATAGATTCTCATTTTATCATCATTATCACCCGACAAGTGTTCAGTATTGGACATGAGCCTCTCCTAAAGATCCCTATATGGACCGATTATGCACTACCCGCATTGCTGGGCACCAGGAGCTGCCGTTTGTGGGGGTTCATATGGAGAGATTTGGGTCATTTCCCACCACCCTGGTCAATGAGGCTTGGTGGAAGCCAGAGCCTTGTTTGTTGCACGACATGCAGGTGAGGTGGGCTTAGATCAGGTGAGTTGTTGTACAGGATCCTTTACATCACTTTTTATATATATAAATTAGTATTGTATAATACATACTCTGTTCAGCATTTCTATATCAAGAATGACGGTAGATGTCCACTGTTTGACATAGGCCTCTCGCGAAGATCTCCACATCAACATACAATAGAATAATTTATGATAACAGATTTGTAAAAGATATTAAAGGGTCTGACCTGTTTAGCTGACTTCATATACATTAACGCAATTGGAGCCATTAATATGTAATGGTACCACCTCACAGAATTCCTGAAAAAATTGCTGTTTATAAAAAGTAAATAATATATGATAATGTGAAGAAACAAATAACTTATAGATATAACATTATACCTGAAAAGATTTGTGTAGCAGAAACCTGGAAAGCATGCATACACATCAACTCCCGAATCCCTCAACCTATCAGCCAGTGCTCTAACAAAGTATACATTCATTAATTTTGAATTTGAATAACCAACGTTATGTCTCTGACTTGTTTGTCCTTTCTTCGTTCTCTTGATTTCAGACTTTAGATTTAAATCATTGAAATTGATTTTCCCCTTTTCAAGTAGAGTGGATGATAGAACAACAATCCTGTAAAAAATTTTATAATTATTTTTTTAAACTTTGTAAAACAATAAATGCTGATAACTGTTTTTATAATTCATATAAATATAAATTCATTAAAATAATAGGAAAATATATGTTGTTTACAAAGTACAAAGGTTACTTTACTTAGTCACCTGTTTAACATAATAATTTATTTCATAACATACTTTTATTACTGTTTACTAAATACAATAACCATGTACACAAGGTGTTCGTTCAACAGCAAGCAAAAACAATATTCATATACAATCCCTTTGATGCAATTGTGAGTATTTTGTATATGTTTTAAATGATAAAACCTTAAAATAAAATTAAGATATAGTTCTAGTGTATGTGTGAACTTATCAAACAAAATTAGATTTTAGTTCACACATATACATGACTAATAAGTATTTCCAACAAATAAAAGTGTATATATCATACAACAACAAATTACTGTGTTAATTACACACATTTCATTAATCAATATTTCAATCAAATAACATCATGCCAATATATCTATAATTATGCAAGATAAACCCAGTGATTTGGATAAATGTATATAAACTTAAATAAATGCACTGTCACATAAAAATATACCTGCTTGGTGCAGCTCGTTTTAATTGATCCATTAAAAGATGTGTCAGATAAAAAGGCCCCAGATGATTTACTCCAAAATGTATTTCAAATCCTTCTTTAGTTTTCACATCTTTGCTCAATGGAATAAGAACACCAGCATTATTTATTAAAACATCTATTTTGTCAAAGCCAGTTTTGATAAGTTCAACAAAATTTTCTATCGATTCAAATGAAGCTAGATCCAACTGCATTGGTATCTGTAAATATACAAAATAACAGGCATTTAAATATTTAAAACTGATAAAAGCATATAGATGGAACACAAACTATACAGGTACAGTAATATTCGAAACAAGAAAAAAATTCTTACCAGTTCTCCTCCAGTAGGTTGAACTTTTCGAATATCAATAATCGCCTCCTTTGCTTTAGCAATATCCCGGCAAGCAAAAATTACCCTAGCCTTTCGTCTAACTAATGTCTTCGCAGTTTCCAGCCCTATTCCGCTATTTGCTCCAGTAATAAGAAAGGTTTTGCCTCTCAAACATGCATCCGATAAGCATATTCCCCATTTTCGCGATCGCCACTTACGGATAAAACCAATTGCAACCAATACAGATATCGGCACTGCTGCGTAAATTGCGTGAGCCGGAATCATCATTATAAATAAACTTGGAGTTTACTATTTTTCCCGCTTATATTCTAATTACAAAACTACTACGTAACATCAACAGAGGAAGAATGATATGAATCTGTACTTCGACCAGACAAACCGTAAAATATTGGCTGACATAGACGTCAGACGTCAAACAAAAGGTCGCAACAAGAGTTCGATCAATAACTGTTTCGTAGCATACATGAAAACTATGCTATATTTTTTTTATAGATTATTGAACCAAGAATATGCTTATGTGTTTGTTATAGTAATATAAACTTACACTTTACTTGGTAATACGTATTTTAGGCGCCGGAATGAAAAGATTAAGAATAGATACACGTCTTGCGTTCTGATGTAACGGTTGTGCAAAAATACCTCAACTGTATTGGGAAATTTAAGAATAAACTATTACATTTTTGATTTTCATATTTAATAAATTGTGATAATATCTCAAACATTTTACTACAGTATTTCTATAAATATTGATTTAAAGTAAGGTGATTACTAATAATTTTTATTTACAGAAGACGGAAATCAGTATTATTAACATTAACTTTAGATCTCAAAACATTAGATGGCACTTTATCCTTTATAAATCGTAAATCAAACGGCAATAATTTTTTTTTCCTATGTAAAATAATAAATTTCGTTATAAATAAACCTCTTAGAAGTAAGAGATTGCTTTACTGTTTTTCAGATATTCGGTGTTTAAGGTAAAAGAAAAAAACAATGTTTAATAAGAGGGTTTTTATTTGAAATACATCATGAGGGATAACTAGACACTATAAAAAAATCTTTATTCCAGACTATGAAAACAATTGATATGGTAACATGATTCACAAATATGTATTAAATATAAATTTTAGGTTAACTTTGAAATTTTATTACATACTGTAGGTCTAATTGAGTAATTTCATATATAAATAAATTAGTCTCATTTTGCTGGTGTTGAGAAATTCGTAAAGGATTTTCGCATGGACAAAATTAGTTATGTACAAAATTCTGTTCGCAGATTTAGTTCGTTCATATAACTAATTCCATTAATTTATTCTGAATTACATGTTGCCACTGATGTCTTTAACTCTCTATTTTAAAAGCACTCGAATGTGAAACAAACGGTTAAAGAATGATCACAGCAACGTTATTTTACTATTGCACTAATCTCGGCATATTATATAAGTTACAAAGTTTTGATTACATTTAACTGCAGAATTATTTAAACATTAAATACATTTATTACAAAGAGTAAGAACATCTATGGATTTAATATAACAATAAATAAAATGTATTTATTAATGAAATAACATAAATACTATTGTGAATGTATTTTATTTTGTAGTTCGCATTAAATAAATATTTCTAAATTTCTTTATCTATGGTATATAGATTATTAAAGGAACAGTATTGACTAATTAAACATTCAATAGCTTTGTTATATATTAATTGTTATCAATTAAAACGTAAGTATAAATTCTGTTAATAAAATGCGTTACACCAGATAAGCTAAATATATTTATCTTTTGACAACCATTATTGGTATTTTAAATAAAACAAAGTTTTAATAGTAATATAATTACATACGTTTTATAATAACTCAGAGTAAACGATTATTGGGGATAGATCTCTGTTGCCGGAAACCGTCGAGGTAGGTACCACCACAGCGCCTATTTCTGCCTCCAAACAGCGGTGTGAAAACATTACTGTGTTCCGATTTGAAAGGCGCTGTAGGTACATACGTGTGCTAAACGTAACTAAAAGCTTTAGTTGAAATGAGCTTTTTTGAACCCCACAACTAACGATTCGAATGCGTCACTTTTGGATTTATGATTATTGATGATTTTATTTTATCTTAATTTAATTCATAAACAATTGGCACCATTGGTATTTATAAAAAATAGCAAATTTTTGTGCCGCTTCTTTCGGTGATTTTATGGAATGTAATTGCATTGAGGCGTCTGTTTTAAAAGCACTGAATTTAGCCTTTTTGACGATGAAAAAAGTATAGAAATTTATTGAGACCTTACCATTTTAATATTCATTACAACAGGCAACATTACAGGAAGTCTGTTAGACATAGACAACCAATACCAAACTTGCTTGTTCTCATAAATATTTTAAATATCAAATATACGAATACATTTAAATTAGTATCAATTATGAATAATAGTAATATAAAATTCTCATTTTATTATCAAATCAAAAATCTTTATATATATTTTAAATATTTTATGTACGGCTTCAACATAAATCTCAAGATCTATAAATTATTATATAGATTTATATTGTTCAAACATTTAGTTGTAAATTATAAAAGGAAAAAAATTAACAATTAATATGTGATATAAATATTTAAGAGTTATTTCTAAACCTCAAATTCGCCGATAAAAAATTACAAAATTACAATTGTTTATACAACACCCGTTGTTGATTCAACAATTTGATGAATCATAACTATATATTTATATATATAAAGCTTATTTTGTTAAAAAATTATATAAATATAACAATAGAAGAAAAAAAGTATTTCTGAAGACTAAATAAACTATATGGAAATAATTATATGTCTTATGTGATATATAATGGACAACTATAGTTTATAAACAAAGCTAAACATTGACATGGAATGTCTGACAATAAGATCACTTTTATATACTTATATGTTGTTTATATATTACTATATAAAGAGTAGGTATACACCGTTTCATACATTTATTTACAAGAACATTCAATATTAAAGGAGATTCAATATGATAGATCCAGGAAGTAAATATTTAAGCAATACATTTATAGAAAACTATGGAATTACCAAAAAATATTATGAAATGACAACATTATCAGCCAATTACCATCTAGAGATGAAGAAAGCTTATTTTATCATCTCGCAAGCCTCATTATAAGCAAAATAGCATATTCAAATATCGTGTAATTATTTATTATGTACTTTGCTTAACGTTACAAAGATACCTCACATAGGAGTTGATAGCTGATGCCGCGATCGGTCCAAACCAACGTCCACCGTCACAACCTTACCATCAACAGGTGTACCACTGTCAGCGTCGCTGTCCGGCATGATTACACACATAAAAGATTTCCCGCTTGTCACGTCTCTGGGGTACATCGTCATTGGAATGAACCTCTCACTCGTGCCGTCCACATACGCCGCAAGTCGGGAGTATACTTCCGGAAAATGTTTCTTCAGCATGACGCCTCTGCTTTCCAATTCGCTTATTATATTTTTAAAGCATATTTCTCTAAACTTATGCGCAGTAGCAGCATTCTTCTCACCGGCATAGCTGAGCTTTGATGTCAGGATAAGTGTTTCCCGGTCTTCAGGAGTTCCTTTACTGTCACGTCTGTGACGCTTTCGGTTCTGCTCTTGTATCGCTGCGGTGACGATTTTACTTAGACGTAACTTCGCACACCTGGACACCATCTGTCGCTCCCATTTCACCGCTCCCTTAGTCGGTACCTCGCTTATTACGCAAACGGCCACATAAAGGATCACTCTAGTTTCGGGGTTATACGATTTACACAGTTTCACCACTTCCGTGTATAACTCAACGCCCATTTCATTCGGTTGCAGCGAGATCCATTTCACGTATTCAGGTTCACTGAGATACTGATAGCCGTGGGTCGTGAACTTCTCTGCTGCTTCAGGACTCGTGAAGAATATTTTAACAACGCCTCTGCCTTGGGCCAGATATCCTCTATGGGCGATAGTGCTGATTTGGTACAGGGAGCTCGCATCCTCTTTCGCAGCAGATATAATTTGTCTGCACAGAGCGCTCGCACGAGAATGTAAGCATACTTTTCTATGTTTCTCCCAATGTGCTCTTCGGCAGTCCTTGGAGCAATACATCGTTGTGCAGTTATGGCAAGACTTGTAATGTCGCTTTGCGTCCGCCAGCGGAGCACGGGAAGGGCATTTCGGGTATTTGCACTTGACAAATGATTCGTCCGTGCTGTTTTCTGTTTGCAAAGAAAGTAGAGAGGCACGGGAGTCGTGTTGGGTTATAGGAGGTTCTGTGGAGCGCAAGGTTGCGGCGTCGAGGCTCGTCCGCCGGTCTAGAGAGGCGCTGGTGTGAGTGAAGGGTTCACTCTTCCTTCGAGAGTGTTCGCCCTGCGCTGACCGCGAACGTCTCGATTCTTGCATTGCGGTAGTATTATCAACTGTTTCCTTGCCTGCAAAAACCGGATAATTAATATTGCATATTATTTAATTACCTTTTCCTTTGTACATAAAACATTGAAAGACTCAGGACCATTAAGCGTAACTAAAAGATACAATAATTTCATAAGCCGATCATGCTTAGGGGGCCCATACGAAGTGTATTCTTACCTGAAACCGTGCGCACATGAAAAATGAATAGATTTTATTTTAAAATCATCCCTTTATATAAATGCCAATGATAAAGTATCAGTAAATTTGGGAGTACAGTAGGTGCAGCGTGTAGGAGACAGATTTAAAAAAATTGGAACGGCTCAGACTTACATATCATTCCTACCTTGTCGATCGTTATCGGGACTGGGATCAGTGATGGAGCTCGGCTCCTCACTGGGGGTGCTGATGTATCGGGACGCTGCCGATGCACTGCTGTGACCACTACTAGCCAGCTGTTCATATCGTGGACTCTGAAGAAGAAGCGTTAAACGAGCCTATGGGTTCAGGCTTACTACATTTATTACCTTACCCTGGCATTTTACAAACTAAATAGCATATTTAATAGATTACAGAAATGGATTACGTCATGACTGTGTGTCTGTTATTAAATTTACTTGAACGTTTTACCTTTCCGCCCATTAGGTAATAAGGACTCTTTCTAGGACTGGGCTGCGGTGTAGGTATTCTCGCGGGTTGCGAAGGTAAGCCCAATAATGAATCCAAGACGTCTTCTAAAGTGGTAGAGCCTGGTGACGGCTTTGTTGTTCCAAAGTTCAATGGGCGTTGGGAATCTTGCCAGTCTGGAAATAGGCACTATTCATTTATATGTTGATTATCTTGATGTAAATATTGAATACACACAGATGGAAAAGGTGTAATTGTTAAAAAAAAAATGATTAAGGGTGAATACCCTTAATTATTATTTTTATGTAAGGTAATCGAAATAAATATTTTTTTTATATTATAAATAAATTTTAAGTTGACCTTTTATCATATTTATTCAATTCACAAAATAACTTATTATTATTTTGTAAAATATTTTCTTAACTGATTATTTTTATGTATGGCAAAGTTAATGTAGATAAAAGTTAAATGATTTGTTTAAAACAATCAAATTTATTAGTGTTTTAAAGAGATATTTAAGCATTTTGAATATCATCACCACTTAATATCTGAGGTATCAAGCACTAGTCTATAGCTAATAATGAAACAGCATGAAATATTTTAAACAAAGCAATTAATTATTTAACAATTAGTTATAGGAAAAGATGAGATAATAATGAATTAAGATAGTTAAATTTTTACTAAAAAAATTGTGAATAATAAATTTTATTTTACTATTTGATTTCTAGCTAAATTGTCTAGTAAAAAATATATTGTTACTTACCAGTAATGATGATCTTCATTTAAATTTATGTGACACAAAAAAATAATTTTGTCTTTGTACTTCACCATGTTTAGACCAAGCATAAAACAAAAGGACAATATCCCTTCTGTGTGTGAAACATTTTAGTAAAAAAACATTAAATATTAGACACCACAGAAACAAAAATAAAACAAAAATGTAAAATAAAACTGAATATATTCAAATAATCGGTATAATTATGATGTAACTAAAAATTACATTGATTTAAATTATAGAATGATTAACACTGTTAACATGTAAACAGAAGGAAAGAAAATACTCTTCTCACATATAAAGGTACCGAGATTCTCTAAATATAACACTATCTCTATTTATAAAAATTACATTTTAGGTACTATTCAAACAACAGTCATAAATGTGCATGTAGCCTATTGTTATAAATTTAGAGAGCTACAAAACACTTGTTAACAATAATAATAGTGATTTGTTTATAGAGATGCCTTTCTGAAGTATGGGAAGCCACTTCACCGGGATTGCCTTTGCTTTACATCGACAGGAGGCTGTCTCTTGGACTCATGTGTATACAGTAGGCAATACGAGCTGCCAGTGAGAGGCTTTGTTAAGCAAATTTCGTTAATTTCGGTTATATTCCATCGGCGGTGCGAATATCATAGCGCAAAACAAAAATTTCTAACCTAATCAGAACCTGTATAATTTACTTAGAGACCTAATAAGGACCTCAAACATAAATTACGAGGTGATTTAAGTAGAAGGAACTTAAATATTTTTTAGACTTCAGTCTGAATGTCACTTCTCACCACCACTGCTAGTTATGGTTCTGATAACTGTTGCCTTTAATTAATTAATTAATTAATGCTTAAGGCAATTTCTAATATTTGTGACAAAATATTGGAGTACATTAATTAATATCGAAACATTGTAAAATATTTTTAAAGATTGTTCTAAAAATCATATAAGTAGGTAACAGGTTTATTAGCACCTAAAATAAAATATAGCAACATGATAAATTATTTACAAATCTATGTATTATTTACTATCATACACAACTAAATTCTACAGATTTGCATTTGAACAAACACAAAAAATAAAATAATTTACGCTGTACATTGAGTCATTGAATAAAATATTAAAATCTAGAATTTTATCATTTCTCATTTGATTATTATTGCAAATATGGCAATACAATCGTGAAACGAATTAAATCATCTGAAAAAACCATGGTGTGTTTTATTGTTCAGTTAAGTTACGATATGTTTTTCTTTTATGATAATGCATAAACGTGTTCATATAACTCGTACACAAAATATTGTCATTATAATCGTAAAGTATCATAACATTGCATTTACTTATTTATCTCTAAATGTATGTTAAAATTATAGATAAATATTTTGGCGGGTTTCTCAATGTCACGCTAATAATTGTACTAGTAACGTTACCACATTACAAAGGGAAAAAAAACTGTGAAATATGTTTTAATGCATTAATGAATCGTGTATTAAGCGACAACGGAAATTCAAGCCACTACAAGCCGGTGCCGTGTCTCGTCACAATGCAAATATAACACTTGTACACAACAAACGGATTTTTTTTTTATCGAAAAAGTGCAAATAGTTAACACATCACGTGACAATGGTCCTGAGTCTCAAACAGTCTATGAAGCTCGATTACACAGAAATAAAAATTTTGGCAGTCCGTTCGGTGTTGCAACAACTAAAAAAAAGTCAAACAGCACAAAAATTAACTCGCAAGAGTATTACCATAACATAAAATTATTACACTGCAGATTTGGATTTGTTAAATGCAATCATTTATTAAGGTTTTAAAAAAAAAATTATTGCAATTTGTAAAAGAAATGCCATACAACCGTGTGTTTTTTTTTTCAATTACTGAATGATTGTATGTTTCGTAACTGTTGTTTTAGTTCGGAATGTGTTCGCGCGGTACAGATCTAAGCCTGCAGTGTATGTGCTCTCGTGGTCACGCTCGCTCACCAGGCGCGGCGCGGTTTTCAAGGCGGAGAGAGGACGGCGGGCGCGGGTGCGGAGGCGGCAGCGATTCCGTCACAACTAATGGCGTCTGAGGCGATTCTAACGGTTTCGTACCTGGAAGTTAAAAAATATCTCATTTGATTATTATTATTAAAAGCAAACTGCTACAACTGCCTATAATTTTATAGTTTAATCTTTTAATTAAAAACATATTAAAGAGTAATAGGCTAATAAATACTGTATAACAATTAAATTGTTGGCAGTTATAAAATATTCATTACGGTATTTTTAACTGCAAATGACGTCCTCTTTAACGAGTAACTGTAGGTTTTAAAATAGTCTGATGGCGAAAACTCCAAACTACATAAAAAAAAAAAATAATGTTTCAGATAGTTTGCGGATTTTGATCACAAAAATTTACATACCAACAAATGAACTTTCGAGCCAATACAGTTTCTGGCTGGACCGAGGGGAAGATTGACGGTCCAGATCACCGTTAGCCGGTTCGAGGCCTGACACATAGTGAACGATGGCTGACGTCACTTCTTTAATAGACGATTGAATTTCCTCTGAAGCTTTGGTCGAAGCGGAAGACTGCTGCAGTAGAGACGAAGCTAGCCTAAAATATCAGAATATTAAATTTAAGTTATTTCATAATAATTATTATTAATTCTGTTTTCGTTATCAAATAAATTGTATGTATTTTATATATCTGAGTATGTCGTCCTCGAGTCGTCATGTGTGGGTTATATATGAAATGGAATAAAAAAATAAACAATTTTGATAATATGGAAACTCACAAAATCTCTTCATAATAGTAGCTCAAACAGTAATAATTTCGAAGAGTTTTCTTTTTTAATAAAAATTTAATAATGAGTAGAAAATGCTTCTGCAAGTAAGGGATACGCTTGACCATAAAAAAAATCCTAGAGGTAGACAAATTTACTACTAATTACGAGTATGTGCAGTCTTGTATTTACCGTTCATGTGGTGTTCGTGGCGTGGTATTCAGCCGCTCCTGGCTGCGCCAGCCAAGGTACGGCTGACGTGCGCTGAACGAGGAGCGAGCGGACGGCGAGCACAGCGGGCTGCCGCCGCGGATGCTGCTGCGGGTCGACGAGCATGGAGAGGTCTGCGAGAGGTCGTATTTATTAGAGACAATTACAAGACGAAATTATGGGTACCAACATATTTAGTACACTTTAATGCAACATCAAGAAGTCTTATTGAGCCCACTTTTAAATAAAAGTATAATAATACTAAGGTCCGACGGAGATTGAATGAACAGCGGCATTGACATGTCCAGAAATTGTCCTTCAAAGAATAAAGAAATAAAGGGCCCTAGATACAATTATGAGTACAATATATAAATCTACATCTTTAAAAAAGACCAATATGTTTATTCTACTGCAAAATGACGTCACTGAGTCTACAAAATAAAAATTAGCTCACAGTATGATAACCTCAAAAATGCCCTGAATGTTTGGCAATTTGAAACTGTATGTTAACAATTGCCAAAGAGATCTTGTTGAGCAGTAAAGTTAAAATGTCCTACTTGGTTGGAATTGAGGCGGCTGGTGGACCACCTGCCGAAGCTTGTGGTGTGCGGGGACAGTTGTGGCGGCGGTGGCTGAGCGTTGGCCCCGAGGCTACCGAGCGAAGTGGTCTTAGAGTTGAGACCGCCCCAACGCGCCGCTGACGATGCGTCGGAGAGCCGTTTGCGCAGCAGGAAACCTTCGCGGGCGGCTGGTGCGTTTTTGTACCTGAAGAAAGGAAACATAATTAGATATATTGTTAGAATTTACTACTTCTATTCATCATCATCAGTCGATAAAAGCTAATCCTATAAAACGATATTCTTCTTCTTAATGCCTCTCCATTGATTGAGTACTCGAGGTATATGAAATATTTGTTCAGCATTTATTTACTGCTGGTAGGTCTCTGTTGCCGGAGAGCGTCTAGGTAGGTACCACCGCAATGCCTATTGCAGCCGACAACCAGTAGTGAGCAAATATTACTGTGTTCCGGTTTTAAAGGGGTTGTTGCTAGTGTAATTACTGGTGTATCGAGATTCAACATCTTAGGTCTCAGGCGACGAGCGCATTGTGGTGCAGTATGTCCATTCTCACTAGCGTCACGTTGTTGTGGGTGGGCGTTTCACTTACCATCAGGTGAACGTCTCGGTAGTCTCGTCGCTTAATTGTATAAAAAAAATTATATTTATATAACATTTAATCATAAAGAGGAGATGCTCTAACTAAAACCTAAAAAGGTCAAGAACAGAGAAATTTTGTCTTAAATTAGTTTATGTCTTAGATACACTAGGTAAACTGAATAAGTGTTTATTGAAAGGAGAGATGGTTAACTCTCCTCTTGACATAGATGTAACAGACCTAGAGGTCCGTGGATCGAAACCAAACTCTGCGTAAGCGTTCCTGAAGTTCCGACTAACAGCGACTAACAGGGTCACCTTGGAGTTTTAGCCGGTAAGAGTCCGGTATAACGCTGTCCTAGCGGGGAAGTGGTATCCGATGCAGGAGGTCCCCCGAAAAAAAAAGGGGTACTAAATAAGTACTAGATCATATATCTACTTTTCCATGAGTCATATATATAGAAAACAAATTGGGCACGGCGATGAGTTGTTATCAAAACGAGATAACAGAGCTTATGTTATCGACATCAGTTCCGTATCTTTATATTCTACAATAAGGGAATGTTTACTTCAATGAAAACTATAAAAAAAATTAGCACAATTATCTGGAGCCAGTAAAAAAATATAAACTTTTTTTATTGTTAAACTTTAAAAGGAAATGATCCATATCTCTCTATGTACAAATCAGGAACTATGGTCCGTAGAACAATTTACTGGTGGTAGGTCTCAGTTGCTGATAAACAGTAGTGTGAAAACATAATTGTGTTCCGGTTTGAAAGGCGCTGTAGCTAGCGTAATTGCTGGGGTAACGAGACTCAACATATTTATCTCTCAAGGTAAGCTCGTAATACGGTACAGTATGTATAATCTTAACTGGCGTCACGTTATGGGCGGGCGTATCACTTACCATCAGATGAACATCCCGCTAGTCTCGACGCTTTATTGATTAAAAAAAAAAATTGGTTAATGTAGTCTAGCAGATTAGTAAGCTAAAGTAGCTACAAGTGAGCCGCATAGCGCAAGGTTTGGACAGCATATGGGGCGGAGAGGAAAAATTAAATTGTTTCTTTTTAATTTCCTATAGATCACCACTCGTGCTTAACATCATATGGTGTTAAGTGACAAGAAATCCCTTGATCAGCATGCTTAACATGCTCCCCCAGAATACTCTTGCTTTTATATTTAGACAGTTGGAACACAGTAATATTATGGCGGCAGATTTATATTATTATTTATCACCATTTCAACCGATGGACATTCAATGCTGGACATGGGCCTCCTGAAAAAACAAAGCAAGGTCTTGTGCTATTTAAGTCCAGTGGCACCCGGTGATTATTTTAATGTTTTATGTCCACTTAGTCCAACGCTGCGCTTTCTGGTGCGGTTTTCCATTCCAGCACTTAATGCCCTAACGTCCTTCGGTTATATGTGCTATGTACTCCTATTGCCACTTCAGCCTCGCGACTCGTAAAGTTATATTGGGGACCTTGGTTCTTCTGCGGGTTTTGTTCGTTTCTGATTTGATCACTCAGATATACTCCGAGCATCGCCCTCTCTAATTTTCGTGGTGCGACTGTGAACTTTCTCATGAGAGTCATGGTAGTAACTCGATAAATTACAAATAAACTTTACCACCATCACAATTCTAAAAACATGTGTCTTCGGGTTTGAGAGTCCTGTGTTTTTTTATATTAGATGAACCGACGAGACTACCTGGACGTTCGCCCGATGGTATTTGATATACCCGTCCATAACAACGCGGCACTAGTTAGAATGATATACACAACACTGGATTAAGCTAGTCTTGAGAGGTAATATGTTAACTATGGTTACCGCAGTAATATCATTAGCTACAGCGCCCTTCAAACCGCACCGCTGTAATATTTGAACTACATAATTTAGCGATAGAAACAGGAACTGCGTTGATACCTATCTAGATCAGGAATAACCAAAATTTCCAAGTTTTTATTGCATAACTACTGTTTCTACATTAGATACTTGCTTAAATGAAGTTTTTTGGTAAAGAAAAAAAATAAATCTCTTTTTTCTTCCTCCTACCCTTTTCTCAGCTATGTGGGGTCGGCACAGTATGTACTTCTCATCCATATCCCTCTATCAGCCGAATGAATTCACACTCTTCTTATTCATGTCATCTTTTATTCATAAGAAAAACATCTTTTGACAGAATGACGACAGTACCGACGCCTGACATAGGGAAGTGCGATGAAAAGCGAATACAATAGCTTAGACATAGAAATAGTTTCTAATCCTCGTTAATCGATTCAGAACTATTTTTAAATATTTTTTTTTTTTAAATAATATTTCCGTATCAAACTTCACATCCACAGAGCCGCAACGTCAAATCCAAAGAGCCGCAGGTGGCTTGAGAGCAACAGATTGCCGGTCCGTGACCTGAACGGTCTCCGGCAACAGATCTACCACCAGTGGTTAGTTACAGAGGCGATAAAAAATTATAAAATATTAGGAAAAGCTTTTTAAAATAATATCAGGGTAAAGGTAAACTATGTTGTGCGCCTGACCGACATTAATAATGTAGATTGCGTTGAATGATTGACTTATCACACGAAATCGGAATCGATAGCATCGTGAAATTGTACGCACCCATAATTTTATATAATCGTTATTTTGAACAAAAAAAAAAAATGTTAAACTGTTTCCGATGATAACGCGATTACCGTTATCCGACTTTTATATAGGTAATGATGATTGTTGGAGAGGTCGAATGTATAGTAATTATTATCGTAACGTATCATCAACAATTTGGTTTATTAATTGAAAAAGTAAAGAAATTCATTTCAAAACTATTTTATTTACAAGCTTTTATATCAAAATGTCTTTATTTAGTATATATATATATATGAGATTTCCATCTATGTAGAGACTCATATCATCATATATCTGGAACCATAAGGGCGAGAGAATTGAAATTTCATAGGAATATCCGTTTTATTGAGTACAGGTAAGCTAAAAACGGATTTAAAAAATTCCTTTCTCAAAGGGAGTTACGGGGGTGGTGCGGCTAGGAGAGCAGACAGGGATCAGCTAGTATATGATAAGATTCAGAATTCGCCAGTAGCAGTTGTGTACAGGTAGTTTTGGGACGTCAGCGACAAGGTGAGCCGATGATCTGGTTAGATCGCGAGAAACGGCTGGATACGGGCAGCGCCGCACCGATCAGTGTGAGGATCTTAAGGGAGGTCTATATTTAGCAATGGACGATTATCACCCGATGATGATAATGAATATTCAGAAAAAAAACTTTTATTTTTAACTGTGCCTCCATAACAATAATGACAAAATTTCCTATATAAAGCAATTCAAATTAACGATTCATGAAACATCTCCCACACCAATCGATGCTGTATAAATCCATCAGTATCTAGCGAACTTCACCAGATCATACATCCATTAATGATCATCAAATGATCACAAATTAATTAAAAGTTTATTAATAATATTAGCCATGGCCCATAAGAATTGCTGGCATTAGTGTTTAGGTCCAGGTATGATGTAGGGAATCTTTAAGTGTGAATAGGCTACGAGGAGTAGAAGTCGTACACGCAAGACTTACTTACATTTAAAAAAGTAAAAAAAAAAACGTTAAAAATATAATATAATCGGACTTATGGTTAAATGTTCTAAATAGAAATATAATATAAGAAAGTGCTGCAGAATATCGAATAAAGTCTTATTGAGTATTTGTGACTGAAGAGGGATTTCTAATCCACACTCATCTCATAAGACGCCCTTTCCCGGGATCACTTGTATTTTACCACCCTATTTTTTGATAAGAGGTTAAAAGATGAATATTTAAGACGGAAATATAATAGAAATTGATACTCTAGTCACTGAAGCCGACAGACACTTCCGTTTATACCTCATCAGTCATAGATGACCGAACAGAATATGATATGCAATTAAAATTAATACCTCCATATTGTAAATGTTTTTATTATCAAAGTATAAGAAGTTGTGTTGTATGATTAAATTTTTAAAACAGTACAAGCTTGAGCATCCGGTGAAAAAAAAAAAACGTAGTGAGGAAACAGACAAGTTCTAAGAACAGCTTTAGTGATCATGTACATTTCACCAGCGTGGTGAATCCTTGTCAGAGTACTCTATTCCTTTTTCTCACATTTTAATACATTATGCATAGTTCATATCTAAATAAAATTTTTGAACAAGTTTGATCTGCCTAATTTTTAAAACGGCAGGGTTAATGACACATTTACAGGCTTTTTATCTACACTAAGTTCACCGGATATTAACAACCAAATTTGTCGAAAATGGAGCTCAAAGTTTAGATCTAATGTGACAAGAGCACAGGCAAATATTTAAAGAGAATCTATTTGTTGTTATTGATTATTACTTTATAACTGTATATTATAAGAAACATACCATTCGGGCACATTGAGCTTCTGCAATGACCTCTGAACACGAAGTTCGTGCTCGGAGAGTATGCGGTCCGAATTTTTCTGCAATTCGTTCTCGGGGGGCTGTAACAAAACGAAATGTCATTGAACATATCTGAACATTAGTTACAATTGTTAAACGAAAATTAAACTAGAATACCTAATACGCATTGAAGTCACTGCAGTATTTTATATTTAAAAAAAAAGTTTAAATCTACTTCAGTAACAATTACTTATTTACATATACGGTTTATTTTAATTAATTTGTAGCGTCATTTTCTGTTTCCTCTACGTCTTTGGGAACTATTCGATAATAAGTGCCATATAAAAACGGATCAGTTTTGGCGGCACAGTGTCCCAAATGCTCCATGTTGTCCAAATCGTTAATAGATGACGAATCAATGATGCCTCTATTGATTTTTAATGTGTGACACATTTTATGTACGGCAAACTTAGCGTAGGCCGCTTCGTCATCCTCTTCAGACAAGTCAATTATTTTATCATTAGCACAGTGAGATTCACTTAGGATATTATCTTTATGAAGAGATTCTGTGCTGCTTAGTATAGATCCGCCTATACCGCACGATTTAATTAAATTGGACCACGATGAAGAGTCCTTTGAATCATTCGCTTTAGGTAAACAGGTATCATTTTTCTTGCTTACTAATATGAGACTGTCTTTAGAGATCTGATGTGGATCTTCGGAACCAATAATGTCTGACACACCGTAAATTGTTTCGTACCACGAGTCACACTTAGATGTGTCCATATTAAAGATTACTTTACGTTGTTTCCTTTTCAATGTAGAAGTCTTCGGTACTAAGCTTTTCTCGTGACGCGGATAAAGTATTTTATCTTTTTCAAAATCCGCATAGTTAGGTAAGTCGATGTTGTTAAAATCTTTTTCTTGCTCCGTTGGTTCTAGTATTGAACAGCTCTTAGCTTCAATCAATTTGTCGACTGGCGGAGGTGGAATATTTTTAAACAGACGGTTGAAGAATGCTCGTACTTTATCATCATTACAAGTGGATATTGCAACAGGTTGTGGGCCAGTCTTTTGTACGAGTGATGTCAATCTTGTTGTAGTATCGTTACACGCGGAGGATGGATTACTATACGTTGATTTTATACTATAATTCGATTGACTAGAGTGACGTTTACGAGATTCAAGTTTCCTAATTCGTATTTTCGATTTCCATTCCTCGTGTTTCGATTTGAAACCAGAAACTGTTAAAGGATTCTCGTCTTCCGATTCACTTCTCGGTATATCCGGGTATTTCGTGTAGTAAAGGTCTCTCGACAGTGGCTTTGAGAACAAATGTTCCGGTTTCACCTCTTCAAATGGTTCCATTTC
The DNA here is from genome assembly GCA_029030555.1 of Ornithoptera alexandrae. NCBI lineage: Eukaryota > Metazoa > Arthropoda > Insecta > Lepidoptera > Papilionidae > Ornithoptera > Ornithoptera alexandrae. Next base: position 10,206,175 of record JARDVY010000023.1, on the reverse strand, counting down.
TATCGTGATCCAAGTCGCGTCCAAACGAAACCAATGTCCATTACGCTGTAAAACTTCTTCCGTTGTCAGCAATACGACAGACACCATCTTGTGATGTGTTTAAACATGATTCCAACACACTAATGCTTAGATCTGATATGTGACGAACTATTTCTAAGCATATGTCAATATCTAATTACTAATTTGCTTTGACAAATTAAGATATCACAAATAAATTACGGTTATGATAATGCAGCCTTAATCACCGTGTTTACGAACGTTGTTTAGAATATTCCGATCATAATATTTACTTAAGTGTATTAGTAAAATAAAATTTCTGCAGTTAATTATGACCATATCAAATAATATTGACTTAAATAACGTAGAAAAAAATTTATTTTATATAAATTTTTTTACTCAATCATATGATAGAGTGAAAGGGAGTGTCCTCTGGCATTAGGTCCGCCTTGTTAAAGTTTTTTTTTGAATTTGTGCCAATGAAGTTTTAAAAAAATAAAGTACATTTTTATAATAAATTCAGTTTAAAAAAATTAAATAGTGGATGTTTAAAATAAAAGAGCCGATTGATTGATGTAGAAGAGCACTCACCCTAACGTCGGAGGAGGCGAGCAGTGCGCAAGGGCCTAGCAGTCCTACACTCTCCCAGCAAGTCATGTTCGCAGGTGGTCGCGCTCGCGTCTACCGTCCGTCGCTCCCTACACCCGCCTGACGACTTCGCTATCGCATCGTGATGCACCAGTGACTCCGTAAGCCAACGTTACGTAAGCCCTCGTATCGGTGCGATATCATTCTTTCAAACATACAAAGCGGTTGCATAGAAAGCTGGGCCCTTGCTGGAAGTCATTTAAAGCTAGCTGCAATATCGAAGCGGAAAGCGACTGCCGATCAAATCGGCGTTACGTCGTTTATTGAACGTCAAAATCCAATTACAAGGCTGAATCGTAGAGAGCGCGGGGCTTCGGTGCTCAGAGTGACCCAGGGGGTCGGCGCTGATGTCGGCGCCGGGGCGAGGTGCTCGTGCGGCGGTCGGGTCGGTCTCACGCGACGGCCACTGCGGCACTGCGCACCGTGGTACATAGGACCGGTGCTGGCCGTGGCTGGGGCAGGCGGCCGCCGCGCTGCCTCTCGCTAGACTGAGGCGCGGTGCGTGTCCTTGAGCGACGCGCATGCTCCTACAACACCCTTACTACCGCTTCCAGTGCCAACAAGAAGAGCACACGAATGTAACGGAACGATACGTTTCTTTTCAGAATTCCGGTGCAAAACTTTTGTTGTACACCGTAATACTACGTAATAATTTTTTTTTTATTTTAAAGGACAATTTCATATATACTTTCATGCGTTATACTTAGAATGACCGTTAAGTCGTGTATCGGAATTACGTAATCGAATATTCAGGTATCGATGTTCACACAAGAGGCTGGTTCCAGCTGTTGACGCCAGTGTGCCGGTGCGTGACACATTGACCTCGAATATTTTGATTCCCAGCAAATAACAAGTGTAGTAACGTATGATTTGAATTCATATACCATATCGCATACATGATACCTGAGAAAGACATTATAGTTTTCCTCTTGAGATGATCTATCTACTTCGATATAATATATTTGTAGATCAACATACCGTTCTACGTAAAATAATTTTGACAGGTTTATTTTAACTACAGTGAGTTTCAATTCATAAATGTGACTACCTAGTTAAGTATTCATTAAATTTTGTCGGTTTGAAGAGCGTTGTAGCTAGTCAGACGTTACTAAGGTAGCTGGATATACATCATCTCAATGTGATGCAGTACTTAGCATCATAAACTACCATCACATAAGCGAGTGTATCATTTACTACCAGATGAACGTCGCTTCCGTCTTGTTTTAAACAAAAAAATCAATACAGTTTTATAAGTAAAGTGTTATAGGGTAATTGTTTAACAGGATATGTACGTAGGGTTGGAAGGGGGCGCATGAAATGTAGTTCGCGACCTAGTTGTAGTCGTAACTTAGTATAATATATTCAAGGCGACATTTAAACGTTTCACACAATAGCTCGGGTCGCTTTGGCTTCTTCATCATCAGCAGATAGATGTCCACAACTGGACAGAGGCTTCACTCAAAGATTCCTACATCGATCTAGTAGATTCATATGGGAGGTTGAGCATACTTAACTGCGAAGCACAGCGACTAACTGCTCGTCTTCATAACATTGAGATCCCCGTTAAATTCCGAGCCTTGAAAAAGCCTCTTGTGGTGAAGGTTTAATAGTAGCAGGATTATTGAAACACTTAACTAACTGTGACTTTCACTATTGATATGCGAGCCTGAGCAGACATCAACAATTCATCGTCTTTGGAAGGTCTCTGTTGCTGGAGACCGTCCAGGTGCCAAACATTACTGTGCTCAGATTTAAAGGCGTAGCGATTTTTATCTACTTCTTTTTGAGATATGATTCTTTGTATAGTATACTCAGATATAATTAAAATAAACGAAATTAGATTTTTCTTCTTAAAACTTAGGTAAGTTTTAATACATGGTTGTTTTTTTCAGTACAATGATTGCTTGTTCCCTTGTCACGAAGTGTAGGAATAGAGCCTCTTCCTTTTTTCTAGTGCAGTGTGGTGAGTCGTCGTTTTTGTAAAGGACACGTTAGTTCGCTGAAAGGACCGTTTTTGCCCGTAAAAAGAAAGAAAAAAACAAAACGATACGTATCTTGAAGTTTTTGTTCTTGTAAAGCTTTCGGTTTTATTTTAATGAGTAAGAAGCGCTCCTTTCCAAGAGGATGGTCTTTGTTGGTTTTCAGTTTAGAAAACAATAAAACATGAAAAATATAAGTATACAGGTACTCATTGATAATTATGATTGTTGGACAAAAATTAAGTTTATATGAGAAAATGTTGGGTGTTTGACATTTTATGGTCGTATTCAGAATTATAGACAGAATATTTGTTGGATGAAAGTGGCGAACTTATTGGGGGCATTATGTTCAGCGGTGGAAGTATAGACTGGAACGATGATGATGAATATAGAAACGAGATCAGGTTTTATACTTGCATAATATATAAGAAATTTGTTGGGAAATGTTTCAATGATAAAACGTGACAGTGCATTGTGCACTAGCACAAAATTTGCGTAAGAAATTGGTACGTATGCTTTATGCAAAAAATTGCTTCACCAATGCTGTATACCAGATAAGATATTGATAACATAGTATGTAGGTTAGTTTGTAAATAAAATCTAGAAATATATAGAACAACGCAAGTTAAAGACATAAATATTTATTAAAAACATGCAACAGGCAGAGAAAAATACCTGTTCTTGATATGCCTTGCCGTCTGCCGGAAACACCTACATCTGTTAAAAAGTCTGAAACTTTAACTACTTTTTACTACTATTTTACATGAAAAGTGATATCAAGTGTTATAAAATAATTCCAAGTATTACTTTTTTTAGTTTTCTTCTTTTACTCTCCCTAACTCCTTTTTTTTATTCGACGAAGAGACGTGACGAGCGAGACGTTCATTGATGGTAAGTGCCAATAGTACGGTGGCGCTAGTTAGGATGACAAACACAACACCAGATTGGGCTCGTTGCTTTTAGACACAAGATGTTCGTCTCGTTACTTGAGAATTTTACTAGCTACGGCTACGGCAACGGCAGAAATAGGAGCTTTGGTTATTCCTACCCAGACGGTTTCCGACACCAGAGACTTACCAGTCGATTTAATGTAATTGATAACCTGATAACATGAAATTTAAATAATGACATCAGAAAGAAACACCAAGTTAAATTTTATACAATTTTCAAATATTAAATGATCAAGCGAAGATTTTATGTATTATTCATAACGAATACATACGTCTTATAAGACGTATGAGGAAAAAACCTTCATGTGACTCGCTGAAACGGAACGCGTTAATTTGCCCTTCCGTTAAAATTGCGTAAGTTCTTCAGGGGCAAACCTGGCGATGTGATGTGGATCTTCCAGGATTTCTCCAATCAGAAGGATTGATAGCGATGATGGTCTTCCTAGCCATTTGCAAAGAGCGACATCTTCCGCTTGCTAATAACACAAAATGATAGTACTGCTAGATACAACTACGAGTAGATTAAATACAACGTATAAATGAGAAGAGGGTGGTAAGGGGCATTTTATTTTTAAATAGTTTATTTATTAATACGAAAGTAAACTAATTTCTATGTAAAGTATTAACATACTTAATTATTAAGTAGTTTATTACTTTGAAGCTATAGTTTAAATAGTAATTTGATAAATAAACTCTAAAGGAAAGAAATGTAAGGTTTGTTATTTTTTTAGCTGCTGTTTTAGCAAAGTAGATGAAAAAGTACTAATCAAGTAATTTTTTTCATGATACGTATATTAAGCTATACAGTTATGATTTTCAGTAACACATATCACCAAAAAAAAATATTAACAAACAGCAAATAAATTTAGTACAGTTGGAGTTATCAGCAGTAATAATAGCTGGAGTAGTATTCTCTTTTATTTTTATTGAACGAAGTAACGAGAAGAGCGAGACGTTCACCAAATGGTATATGACACATCTGCCTATAACAACGTGACGATAGTTAGAATGATATACACTACACTACATTTATACATATTTTGCACGTCGTGTTAAGACATGAGATATCAAATCGCGATACCTCAATAACTTAACTAGCTACAACGCCCTTCAAACTTGCCTTGAATTGATTACATAATTTTGTATTTTAAATCGAGTCTAATTTGTGTAACTAAGAGCTAGGGTTAGATGAGATAATTTCTGTGTGTCAACCATGAGAAGCATGTCGAAGGCGTAATAATTACAGGCAACGAGGTTCACACCGTACTAGCTAATTGGATGTAACACTACGCCTGTTAGCGGAGCAACATGCAAATTGACATCGTTGACACGACTCCTATCAAATAGAGTTAAATTTAAAATGATTACACAAGAAACTCTTAGGACGAGTGCGTGAAAAAGAATTGGATATTTGCCTTTAACGGGTGTATCAGTGACATAGTAAAGATTAAAGAAAAATTATATTACACTAACGTTTACTGGTATGTATCTGTTGCCGGAGACCGTCTAGGTAAGTACCACCGCAGCTCTTATTTTCGCCGCCAAACAGCACTGTATAAACATTACTGTGTTTTAAGGAAGTTATTGTAATTATGTTTCAAGGGTACGTGCACAATGTGATGTTGTGTATATCATCCTAACTAGCGCCATGTTAGGGGCAGGCGAATCAGTAAAAACCCGCTTCTCAATTACTAACCTATCATCGTTTGAAATTTTACATAGACATCCCCTAAAGATCACCACATCGATCGGTTCCGCGATGCCCGCGTCCAGCAGCTTGCCTGCATAATCTTTCTTTAATAATTGAATAATAAAGTTTAATTTTAATTGTTACTCCGAATTCTTAATCGAAGCGCCTAAAAGAAAATTCTTATTGATACGCGCCCCAGAAACTTTGCTATTTATTTATGAAAGGCTAGAGTTGCTATTTGCATTATTTTAATCTACTTCTTCTTAGCATTAGTCCTGTCTTATGACAGGGTCTGCTATCTTACTTCTTTCACTCGACTTTGCTCTATTTTGGAATTTTTCTTCTTTGAGATCACAACTTATCATAACCTTTGTGATAATTTCACGAACTGTGGGTACTTGTAAATACATTGTATTTCAATACCAGAATTTATGACTTTACTAGCAATTTAAAACTAAAGTTCTGTATTCCCAAAGACATTTTAAGCAAATATCTCTGTCTATTTGAAACAAAAGAGAAGTACTGAATGTATTGTCATTTTTGGAGTGAGACTAATAAGACGTTAATCCAATGTTACCAAGCCAGCAGAATGTGTCGTGTGAAAACTCTAACAGCCGGCGTCCCACGCTTTGTTGTATAACACGATTCTTTAAAGGATTAAGTTATTGCTGACATTGTAATGCCTACAATGAGGTCAGGCTTTTTTTTGTCATTTGTCTGTTATGCAATAGGGACCTAAATAAACTGACCTTATACGGAGGCTTAAGCTTAGGCGGCTCTAAAATGTCACTAAATACAATTCATTTAATAACAGTAGATAAGAAGTTAGAAATGATTTTCTAGTGCTAGTATATACAAATAAGGACACAGAAATGGTGTAATGATGTGGAAATTATTAAAGTGTTATTTACGTGTGACTTAAGTTATCAAATATATCAAATTTACTACTAGACCGTTCACTGGGATGAAGGGTAGCTGTTAAGTTACATAATAACTTGACACGCAACGCGTATACGATGTCTGCGGTATGTCGCAGGGCTCTATGAAGTAACATCGCCACTTGAGCCGCTTGAGAATCTGTTCAGCTCTTAATCTTTCTATTTATGCCGTTAGTGTATTCTTTAGAGCGTTAAAATAGTTTTAACTGATACATTCAGCATTTTAATATATCAGCCTGTTTAATAATAAATTAAATTTTAATTTATGTTACTTTCTTTACACAATTGATAATATTTACAATGGTGAAAAAAAATATTTTTTATTATCACGCTTTTTTTCCAGTAGGAGTAGGCAGAGATGATATACACCCACTTTTCGCCAGACGTGGTCAGATTAGGTCTCATGTTACAGGGGCGAGCCTATTGCCACTTTATTGGAGCCACCACACACACACAATAATAATTTCAGTATGCAGGTTTCCTCACAATGGTTTCCTTCACCGTTTGTATTTCGCTGTTGTTACTTAAGTTCACAAATGTACATAACTTAAATATTAAGTCATCGGTACATGCCGAGATTCGAACCGACGACCTTCGGAATGAAAGCCACACGCTCTAACCATTAGGCCAGCGAGCTACTGGTCAAAGCTAGTTTTAAAAAAAATTGTTAGACTATTTTCTATGAACAAAACAACGAGATGAGCTGGACGTTCACCTGATGGTAACATACGGCTGCCCATAACAACTTGTCGCTAGTTAGAATGATATGCATTCCACATTGTGCTCGGCGCCTTGAGACATAAGATGTTAACTCTCGATAGATCAGTAACTTCACTAGATACAACGTCCTTCAAACAGGAACACAGTAACGTTTGCACACTACTGTTCGGCTACGGAAATAGGAGCCGTCTGGGCCGAATTTGATCGGACTGTATTTTTATGAAAACTGCTTTCTCTTCTCTGGGAAATGGGAATACTCTCTTCATTACTAAAGGTCGTGCTTATCCTGAAACGCTTCAGATAAGTTTAGCACCATACCAAAAAATAGTATAGAGAGGCGGTGTTGGAGATACAACTTAATTATTATTAAAGTAAATATTTCTTCCTTCAAATTCATAAGACCTTAGAAAGTATATTTACTGCTATGGTCAGGAGTCCGTCAGGATTAGATAAATCAACAGTAATTATCGAACAGAACATCGTGCTTTAGTGCCCGCTTCTCAGTCAGTAATCGGTCTATTTTGGAGATTTCACTTTACGGATTCGAATGCGCTGGCGCTCACCCAATTCCCGTGCCGATGCACTTTTAGACTCATTCATTTACGCAACACCTCTCCACGACCGAGTCGGTTTCGTGGTAATTTTGGGAATTTTACTGCACCGCTTGTGGATCTGTGCCAAGTAGTATATAAAACAGTTGATGGGATGTTCACGTGTAATTTGACGTTTGGAGTAAAACCTTTTTGATGTGAAACTTCCTTAAGCTGTGAATAGGATCTTATGAAACGAAAATGTGTAACGAAAAAGAGATAATATGTTTATAGGGTTTTTCACTGTCAGAGAATGAGATACAACGCGATTGTATATATAAATATACATATATTTATATAATTATACTTCCTGTCATCTTTGTATTGTGGTCTGTACCGTGTCCACTTTCTACCGCCGTTTACTTCTTTTCATCACACTCGTAATTTGAAGAAAATAACTTCAAATTACGTTCAACACTTCATTCCCTATTAAATTATACATATGTGATAGTGTTATATCATAACAACGAAGCACTGGTTAGGAAGGAAACACAACATTGCACCAGTCGCCTCAAAACTTGTCTACTTTTCTCTAATACATAGCCTCGCAAATCTGAACATAGCAAAGTTTGCAGTCTACAGAAACACAAAATTGCTATTTAACGAGACAGAATCCATCAACAAATATCATCTAAATAAGCTTCACTTTTGAAGTAAATATTTATAGTAATTATGCTCGTCATTCCACCATCATTAATGGTACTGTAACTACTGCAAACTGGGCCAGTGAAATGATCTCCGCTACAAATTATGAGAAGACCAATACCCAGTAAACATCATACTAGTCTTATAAGTTTAGGTTAAAAAATAGATTTTGGTGTATGCGAGCCTCTCAATAATTGGTAAGTATAGGGTGGCGCAAAAGTAACCCTCCTGTCAGAAAATGCCGTAAATTTTGCTTTGATGTAAAAAAATTAAAAGACCAAATAAAAATAATCCACAAGAAGAATCAAAGTTTTTCATTTTTTCTTTAAATTACAGGTACAATTAAGGTGGCGCAAAAGTAACCTTCCGATGTTTTTTGGCTGTAATTTAAAAAAAATTATGAAAAACTTTGATTCTTCTTGTGGATTATTTTTATTTGGTCTTTTAATTTTTTTACATCAAGGCAAAATTTATAGCATTTTCTGATAGGAGGATTACTTTTGCGCCACCCTATAGTTTTTCCCTTCTTTCTTAGTAGCTCTTAGACTACACTACATATACGTAATGAAAATAGGTTTTGTTTGTTCGCCACCACGTGAAAACTAGTACTAGAAGTACTAGGGAGTACTAGCACTAGAACGTATCGACATGGAAACATGATTATCCAAGGAATGATTTGTCGATAGTTTTAGGCTATTTTTTTTTATTATTTCATATATTTTTCATTATTTTATTTCTAACTTATAAACATTTTTATTTAGTATTATTTATGCGGTTGCTATAGTAACCGTTGCCTATAGAAAGCTATTAGCGGTTGCGGTACCCAAGGAATATCTCAGACAAATTTTAAGCGTAGTTTTATATTAAGGCCAGCAAAGCGAACGGGGAACTGCTAGTAATATGATATAATGAATAAACTTACTTGGGAAGAAGTTCTCTATCCTTGCATTAAGAGATATAAGGATAAGGTCCTTACTTTATATACACTGAATATGTATGATAGTTTAGATCTATTTTACTAATAACAAACAATAAATAAACGTTATCTGAATAAACAGTTTAGTAGCGCTGTAAAATACTATTTAGATGATATTATTCAGTTAGAAATAAACGGTAGACTTCATGTATAATAAAACTGAGTATAATGCAATTAATTCAGCTTATCAGCACTTATCAGCAAGGTGAGGGGCAACCGGCTCGGGTTCGGAAGGCTCGTTATGTTTTAAAGTTACAAAGTTACTTATCACATGCGATTCGCGAATAAATTAACTGTGGGCATGCATTCATTTGAATATAACGTTTTCTACCTTTATAGCAGTTATAAAAAAAAAACTGCGATAATTTTCGCTACTTCATAAGTTCTTATTGAATCATTTGTTTTAGTTTCATTGTTATTTAATTTTGACATCGTAATCGCTTCATTCCTGCGAGCGGTGGTGGTTATCAGATTCTGGTAGATCCGGATTAAAGAAACAGGAAATATGTTTTTTCATAATATCACATTATTATATAAATCATGGCAACATCGCAAGATCCTGCTACATCACAACTACTTACCAACACCATAGGAATGTACTTGGGAAATTCTATAATAAAATAAAATTTGTCTATGATGGTGATGCTTTTTTTCAATAAAAAAAAAAACCTTTGGCAGTTAAAGTATTTTGCGCCACATGATCATCTTCAGATACATTGTCTGCTGAACTGTTAGCTCATTGTGAATTAAGAATAATTTTAATCTTATTCTTCTTGCAGATCTCATCAAACCTATGTAGTTATTGTACAATCAATTAAAAAAAAAAACAGTTCTCTTAATACTCTCACAACTGAGAGTACGAGCCTTTTCTCACAATGATAAAGTTAAGGACTTTTAACCAGCACAAAATTTTTTTGCACATGTTGGTTTCCTCAGAATGTTTTATTTCAACGGAAAGTCAGTACAGTGGGGAATGAACCCGCGGCACTTCGAGACATATAGCTCGTTCGACCTTACAAACTGAGCCATCAAGGCTCTGTATATATATAATTAAAAAATGTTGTCCAGTTTTTCTAAATTTAATTAAAAAAGCTGTCTATTTATTTTATAGTCTATGGTAAGCAATATGGCGTTATTATTTTCTCGCTATGACCTGCGTTCGGCGCGTTATTTGTCGCCTCTTTATAAAACTCTAGTAATCCATACGCTTCCTGTCGTCTAACCAATCTAGATAAAGTGGGTGCCGTTCAGGCGCAAGGCTAAATTGGATTAAATTGACCGTTGGAATAGAGAGCTGTCTGCGAGATAAACCCCTCCTCCTACTAACGATGACTGATGGTTTTTACTGTAGAAAGAGTTAAGATCATTCTTACGTTTGAATAGACATTGAATAGTTTTACTACTGTTAAAACTTTGATAGTAGGTCTTTGTTACTAGAAACTTCCTAGGTCAGTGGTCGGCAAAGTGCGGCTCCAGAGCTGCATTTGGCTCTTTGGCTCCTCAAGTGCATTTATGGCAGAAATATCCACGGAAGGCATCGTACTTAAAACTAAAAACAGCAACATAGAAACCTGACTTATTCAACTCCTACTTTCCAAGGACATGCAAAAACATTGTTCGCCTTGATAAATATTTATTAAGTATGAATTTTTTTTTGATTTAGTGTACTATTTATTTAGTATAATAATATTTTACTATAAAAGCAGATTTGGCTATCAGGTTTTTTTATTGTTGTAATGTTCATATTTAGCTCTTTGGCTAATATGTTTGCTGACCACTGTCCTGGGTGGATACCGCAGCAGTTCCTATTTTTTTATTATCTACTAAATACATAAATGACTCATCTATGTAATCAATATTCAAGTGTGTTTTGAAGTTCTAATAATCATAATAGATGTTCGCTTTAAGTATTTAACCTCTTTCTAATATAATTACTTAAATACTTACAATCATTAATCGATTTAAACATTAAATCTAATATATATATCTATTATACTATAATTCTATATTGTATGTGTTGATATTGTTACTATATTAATATGTGAAACTGTAGTACACTGATGTAAACTGAAGTAAACTGACACGAAGTTAATCTTCGCTCTACAGCTGGTTTGGATGAAGCGAAATTGGAAGCGAGTCCTTTCAAGTAGACTCCTTTGGCTGAAAGCTTTGCGAGATGAACGTCACTGAATGGCTTATGTTCGCCTGGCATGAATGAAAACGGCAGGATTTACAGAGGCGCGTTGGTGCATGGTGACCTCTTTTCAGTACACACGATCCTATCCGGCGGCCTTATGATCTCGTGAGACTTGCTCCAGCGCTGTGTAAGTTATTCCCTTTCTACGTAAAGGTAACTCTATGGCATTTAAACTTTAGTTATAATCCATTATCCATCTCCATGTACCCATAAATGGAATTTAATTGTCTATAAATAATAATTACTCTTTTGTGCTAGTTACTGGGGTGTAAAGGGTTCCGCATAACAACTCACGGGACCCAAGCCAACCTCACCTGCTGGTGCATCCTGCTAATCAAAAACGAGGCTCTGAAACCCATCAACTCGCAATGGACCAGCGTGATTGGAGATTACTCAAATCCCCCTATTTGAACTCGTACAAACGACGGTTTCTAGTGTCCGGTGATGCGAGCAGCGCAGGATCGATATGGTGATCTTTGGGGAAGGCCTATATCTAGCAGTGGACGTCTATCGGTTGATAATGATGATATTTACTACATACAATATTGAAATCGAGACACTAGTTGGCGAATTGAACATCGTGGCAGAAGTTAACGCTCACGGACTTCGTTGGATGGGCCACTTGGTAAGGATGGCGGATGATCATAGCGTCAAAAAATTGTTTCTCAGAGCCTTGATTGGCTTTCGACCTATCGGCCGGTCCAGGTATCGCAAGAAGGTTGCCATAGAGCACGAACTACGCAAGCTCCAAGCAGTAGACTGGCAAGAGGCAGTACGAGACAGTCAACGCTGGCGTTCTCGTGTGTCAGAAGCCAAGACTCACTTTGAGTCACTGCGCCAGAGTAAGTAATACCTGGTATAAAAACAGGGGTCTAAGGGTTCCCGCACAACAACTCACGGGATCCAAGCAAACCTCACCTGCTCGTGGTGCACCCTGCTAATCTACAAACAAGGCTGTGGCTCCCACCAACCCACATTGGGCCAACGTGGTGGGAAATCGCCCAAATCCTTCCATATAAGCCAAATCGTGTGGGAATTTTTGGCGGAGGCCTATGTCCAGCAATGGATGTCTATATCTATGTACTTCACGAGATAATACATATAAACAAGATATAGATGTTATAGGTTAATAGAATAAAAGCTTCGGTAGGCCCGTTTAAAAGGCTAGACAGATATAGCGCTATAAATGCAGGGCTGCAAATCAAATTAAAGAGCACTCAGCGGCCCCGCGTTAATTCAATTTGCCGTTCGACGCTCAACAATGTTTATGCACGTTCGAATTTTAAAATATACCTGCGGCCATTTTGAATGAGACTTCGCGCGGATTTATAAGCTTACCTGTAACAAGAATAATAATCAAAATTATTACATATGTAGTTATTTAAACTATAAATATATTAATAATCCTGTGCCTGCGACTTCTCTTGTATAGTTGTTCGATGAAATGTTTATATTTTTATTTCTACGAGTTTATATTCGTAGATTATATTGTAGATTTATCTGTGTAGAATAGATTTTCATTTATGTAGAGACTCATCACAATTTTTTTTTTATTCGACGAAACGACGCCGGGAACAATACGTTCACCTGATAGTAAGTGATGCTCTTGTTTTTTTTAACAATTCTCAAATCACATATATAAATATATATGAGAGATATCCACCTGTATAGAGACATCACGATATCTCTGGAGACTTGAAATTTAGTAGGAATATTCCTTTTACGGAGTATAATTCAGCTAAGAATAAATTTTACGAAATGTTATCTTTAAAAGGGGTTGCGGGTGTGTTAATAACGGGACGGGGCCGGAAGGCGGCAGAATGCCATCAGGCTGGAATATTTCTGACAAATTTCAATTATGATTATGACTGGCAAAGCGCAGGTAGTTTTTGTATATGTGTTCTTGGTAATCTTTGAATTCTCCGAGACGAGTGAGATGTTGATGATAAATGATACGCTTATGTATAACATGGCGATAGTATGTATTTTTTTTATTTCATTAAGCAACACGACGAGCGGGACGTTTACTTGATGGTAAGTGATACCTATAACATCGTGACTCATGTTGGAATGGTATACACTGCACACATTGCGCTTGTCGCCTTGAGACTTAAGATGTTGAGTTTCGTTATCCCAGTAATTACACTAGCTACAACGCCCTTCAATTATTAAAGGAAGATTATGCAGGGAAGCCGTTGGATGCGGGCATCGCGGAACCGACGTGATGATCTTTAGGGGACGCCTATGTTAAATTTAAACCGGTGATAGGTTGGTAATTGAGAAGCGGATTTCTAGTGATATGCCTGCCCATAATGTGGCGCCAGTTAGGATGATATACACAGCATTACATTGTGCTCGTACCCTTGAAACATAATTACCATAACTACAGTGCCCTTCAAACCGGATGATAGTAATGTTTACACAGTGCTGAATGGCGGCAGAAATGGGCGCTGCGGTGGTACCTACCTAGACGGTTTCTGGCTACTGAGACCAATCGTAGAATGGAGAATGATCAAGAAATAAAAACAGAAAGAGGAAGAGTAAGGAAGAAGAGAATGAAGGTAAATAAGTAAAGAAATGTAATAAAGATAGAACAAAAGCACAGGCTAACAAATGATCAAGGAAACGCGCAAAAAAAAGGAAAAAAAAACAGAGACCAACCACAACTTATATACTTTAAGGGAGCAAGCAGCATTTAAGTTAAATTAGAGAAACTTTTTATGTCTCTCAAATAAATTGCTATCCTTACAAGCATTTCTTTTAACATCAGTTTACATCCTTCCGTCAGCTTCAATAGTCCTTGTTCCATCTCCGAATTATATACATTTTAAATTAATCAAAAACGGTATTTAGGTAAAAACGTAACACCACACTCTTATAATTATAATAATTAAAACATATAATCATTAATGTAAAAGAAATCATATGAAATAAATACTTGTTATAACGTAACACAAACCGGAAATTAGATTAGATTGACTTAATACATAATTTGTATTCTTATTATGAAAGTTGGTTGTATGCAATTCGAGTAATTCGAGACAGTTTCCCGTCTGCGGCCATTTATCAAGACAGCGCCACCTAGTGGTGATAAATGTGATAATAGGAGCGGTATAATGAGATCTAATAGTCCGCTTCCTACTTTGATGTGAGAGTAGCGAATGGTTATAATACAAGCGCTTGTTTATGCGTCTTATATAATTTTTTTTTATACTCGGTGTTGGGAGACCGCTTCCGAAAACGAAGACAGACGATATTACTATCGACCTTTGATGATGGGACGAAAAAAAATCGATTCTGGTTAAAAAAAAAAATGATATTTTTAAAACGTTATATTAGCTTTATTTACACTCCATCATAGTTAGTACAGCTAAATGAAACGATAGTTTTATAAAAAATACATTACTACGACTTCCCGCCGCGCTCGTTTAGTTCACTAGCTACGACCTCCTTCAAACCGGATCGCGGTATGTTTACATACTACTGTTTGGTGGCACAAATAGGCGCTGCATTCCGGTAACAGAGACCTACCACTAAACATGGAGAACGTCTAGCTAGGTACCACCGCAGTTCCTAATTCTGCCGCCAAAGACTAAGGTGTAAACAATAATATTATTCAGTTTGAAGGACGCTGTAACTGCTAAATTACGAAGGTAACGAGACTTAAAATCTTGTGTCTCGAGCGTGAAGTGATGTTGTGTATATCA
Source organism: Ornithoptera alexandrae (assembly GCA_029030555.1). NCBI lineage: Eukaryota > Metazoa > Arthropoda > Insecta > Lepidoptera > Papilionidae > Ornithoptera > Ornithoptera alexandrae. The sequence goes on along the minus strand of JARDVY010000023.1, from coordinate 10,191,138 downwards.
TCCTAAGTAGTGTCACGTTATGAGCAGGTGTATGAAATGCTATTGCAGGATGTTTTTTTTAATTTTTTATCTGTGATCATGATATTAGTTGATAACTTTTTAGTGTGGTCCGAATTTAGTAAAAATTTTTTTTATTGGAAAAAGAAATCTTATGGTCGATACTCTCGATAACCCTCCAACAATGAGGACAAAGAGAAAATGGTTTTACTCCTAAAAGGATTTTACATTTTAATTTGTTGATAGTTTCCGTTGAAGCTTCGGGGGTTTTTTTTTAGTTTCTGTTCACCCGATTCGTTTGTAATTTGAGATTTATGATTTTTTTTGGTGAAAATTGTTCTGGAGAACTCTTCCATATGATACTAACAGCTACATTTCACCACAGCATCGTCAGCCATCAGCAGGGATTCCATCTTCATACTATAGTACCGTAATAGTAGTGTAAGAACCATTAAGTTACGGAAAGAATTCCCTGTCGAGGTTTTCTTGAAGAGCTACAGAATTTCCCAGAGGACGGCTATTCTTGCCAAGCCTCTGGTACTATAGGAGTTAGTTGGCTACGGCAACAGCTCAACATCAGGCATGACGTATACCTGTTCTCTGCTTCCGTAATATATAAAAAAAAACGATTAAATAAAGGGTCACGCTATTTCCTTATCGTATTATATTGTAATGGCTTTGTGATGCTATATAATCACAATTGTACCACGGAGCTTCTATTGGCCGTTCCGAATGATTACCAGGTCCGACTTTCTCTTCATCTGTTAACACAAAAAAGATAATTGCGAGCTGGTTGCATTGCAGTTAAGTTAATAAGACTTTGGGATTGGTATTTGAATTTTTGTAACGTCCATGAACGTTTTCACTGGTACTATATTTTATGAAAGTTTTTTTTTTTTTTATTCAACTAAGTGTCGACACGAATGGGACGTTCACTTGATGGTAAGTGATACGCCGGATTATAACAATATAGCGCTAGTGTTCGTCGCTGTAAGGCATAAGTTGTAGAGTCTCATTACCCTAGTAATTACACTAGCTACAGCGCCCTTCCAACCGGAATACAGCGATGTTTGAACACTACAGTTTGGCGGGAGTAAAAAGGGCTGCGGTGGTCCATACCTAGACGGTACCCGGCAACAGAGTAAGTGAAGTAAGATGACAAGTACAAATCGATCACAATAATGGCGGTGAGATTCTGCTGCCAGAAGCTGTCTAGATAAGCATCATCTCTATTTGACGAAGCCACGAAAGAGCTATGTATTACCTGATGGTTACATATATATATATATATGTACATATATAATTATGCGCTAATTAATATGATTACAATTATATTGATTGTTGCTGAGACACTAGATATTTTATAGTTGTGTTACTGGTGGTAAGTCTCTGTTTCCGGAAACCATTGATGAACCACAGCAAACCTTATTTCTACTGACAAACAATATTGTGCCACCATCATTGTGTTCCGGTTTGAAGGCCTTTTAACTAGTGAAATTATTAAAATAACAAGACAAAGTGTTAAGACTTAAGGAGACTTAAGAGATAATGTTCCGCTAATCTCATTGCTTCATTGAATAATAAAAAAAGAATTAAGCATGTAGTGGAATATTATTTCTGTTACTATAGAAATCAAAGATAGAATATAAGGTACGATGTAGTGGAAATATTTTGTTTTTTAATTTGCAGGGTACGGGAATAAAATACTTTAGTGTTGAGGTGTTTATTATTATGCATTCCATAGGCGGCTGCGAAAGCGCTTTGAGTAATAACAATTCGCGTTAGTCCCGAAGTATTTTTAGCACACATAGTAGGGTTTGTAAAATATCAAATATACAGGTCACTGTTCCCACAACTGGGATTAGAGACCTCTCACGAGGAGACAGTTGAAGCCACTCAGCCAAGTGCGGGTTAGCGGATGTGAGATGTCCAGCTGTTGATTATGGGACCGAATTCTCGCCTCTACTATTGCCGTACAAACTGAGCCCAATATCAGGAGCAAGAGTATACCTTTGTATACTACCGTATCATTCAGATATATTCGTATAAGTGAACAAACATTGCCGTGGTCCGGTTTGAATGGCGTTGTAGTTAGTGAATTTGCTGTGGTAACGGTACTTAACATCTTAAGTCTCCAGGCGACGAGCATAATGTGGTGCATTTACAATAACCTAACTTAGTGTCATGTTTTTATGGCCACTTGCCATTAGGTGAATGTCCTGCTTGACGCGTTTCGTAGAATAAAAAATAATATGTATAATGTGATATTGAGCTTAGTTTGTTTTATAGAAAAATAATTACTATTATATTAAATAATTACAACGCTATATTAATTTTTCAATGTCATCATCATCAGCCGATAGACGTCCACAGCTGGAGACAGACTCCCCGTAAAGATCTCTACATATAATCAGCATAGCTTCCAGTACCGCTGGGCACTAGGAGCTGTCGTATGTAAAGGTTCATGTGTGTGTGTGGGGGGGGGGGGGTTTGGGCCATTTCCCATTCGTTTGTTGATTAGCAGGGTGCACCACAAGCAGGTGAGGTTGGCTTGGACCCCTTACACTCCAATTTTATCAATATACTCTTAAAATAAGTTGTAGAGATAACTTAATATATTGACTAATATCTTTACTATCGATAATAAAGTACTCTCTTTAATACAGCAAGGAGATTGTACTTAATTGTACTTATACCTACGATTGTCCAGTGAGGTCTACGTCCAGCAGTGGAAGTCTGTCGGCTGATGATGATACCTATGGAAACCTTTTTTATTCTACGAGATATTCACCTAATGGTGAAACGCCTGCTTATAACGATGTGGTGCTAATTAGGTTGATTTACGCGGGACCACATTTGCTCGTCGCCTGAAGATACTACGTTAAGTCTCATTACCATCAGTAAGTCCACCAGCTAATATACCCTTAAAACCGAAACACAGTAATGTTTGTACAGTACTGTTTGTCGGAGCTGCGATGGTACCCATCTTTATGGAGATGTACCAACAGTATCGTGAATAGTACGCATTATATAAAAAAAAATTATGTAATATGACAATATATTTTATCGACATTATAAAGATTTACTCCTATTATCTTCTAGATTATTCTTAGACCCTTAAGCCGCGGCTGACGGAAGCTTAAGTACTGTGACGTCATCTGTCAACTACACTGACAGCTTCGCCCGGGGAATGTGTCGAAAGCGATGTGGAAAAGGTTTAGAAAAACGGAAATTTAAGATTTATACACTATATCTACTATAATTTATAAGTAGCTATGTAAATAATTTCAACAAAAAAGATGCCTTTGCAACGTCCACTGACGTCTATCGGCTGATAATGATGATGATGATGATGAGTTGGTTTTCATTATATTAGAAATTGTTTAAAGGGGAAACCGTTGCCGGAGACTGTCTAGATAGGTACCATCGCAGTTTCATTTCTATCGCTAAACTGTGGTGTGCACACATTACTGTGTTACGGTTTGAAGGGCGCTGTAGCTAGTGATATTACTGCGGTAACGATACTTAACATATTATGTCTTAAGACTAGCTTAATCAGGTACTGTGTATATCACTCTAACTAGTGCCGCGTTGTTGTAGACATGAATATCGAATACTATCAAGTGAACGAATTGCAGTGTGGAAATATTACTGTGTTCCGGTTTGAAGGGTGCAGTAGATACTGTTATGGGTAACAATTTTACATACATCATGAAAAGTTTTTATTATATAGCAATACTTACTCACAGTAGTACAATATTTTTTATTCTATGACGAGACGGTTGAGACATTCACCTAAGCACAAGTGATTTTCTTGTCCATAACGACGTAGATGCAAGTTAGGATGATATATACAGCTTCACATTGTGCTAGTCGCCTCGAGACACAAGATGTTAAGTCCCTATTAACTTCACTAGCTACAGAGCCCTTCAAACCGGAACACGATAATATTTACACATTTCTGTTTGATAGCTGAGAGAGGCGCTGCGGTGTAATTACCTAGACGGTCTACAGCAACAGAGACTTTTTGTTTGGTTATGGGGGGGAAATCTTCTAAAAAGATACCCTGCTTCTGGCGGGAAGACAAGGTTATGTAGGATTTTTACCGACTAAAACCCCTCTCGGTGTTCATCTTCAGTGCATAGCGGGAGGCCCTGGGATCTCCTACAGAACGCACTAATGCCCCCCGACAATACTCAGCCGTCAACATCACCCTAGCTTTGGTACAAGAACTAGACCACCTTGTCGTTCATCCCAGGTTCCTCAAGAGTCGCCTTCTACGACAGGCAACGCAATAGAAACCTATCATCAGGAATCTTGACACGAATGATATTAATATTTGTTTTTTTTTTTGTTTCTTCTGTACCTTTAATAATCATCTAAACAAATTAATTATGTATACATCTAGCCATCGCAGTTGTTTTATTCATAGCAGCATCACTATTTATGGAGAATTAGTTTGTATGATCTTTGTATGGATGTATGAATGTAGTGTATTGCTATGGTGTAATTATTGTGGTGATCTCACAAACACATGCCAAGGCTATTAAGTCTCTACGCCCGCTTCATTTGCGATACTAAAGTACTAAGAACTGCATTCATGTTAAACGATAGTCATCAATTAGTTTCTTAGAAAGATTAAATGCGAGCGTAAGTTTAACCATTCCACTCTCAGGTTCTGGTGGTAAGTCTATGTTGCTGGTCAGCCCTGCGGACGAAGGTAAGCCTTGCCTGTCGTAGAAGGTGACTAAAAGGGTGTAGGAGTTTCGCGGGCCTTGAGCGTGGGGGCACTTATCGCTCAACAAGCGGACCTGCGTGGAACAGCATATGGTTCAGCGATGGTGCCTAGGAGGGTTGCGCTCCTCCTCAGAGACGTGTTACAAAAAGTGTTGACGGACACCGGTGCGTTCTATGAGAGATTATAGAGCCTCTCCGAATGCATTGATGCAGAGCACTGAGGGATTTTAGCAAGTAAGAATCTCGCATAACACTGACTTCGCTCCAGAAGCAGGGTATCTTCCGAAGATTTTACTCGCGGAACAAAAAAAAGGTCTATGTTGCCGGAGATTATCTACGTGGGTACCACCGCAGCGCCTATTTCTGCCGTCAAACAGTACTGTGCAAATATTACTATGTTGCGCTATATGTTCCGGCGTGCCCTTACTGAAGTGCAAAGGGACGTTCTTCCCTCCCGAAGTGGGGCTGCATGGTGCAGCCGACGTTGACGGGGTCGCGGAGGTGAGCGAAAGCGTTTCCGTGACCCTGGCATAAAGCGACGAGGTGGAACATCATGGAGGTTTTAGTCGGTGCAAGTCCGACATATCCTGTCTGCACCCGCGAGGGCAGGTATGCGAAGGCATCTTCCCCACGTAAAACAAATAAAGGTAGGTACCACCACAGTGCCTATTTCTACTGCTAAACAGTATTGTGAAAACATTACTGTGGTGCAGTTTGAAAGGCGTTGTAGCTAGTGTAATAACTGGGGTAAAGAGACCTAATATCTTATGTCTCATAACGAGGAGCACAATGTGGTGTGACGTAACACTTATCATCAGGTGAACGTTCCGCTTCATAAAAAAAAATCATTAGATATGATTTCAGTCTGTATTGCTATATTAAAACCAGCACAAACATATGGACGGAATATTGCCTCTTAATATCTATTTATCATTTTAATGGCGTCTATTAATGTCCAAAATTATTATGAATACATTTAACGGTACAATGGTGCTGTTAAAACAGCAGTGAATAGGAAGAAGCGGGACCGGAAACCGCAGATCAGCCGCAGCCATAACATAAATATGAGGCCCGCAGTCGACGCACGCGCGCGATCCAGTTTCATTCCGATGTAGACTTAAAATACCATAACATTATAATAAAAAAAAATGTACGAGAATGAGATGAATATGGAGGAATATCCTCAAATAAGCCCCTACAAACGAAGACCCCTAGTGCCCGGTGGTATCGGAGGCCATGCTGACGATAAGGTTGCAGGAAGCCGCTGTTTGCAGGCAACCCAGGACCGATCGTTGTGGAGATCTTTAGGGGACGCCTATGTCCAACAGTGGACGTCTATCGACTGATAATGATGATGAGATCAATATACTGCACAGGTGATAAACAGAGAGAGATTGATTGATAATTTTATTATTGATTGAAATTAGGAGAAAATAAAGGAGAAGAGTCTGCTGGTACGTCTCTGTTCCGAACACCGTCTACATTAGCACCGCAGGTCCTATTTCATTCACAAAACATTGACGTGTAAACATTACTGTGTTCCGGTTTGAAGGGCTTCGTACCTAGTGGAATTACTGGGGTAACAAGACAAAATCTTATGTCTCATGTCTCAAGACGACGCGCATAATGTAGTTCTGTGTGTATTATCTTAACTAGCGCTAGAGGTGATAGTAAAGGGTATCCACTAACATCAAAAATCAAATGGTAAATATCTTACTAGCGCCATTTTGTAGAAAAAAACAAGTAAAATAATGTATTATAGATTTCAACATCTCTTTCTCTCTCTGCGACTCTACTTCATATATATCGAATGTATTCATAACGTAGTACATGGCGACTAGTCTCCATGGTATGCAGAGGCCATGTACGCGCCCTTAGAAGACAGTAGAGTAGAGAAGACGAAGGTGAGAGAATCGTATAGAAATATTTTTTATCTTATTCTAAACTCTTTAAAACAAGAAATAGATGTCTATTTTATTGCCTATAAAAAAAAAAGATTCACTTCAAAAACAATTTGCTGGAACCGCCTTTCGTTCCTGGAAGCAAATCAAAAAACTTTCTTTGGGACTTTTATTGGTAGTGGGTACCTGTTTCCGGAGACCCTCTACGTAGGTACCACCGCAGATCCTATTTCTGTTGTTAAACAGCCGTGTTCATACATTACTCTATTCCGGTTTGAAGGGCGCTATAGCTAGTGAAATTACTGGAGTAATGAGAATTAACATGTTATGACTCAAAGCGATGAGTATAATGTGGTGCTGTGTAATACTATCCCAACCAGTGCCATATTGTTATGGGCAGACATATCACTTATTATCAGGTGAACGTCTCCCTGGTCTCGTTAGTTCGTTGAATAAAAAAAACTACGTCATTTAAAAAGGTTTCTATGTTTAAAATGGATAGCATATAGATTTTTTACTGTTCTACTTTTACTATATCCGTAATTGGTCTATGTCCAGCCGTGGACGTCCATCGGTTAAAATGATGATGATGATCCGTAATTGAAGAGATCAGTGACATGATTACATATATAATCTACATTATGAACGAACAAACAACGACTTTCGATTCTCAACGAGTTTGAGTTTCTTGTAGAAGGAAACTTCGTGAGAAAAGCGAAGTGTTGATCCTAGATCAGCGGCTATTATTGGCAAGATTAACAGTCTTCTTGTAAGCGAGTCTTTATTCCCAATAGTGGGACTTTTATTATTATCATTATCAGATGGATAATGCCGACTGTTGCGTGGCCGTCGGTGGACCAACGATCTGACAAGGGTCGCGGGAAGCAGTTGGTTGGCGAGCATCGCGAGATCGATTGGCGCAGAGATCCTTGAATGAGAACTATGCTCATCAGTGAGAAGATTAACAGTATTTTTTTTTAATATATCCCTATAAATAGCTCATGGCGTGTTTACAGTAATAACAAATTCAGTGAAAAAAACTGACACTGTGCGAGGAGCATACTCGGGCTGCATCTCGTGGAGACTTTCAAAGCCAAATGAAAGTGAAACAGTTTTATTTCCGTCGCATGACATTCTCAGAATAGACGACAGTTCAGTTTCTAAATTTATCTGATTGATGATAACTACACACAACTTTAAATATTCTTACACTAATGAAATGAGGCGATATATTAAAGCTTTTATGTTTATAAATGTTTGCCGCCGAGGGGAGGTAGCAGGGTATCAGGCCACGAGGAAGAACGCCTATGAGATGGAGATGACAAGCTCTTCTTGTCGGCAGTAAATGGCTCGTCATCATTGCCACTATATGAATGCACTAGGAAGGCTGCCATCAGAGAGGAATGGCGACGTGTTGTTAAGCTTGCGACCAACACCTAAATGATGACCACCACCTCTTTGTCAAGAGTGATACCTACTATGAAGAAAAATTTATAAATGTAAAAGCTCTGTTGTCTCTATTATAACGTAGAAGGGAATCATCATCATCATCATTATCACATATAATGTGTTCCACAAACCACGGCCTTGCGCTGTTAGAATCCAGTGGCTCCAAAAAAAATTGCTGGGAGTCACTGGAGAAGGAAATGCTATATGAATAAAAGAAAGAGATAAAAGAATTGATTAGACTATTTTGTTTACTCCTCAGATATAAAAGCTCACTATATAAATAGTATAAAATTTTAACCTCCACGGCACAGTAAGTATACACTTGCCATGTAACGAAAGTCCCTACTTCGATTCTGTGTATAGTTTAGATGATGGTAGATTCAACTAGAATATTTACCAGTTAATATAATCATAAAGCTATCGTCATAACCAGCTGTTCTATGTTCCCACTGTCAAGACATGAGAGTCAAATGGTGCACGAGCATGCTTCACCATCTCCAAGCTCAGCATCAGTTAGTATAATTAAATAGAGTACGTAAAAAATCTAAAGCAAATTATTCGCGTTGCCTTAAAACGTTTATTAAATCATTACTCCAGTAACTTTATCATCATCATCATTACTTGCCCTCTTCAAAATGAAGTTACCAGCGATCACAGTAACTTCACGGTAATTAATAAACTTAATAGTGTTGGAAAGCCTCCCACAAGGTGGACCGACGATCTGGTGAGAATCGCGGGAACCCACAGGATGCGAGCAACGCGGGACTGATCGATTGGGAGATCTTTAGAGGAGGCCTAAGTCCAGCAGTGGATGACTGATGATGATGATTATAATCTATGCTATATCTTAGAACAATGTATTAAACTTCTACTCACAATATGCTAACAATAACATCTCTTTCAATAAGTGGGAAATATTTTTTCTATAACAAGTAACTTATTACATCATTTTTTTTTTAACTTATATATAAATTTACTTGGGAACTTTCACTGCAGTAAGAAATATTGAACTCCGATATCAAATGCAACTTTACGTAAACTCCATTGAACGTTGACAATTTCCATACTATGCACAATATGTGTGATAGAAAGAATGAAATATTAAGAGGAGTATATTGTTTGTTTGCTTGTTTGTCGACTAGAGGTCAAATACCTTACATCATTTGTATTGCATCATCATATTGGCATTTACACAGTTAAGTACAGTTTGCCTTGACGCCGGATTGCTTTACAATGAATAAAATCACCTTGTGATTCGCACTCGAATTGCTTAACTCGTTGGGAGAGACGTTTTCTAAATAAAATGTTTCCTTTTATTATACCTCTGATTGTAAGTTCCTGCTTAAAGCATTTTACTTCACTTAGAGTGTCGAGCTATTATTGTGCATATTATTTATCTTGCAAGGGGTTAAAATACTGTTCTGTAATCAACGTCAACTCCTACGAAATGGTTTATTTCTAAGAGAGATCTCTTACCCGCAAATTCTAATATTCCTTCTATTTAACCTCATTAATGTTTTCTAGCAGGACCTTCTCTTAAAGGTAACGAATTATACTATTTTTGGTTTACATCTTCAGCAGAATTGCTTTAAGCGGAGACAATCTAACTTATCGTAGAAACATGTAGCAGTTCATAAGATCCAGAAATATAAAGCAAATTAATTATATTGATAAAATATTAAACAAAAATAAATTACTTTAGGTTTTATCCTTTATTTTTCAGTACGAGTTGTCAAATATTTTTAGTACTTTGCGGTACAAATAGTCAAGGGATATTAACGCAACAAAGCTATCAATCAGTTCCTTTAGTTATTAAGATGAAGGTAGCTACTCGCGTAACTAAAAAAAAAATCAATATTGGTATCAAATCTTAAAATAGGTGTAAGGGGTTCCCGTACAACAACTCATGGGATTCAAGCTTACCTTACCTGCTCGTGGTGCACCCTGCTAATCAACAAACAAGGCTCTGGCTCCTATCAACCCACATTGAGCCAGCATGGTGGAAAGTAGCACAAATCCCCTCCCCTCCCATTCGACCGATCGATATGGGTTCTTTGGGGGAGACCTATGTCCAGCAGTGGACGTCTATCGCCTGATGATGATGATGATCAAATCCTTCAAGTGCCGACGCTTTCATATAGTGATTTAATTCTCTAGTGCCGCTGAGTCTAGATTTAGTGTGAAGCAATGTTAGACCAATGAGATTTGGTAGTAACCTTATCAACAAGTATCATAGTATTAGTAACTGTCCTCATGATGAGTTTAAGTGATAGACTATGATGATAACATATCAGAAGCCGTTTATTTGTCTATACATCTTAAAGTGCCATCTACTTTCAAAGGTCGGCGACTATTAGAGCTCATCCCAAACATCTGGCGCAGGTTCTTCAGTCAGGATATTCTTCTTCGGCCCACACTTTAAAGATCGTAACTATGTCCAATATTACAGTGTGTTGCCATATCCTAATGTTGAATTTTATATTTAAACACTAAGCTGATATCCTTGTTACAGTTTCTAATAGTTTATATAAAAGTACTGCGGCGTTAAGGCATCGGGTAATCAAGGTGAGCTGCATTGATAATACTCTATATTATTGTTATCTAAGCGCTAGGACCGTTTAGTGCTTACCTTTTTAAAGGTAACAATGATATTAGTTGATCATCATGATTTTTCATTAGAAAATTCTTTAATAGGTGTCCTAATTACCAAGCTAGCATCTCTAAGTTTAACAACTCAAAGTATTTAAGAAGTGTTAACTATCAGATTTTTCGTCCTCAATTAATACTACAAGGATAGTCATAGTGAGTATATTATTCTAGTAGTTCTACAATATGAGATGATGAACAGGCCGAAATTCAGTGCTGATGGTAATCACTGTTTTATTTAGCATTAACTAAGCGGCTTCCTTTTTTTTTATAGTCGATGAAATAGAATTAACTTATGAATTCTTTTTCCCGAGGTAGGGCTGTGAAAGTGGCCAGCGCCTGCGGGGTTGCGGATGGTGAAAAAGCGTTCCCGTAACCCCGCCATGAGGCGACGAGGAGGAACATCGTGGAGGTTTTAATCGGTGTAAGTCCGACATAACCTGTCCTTGCCCCCTCGAGGACGGGTATGCGCAGGCATTTCCCCTACGTTAAAAAAAAACGTGGCGCTAGATACCCCATTAGTGACATTAGCTACAGCGCCCTTCAAACTGGAACACTGTAATGTTTGCATAGTACTGTTTGGCAACAGAAATAGGAGCTGCGGTGGTACTTTATCTAGACAGTCTTCAGCAACAGAGACCTATCACCAGTAGATATCACTCTTTGAAATCGAAGTGTAAACTACAGTAAAGCACACTATAAAAACAGCAAACATGTCTCCGACCGACACGATCAAAAAGTGTTTTTTTTTAATCTCATGAAGTAACGGGGCAAGCTAAACTATCACTTGAAAATAAGTGACTTGATGATAAGAGTATATTGCCTATAACAACGTGGCTCTAATTAGAATGATAAATAAAATAACTTTTTCCTTGCTAGATTGTGACGTAACATGCTAAATCTTGCTATCCCAGTAATTTCAACGTAATTCAAACCGGAATACAGTAATATTTGTCGACAGAAATTCCTGCTATTGGTAGTATGTTTCTGTTGCCGGAAAATGTAGATACTTGGAGTATGTTGATACTCACCCTCTCCGGCAACAGAGACTTACCACCAATTGCGTTTAAATTGATTATATTATTGAACGTGAATGCACGACCCTCTTCATCATCATAACCTTGCTCTGTTCTCTATTCGACATTTTTATTTTATCGTCAAATAGCTCAGCTTCAGTTCTTGGTAAAAATTATTAAATCTCTTCGACCTCTTCATGGTATTTATTAATGAAAGCGTTGCAGTGTATTCGGAAATCCAAGTTTTAAAGCTTTGCAGCAAATTGTATTTTATTTACAAATAGCATCGGCTTCTCAGAGGGATGAATTTCATTTTTATTAATTTAACGAGACTAGTAATATAGTTTTTTTTTTGGAGAGGACTTCTCCACTCTTCAATTTAAATTAAAAGTGCCGGATGCCAGGAATATGGACTTTATATCATAAAACGTAACCAGTGACCTCTTAGTAATACGATAAGTATTTAGCCTGGAAATATATTTTATGTTAGATTTTGGCCGCAGTTTTGATCGTGATCTATTTTCGCTTGTTAAAATTAAAATAATGTTATAATAGTATATGCTCTTATCGTGTTAAATCTATTTATAATAGGACGATTTGTCACTTGACTATCTTTAATATTAGAAGCTCCTGTAACAGCTATTATTCGATACTTAATACTAATATGTAGCATATATGTTTAATTAAGTATTGTGGTGACAATAAATAAAAGCTTGAATAAATACATTTTAGTATCCATTATTTACAGAGTGACATGTACTATAGTTTTAACTATTTTTATTATTTTATAATATCTGATACTTCCACTACTATACGTAATAAAATATCAGTATTAGAAGAATCATTATTGCTGTACTTGAAAAGTTATGAAAGAAAATAAACTTTTATTATGTTTAAACAAAATTAATCTTTTAAATATTAAAATACATTACATGGGACCTATGTCTAGTAATTGTCGTCGATCAGTTGAGATGATAAGGATAAAAGAAAAATATTTTTTAGAAACTCCTGCTCCAATATCGGAGTACAGATTTGGCATTAGCAGACAGGCCTTTATATTAAAACAACCAACAAAAACGTCAAGCGACAAATATAATATATTGAACTAGATTAAAAATCATCTTTGTATAGTATTACATACAGAACAAAAGAATGAACACAAATAATTGATTTAAAAAAAAAATAAAGTGATTTGCAATGTTAATCCTGCGGCACTTACCATACAGACCCGCGCCCGCATTCCTACGCCATTTCACTGACTCATAGATTTATGTGATATACAATAAGAAGGGGGTAGAGGAGAGGGGAGGGTAAGAATCGGATACACCACATGCAACTTAAATAAGTACACCTATTGTTCGATTTAATCCATACTGGAGCGAATGCCTAGGTATGCGGATTTACGGAACACCTACTTACGCCTCGGATTATCAGCCAGATGTTAGGCCTTAAGTATTTTTTTTTTTATAAAATCGGAAAAGATGTATTATATAAATTAGTCCTTGACACACAATCTCACCTGAAGGTAATCAGAATTGTGGTCTAGCTACAAGTTGAGTATAGGTAATTTTATTCAACCTCCGACCCGCCTTGAATTGTGGTTGACCCATCTGGTATTAATGTACATTAAACCATTTTGAATTTCACACCATAATAGAAAAAAAACCTATTAGTAATGTTAAAAAAAATTTTAACAATTTGAAAACCAAGGAAATCAATGCATAAATTTTTTTTACGGCCCATGAAACTATAATTAACATCTGCTTGTAGTTTCTACGAAGAAACGTTTAAGACCCTTAGGCCTTACTGATAACGCACAGTAGTCTAGAAAAAGCCTATTCACTTTAAAATAAAGGCGACTAGTCTTTGTATCTGCCCATAACACTGAAGTATTATTTATGGTAACACAGCATCAAAATTCCGTTCTTAGCCTCGAGCGAAACTTTCCAAAAGTTCCGATTCCCATCTTACGTTTCCGTTACCTTCATATCTTTAAATAAAAATCTACGTACATTACTATTTGAAGTGTTACCATAATAAAACAATAAAAATTCGTCATTTCATTTGGCGAATAATATATATTATGCTAGCTGTTTCCCGCCCGCTTTGCTTCCTCATACAGAATTAGATTTGAAATTTAGACTTGAAATTTGTCAGAAGTATTCTCGCCCGACGGCAACTCGTCGCCCCATGAGCTCCTTCTCATTATCTATCTTTGGGGTAGCAATTTTGTAAAATCCGTTCTTAGCTGGCCTCTAAACGGCAGGAGCAATATCTTTTCCAAAATTTGAGTATGCACGTCCAATAGTTTCGATCTCGTGATGACTCAATGAATCTCTGGATATTTTATATATATAGATAACGGCCTTATTGAAATTTTGGCAAAAGAGCCTAATGACGCATTTGCTTTCTCAATAATAACGTTATTTAAAATATTCCAGTTAGTTATTAGTCTTGGTTATTTAAAAAAATCGAAATATATATATCATTAAAAATTATCGCAAATTTTTAAGTCATCAACACAAGCTTTATGACGGAAAATGTTAATATAGATGTTTTGTATGTATATGAAACAATGATAAATATATCAATGTTGAATTATTTTAATATAATCCTGACCTCAAGCGTTGTACAATGGACAATACAAGTTCGCGTGGTATCAACTAGTAAATAGTTAATTCACTTAACCTACAAACTGTAACCCGTCTAGATATCGTTCTTATTCAATTACGTTAAAGTATTCTCTTAACTTATAAAGGTTAATAGTTTGTTGCTGATAGTAGTTCGCCCATTCTTACCATAAACTTTATGGATGTGTGGTAGCTTCTATTTTTACAGAAAAGCGGATGCATGTAGACAGTGACATGACAGTAGAACGTAACTGACTCTATATGACATTGGTTAAAGGATAGTATTCTAACGGAGGTCTGTTTTAGTTTGGAGGTTAGTTTCCGGGACTAAATATTGTACAGTTTAAATGTTGGTAAGATCATTCCATTATTGTTGTTGTGTCTTCTTTCATCAATAGTTACAGTGATCCGTCCAGCGCTGCATTCCTTAGTCTTGGCGCGATCTGGACTGAACATCACACACGGGTTTGTGAAGGTTTTATTTCATAATATTCATGTTAGTATTAAACCTATGTTGATTTAAAATTTTTATCTTTAAATATATAAACGTTACAGTTTCAATAAACGTTATATGCTATATAAAAACTGTTCTCGAAGAACGCACGGACATGTCCCACATCCGGGCACATCAAAGGATCGTATTCACGCATGTGTGGACAATTTCACAGGCCGTCTCTTGTGAACTCCACTGAGCCACCGCCCTCCATTACTTTCCTTATTACTCACACTGTATGATTATTTCCTGATGTTAATTTTTATCTCATAATATACTATCTACAATAACAGATAATCTTCTGATTCATCTTCCGATTTGAAAGGAGCTGTAGCCGGGGATGAAAATATATCCTATGTTATGGGAAGGTCTATAATATACCATCAGGTGTATTTCTTGCTTTTTGCCTTCTTGTAAAAATATAGATCAACCGTTTGAAATACACAATATCAGATAAATTATATGCATTAAACTCATGTCATCTCTTTTTTTGCGTCAGGTGTCTTTTGCTTAAAGATGAGGTAATAAATGTAATTAAAGCTAACAATCCAGTTACCATTCTTACTGGTGGTTGGTTTCTATTGCCGGAGGTCGTCTAAGTAACTACCAACGCAGCGCCTATATCGTCGCCAAGCAGTAGTGTGCACATGTTACTTTGTTCCGGTGTAAAGGACGTTATAGCTAGTGTAAAAAAAAAACCTAAACAGGTTTTAAAACAATGTGTTTATGAACCATTTTAACGGGAATTTAGGAAGCGCGCCGTGTTACGGTCAAACAATACGGATGTTTGTTAATTTGCTGGATGGACAATAGCGACCGTTGTGTGAGCAGACCGATGGTGCGATCGCATGCCGTATCGTTTTCAAACACGATCTGATCATCACGATCACAAAAACTGGCCATTCATTCGGTTCCATTCAAAACGCTCGGAGTTAAGCTTGCGTACAATAGAAATGAAATTTTCAATAACAGTAAGAACAAGCGTAAATAAAAAGTTGTTATATATTTAAAATTTATTGAATTTTGTAGTTGAACTTTTCTCTTACTTTAACATGAATTCGTTATTGATAATCTGTGACGGTCGGTGGGGGAGGAAAGTCTTGGAGAGGAAACCGCGTACAGGACGCAGGGGTGTAGGATGCTGTCACTCGAGCTGAATTGACAACATCGTAAGAGCGATCGGAAGTACGTGCATGCAAAAAGCTGTGAAAAGTGGTGGAAGACATCAGGGAAGTCAGACACAAGGGAATCCAGCAGATGATTGAGAAAGGTTGATGTGTATGATGTTGACAAACTTTAGTAGAATCAAAATGTATGAGCATATAGTATTATTTTTATCTCTCTGAATTTTATATCTGTGGATTCCGGATCCGCGAGCCCTGCTTAGAAGGATGCTGTAAATGACGTCAACGTGTCCAAAAAAATTTGTTAGAAACTATTCTTCTACATTATTTTTTTTTACAAATTAAACACTGCGTGCAATTTTTTAATATTCAATGATGTGATTAGACGACCAGGGCGTTCCCCTGATAGTCAATACGGTGTTAGTATTATTATTATTATTATAGTAATTAAATAACATTACGGTGCTAGTAACGATGGTATTATATATTACATTACATTATGTTCGTCATCTTTAGACATGTTAAACCTCATTACCATAGTAATTTTACAAATTATGATACTTCAAACAGAAACACCGTAATGTTTGCACTTTACTGATTGGCGGTTACTTGAGTTAATTAACGTCAAACAGTAGTGAAGAAATATTACTGTACTAGTGAAATTACTGAGGTAACGAAATCCAATCTTATGTCTTAAAGAGACGAGCGCAATGTGGTGCAGTTTATGTTATTCTAACTATGTATACGTTTTTACGGGTGAGCGTATCACTTACCATTAGGAGAATGCCATTCTTGTCGCGTCGCATCGTTCGGAAAACGAAAAAAAACGAGACATATGAGAACGCGTTCGGAAATGCCATCACTAACGTTACAGCAAACAGTTGCCCGGCGAATGTGGAATGCGGAGATACCGACTGGAACTATTTCTGGACGCACAAGGAAATGCACGCCGCCCGCGCGTTACGCATTTCGATTTTCGAACGCCGATCTCACTCCCTTTTTGATATTAAACGACGCATCGACGCTTCCCGCCAATAAGCCTGTCATAAAAAAAAAATTAAAATCTCTAAGAAAACATTTCGACCAGACAGACGAGCACAACGTTCAACTCATGGTAAATGATATAACCAGCTGACAGACGTCCACAGCTAGACATAAGCCTCCTTCAAAGATATCCACATCGATCGGTCCTGCACTGCCCGCAAGCAATTGCTTGTGACCTTCACCAGACTGTCGGACAACCTAATCGGGGTCTGCCAACATTGGGTCTTCCAGTGCGCGGTCACCATTCGAGGACACTGCTGCCCCATCGGCCGTCAATCCTTAGAGCGATATGCCTGCTCATAACAAAGTGGCGCTAGTTAGGATGGTAGACTGCACCAAATTGCGTTTGTCACCTGACCACATAAGACGTTGATTCTCGCTACCCCAATAATTTCACTAGCTACAGCGTCCTTTAAACTTCTGATACAAAGTATCATCTAATATTTACAGGTGGTAGGTCTCTATCACCGGAAACCGTCTAGGTAGGTACCACCGCAGCGCCTTATGCAGCCGACAAACAGTACTGTGCAAACATTACTGTGTTCCGGTCTGTGTATATCATTCTAACTAGCGCCACGTTGTTATAAGCAGGCGTATCACTTACCATCAGGTGAACGACCCGGTCGTTCCGTCGCTTCGTAGTATAAAAAAAATATTGGACTAATATCTTTTGGATCTTTTTAAATCCGGCCAATGTATTTTAAACAGAAATATAGTTGTGGAAACTTTAGTTGTCTAGATTTTTTTGATATTAAATATTCTATAAATTTTATGCGTTTATAGGTAATAACATTAAAATGATTGCTTAATTTTTTATTACCTATGTAATACGAGTAATATTCTTAAATAATAAACAAATAAAATTTTACGGAGATTTCTCTTAATAATAACAGGATACAGGATAAATCTCGTAAGAGACCAGTCGAAATATGGTGAACTGATCGCCAACCTCCACTACACGGAGAGGCATCTTAAGAACAAGAAGAATAACAGGATTACCGTTTTGTTCCAATGACCATACGCGACACTGTTTTTAGGGTCAATTTTGCACCGACTCATTTATTATATAAGAAAGTGGCTTTATTATTAGGTCTATAAACAATTACCCTCTAGCCTTGGGCTATTAAGAATAGGATTAAAGTAAGCCATGCCTGCTGTAAAAGGCGATTAAAAGATTTCGGTTCCGTGGGCTTTGAAGGTTGGGTCCCTCATTGTCTACTAAGCAAATCCGGGATGAACGGCAAGTGGTCAAGTGCTCGTCGTACCAAAGCGGGAGTGTCGAGGAGGACTACAGCTCTCCCTGGGACGTGCTTTAGGCTTAGTGCTAGAAGGTACTGTGCGTTCCTTAGGATATCCCGCAACGCATTGAAGATGACCATCTAGGGGGTTTTAATGAGTACAAATCGCACATACATCTTTCCCCCAGAAGCAGCGTATCTTTTTAGAAGACTTCTCTCCCACCCCCGATAACAAAAAAAAAGGGCTGTAAATGAACATGTTTCAAATATAAGTATTTATGAACACATTATAACATTTATTAAATCTGTCTGGACAACAGATAATTAAGTTCCGTTGCTTTTTGTAATTAAAGCCTGAGGCAGCTGACAGACATACTTAGTCCGCCGCTGTTACTTTTGTTTATTTTGCCATAGCGCTTAGTTGATTAAGTGAAAACAAACAAAGTAACGGGAGACGCAATAGAGTCTTTTAATGAAATCGTTATACACGTTAAACGGAACAGCAGTGGAAAACTATACCAACACCACATTCTTTAACCAGAGAAATAGAATTGGTCGTCATAGAGCAGTCGTCTGCAACCTCGTCATCGAAAAGAGCATAAGTTAGATAATACACTTCTGGTGGTAGGTCTTTGTTGCCGGAGACCGGCTAGGAATAATGCAGTCCTGTAGTCTCGGGCTAGTAAGAATAGGACTAAGATAATCCCTGCCTGTTGTAGAAGGCGACTAAAAGGGTCTAGGAATTTCGCAGGCCTTGAGCGTGGGGGCACTTATCGCTGAATAAGCAAACCTGCGTAGGAGGTTGAGGCTCCTCCTCAGAGCCGCGTAACACAAAGTGTATAGGGGCACCGGTGCGTTCTATAACACATCCCGGCGCCTCTCCGGATGAACTGATGTAGAGCACCGAGGGGGTTTTAATAAGAATCTCACATAACCCTGACTTCCCCTCAGAAGCAGGGTATCTTTCGAAGATTTCCCCCCGAAACAAAAAAAAAAGATAGGTACCAATGTAGCGCCTATTGCACCCGCTAAACAGTAATGTGCAAGAGTTACTGTGTTCCGGTTTAAAGGTCGCTGTAGCTTCTGTAATTAGCGAGGTAACGATATTTAACAATTTATGTCTCGAGGCGATGAGTAGTGGTGATGTGTATGTCATCCTAATTTGTGTCTCGTTATGGGCAGGCGCATTAGTTATCCATCTGGGGAACGTGTCGATCATTTCGTCGCTTTACGAATAATATATATATATATATATATATATATACATACATACATACATATATATATATATCTGTTAGTTTAGTAAAAGTGATTTATTCCAGTCCGCAGAAAACAAAAATCAACAAGTTTTACTAATAGCGACGTTTTAGAGGTAAACAATTACTCTATCATCATCAGCCGATAGATGTTCACTGCGGGACATAGGCCTCCCCCAAAGATCTCCACATCAGTCGGTCCCCCGTTACTCGCCTCCAGTGGGTTCCTGCGATTCTCACCAGATCATCGGTCCACCTTGTGGGAGGCCTCCCAACACTACGTCTGCGCGTACGCGGGCGCTACTGGATAGGGCTATGCTTGGAGTTACTCTGCGCGATCGAATCAGAAATGTGGAGATCCGCAGAACTAAGGTCACCAACATACCCCAAGATTGCTAGACTTGAACGTATACACAAAGAGATAACACATCCACTTAACAACCATCAATATGCAAATGTTGAAGGTGACTAGTTTCAAAGCCAGTGTTAAAACAGATGATAGGTAAACAGTAGTAACCAATTGATCCACATGGTCTACCGTTGAATTATGAGCACTGTAATAAACCTGGCAACATTGAAATTTATTTAACGTCGCGTCGAACATGCATAGGGTAAACAAAGTTATCGCTTGACGTCAGACCCGATCGAGATACGTAAATGTATACAACGAATACAAACGCAATCTGGGTTGCCAACACTGTAACTTAAATATGTATTATAGCTTAAGTTAATGCTTATTTTGCTACTACATTTTAAGTTATCAAAAAGTGTATTTTTTTTTTAGTAAAATACGGACTATTGTCTTACCTAACTTTATGTTTATTATAGCGTAAATATTAGACAGAACTAACCAAGCATACACATATTATGTTATTTGTTTACATACTTTTTTATATATATCACGCCTCGTTCTCAGTAGGGTAGGCAGAGACCACCTCTCTCCACTTGCTATGATCCTGGCACAGCTCTCTCGCTTCCTCCACGTCTTCATGCATGCTTGTCGGTTGCGAGTACTCTTTTATTTTTTTGTTATTTTTTTATTGCAGTATTTTTTTTTAAATGTGCTATTCTCTTTATTGTTATCCATGTATTTATTATATATAAGAGATTTACTCCTATATAGACTCCAAAATATCTATCCTAGATATCTCTGGAACTATAAAGCCTGGAGAATTGAAATTTGATAAGAATGTTCCTTTTGCTGAGTGTAAATCTACTGAGAATGGATTTTTGAAATATTACTTCCAAAAGAGGTGAACAGGGTGTTAATAACGGGCAGCCCCGGGGACAGCAGGAATATTTCTGGCAAATTTCAAGGCAAAATTTCAAATCTACTTCTTTATTACAACCGGCAATCCGGGCGAGAAAAAGCTAGTGAGAGGTACATAAATGAAAAATAACTTATTTTTATATATAATAATATAAGTACAAATGTAACCCTACGGGTATATTGGCATTCGATTATCATCACCGGTTGCGGTTTGATATGAAGTTATTCCAAATGTATATGAAGCTTCCGCCAACCGTTGTCTAAAATGGCGTCCGATATCCCGTTACCGGCCTCACAGCAAATTATATAACGTATTTCAATATATTAGATAGTACATGATTAAATAAACGTAAAGGTGAAAATATCACTAAATAAACGATATTTTAAGTTATGTAATAATTTCTTTGATCTATAGATTTGATTAATATCGATAAAAAGTATCGATTATTGTTAAAAAACGAAAGTTGAAACATAAAGCGTCAGTGTAACTAAAGTATAGAAAATTACATTTCCAGTGAATAGCTGCTCAACTAAAAAACTAATAAAACTTCTCCAAGAAAACTAAGATGAAATTATTGACGGATATTTAAAAGAGGTGAACGATAGTTAATAAGCAATAACCATTATAAAGTTGAATTACTTTCAGATCATAAACTTGTAGTGTTTCGTCAGTTATCTGACCTAATAAATTGGATAAAGGAGCACTGATAGATGAGGTAGTTCTATATGTATAGAGTTAAGACACGTCTTGACCTCTGTATTTAATTTGACCTCAAATAGAACAAATAGAAAGCTTTGCGAATATGTACAGCGACAAAGATTTATTAGCGACAAGGTCTGCAATTGCACGATCAATGTATTATAAAAAATTATTATAATAATATAATGGTTTCTTACTTTCATAAAACAATTGTTATATTATAATACTTATGTTTTTACTCTTCTTACTTTCTCTCCTTTTACGACTAACATTCTTTCATTATGCCAAGTATCGCCCAAAAGAGTAATAGTTTTCTCAATGTGATCGAATATAAGCTAAACTTTAGATGATGATGATTAATGCAGGTAGCTGTAATTTTGCTGCATACGTAGAATTTACTTCGGAAGTTATGTCAAAGGAGTTATCTTTTCTTCAGCTCTATTATAAAAAGTTAACGAAATCCACACTAGAGTCGACTCTGTTATATCGCAACTGGTATCCAGACCATTTCCGAACGATTACCACAAATTAGTCCGTAACGATTAATGAATAAAAGAAGCAACTAGACCAGTGCTTCTCAACCTTTGTTCGTTCCTTCACCCCTTAAAACTTTTCATTTATGAGCACCCCACACCTGGTAACTACAAAACTATTACCGTACAATTTGTCTCGTTTCTCTTATGCTCTATCTATCCTCAAACTTAAATTTGAAGTACGCTCTCTATGTCTCTTTATCATCATCTTCAGCTTCTTAGCAAGTTTAACTTTGAATTATATTTTCTAGACATAATAATTTTAACTATTTTATCTTTTCAGTATTTCTGCCATTATCAACATAATATTCACGTACCCCCAAAGAGAGCCCGCGTAATCCTAAGGGTACGCGTACCACAAGTTGGAAATCGCTGATCTAGATAAATTTGAAGTCGACGCTGTAGGCTTCCAGATAAGATCGCGTTGACCGGTCGAGCGGGCCAGCCGGCTCAACCAGGGCTATATCTATCTAGATATAGGACGCACTGAAAGTGCTTATAAGAGCCTACTCTCACACTATAGGATGATACAGAATTTCTCACAAATCGCCAACGAAGAGCTCTAACCTTCTTCATAAACATCATGCGTCCTCCAAGGTAAATATTTTGGAAAAACTAGAAAATAGAATTCGTCGAAACAGATCTGATCATAGAGAAGGTGAACCATTTATAAGTTCCTCTCAAAAATAAATGGTTTAATAATTCTCAGTTCGCTTTAGTACAGTCTCTATTCCGGGGACCGTCTAACACAAACCCAAACGAACTACGCTAACATAACTGTGTCCCGGTTTGAAGGGCGTTGTAGTTGATAAATCGAAGAAAAGAGTCTTAACAAGTGTCAAGACGATAAGCACAATATAGTGTTGTGTGTATCATCTTAAGTAACGTCATATTGTTATAGGCATCGTATCACTTATAAATAAGTATACCTGAGGCCGAGTCGAAGTTGTGCTTTATGTAGCTGGTAATAAATTATTTATACAGAATGTATGACTAAGTATTGAATTCATATTTCACATGCGGGATCGTTTCAATTTAAACCATAGATTGATCCCTGCGGTTTGCCGGCATGACTAATATCATCCAGACAGCTGGTACAGCCGCGTGGATAAACGTTATCACACGGAAAATAAATATTAATGTCATTACTGTATAACACACAACTATTTGTATTGTGAGTAAAAGTAATATGCTTGTATTTGTAAATATCTATTGTTAAATACTAAATGGAATAGCCCGGGGTTATGACTCCAAATGTTATCCAAAGATGATCGTCCGAAGGCGTTTTAGTAGGTAACAGTCTCCTTGCTTTGGAGTCTCGGGCTATTAGGAACAGGATTAAGGTAAGCTCTGTCTGTCGTAGAAAGGCGACTAGAAGAGTTTTCGCGTTTGTGGATGACGAGTAGGAGGTTGTCTAATGCTTGTCGTACCAAAACGCGGGCGCCGAGTAGGGATACAGCCTTCCATGGGACGTTCTTTAACCTTAGTGCCGAAAGGCACTGGTTTGTTTCATAGGAGATTCCGGGGCCTCCTGCAACGCGCTGATGATGTCCACCAGGGAAGTTTTAATTGATAAGAATCCCACATAACCTTATCTTTCCCCGAGAAGCAGAGCATATTTTTAGAAGATTTCCCTCTTGACAACAATAAAAAGATAATTCTCCATTTATCTCTAAGCAGTCTGTGCCGCAGAGAGAAAGATCGTTGAAAGGATCAACAGATTTCAGAAGGATAATGTGGAAACCTTACTCCTTAAAATCCTAGGACTACAGAACTAAAGAGAGAACCTAATAAATAAAAATTTTGTGCACACATGTAGTTACTGTACGCTATATAAGTCTACTTGTGTAGTGACTCAGTTTTTTATAGAACTCTTATACGAAGTACACTTTGAAGCAATAAAAATATGATAGCGATACGTCATACAAAGCTTTTATCTATCACGAACCCCTTTCACCCCTCACATTGTTGCTATCTGTATATTAAAAGTGGAGTAGTTCCACTGTTACTTTATTGTGAATCCACAATGATATGAAAACAATTGTTTTCTACTTAGACATATTGCGAATAGGAAATATTCTTGTGTATTATGTGCTAGA
This sequence comes from Ornithoptera alexandrae, assembly GCA_029030555.1. Lineage (NCBI taxonomy): Eukaryota > Metazoa > Arthropoda > Insecta > Lepidoptera > Papilionidae > Ornithoptera > Ornithoptera alexandrae. The sequence goes on along the minus strand of JARDVY010000023.1, from coordinate 10,167,005 downwards.
TATTTCTTTATTGCTGGATTGAAACAATTCGATAGAATAATAAATTTTTCCGTAATAATACCGTAGTAATATAAATTACTCATTCAATATAAAATAAATGAGTCAAATTTAAATATATGTTCATCATCATTATTGTTTCAACCGATGGACATTTACAGCTGGACATAGATCTCTTGTAATGTTTCCATAAAACACGGAAACCAAATGTAGATTTTAATACTAAAATCAAATTATCTTTATAATTCACTTTTAAGATATTTTAAGCGATACTTAAACCAAAAAAAAAAAAAATTCAAATATTTTTGTTTTTGGTTTGTTGAAAGTTATCTCTGGTTAATTTTAACGGGATTTTCACTAGCATATAGTTCACATTGATTGGCAATTCTACATAATAATATTCTAGTATACCATATGTGTTAAGATTGTTAGTGTTTTGAACTCTTAGGTCTAGAGTTATATAATTAATATGTACTAAAAAAAATCTCATTTAGCATTTTGTAAAGAAGGAAGCTGTAACATAGTATGAATATGATTTTTTTTACATAAGGAATATGTATATAACTAATTTTCTATTATTATATGATAAAAGATATATGTGTGTTAAAACATTAATTTTCATTTTGAATAATGACAGAAAGAATACTGTGTCACGTTGAAGTTATTTACTTAACACGTGAACTAGTTAAACAATAGATAACTACTAGCCGTGCATATTTATTATTCAAACTTCGTGAATACATAATAAATACGTCTTAGTAATTATCTTCAAATAGAATAATAATATCTGTGCTATATCTAATAGTTGTATTATAACTATGGAATTGTAAATTTAATGTTTAATTTTTATATAAGAAAACTCCGTTACGCAGCAGCCAACAACTTGCCTTATGACATGGAGATCCATGGTTTGATTCTGTAGCTGCATGTGTAGAGTTAGGATGATTTTAGGCATTTTTCGAAAAAATCAGTCTATCACTCATATTTTTAACCTATAGCCGTAATAGTCTCATTGTCACTTAACATTATTTAACACTGTGAATAACTGACAGCCAATAGTTGATATCTTCACAGGTCAAAATGATCGGTGAATTTGAAAAATTCATTAATTTAAGAAAGAAAGTCGACAGGTTTATTCTTCCATTTACACAGCTAAAAGCATTTTTAATATTTAAAAATTCCTACCTGGACCATTTCAACGAAAAACCACCAAATACAACACACTACACACCGCACATCAGTTTCGAAATGGTAGAAAAACACAGTAAGTAAAAAAATGTGCATAAATTTTGACAAACGAAACAAAGCAACGAATAGTCATTGTTAGTTTCATCTGTAGAGACAATGTTTCTAAAGCATAGTTACAGCAAACAGACAAAACTGACGTACAATATAAAAGCGTATTTTTCTTATAGCATAAATCCAGACTTCCAGCCGTGTACGTTATAAAATAATTGACTTCAAAGTTCCGTACCGGACATCCGTTGCACATACTGAACTAGAAGTCCCTCCATCCGGGTATGAACATAGTTTATAATACAGCCTTTGATAAACGCTAGCTTTCAGAATATCAAATTAATCTCATGACCCCGTCCGCAACTTAAAATTTCCACAGATTATAATTATATTAGAAACATATGTAAAAAATACGTGTTAATTTCCAATAAATTGTTAAAAAGCATTGACAAGTATTCCATATTGTACGTCGTATTATAATATTTATGATAATGTTTATTAATATAAAAAATTAAATAAACAAAAAAAAATATTTTTCGTAAGATGATCGTAAAGCATAGACAATATGAAATGTTTTTTTAAATAATCTGTTTGATGTTATGACACTGGCAGTTATAAAATAGTTTTCTCATTTAAATAGTAAAGCGAACGGCGACGTTTTTGACATAAAAAGAGGCGGGAAAAGAAAACGAGTCGAGGCGACCTCAGCGCAATTGCGCATTGCACAGTAATTTCTCATGAATAGATTCGCACAACAAGGTCGCAAACAACATGATTTACTTTAACCGGTTCTGATAAACGTCTGAGCGGACGTCCTATTGTTGGTTCATCTTAAACGCTTTTGTAATAGAAGGTCCATAACTACACATTAATGTCAAGTAGTGTCCACGCCACCTTGTTACCACGGCCGATCTTACTCATGCAGAAACGCTGAAGATTAAAAAGTAACTATCATATTTTAGACGCTACATATCCCCCGAATTTTTCCATAAACAATGTGCTGTTCAAGATAGACCAGTAGTTAAAATTTAAGTAAGTCCATAAGTTATCTGAGTTCACATCTTACATACGTATTTTAAAACTGTCTTATTACAAGAAGTGTATATAAATGTTTGTGCTTCGTTTACCAAATATATTTAACTATCTATTTTTTTTTTATGTATTGAGAAATAACATCTGGTTCTGTTCTTGTATTCGTATAATTTTTAAAAAATCTAAAATTTTATATTAATAAATTACGTTAAGTATTTAAGATGGTTGAAATACAATCAGTTGACAGTTTGACAGTAGTAAACTAATAATTTCCATTAAATCGATTTTATCTAAATCATTAGAAACCTATTTCCGTAAAAATATCTAAGCAACTTATGTTCTTTAACAGTGGAAATAATTTTCATAATTATACATGTAATTAAATCGAATAATAGCTACGTTTTAAAATTACTTTATAAGTTATACTTAATTGAGAGTTCAATTACGCATACAGTTTTATAAAATGGCCCGGGTCAAGTTACACGTTGACCCGAATCAAATTATGTTGCACATATATTTAAATACGTTAACAACATATTTAACATAAAATAAAATATATCCACAATGTTTAAATTTAATATATTTTAACTGACATTTTCTTAAATAACAATAAAGTCATGACTTCTGTATCTTTTTTTATTAGTAACAGATTGTTAAAACAGATTTAAATTTATCAATTTATTTAAAATGTAATGTCTGTATATAGTTGAAAATCATATAAAGTCTTTGTCCTCATAGGAAGTGTGTAATGAGAGGACAATCGACCGTTCTTACGTTACAGAATATCTCGACAAAAACACTGTAAGTTTTCATAGTTGAGGCAACCATTAGCCAATACTAATGTAAACGATGTGAAAACTGAATAAACAAAATTGTTATACAGAACGACTAATGTTTTGAATTCCACGTCGCAATACAATCCGCCGTGTTTACGTATTTTAAAGTGGTAACTGACAGGGTACGGTTAACTTCCGTGTCGTACGCCCCGTGCCCCAAATACAACAAGCCATTAAAATCAATTGAACTTATATTACTAACAGGCGATTAGATAGTTTAAATTAACGAAATTAAAACGATTGGTTCTACATTCTTGGATTAAATTGGTTAAAACATTACTAACCCGAAATATCTAATATTTGCCCTGTTATTATTGTAATGGGTTAATACTTAAACTCAATTTCACATTTACTGGTGGTAGACCTCGGACACCGTCTAGGTAGCGCCGCAGCTCGTATTTCTGCTCCCAAACAGTACTGTACAAATATTGTGTTCCGGTTTAAACGGCGTTGTAACTATTAAAATTTTTGCATTAACAACATATCGCAAGGTGACGATTTAAATGTGATGCTGTGTATATCATCCTAATTAGCGCCATGATGTTATGAGCAAGTGTATCAGTTATCATCAGGTGAACGTCTTACTTGTCCAGTAGCTTCATCGAATTTAAAAAAAATCTTGTATCTAATAATACGCAATAAGCTTGCGAAGAGTCCTTGCCAGGATACTCTGGTTTTAGCCAAGCGGCTTCGGTGTGAACCAGATTTGAGCTATGGACCTCCATTATATAAACATATTTAGTAGAGGTAAGTAGGTTCTCGCACAACAACTCACGGAATCCAAGTCAACCTGACCTGTTCGTGGTGCACCCTGCTAATTAACAAACGAGGTTCTGAATCCCACCGACGTGCATTGGGTCAGAGTGGTGGGAAATGGTTCAAGTCCCACCTTATGAATCTCTACCCGATCGTGCGGGAGTCTTTAAGGGAGACCTATGTCCAGCAGTGGACGTCTACGGGCTGACGATAATTGCTGCTGCTTGTGTAAAATATTTCATCTATTCCATGCCACCATGTAATAGTTATTTCCATCGACAAAGCTGGATAAAGCGAGCTGACTGCTTGTGAGCATGAAGCCTTAACATTACGCAGGCAAGTGGACCGAGCTCGTAAATATTCCTTAAGCCGTTTACAAGGAAATGTATCACATTGAACGCATTACCGTGTCGCACAGGCTGTTCCATCTTTTCTTATTAACCGACAACGAAAATGAGGACACCAGCAACCAGTACACCAGTACTGGTACCAGGTCTCCATTGCCGAAGGCCGTCTGTGTAAGAATGAATACAACATCGTTTTTCGTCGTCTAATAGTACACATGTTACTGTGTTCAGGTTTGAAGGGAGTTTGTCGCTTACAAAATTACTGGAGTAACCAACCTTAGGAGAAAGGTCATAACGGCGCCATATTGTTATGGGCAGGCGTTTCGTTCACCATCAGGTGACCGTCCAAGTAGTGCCGAGACCGTCGAAGAAGAGATAAAGTTCTCAATTCGTCGCGAATTTCTTTTGTAGTGTCTTATTTATGCTCACATAACTTAGTTGAGAAGTTTTCAAATATATTGTAATATTAAATATGAAATATACTTTATTTGGAAGTAATTTGATCGAGATTTTTATAAAAAAAAAAATCATGAGCTTTACATTTAAAACTTGAGGAAAAAGAATCAGTTCATTTCTGTAGGAATTTCGCTTCCTAAGATTCTAGTTTACATTGTGATATTATTAAAAAAAAAAGGAAAATTGAATACACGGATGCAATGCAGGCTACATGAGTGTCATGGATGTAGTCAAAGTCATGTGTTATGTCATTTATTATGAAGCTCATGCGACAATCGTGGGATTTATCTCGGGACCCCGGCGACGTAATGAATGCATGAATAAGACAATTAGGTTTAATGTTGTGACTAAAGTTAAACTTCGATAATATTCTGCGTTAAGTAAAATAAAGTTTAATTCAATTTATACATAGTTTTTATTAAGTTAGTATTTCTGTAAGTTTGCTGTCAATGAACAAGCGCTGCTAGTCCATAGGGGATGATATAAAAAAAAATATACCTAAGAAGAATACTCTGTATACGAAGATTACATAGGCAATAAGCGGATGCAATATTTTATCTCCAGGCGATTATAATAGTATCAGGACCAAGGTGAGTCCTGATTGAGGTACAAGGCGACTAAGATAATTTAGGTGTAATAAGTAAGGCAAGAGTCTGTGATAAAGATGTCAGGTTTGTGATTTTGTTCACAATATCAATCACGTGTACATTACATTCCGTTTGTGAATCTAGGTATTCTAACGATGGGATGCCTACGTTTGCTGGCGTAGCATGGGCCGATTTAGCAGTAATCGAAACCTGTCGTCATTACTGTAACGTATTACAGTAATACGTGTTGCATTACTGGCTGTTATAATCTGTGCTCAGAGTATTGTGAGAATATCGCTTTAATGCTTAAGCAATCCTCTTCCTTTTTATCTTATCTACAAGCTTTCAGCTCTCGGAACTAATAAATCTCTGTCTTGCTTACGTAATTGCTTTTTGGATGCTGTTGCGCTTGGCTCCATGGCGTCCCGTATGGAATAGAGTCGAGAATGGCTCATCAGAAAACGCCGGGGTGAGGTTTCAGAATGCCGATTGTTTGATAAACATTTCCGCCCACCATTTCGCCAGTACGTAGGCACTGTTTAGAAAATGTGCAGTTGTTCGCACTTTCACCTGGCCTTGTGTGCGGCCCGTGTGGCCTTGTGTGCGGCCCGTGTGGCCCCACGTGCGAATATGATAATGTCGTAACCATGAAGAGCGGCTCGACAGGAATACGTTGTTGCTCATTATTGTCGAGTCCCACTTTGTTGTGTGATAAAATACGGTTTCGTCTATTGAAATTGCTACTGGTCGTATGACTCGTTTGGTATTTGAAAGTTGGTGAGTGGTATTTGCACTAAAAAGCATTAAAAGTTAAGGTGCGACAAGTTTATGGCGCACGTCAACAGGAGCGCAATGCGGGGTCGGCGCACATCGATCGCGCTGTTGGTAAACATTGCGGTTTGGCGTTGTGCCGGATTAAGTGCATGTGGGGACTCACCTGAACGGTCTGCGCGCTGTCCTTATCGAGCAAGAACTCCATGGACTTGTGCGGCCTCGGCGTGCGCTGGTCGACCGGCGCGAGGGCCAGCAGCGAGCGCGCGTGGAGCACGGTGCGCTGCGTGTCCACGTCAGTCTCGAGCACGCCGGGCGCGGGCGCCGGCGCCGGCGGGCGCGGCGGCTTGCGCGCCACGACGCCCGCTGGGGCCGCCGCGCGCGGCACACCCTCCTCCTTCAGCGGGATGCGCACGGACTGCGGCCCGCCCGGCGCGCGCGAGCCCTGCCCCGCGTCTGCCGGCGGCGCCGCAACAACACCGCCCCGGGCAGGCGCGCCTGCGCGAAGTTTTTTCTCCTTGCGCCCCGAAAATCGGAAGTTTGCGAATCGCGACAGAAAGCCCGCGATGCGGCTGCGCGGCGCGCGCGCGCCCGCTTCCGTCATGTCTGCGTCTGCGACGGACGCGCGCGGCTCTAGGCCCCTCCCGTCCCCCACCACTACTACCTCCGCGTCGCCCGCGTCGTCGCTCCCGCTCGAGCTTACTGTGCTCGTACTCGTCTCTCGCCAACTCACTTCAGCCACTACGGGTGAGAATGTTACTCCTTTGGATCCGGCAGATATGGAACGCGCGGGTGGTGAGGCTGCCGGCGGCGCCACTAACTGCAAGGATGCCCGCAGCTCCTCCGGTGTCTCTCTGTGGGGTGTTGCTCGCGTTCGTAGTTCAGGTGTGGATCGGACGCGAGCGTCACACGACGATCGTAGCGGAGTCGATGAGAACACCGGCTCCCTGATGGGATCGGGAGATGGCGTCCGCGGAGGGGAAGGAGTAGCGGATGAAGGTTCTATTCGACGTCGTAATTCGTCGAGCACGTCGTCCCATGCGCCCCACGAATTTCGCAGTCTTTTCACTGTTAACACTGACAGTCCTCGATCGAAATCTCCGGTTTCGGCGAGAGCCCGCATGGCGTCTTCGTCGAGCCTTCGGACGGTGGTTTCCATTTCGCGGGCAAATGCCTTTTCCGATTCGGTAGTCGAGTTGCTGTCTGCGCTCGGTTCTCGTACCGGGGGCTCTGAACGCACCACATTTTCTACTGGAGGAGGTGGCGGTGGGTGTCTTGGAGTCCTCGGAGGAGGCGGCGGCGGTGGAAGACGCGGCCGCCTTGGGCCGCCGCGGTAGTCCAGAGCCGTGAGGTCCGCCACGCTGACGGTGAGGCTGTCGGATACTTCAAAGGTTTGCCGGAAGCGCGCACGGTGTGCGGTAGAGCGGCGTGGTTCAGCGCACACGTCGAGCTCGGCGGGGAGGGAGAGGGCGCGCGCGGCGCGGGCCGGCCGCCGCACGGCACTGGGCGATGCAAGGCACGGCACGGAGCCGGCCGCCGGTCCCTGCGCTATTTCCGGCGAACACTTGGCAGGCGGGATTGGGCGGCGCGCTCGTTCGCTGTAACCGCTGTCTTCACTGAGGTTCTCGGCGGATAGGTGCGTCCGGGACGTAGGGGCGCGCACAGGCGGGGGCGACACCGGCGGCGACTCAAGAGAGTCTGGCGATAAACTAGGGGAAGCCGGCGCTGCGCACGATCGTTCCAAAGACTCGAACTGTGCGAGGCTAGAGGACCGCGAGAGGGATCCGGTGCTTGTAGGCGAAATGGCGCGTTCCCTCCGACGCCGCTTAGCCGGGCACGCCCATTCCCTTTCTGATTCGCTGTCACACTCCGAACCTGTAAAGAATTACTTCGCTCAAAACGTGTAATATTCCCAAAATCACAAACGAACTGGCACAGTCACGTCCCCTCTCCATACTGACACCGGCAATGACAATGACACCAATTTTTAACGCCCGTTTATAACGTATGGCTTGGATGAGTTCCAAGAGGACTCAGGAATAAGACAAATACGTTTTGCCACAATAAGAAAAAAAATCATATGCATTAATTAACAAACGTGACCATTATCATATGACAATTCGTTGAATTATATTGTATTTGTCGGTTTAAATTTGTTATACTATTTAAACTGATTTAAATAAAACTGTTAAAGTTATTAACGGCATCTTTTATTTGAAAGAGGAGTACTGTCAAACGAGCAACAAGCTTAAAATCGAAGCAACAGGTGGCGGTAGTGAACGTTCCAGCAGTAAGGATGAGACAATGTACCTGCAACTCCTCGTACATGGATAACAGAATCTGCATCTGAATCTGAAAGCCATGTTGCGGCCGAAGAACGTTCTGAACGCAAATCATCGCTGGTTTCCTCGACTATGGTTTCGAGGTACAAAGCGTGAGTGCTGCCGCTGTCACCTGCGGGCAAAAAGAAAATGCTTACTTTATAACTTAGCTACTTGACGACAGATGGCGCTCTAACAAACATTTAACCTTGCGGAATGAATTTTTTAAAAATTTTAAAAACTAAGTTATTTGGTAACCCTAAAATATTTTTATTTCAATGTTTTTGTAAATTTTTATACCATTTTAGAATATAGTTGATAAGATAAAAAATGTTTTATCATTAACCGCAATAACAATTTTCGATTTTGTTTAACATGTACTTTAATAATTTTATACAATCTATATATGTAATGAAAATTGGTTTTCTTTGTACGCCAATCACGTGAAAATTAGTGAACGTATCGACGTGGGAATTTGAACATCATTCGATACGGAATGATCTGTAGATGGTTACAGGCTATTCATTTTTTATATTTCATATATTCTTCGTAATTTTATTTTTATTTAAATTTTAAATACATCAATTTACAATACAATATTACATACAATTTTAGATACATCGTTTGGTATTATTTATGCGGTTGCTATAGAAAATAATTTGCGGTTGCGGTTGCGGTTGCTCTCAAGGAATATTTTACACAAGTTTATAATCTAATTCTGTATTACGACCGGCGATGGGGGGTGGGGAACAGCTAGTATAACATAAGTTGGAAATGTATAGTCAAGAATCCTTGCAATTATTGAGTTTTGAGAAATAAATTATTTTTTCTTGATAACTCGGGTTCTGCTTAATTATGAACTACGTAGAACAAATATTATATCTTCTTTGTCAAGTCAATTTGATTACTTAAACAAAAAAATCAAAGACAGTCAGCCTGTAGCCCCTGTTAATTTGTTTTCTTGCTCGTAAATGTATCTCCAGTTTAAATTTACATATCGGCGTGATGATACAACGCGAGGATACAATGGAACTTTCTCATATTTGCTTAACGAATTATGTAAGTTAATACGTTTACTGTTACGCTAGGAGAGTTATTTTACTTGTGTGTGTGTCACACAGCCAAGACTCTCGTGAGGTTTAATGTTGCTAGCCTTTTGACCGACTTCAGCTGTTCATCGGATACTAGGTTTGTAGATCCGGCTGCGGCATAAATGATCTAAACAATAATCTGTCCGAGGTTTTCTAAGCTGTTTGTGTAGATAAATATCCAATAAATTTTATAAACAATAATCTTTCAGTAGATACATATTTAACTAATTATTTTATTGGTTGGTACTCTTTATATATTCTTGTTTTTTTTTTTAAAAAAAAATCGTTCCTCTAGTTTTGTTGGCCTGGGGACTATTTACACAGTCATTAACCATCTTATTTTGCATTTTCCATTTCCTCATTGTCCTCTTTCACTCTTCCTATATATTCTTCTTTCAGGACAACTGAATATTTATGAGATATAAAAGTAAAGTATATATTTATAGCTTGTGGGGGGTGTGTTTGTCTACGGCATTGTAAACTATTTGATATAGTTTTTTAAAGTTGACTCGGCAATAGTTTTAATACCATTTCGTCGAAGAACCTAAAATTGCGGTGGCTTGTTAGAGGAGAACCTAGTTTATTTTTTTTTAAGATAACGTCTGTTGTTCATTCTCTAAAAGGTAGGCCAGAGTATCTGGAAAAATTCATGGTCACATTAAAAAATAACTATGGCGAATATGCCAAAGCGAAAATAACCAGACGACGGGCCGGGCCGCCTGATACGAGGGAAGCATCCGGTTTATTACACCGTCTGCCAAAAAAGACGATTACGGAAAATAATTCGAGGTTACAAAGCAAATCGTAGTAAAGCGACAAAAAACATAAACATTATTAAATGATAACAATCATTAGACGTTTTGTTCTAATCCTTTCGTAGAGATACTGCTAGAAGATAACAACTTGGCAAAGGTGAAATATGCTCGTTTAGAATACTCTGGCTCTCAACTATATGACCACTGACACAGCATTGCAATTATAGAGGAAAGTCGATATTGAGAGTGGTATTGAAGATGGTACAACCCTTCTACCTCCCATGGTTCCAATGACCTACAGATTATACCTTTTCAATGCCCGGAGACCATACGCGGTCTAACCTTTATTCGGCTCTACTTACAACATTGCTTGTTTATTCTTAGACCTTGTCTCTATGTATCTCTGGCAATCGAGAATATGGATTTATACATACAAAAGAAAGCTTCGATTCTCATTGTCAAAGGCCAAACCATCTTAATTAATTTTCTAGATCCAATAACAATACCAGGTACTCGAACTATTATATAGTTATAGCTTACTTATATAGCTTACAATTGGTGTCTGTGGATATTCCATTATACCTGTGGTCTTGGCCACAAATGTAGCTGCTACTTTCAATTCACGTCGCGTCTTTATGACACGGACCATGCACGGCACTTGGGAATGTCGCCTTTACTGATGGTAAAGACTAGTAAGAATATCTTATTATACACTAACCATGCATCTATTTGTCATGATATATATATATATATATATATATATATATATATATATATGCAATTTTTATATCAAACATTTTCTAAATATTTTTTGGTAATGAGATAGGTTACCTCCATAACAGAACTAATGCCCTTAAATTGCATAGACATTTCTATAGTGTATTTCCTCGGACTATCTGAACGTAGACGTATAGCCAAGGGCGTGCACTCCATACTGGCATGTATGTAAGCACTGCATACCCTGGCTCCCTAAATCTATCTAACTAATAATCTGTCAATTAGCCCCAAAGGTATGTAAGTATGCTTTGGCTATTGCTAAATTTAGATAAGCACGGAGATTTCGCGTGTGATTGGAATACCCTACCCGAAATCTTTATGCACGTCTCTCTGCCTATAGTTGATGTGGTCATCATCAACATCAGCTGATAGACTACTAATGGACATAGGCCTTTCTCAAAGATTCTTACATCGACCGGGTAGGGATTCATATAGAGGAATTTAGGCCATATCTTATCACGCTCGCCGAATGTGTGTTGGTGGGAGCCAGGGCCTCGTTTATTGATTAATAGGGTGCACCACAGGCAGGTGAGGTTGGCTTGGATCCCGTGCGTTGTTGTGCGGGAACCCTTACACCCCTGATTTGATATACCTTTTTAATATAAATAATAAGGTAGACTGTCCTGAGCGGTTAGTGCTTGTAGGTTTGCGAACACCTTCCGCCGACCTAAGAAATTTTCTGCATAAGCTGGTGGTAAGTGTCTGTTGCCGGATACCGTCTAGATAAGTATCTATTTCCGCTGACAGTACTGTGGAATTGTGCCCGGTTTGAAGGCGTTCGAAGACGAAACATCGTCTAAGTTTTAAAGCGACGAGTACAATATGATGCTGTATATCGCTTACCATTAGGTTAACTCTCGCTCACCTTATCGCTGCATTTTGCATAAGAAAAAAACCTTCTTTGAGGGTAATATATCGTAAAATCCATTCTTAGCTGACCTAAAATCGGTAAAAGGTATATGCCTACCAAACTTCAAGTGTCCAGCCCTTATGGTGGCAGAGATATCGTGATGTCTCTATACAGGTGGAAATCTCAGATTTGAGAAGTATAAATTTTTCCATTCCGTTATAAATTTATTGACACGAGTGTAAATGAATAATTATAGTAAGATATTACTGGGGTAACGAGACAACATTTTATATCCCAAGGCGACGAGCGTAATGTGGTGCTGTCATTCTAATTAGCGCCAGGTTTTTATGGGTAAGCGTATCACTTACTATTAAGTAAACATCTTGTTCCCTTCCTCGTTTAATTAAATAAAAATATATATATTGTTTATATCAAAATAAACACTAAATAAATATATCGATTGAATATAAATATATTGATCTGGTTCTAAGGACTATTTATCAAACACTATTAACGTGTTTATTTATTGAGGCCGCGCGTGGGAACCCGGTTTCGTTTGCCCACGCGCATTGTTTTATAAAACAATTGTTAGCTCCGTTTGTAAATAGAAAGTACAATATAACTGACGTTACACACGTATTATTACGTGTTATGCAGTGAGTAATGATTCGGTGTACTATTTTATAACACAATTATACAATACTCCCAAATGAAGCTCGAATAATTATGGTCATAATTAAACATAATTAGCGTGAGACTAAAACTAACTAAACTGTTTCTTTTGGCTGTCGTTTCGATGGGAAATACCTTTGTGTTTATCGTTGGAGGAACGGGACATTAACAAAATTACATGGTCAAGGAGGCTTATGCTCATCTGTGGGCATCTAACTGATAATATAAGTACCTAATTCTTTTTTTTTTTATTTCTATTAAGGTATGTGATACGCTTGCCGCTACGCATTACGACATTGCGCTCGTCGCCTGAAACATGAGATGTTGAGCCTCGTTACCCCAGTAATTGCCACTAGCGACAGCGCCCTTCAAACCGGAACACAGCAATGTTTGCACAGTACTGTTTGGCGGCAGAAATAGTCGCTGCGGTGGTAACTTAGACAGTCTCCGGTAATTGAGACCTATGTCTCAATTTAACAATCATAGGTTTTCAAAAGATTATATCATATAGAAGTCTAGGGTGATTTTTAAGGGTTGAAACGTTTTTTTAATATAGTCAAATATCTTTTGAAATGATTAAGTTCTGTCAGTTGTATTTTAATGTAGTGATGTAATTTAGAACGAATCCTTTGTAGAGCAGCTAATAACAATTCTAAACGGTCGGCAGGTGTAATACACCTGTTCGCGTGTTTTAACGGTCGCCGTTCGGTATTCAGGGTTCGAGCCCCGGTCGCACGCCGCGCGCATGCGTACACCAACGGCGTGTCCAACACGATCTGAATAAATGTACTTAAACGGTGATAGGTGACTACATCCGGCACATGCACTATGCATCTTCAAAAATCACTATCAACTGTTCCCAATATTTATAGGAGATATCCAGAGATTCGTTGACTCATCACGAGATCTTCGAAACTATCATAAAATTTGGTAGTGATATTACTTAGAGCTACTAAGAATGGATATTATTAAATTCCTACCCCAAAGGCAGGTGCGAGGGTGTTATAACGGAGCCCGGTGGTAGCGGAGTGCTTCCAGGCGGGAATATTTCTGATAAATTTCAAATCCTATTCCATATTATGGCCAGCAAAGCTGTCGAGGAACAGCTAGTTGAATATTAAACAGACCTCGTGCTGGATGCAGATAGCGCAGGATCGTTCGGTGTGATCTTTGAAGGAGGATCTTTTCTGAAGATGTCAAGCGCTTGAAAGTCATATTGACTCTTACAGCTCATTTGGGCTCATAGTCCCGGACCCACGGCCTGTTTGGGGGAGGCTTATATCTATCTGTGGGATTTTATCAATTGATGATCTCTGATCTTAGACCTTTTAACGTTCCCACTGTTGGAATAAGCTTCTTTAAAAAGATATTACTTATAATTTTGTCGCTAAATATCATCATCATCAGCTGGTAGACGTCCACTGTTGGACATAGGCCTCCCGTGAGGATACCTATATCAATCGGCCCTGCGCTGCCCGCACCGCCGGATACCAGGGGTCGTCGTTTGTAGAGAGAGACTTAAGACCTTTCCCACCATGCTGGCTCAATGCGTGTTGGTAGGAACTACTAAATATTAAGTCCTTACATATGAAATTGGCGTTTTATACGGAAGGAATATAAAGTATTTTTTTTTGTAAAATATATTTAAATTATCCAAGTATGCACCGTTGTTATCTATGCACTTTTGCCATCTCATAGGTAGTTCATTGATCCCTTTACTAAAAAAAACCATGGGGGCAAAAATCAATAAACTCTTTGAAGGCGGTTTGGCCTGCAGCATCCAAGTTGTATTATTTTCCTTGTAAGAAGTTGTCCAAATTCCGGTAAAAATGGTAATCTGTTGGGGCAAGCTCCGGGGAGTCCACCAAACATTCGCAAGTAACTTTTTCTGAGTCAATTTTCGTTTAGGGCAGGATTAGGCTGGGTCTCCAGGGTTCAGCCATTGGGACGAACGCTTCCGATTATCGTACAGTATCCACTTTTCATCACAAGTAATGATTTGATTTAAAATCCCTTCATTATTGTGTCAGTTGAGCAAAGTACCACAGCAGCAGCAGTCGACGCGTGTTGGCAAGTTCCATTCACTCAATGCATGAGGTACCCATCGTTCAAGTTTATTTACTTTCCCGATTTGCTTCAAGTGGATTAATACAGTTTTGTCACTTAAACCGAAGCCTGCAGCTATCTCTGAAGTGCTTTGTGATGGATCCGCTTTCACAATAGCCTTTAATTATTCATTTTCCAATTTGGTCTCCGGCCGTTCACGGGGTTGGTTCTGAAGGTCGAAATTTCCAGAACGAAAACATAGAAACTAAAAACGAACCGTCCTTTCTTCTGCGACACCAGCGCCGTACACATCATTAATCCTTCGAGCTGTTTCTGTAACACTGGTGCTGGTGCCACGGTAGAACTCGTACTCGTAAATATACCGATATTTCATGTTTTCCATTGTGCGGCAATAAGCGACGCCGAAGAAAAAAATAATGAGGAAAAAACAAATGAATGACTGTTTCCAAAACTCAAATGTACCAGCTAAATGAATTTATAAATTTGAATTTGGAATTCTTAATCAAAGAGGAGATATCTCAGATCAAAGTGGTCCAGTACGACAAAACGCTAATTTCATATGTAAGGACCTAATACGAGTATACAAGTTAATTTTATGTCAGTTTATGCGAATTAGTTTTTCGACTACTTTTTATGTTATATAAAAAATTGACAAAGATTAAAAAGTTGTGGTGTCTATCCAAACCTTGGCAAGTGGTTTTCGTAAAAAAGAATGAGTATATTAGAGGAAGTCTGATAGTTGCTTCAGTGACAGAGAAATTAAGGAGCAAAAGGTTAGCGTGGTACCCACATGTTATGCGGAGGGATGATGGACATATAACAAAGAAAGTAATGAGAATGAACGTGGATAGTTATAAGGGTAGAGCAAGACCGAAGAAAGTGTGGATGGATTGTGCGAAAGATGACATGTGTAAGAAGAGTGTGAATTTAGATATGACGGCTGATAGAGGGATTTGGAAGAGAAGTACATACTGGACATACACATAGCTGGAAAAAGGGCTGGAGGAAGAAGTAATTTTATACAGACAGAAAAACATGTTTATTATAACCTCTGTATCTTTATATTAATGGAACGATTTCCGATATATAAATAGTATCGGTAGAGTGAGTTATTGTAAGCGGTCCGATACTATACAAATTGAATGGCGGTTCATCGACCGACAGCCATGTTGCAATGGCGCCACGAACACCATGGAACTGGTTAGGTTCCGCTTCACCTATACGCCTGCTTTAGATTACATTATTTAACCACTGAACGTAGCCGGATTCAGTATACCTAACACTTCAAACACTAATAATATTGATTTTTTTTAAGATAAATTTTCTTCTAAACGAAAACAACTTTGTCATCAAAAATAACTGTTTATCTATTATACATAAAAGTATGTATGTGTTCTGTATGGACTCTAAAATGGTTGGACAATCATCATTATCATCACCAGCCTTTGTTTATCCACTGCTGGATGTAGGCCTTCCCCGATGTGATCCACCAAATGCGATCCTCAGCTTCTCGCCTCTCTCCATCTGTCCATCAGATAGAAGGTTGGACCAATTACAATTAAATATTCAGATAATCTAAAGATTGGCCTTTTTTTTTGTTTCTAAGGGGAAATCTTCAAAATATACCCTGTTTCTGGGGTGAAGTCAGGGTTATGTAAGATTCTTACTCACTAAAACCCCCTCGGTAGTCTGCATCAATGCAATCGGAGAGGCTCCGGGATCTCTCATAGAACGCACCAGTGCCCCTCTACAATTTGTGTAACACGTTTGAGAGGAGCCCAACCCTCCTAGGCACCATCACTGAGCCATATGCAGTTCCACGCAGGTTCGCTTGTTGAGCGATAAGGACCCACACGCTCAAGGCCCGCGAAACTCCTAGACCCTTTTAGTCACCTTCTACGACAGGCAGGGCTCACTTTAGCGGTAAGATTGGGAGAACTAATACTCATACTATCATATAATACTAAGTGCCACGGTAGAACTCGTACTCGTAAATATACCGATATTTCATGTTTTCCATTGCGCGGTAATAAGCGACGCCAAAGAAAAAAATAATGAGGTAAAAACAAATGAATGACTGTTTTCAAAACTCAAATGTAGCTGCTAAATGAGTTTATAAATTTGAATTTGGAATTCTTAATCAAAGAGGAGATATCTCAGATCAAAGTGGTCAGTACGACAAAACGCTAATTTCATATGTAAGGACCTAATATTTAGTTGAAATCATATATGTGTATACATATATGTATGTATATTTATGTATTATAGTTGTATATATTTAATGCACCTACCTCAACATCTCTGCATTACCCAAGGTAGACTGGAAGATAATGGCAATGGCATTAAGTCCACATTTACACGACGTGTATAAAGATTAAAAAATAAAATAAAATATTATTCCTCAAACAAAACTAAATATTTTACGTACATATATTTAATAATTTTTTCCACGTTATAAAATATACTTTTCGTTATAACTATTTAATTTTTATACTATATTACCATTAAGTTTTTTTTTTGTAAATAAAACGTATGCTCATATTTTCGGTGTTTTAAATTATTTACACAAAAAAGGTAACAAAACGGATTTTTTTAAAAAACTTTTTTTAAATTTTCAGGCAAGTGAAAGGGGAAAATTCAGTCATAGACTGGCAACACTGTCCGGTCTAAAATATGGATGTTGCTTTAAAATAATGGTACTGTTGAAAGCTGGATTTTACATATCAGCCGACAAGGGAATCGAAGAGTGAAAGCCTTTTGTTCTTCTTGAGATGACGCATGTCAAACACTGGTAGGCGCTGGTGGTAAGTCTTCCTAATACCGTCTAGGTACTATCGCAGCACCTATTCCTACCAAACAGTAAAGAAAGCTGTGGTTAGTGTAATTACTGGGTTAATGAGACTTAACATCTTATATCCCATATCGCCGAACGCAATATGATGCTGTGTATACCATCAGGTGGAACATCTCGCTCGTTTCATATAAAATACAGAGAAGTACATTATTTGCGTTATTCGAGAAATATTTTGAACGCTTTCTATAGTTTAAAGAATATTTCGGATGACAATAGTCTATGTGGTCTTCGCACCATGTTTTTATGTTAACTAACTGGTTCAATGTGTACTTTATGTTAAATTGTCTATGGCCCGCATTGATCTACGATTTAATAGTAACCTCGTTCACTAATAGTAAGTCTCATACTATTTACAAAATAACGCACCAATTCGTTTTTACCGCGATAAGCAATACTTAACACCTTTTTTTTTTTTATTTAAATATTTAACTAGTTTTCTTTATCATTATCCTAATTTACTTTCAATATGTGTTTTAGTTATTTTTCTTTGCTCCGCTAAACACTAATTATTATAGATAATTATAATTTTAATTAGACATTACTTTATTATCTATATATCTATTTAAAGGTAGAAGGTAGAAAGGTAGGTAGAAGTTAATATTGAGCAATAGTTAAGTCAGTTTACATGTATGAAATGATACACTATATCTGATCCATCCATGCGAGGAAACGATTCCTCTCTGCTCATATTCCCGAGTCTTATTTATAGGAATATTAACTCCTCATGTTCCCATTGCTGGGATCTCATCCCACTAGCTGTTTATCATTTATATATGAAGATCATATAAAAAAGTGACCTTTTCTTAGTTTAGAACAACTACTTCTATCATATACCGAGTTTGAGAATATTATATGCCATTAACTAATTATAAAGATCAGCAACGTTCTTTCTCTCTCTCTCTTCCTTAAGATTATAAATTTAAACTGCTGGACACCACGCTAAGTTTATTAATAACTTATATTCGTGGCGCTCGCTTATGACTTAAACTGGCAAATTGTGCTTAGACACTACTATTACCCATATATTTGACTTTCTCGACTTGTCCATTGAGAATGATCCTTAATACATTGTAACATAAAAAAAAAATTAAAACATACTAAATCATATAGTAATGATGATTTCATTTAGTCGGAGAACATTTATCACCTTTCTATTTATGCTCTTAAAATTAGTATTCAAATATTACTTTATTACGGTTTAAAGCTGCTGGATCGTTAAGATACTGGAGTAACGAGTTAACACCTCGTCGTAATAAATTAGAACTAAAATGTTATTAGCAGACGTATAATATCATCAATCAGATGAAGGTCCAGCTGTAGCGTCCTGTTTTCTTAGAGTAGCAGATTTTAAATATACAAAAGATATCAACATCATCAAGTGATGTACAGTGCTGGATATAAGCCTCCCCGAAAAATCCTCCACATACAGTCAGCATGGTCTCTGGTACCGCTGGGCACTAGGAGATATCGTATGTAGGGATTCATATTGGGGGGATTTGTTCTATTTCCCACCACACTGGCCCAATGTGGGTTAACGGAAGCTAGAGCCTTGTTTGTTAATTAGCAGGGCACGAGCAGGTGAGGTTGGCTTGGGGTCCCATGAGTAGGCTAACGGCGGAGACCATCTAGGTGGGTACCTCCACAGCTCCTATCTCTGCCGCGGAACAGTATTATGCAAACATTACCGTGTCCCGATTGGAAGGGCTCTGATTTAATATTAAATATTCTACGAAGCAACGAAACGACTGCGACGTTCATCTCATGGTAACTGATAGGTCTGGTTATAACGAGGCGCCAATTAGGATAATGTACACAATACTACGCTGTGCTTGCCGCCTTAAGGGTTCTCGTTACTCCAATAATTTCACTAGCTACAACGCCCTTCAAACTACATATTACTGGTAATGACTCTTAAATCATACCTCAAAGCGTAGGGTGAATGTCGTGTAGTATATATTATCGGAATTAACGCCACATTATTTCTCGTAATTTCATCGATGAAAAAAAAAATTGTTTCATATAGTAATCATTAAATAGATTGTAAATGTATTTATAAAATATTTACTGTATCATACTTTATAAAACGTAAACAACCAGGAATTGAACCGTAATAGGGTCGGCTAGTGAAAAGCAACGCTGTTACGAAATATCCGTTCACCGAAAGTATTTTCGGGGAACGGGTCAGCAGTTTATAACACTTCCTGCATACCATTATACCCCTTCTGCTGGGAATTCAACTAATCAGGTCGCGTGCCACATCCTCTTTTTTACTTTCCACGGTTTTTATGAGAACTTCTAACAAATTTTTGATGTTATATCCTTGGTTATATTAATTTTATGAGCACTATTCTGACTGTGTGATATACAGACCATATAAACAATTATGTTTCCTTTACATAATCGATTTATTATAATAAACTTTTTAATATCTATAAATTGTTTATTCTATGGTTTTAAATATCAGATTTTAATATAATATATCCCGTCCATTAAGAAATTTTTCGGATTTAGTCTGCGCTAACGAATCAGAAATGAGGAGATCCGTAGAACTAAGGTCGCAGATATATCTAGAAAGATTAAGATTTAAATGCCAATGGGCTGGAATCCACAAAGGATTGGCGAATGATGGATACGACAGAAAGGACCTAGTCGTTTTGGCTCCCCTCACAAGGTGGGCTGATGATCAGGCCGCGAGAAATCACTGGATGATATACAAGACCGATCTGTGTGGTGAACTTTGTAGATCGCATATATCCAGCAGTAGATGTCGATCGAATTATGATGATGATGATGACGAAATTATCTAGACAAATTTAACTGAATCCTTATAATATATAACTTCAATTTATTTCATATAACAATATAATAGTAAGTGGTTATAATAATAGTCCATTTATAGTATTTTCTTATTATAAATACCGAGGGTGCGCGCTCTCTATACGATTTAGTTCAATTACCATCTAACGTTATATATCCACAAAACCGAAAGTGACCATATAACCGTGCCAGGTTATACCACATGTGAGTGGCAACTATCGGTAAAAATCATTTAAGGCAACGACTCTAAAGTGTAATACATAAAATGTATGATTTTCCTTTACGATCATCAATTTACTTGAGAGAACTATTGAAAGTTATGATGCCATAATTGATTTATTGATTTAATTTTTTTTTCTAGTCTATATTAAAATACTGATGTTAGTAACAACCGCAAGCGCGAATGACTTTATATACCTACCGTTACTATAGCAACAGCATAAATAATATAAAATGAAAAGATTTGTAAAAGTTAATTAGAAATAAAATCTTGAAGGATCTATGAAATTCAAAAAATAGTCCAGCTAATGAAGGTTGGCGATCAGCGTGGTATAGTCCTTTCTGTCTCCTCAGAGACGACGGGCACTCGGAGCTTGTTATTATTGGACTTTTCCATGCTGAATATTAGGGAATACAGTGCAGTGGTTTCCCGTTGCCTATAACCATATACAAATCATTCCGCGTCGAATGACCATGTTACCATGCCGACTACTAGTTCTTCCGGATCATAATCGGACGTGCACTCTAGACACTAAAGCGCTATAATCTAGAAATATACTCACATTTCTCCTTAAGATTACCATTATTAATATATGGACGGTAACACTGACGCTGATAGTGCATTCCAATCCTTCTCTGTTCACATTATGAAGGATGAAGCGATACTCTTTGTCCTAACGAGAATTTATTGATATAAAAAAAAACTACACAATATTTAAGTGATTTTTTTAGATATTTATTAATACTCGACCTTGCCAGCATTATTCTCAATACCACCTTGATAAAGGTTTGTCAATAGCGAACTGAGATACCGATAACCTTACTGCACTGGCCTCTTGATAACGGAGCTGGGATTATTCTAAAATATGATCATAGGTTTTATTTCTAATCATTATTATCTTTTTAAATAATCTATGAAGATATCCAGAGATTCATTGACTCGTCACAATACTTCGATAGTATTAGTTTATAATATTCAAAACTTGCTAGAGATATTACTTCAGTTATTTAGAGGTTAGCTAAGTACGGGGTATACAAAAAACTTTCCCCAAAAAAAAGTTGCGAGGGTGTTTCGGATCCCAAAGTAGTGAAGGAACAGCTAGTATAGTATGAACAATACTGTATATTAAATCTTTAAATTTCTACTGCCTACATGACGTTACTCCCTGTCTGATCTTCGAAGCCGGTATAACATTGTTTTATGTTATGTTGAAAATTACCAGAATACATAAGAAAAAAAAATTATTTCTCGTATTGGTATTGTTGCATCTCACTTCGTAAATGTGCTGTTTGTTTGTTTTGTTTTTTTTTTTTTAATTTAGTATCTCCCTGCGTGTGGTGGGTCAGGGCCTTTAGTAGCTTTAAATTTACCGTCAGATTTTTATTTACTTATTTCCAACTCCTTCTCATCTTGCTTCCGTCTTAGCTTCAATACTCCGCTCTTCTTTCACACTTCTTTTCACTATCATTCTGCATCCTATTTTTTTCTTTCAAATCCCGATTTTTTTTATACAATCTTAAGTAAAAAAAAATATATATATATCCAAAGCCTTCTCTATTACACGCTCCAATTTCAGTTGTTTGTCAAGTTTCGAGAGAGCGAAGTATGCTACAAAAACAGAGCTATCGTACACGGAATCTGCGATTGTCATCAGAGTAGAGCTTCCCCTTAACGCTAGTGTTGTTTTTGCCAGGCGAAGCGGAGAACCACCGCTACCTGGTCACGGTCCGCTTAGCGGTTGAGGTCTGCGGCGATACAAACGCCAACGCGCCGGCCAACGTTGAAACATATTGGAAAAAAAAACTTACGATAATAGTATTTTGAAACATTAAAGAATACTTTGATAAAAAACATTCGAAAGAAATAGTACAATAACAATGACATAGATGTCGCTGAAATTATCATAATATATTTGCCAAGCGTAAACTGGCCGTAGTTTACCACAAACAGGTGTAAGGGGTCCCGCACAGCAACTCACGAGACCAAATCGACCTGACCTGCTCGTGGTGTATCCTGCTAATCAACAAACGAGGCTCCGGCTCCCACCAACCCGCATTGGTCCAGCGTGGTGGGAAATGGCCCAAATCCCCTCATATAAACCCCTACAAACGTGGAGATCTTTGGAGGAGGCTTATGTCTAGCAGTAGACGTGTATCGGTTGATGAAGATGATGATGATACCAGAAAGCACTTCACCCACATTATATGCAAAATGAGAAGCGAACACCAAAGAGACCTTTATTCCGTCACTGGCAACAGGAACCTACCACCAGTAATACAGTGTCTTTCACCAGACAGCTGTTTTTAGACCCCCCCCCCCCAAAACAAAAAAAGTTACTAAAAGCTAGAAATTTTGCTTGTAAAATTCGTACATGAACGCGAACACGGAAACATAATTGATTCCTTTTCTTTGGTTCTTTGTAAATCTCCCCGTTTCTTTGTGTCTATTTGGAAATTGCAGTTGCATGTAATAACTAATAGAGCATACAATGTTGCATGAACATACAAATGCATACAAAAAATTTCACATTGCAAATTCAATAAGTTGCGCCTTCCTTCGATCGCGAAAAACTTAACTTAAAATTACTCAGCTGTCACGGTTTCACATCAATATGAAGAGTGATCGCTTCTAACCTTCCACAGATATTTGTTCATCATCATCATTATCAACCCACAGGCCTCCCTCAAAAATCTCCACATCGATCAATCCTGCGCTGCCCGCATCCGGCTGCTTTTCGCTCTCTCCTTTACCAGATCGTCGGACCACCTGGATATTTGTTCACTTGAATATTGTTTATTATTATGACCTGTCTCATCATTGATGGTGGTAGGAGTCTGTTGCCGGAGACCGTCTACGTGGGTATCACCGCATTGACTATTTCTACCACCAAACAATACTATGCAAACATTACTGTGTTCTGATTTGAAGGGAGCCGTTGCTAGTGAAATTACTGGGGTAACGAGACTGAACATCCTAACCGGCGACACGTTGTTTAATTTACCATCATCATCAGCCGATAGACGTCTACTGCTGAACCTAGGCTTCTCCCAAAGATCTCCACATCGATCGGTTCTGCGCTGTTCGCTTCCAGTGGCGTCCCACAACCATCGTTTTCAGATGCCTCTGGTACCCGGCGATGCAAGCAGCACACGACCGATCTATATAGGGATCTTTGGGCAGGCCTACGTTCAGCAATAGACGTCTATCGGCTGATGATGATGAAAAGACAATTTTATCTCATTTAAAAAAAAAAAAGATCGGTTTTTAATGTCACTGAAAGCAAATGTTATTCGAGGTGAGCGATTGCAATTGCAGCTTCAATTTGTCTCTAACTTATCACAATTATTAACTTGTCGATCGCAATAAACCTACTGAGGCTAAAAGTTCATGATTTGACCCAGCACGGCTATAAAACTGATACGGCTCCCGTCACCGAGCCAGCACGTGAGCGACTCGATCAGTTCACCTTGATACAATAAACCGATCGGTCTATTGCCTGCACGGAAATGTCTCGCGCTTAATTCTTTATTTAAATTCATTGAACTGATAGTCCTTGTCTATGGTTTATTGTTCTTGTCTATGTTTTAAAAGGAATGTTATCGTCGAATATAAGCTATTCAGATGTGGGTACTCCGTCGAATGTTGAAGATCACGTGGAAGCAGTTTGTCTCCAGAGCTTGCAGTAGGCTGATCACAACAGTCATACAAAGAAAGATCCCCCATAATTTCCCAAGGTTGATCTTGGAGAGCGAAAGTCCTGAAAACCGTACACCTGGTAGACAGAGGGAGAAATGGTTTGACGACATAAAGGAGTTTAATTACCATTAGTTAAAAAGAATAGCTGAAAATCGAATTGGTTTTCTCAATCTGATCGCTAAAATTCAGATTGAAGAAGACACCTAATGATGATGATGGTTTACCACTTTTTTCTATATTTTAAAATAGTATTTTCCCTTCATGTAATGATTTTATAAGCTATTGCTCCCTTTAAATAGAAAATAACTAATTATTATTTGCCGGTTAAAAGGGGCTCCAAGCGGCAACAGAGACCTACTATTAGTAAAGAGTTTAGTTTTTAGTTATAAAAATCAATTTTGTTACTGGGGTTCATGATAGTTCATTATTACGGTTCTTTGATTTAACTTCAATCAAGGGAGCTTTCTAATGTCAGTTATAAAAAAAAAATATGTCGATTTAAAAATCGAACGCGATCAATGAAGGATGACGGTAGCCGCTGCGTTCAGGAATTTGTTGAGAAATCGCGCGCTTTTGAATAATTTATCACAACGCGCGTCAGCATATTGCGTTTTGACAGTTTATCGAACATAGACGGTGATGACATGATTTGTTTTTTTTTTTTATATGCGAATTGATAAGACGAGCGGAACGTTCACCTGATGATAAGTGATACGCCTGCCAATGACAACGTGGCGCTGGTTAAGTGGTTATACACTGCATCACGTTGCGCTCGTCACCTGAAACATAAGATGTCTAGTCTCGTTACCGCAGTAATTACATTAACTACAGTACGTTTCAACTTCCTGTTTGTCGGCTGCAACAGACGCTGCTGTGGCTATTCAGACGGTTTATTATCTTATTAAAACCAAAAAGACAATTGGTAATGTTAGACGATAAAAAATATTCTGTTCACAATTAACTATTTTTTTTTTTAATTTTTAAGTTACAACTTTAACATAATTAAAAGAATTATCGTATTGTCTCATGAAATATTTGCGTAAAGTTAAAATCACGGAACGAACTGATTTATTAATGAATTCCAATTGGCATATACATTCACAATATAATATATGAACATCGCCATTTACAATTGAAATTAATTATAATACGTTGGACCGTGAACACGTTAATAACACCAAGCGATACAGATCGTAACTTTTTTTTATTATTATTATTATTTACAGACAAATGTCCACAACTCACTCGACGCGGTACCGGTTTCGGTACGAATAATAAATAAAAAAATACCACGGGAGTACGCGAGGAATGCAGTCCTGCGGGGTGGTCAGTTTAGAGATCGGACTGATAGTTAGACAAAAGGACTGCATTCCTAGATCGACAGCAAGGATTAAGGGGAGGTATTGTTTAGTTCATCGTCATCATCAGCCGATAGACGTGCACTGATATGGAGGGATTTGGGTCATTTCCCACAACGCTAGCCCAATGAGAGTTGGCGGGAACCAGAGCCTCGTTTATTGATTAGCAGGACGCACCACGAGCAGGTGAAGTTGGCTTGGATCCGTGTTGTTTTGCGGGAATCCTTTGGCCAAACCAAACATTCAAAAGTAAATAATATGAACTTAATAATAAATGTTGTATTGTATCTAAAATACTTTTTTTATACCCAGCAATTGTTAATTATGTAAATGTAATAATTAATGTCACTTACCGCAGCGAAAACGGCGGGAAGGCATTGATAACACTGTCACGCTTCTCTCACTGCTATCACATTTTACACGCGCGCCCTACGCCATGTTTTCATTTAAAAATGCAAGCGTTCGATTTTTAAAATACATTTTTGATTTAAGAACATGACGCGGGCGTTCAAACTCATATCGTACGAGCCACTAAGTAACTTGTACAACTAAAGTGATGTGAATCATTTCAATCTATTATTATGCGTGGCAAGTGACCGCGTGTCAAGAGCGAGGATGCCTATGTGAGCGTCTATACGACGCACTATTATTATTCCTAACTTCATACCGTACAGGATAATTATATCCAGCATCGCTTATTGCTTAGCGGTTAGGGATACGATATGTAAAACGTGGTCGGCGGTTTAAATCCATTAAATGCTCATAGAACTAAAATAGCTTTAGCTTTAGTATGTTTGTATTCAGTAAAACTATTGATACCACCAGCGGCTATTTTTCTAGCCGTAATATAGAATTTCATCTGAAATTTACACTTGAAACTTACCAGAAAAACTGCAACCACTCGCCCCGTCAATTATCATTAATACCCCCCCCCCCCCTTGAGAAAATTATTTTATATAATCCATTCTTAGTTAATCTCTAAATGGTAGACGTAATATTTTTACCAAATTTTGAGTGTTTACGTCCAATAGTTTCGTAAGCCTCACAAAGTCGATGAAATAGATAAAAAAAAAAAAAAAACAAATTAAAAAATCATTAAAAACAATTCCTTTAACGCTCAAAAAAAACAAATTCAGCAGTTAAATGTAATATTTTAATGACACAGTATAAACCATAAATATTAGCGTAAATAAAGCACCCGGTGAACACACATGCAAATGTAACGCACACATGTGCAAACGCGAGAAACGAACGGAAGCCAGTTCGTTCATCCACACTTACATAACATCCGTATAACCACTAGAGGTGTGGAAAACACCAGCGAGCGAGTACGTACCGACACTACCGGCCATACAATCTCGAGTAAGACGTGCATTCTTGGCTCTAGACGTCATCTTAATAGGAATGCGATTGTGGATAGCTAGTAACTTGATTTTACTAACATTCTATCATAACTAATCTAGACTTTAACGTAAGTTTATAAAGTACACAATTGCTTAACTTAATGTAAAGCTTGAAGTCGGTATGTTATCTCTTTGATGTCTTACACAAAGCTGTAGCGTGTAAGCTGAGCCGCGATACTGCGAACCGTTTCGATGTAATTGTCTAACCTTATATGCGGAACTTGCTATTGTTTATTGGCGCGCAGCATTCTCCTTACACGGAGCTCCAAGCCGGGGTAATATTACAACCCTCTTACCCTCGACGTGACGTAAAAAGTTACTAAGGATAAACAATAACTTTCCCTGTGAACTGCAATGCTCTTCAACTCGCACGCTAAGTTTGATAAGTACTACAAATGTTATCTCATTTGTGATGCCTTTCATCATCATCAGCCGATACACGTCCACTGCTGGACATGGGCCTTCCTTAAAGATTCCCATCTAGGGAGAATAAAGAATATAAACATCGACGTATTGAAATTAAATGCTAATGTAAGAATGCTAAGTATAATATTCTTTGAGTAGATTTGAAGAAAACATTGAAAATTTGGAAGTACCATCTTAAAATAATATTATATTTGTCTATGATACACCAGCCTAATCCTCCTCTCGAATTTACTAGCCCTGAGATAAAATCTGGAAGCGATATCAGTAATTAGAAAACAGCTGGTAATCGTGTAAGAGCTGAATCGATTTTGGGGTTATCTTCAACAGGATTATAATACTTAGTCGAAATTGACCAAAATTTATTTAATCAAGATTGAAAGATACAATCATATAGAATATAAGATAAAACGAAACGGAGTTAAAAATGGCCCAAATTCCATCATATGAATCCCTACTCGATCGATCTTTGAACGTCTATCGGCTGATGATGAGGGAGTTAAAATAGGATAAGTGAATGCTTATTTTCGTATTTTAATAACTTTTAGAAAAAAAATGAAGAACTCTGTGGACATTTTATATAGCGTTGTAAAGCATAAGTAAAACGAGCGGCCATTTATCAAGTAATTAGAGCGAAACTCGCTTGCACCACCGCAGCGGTACATTCTCGATCAAGACATCTCCCCCGTCGACATTCCCATCGTTAAGCGAAATCCGTTGCAGATCTAAGCAAGAACCGGTACGCATCAGGTTTTTTATGGGATACGGGTGTGGCGATCTGATGATGCCGTCCGAGTGGACGTAGGGCGAAGATTTGTCTTTTTTTAATATTTTCGTAGAAACTGTAAAAAATTTGTGAAGATTTTGATGCTCTTAATAATTTCTTTTCAAACCGTATTTCTTTAAGTATCTATTTATTTTCTCTAATGTATTATTTTTTTGTTTTTAATATTATGATGTTTATGAATTTCAAAATTCCAAATAGTATTTATTATACTTCAGAATAATTTAAATCAGGTTGAACTTTTAAAAAGACTAGTCATTTAACAATACAGCCTTGAAATTTCACATTGTGATAAAAAAAACTAATTAACTAAGCAAAAAAAAAAACAATGACGAATAATACTGAAGTTGTCTGCGGAAGACATTCGATTAAAGTATTATCTTTCTTTTAACAGCATCAGTGGCCAATATCTTGTCTTTTGCTAACAACATCGTTTATATTGTTAGCAAGAGAATAGAAAAAAATTGCCACGGCTATTCATTATATTTCTAAAAACCTATATTATATGTTATTAAGATTAATGAAAAATTCACGAAAAATACTAATACAGCAACTAAACGAGTTAAATCAAAAAATGCAAATTATGTCAAAATTTAGAGGGAAACCACTGTACAGTTTAATATCAAATTATATAAAAAAAAACTGTTTTATTGTGTAAGTTACTAATAGTAATAAGCTTCTTATACAAACATTGTATATATAATTTGCTCGCGGACAGAAAACGCCGAAAGCACTATATACAGGATGAAAGGTAATAGGTGTAAAAGATGTGGAGGGGCTAAAGTATAGCTCGTATCCTGTCTATCTACGTATGGAATATTCCATCCAAAAACAATGCTTCTAGAGTTATTAATTGTTTAAATATTTTTCAAAAAATTACCAATTTTCCAGGAAAAATTCGATGATTTTATATCTTACTTATTTCTACACAAATTTTTATATACTAATGATTGTTTAATCATTGTTTTATTAAATTTAATTAATAATCATCACTTAGAGGCTAAAACTTTTAAATTAGGTTCTTTGAAAGTCGTGACAGTAAAAATAAGGCGTCGTACATTTTTATTTAATCTTAAACTAAAATTTTATTTATAAAAAATACGAATAAAGCACATAAATGAGTACCCGACTTCAATATCTATACGAAAAGGTATAAGAAAGTACATAAAATTTTAAAATTTAGAAAAAAAAACCGTTGTAATAAAACCAAATACCATGAAATATCAAACTGTAGAGACCCATAAAAGTAGACGCTGCGGCAGCCCTTAATTTGACCCTATTGTTTTTGTTGTGACACGTGCCTTTGCGAAAATTTCAAATCTAGTTCTAGATAGGCCAGGCAAGCGAGCGGGGAGCAGCTAGCAATTTAATATGAACAGGCCAGTTATTTGATGGCAGCTGTAACCATTGCGGTGGTATCAGATGGTCTCCGATAAGACTAAACTTCCAATAAAAGAAAGAAGCGTTCTTTTGTCAGTTAATTTAACTTTTTATTGTACGATATTTTGGACATGATAATATCAAATGGCATGGTGTAAGGCGTCTCCACAACAACTCACGGAACCCAAGCCAACCTCACCTGCTCGTGGTGCACCCTGCTATTCAACAAATGAGGCTCTGGCTCCCGCCAACCCGTATTGGACCAGCATGGTGGGAAATGCCCCGAATCCCCCCATATAAACCTCTACATACGACAGCTTCTAGTACCCAGCGGTGCCAGAGGCCATGCTGACGGTATGTGGAGATCTTTGGAGGAGGCCTATGTCTAGCAATGGACGTCTCTGATGATGATGATGCCAAATGGTATTTATTTACTACGAGCATGTTTTAAGGTTGAACTGAAATGTACACCTAGTCCTTAAGTAAGATAAATAAACTGTTGTACTATTATATATAAATCTTTCTTAGTATATATTTCTTACGGTGTACAAAATCGGTGAGTCAACAAAAAAAAAAAATTGTTTTCTTTATCTAAAAGCGATAACTTTTACCAGGGTTAGTAAACGATCTTTTATGTTTTTTTTTTGCATTCCACAGCGAAGTCCGGGCGAAGCAGTATAACGGTGGTGTGCTTGTAACGCAGTGGAAACGTGTAATTTTAATAATAAATTACTTTTGCTGACGGTCATGAAAAAAAAATTTTTCAAGACTTATACACCAATCCTATTTTTACTGGTGGTATATCTCTGTTGTCGGAGGCCGTTTAGGTTGGTACCTAACATACCTATTGCAGCCGACAAACAATAGTGTGCAAACGTTATATCATCCTAACAAGCGATTTGTTGTGAATAGGCGTATCACTTACCATCAGGTGAATGTCTCGTTTCCTTGTTCCTTTGTTAAATAAAAAATAATCAAATGGACAGATGTGTATTGCTGGACATGTCTTTTGTAATGTATTGAACAAAACGCGGTCTTGCGCTGTTTGGGTCCCAGTGGTTCTTTTAATGTCGTCTGCCTACTTCGAGTACCTCCATGGGTTACCCCATCTCTGTACTGGATCTGCGGTAGGGTACGAAAGCCAAATCGCGGGGTTTTAACGAGTAAAAGTCTCTAACTATTACGTTGCCGCTGCAACGAGAAAGTATTCAATGCATGATTTTACCACGGTAAAAAAAAGGGTATTTTTATTTTATTCTTCCGCTTATATTCCATCAGAAAATGATTCATTCGTTTTGTTTCTCAAAATGCCATATACCACGTCATATTAAATTTTCCAATTATTTAGGTTATTACTTTGATAAGACAATAATAAATGAAAGTCGTAATTAATGTAAGCTCATTGGAAACGGATAATATATATAATAAATAATATATATATAATGAAATAGGTTTCCTTTGAAGTTATCAACATGGGAACATGACCAATCGACGCGGAATGATTTATATATGGTTATAGGATATTTATTGTTTGAACTTCATAGATCCTTTATGATTTTATTTCTAATTACATTTTATAAACATTTTCATTTCGTTTTATGTATGCGGTCGCTATAGTAACGGTTGCTATAGAAAGGCATTTGTGGTTGCGATCGCTCTCAAGGAATATTTCACATGTTTTAAGAGTAATTCTATATTATAACCAGCGAAGCGATTGGGGAATAGCTAGTATAAGATAAATATAAAAACATATATTGTTTTCTATAACAGGTAGTAGGACTCTGTTATGGACACCGTCTGGATAGGCTGTGTACCTGTATCATTATATATTTATAGATAGATAAATAGTTTATTCCAGTAATCACTTACACAAATATAATAAGAAAACTATAAGCATAACGAAAACGAAATTTTAACAATAATTATTAAAAATCAACAACACTTGCAAAATATTTCAGACAGACAGAAATTTATTTATACATATATATATATATATTGTTAGAAACAAAGTTACATAAATTTCATCGTCATTGTATAATAAGTGAAGGTACAAAATGTAATAAAAAGTTATAAATTCCGTATCACATTAACACTGGAAGTACTTGCATATTACTAATGCTCGCGACCACCACTGCAGTTTTTTTTTTAATGACGCAACAGATAGAAAGATTGTGAATTGCATAATATCAGTCTTATCGAAACATGAAACTGAAAAATCTATTACACAGTGTTGTTATTTTTCAGCTGAACTACAAAACTTATCTCCGTTTCGACATAACGACGCAACGCTATTTAGCATGGTATACACAGATTAAGATAACGATGTTAAGTCTCGTTACCCCAGTAATTACAGTACCTACGGTACCCTTCAAACTGGAACATAGTAATGTTTGCACAGCACTGTTTGGCGGTAGAAGTAGGCGCTGCGGTGGTACCTATCTAAACAGTTTACGGCAACAGAGACCAAGCGATTGGCGTCAAGACAGTCTCCGGCAATAGAGACCTGCCACCAATATAGCTATGATATCATTCTTCCAAATAACCCGATAGGTTTAAGTTTCCAGCTCTCCCACGCGTAGCCATAAAACTTACTTGTGACACAAATACGCCGTACTTGTGCAGAGTTAAGATATTTCTTAATAATAAAGTACACAACAGTATTGAATTTCATTCATGAAATTTAATCAGCAATATGAAATATCTTCTCTCCCTTTATCCGCTGAAGTCGGAATCTGGAAGTTACAGACAGGTTTTTGTTACCGGAGACCATCTAAGTAGATACCACTGTAGATCCTATTTAAGCCTGTATATCTTATTTATTTCGATTTGAATGGTGCTATAACTAGTGAAATTACTGGAGTAACGAGACTCAACATCCTATGTCTTCGCTATGGGCAAACGTTGTATAGTATATATAGTTTTAACTAGCGCCACGTTATGGGCAGGCGTATCAGTTACCATCAGGTGAACGTCTTGCTTGTCTCATCGATTTGATAAATAAAAATAGATTCGCAAAATTTCTGATCGTTTATAATATAGTTGGTAAGTAGGTTGCCAATAAAAACTGTATAGTTTGAATCCAGTGGCTGTTTGACCTCCTCCATAATCATAGCGTTTTTGGAAGCACCAGTGTAACTGGTTATACGGGTACAATCTAATCCGTTCGTAACTTTATTATTAAAGGAAAGTTTTAATAGCTAACGCGTTGTAGAAACACCAGAGAAATCTTATTCTATATCTATGTATAAAAATTCTGTATAATGATACAAGATATGGAGACATGACATGAGAAGCAATGGAAATTAGCTTTGATTTTTGATAGCAACGCGATACCGATATGGAGATCTTGGGGGAAGACTTGTGTCCAGCAGTGTTGTGTCTATCGGCTGATGATGATATTTCACGATCCATGCAAAAAGTATGTTTGTAAAAATTTTACTATTGATCAATTTTGTGTTAATAATTCAATGGTGGTAGGTCTCTGTTACCGGAGACCATCTACGTAAGTACCACCGAATATCATACTCCTACCGCTTGACAGTACTATGCAAACATTACTGTGTTCCGGTTTTGAAGGGTATTGTAGCTAGTCAAATCACTGGGGTTACGAGATTTTATATCTCAAGGGGACTAGCATATTATCTTAACTATAGCAAAGTTATAGGTGTACTCGTATAATTTACCGTCAGGTGAACGTTTGGCTTATCTCATCCGTTCGACGGATTTTTTAAAAAAAACACTGCGTTATACATAACAAGACTCAAGATGACAAGCACCATGTGGTGTTGTCTATATCATCCTAACTAGTGCCATGTAATCAACGGCGAATTAGTTACCTTCAGATTAACATCTATCTCATCTCGTCCCTTCATAGATTACAAAAATATTAATAAATTACACATATACTTAACAAGTTTCAACTTCCTTTCCATTAAGAATACAACTTTATTATTGGTTTACATGTGTGCGGAATATACAAGTATATACATCCATTCGCGTGTGGATGTGAACACACACAGACACATTTAAATACCCACCTGCCGCAATAATAACGGCCCGGTAAGGACATCAGCTCAAAACAGCATTCTTATATTAGCGTACTCAATAAACACAATCTTACACTACTCCTGTGGTAAGACTATCATTTTAAGACATCATTACTACTCAGTTTTTTTTTTCTATGAAGCGACGAGACGAGTCAGACTTTCACTTGATGGTACACGGTATACACACCTGTCCATAGCAACGCGGCGCTAGTTACAATAGTATACACAGCAGCATATGTTCGTTCCTTTGAGACACAGATTGTCTCTTTATTCCAATAATTTTACTACTTATCCTTCAAACAGGAACACAGTAATGTTTGCATACACCTGTTTAGCAGCAGAAATAGCTGCGGTGTCCGGTAGAAGTCAGTTTCAATTTCACAAATATCCTCCATTTATAGTAGACTACTACAACGCAGTGAAATGATAGTTAAGTTACCCAATGGTAGCAATTCGCAGACTACTTCATTTATATACAAAGAACTTGCGATTAATAGTGAAAACATTGTTTTATAACTTAAAGTCATTTATGAGTAATCACCAGTAGATCTCTTACCAAATAGATGCTTAATAGTAATCAAAACAATTCAGTATTGATCTTTATTATAACCTTTGTACAATTAAGTTTTAAATGAAAAAAAAAATAGTGGGTAGAATTTATTGTTTATGCTTTGGAAAAATAATACAGATAAATTAGTATCTTGTGTTATTAACAAACATAATTAAATAATAAAATATATAACCATGTTTGATTCCTTACTTGATAATAGTCAAGATATTAGTAATTTCATTAAATATTTGGAGCTGAGTGTTGCCAAAGGTTCGGATGAAAGGAGATTACATGTGGCCGAAATGCGAATGTTAAGATGGACGTGTGGTGTGGTGAGGATGGATAAAATTAAGCATATTAGAGGAAGTCTGAAAGTTTCTCCAGTATTAGAGAAATTAAGGAGCAAGAGGTTAGCGTGGTACGGGCATGTTATGCGGAGGGATGAAGGACATATAACAAAGAAAGTAATGAGAATGAATGTGGATGGTTATAAGGGTAGAGGAAGACCGAAGAAAGTGTGAATTCAGATATGACGGCTGAGAGAGGTATATGGAAGAGAAGTACATACTGTGCTGACCTCACATAGCTGGGAAAAGGGCAGGAGAAAGGAAGATTAGTAAGTAATTTCATTAAAATACAGTACTTCAATAACAAAAATAAAAAGGATTGTTAATTTTAAATAAATTATTTATATATATATATATATAATGAAAATGAATTTTCTTCGTATGCCAAGTAAAACCTGGTGGACGTACCGACATGGGAACATGACCATCCGACGTGGAATAATTTGTAGATGGTTTTAGGCTATTTATTTAGTGAATTTCATAGATCTTTCATCATTTTATTTCTAATTAACTTTCATAAACATTTTCATTCCGTATTACTTATACGGTTGCTATAGAAACTGTTGCTATAAAAAAATATTTAATTATATGTTATATGAGGAGCAAAGCGGGCGTGGAACAGCTAGTAGTGTTATATTACTGACAGGGTAGAGTTTTAAGTTAAGCGCTCCAAAATCTTTTCGGCTTTTAAGCTAAGCTAATGTAACATGGTTTAACTGGTAACGAGTTCTAAAAGTTAAAAACAATAACAAATATTAACGGGACAAATTGCAATAACGATTATCTAGTTAAAGGTACTCCAGATGCGACCTGACCTCTGCCGCACTGACTCACGCAACTAATCGGCAGTTCTTGATTGTTTTTTAATTACGAATTGGCAGGAACATGTCGACATGTGGATGTAGAAACTTGAAAACTTAACAACTATTACAACACACACATCAGGGGCAACCCTCGCGGTTTCCAAATCATATTCTTTAAAGAAAACCCAAAGTCTCTTTATAATAACTATTATTAAAATATGAGGCGGTAGTTGGGAAAGAAAGTGCCACATATATATATATATATAAAGCAAATATTAGTTCCATAATCACAACAATGTTATGAGTGGACGTATCACTTACCATCAGGCGAACTTCCACTCGTATCGTTGCTTAATTGAAAAAAAAAAAATTCATTAGTCACAACACTATTCATGCTATTGTATACTATTTTAGCATACTGTTGCTTGGTTGAAGAAATTCATCATCATCATCAACCTATAGACGTCCACAGGCTTCCTCCAAATATCTCTCCATCGATTGCGAACGTGTTGCCCGCATCCCGTGGGTTCCCGCGATTCTCACCAGATCGTCGGTCCACTTTGTGGGAGGCCTCCCAACACTACGTCTACCGATACGCGGGCGTCACAGGAGGACCTTACTACACCATCAGCCGTCTGTCCTTCTCGCAATGTGTCGTGCCCACTGCCACTTAAGTCTAGTAATCTGAAGAAATTACTACTGCGGTACCTACATACGCAGCTTATGAAGGGAACCTGATACAACCGCCTTAGTGGTCATGTTTAATACAGTGCTGGGGGCCTCGGCATTTTCTAAGCACATACCAGAAAAAGCCGTAACCTTTATCAACACCCTCGCTATGCTATGACAGGACCTCAGTGGTTAACGTGGGGCAAGAGATCTTTAAACTCCTCGAACTCGAAGATCCTAACAAGCAGGGCTTACGATGTCAGATCATTATTACAACCTTATGATATAGACTACTGGACAAAGCCTTTTACTGAATTCGTGACACACCTGACACGTTTGGTAAAGGTCAATGAAAAACCTGCTGTCATTTCATGGAACAGCTCCCTGTTAGTCGCCTTTTATGATACGCCGAGAGTAGACAGGTGCTGTGTTTAGTTTGTTCGCCAATCACGTGAAAACTAGTGAATGACGTGTAGATGTTTATAGGCTATTAATATTTTAAATTTCATAGCTCCTTCAACATTTTATTTCTATTCAACGCTTATAAACGTTTTCGTTCGGTATTATTGATGCGGTTGCTATGGTAACGGCTGTTATAGAACGCTATTTAACTCGAGGAATATTTCGGACAAATATCAAGTCATTTCAAATTACGGCAAGTAAAGAGAGCGGGAAACAGCTAGTATTACATAAAGTTATATTTCATCTACCATAAAGAATACAGATGCAGAGGTCTCAACCGATCGATGTGGAGATCTATCAGGGACGCTTAAGTCCAGCTGTGGACTTCTATCGGCTTATAATGATGATGAAACAATAAAGTATTACTTTCTAAATCACATAACTGTGTTATCTTTACATAATACATAAGAAAATAATTGTTTTATTTTTATGTTGAAAGCCATTTGTTGCGTAAAGTACTTCAATTATACTGTAATCGCAAAAATTGTGAAATGTAACTCTTGCGTGTTGGCGTGATCATCATCATCAGTCGATAGGCGTCCACTGCTGGACACAGGCCTTCCTCAAAGATCTCCATATTGATTGGTCCTGTGTCGCCCGCATCATCGCGCACCAATGGCTGTCGTTTGTGGGGGTTCATATGGGAGGATTGTGCTATTTCCCACCACGCTGGCCCAATACGGGTTGGCGTATGACTTAATTTAAAGTTATCAAGTAATAGAATTAAATTACTATTATTCCTATTAAGGATTCGAAAAACTGAGAATCGCATTTGGTGGAAGAGAATTGCCAAGGCCTTAGTAGTAGTGTGCATACATTACTGTTCTGGTTTTTTAAGAGCTGATGAAATTGCTGAGGCGACGTGTCTCAATATCTTAGTTACAAGGCTGAAGAGCGTCTTTGTATTATGTCAAGGTAAACTTTTTTTTTAATTCGAGGAAGCTATAAGATGAGAGTCGTTAACCTGATGGTAAGTGATTCGTGTGTCCATAACAACATGACACTAGAATGATACACATCACCACAATGTACTCGTCACCTGGAGACATAATATTTGAGTAAAGTCGAGTCGATTTGAGTAGTCTCGTGGCGCCAGTAATTTCACTAGTTATAGCGCTCTTTCAAGCCGGACCACAGTAATGTTTCCCCACTATTGCCTGGCTGCGGGAACAGGCGCTGCTGCCGTATCTAGACGGTCTCCGGTAGTGAAGATCTATCACCAGTAAATTTTAAAAACCTTGTCCTTATCTAGCCCATCTAGATAGATCCATCTTTCTAGAGATTGTTTAAGCAAATAACCTCATTCAGCAGCTGATTAGAAAATCAAGTAATGTTACCAGTAAAGTCAATGGAATAGTAAGTCGATCAATTTAATAACTTAAAGTATGTAACACAGTTAATAAGGTAGTGAAGATACTGATGGGTTAATCTCTACGTAAACTAAGATTTAAGCGACAAATAGGTTTAGTATTGATGAAATAATCGTTTAATTTTTTTTTATGTAATTAAGCCACAAGACAAGCGGCACGTTCACCTGATGGTAAATGATACGCCCGTCTGTAACAACGTGGCGCTAGTTAACATGGTATTTACAGCAAGCACCACATCGCGCTCGTCGCCTTGAGATAAGATATTAAACCTCGTTACCCCAATAATTATAAAAGCAATAGCGCCCTTCAATCCGGAACACAGTAATGTTTGCACACTACTGTTTTGCGGCAGTAGGAGAAGCTGCGGTGGTATCTACCTAGGCGGTCTCCAGCAGACATAACTGGAGTGGAAGTGAACAATTAATGTAGACAAAGGCTGCCGTTCAGTTAAATGTGTAGCTTGATTGTTGATGCGCAATTGGTGACTTCATCATAACTTACTCATTGTTTGGATTTACATACACCCATCGATACAGGTATGAAACGCAAGAAAACCAAATTATTAGTATAAAAAATACATCATCATCATCAGCCTATACACGTCCACTGCAGGACTTAAGCCTCCTCTTTAGAACTCCGCGTTTATAGGGGTTCGTGTTGGGGGGTATGGACCATTTCTCACCTCGCTGGCCCAATGCGGGTTAGTGAGAGCTAGTCTCGTTTGTTGATTAGCAGGGTGCAATCTCGCAATTTAAATGCTCTGTGGCCCTATGTAATAAGGTTCAAATTGTAACCAAATACATCTCGAGTTTGTTGCATTGCTGTTTTTTTTTTAGTAAAGTAATATATTTTTTATGAAACTATCCCTTCATTTAGCTGTACTAACATCATGGAGCGTAAATAATGCTAAAAAACGTTTTAAAAATATATATTTTTTTTTAATCAGGGTCGATTTTTCTCCCGTCTCATCATCTAAGGTGTCATTAGTATTATCGGCTGTCTTCATTTTCGGAAGCAGTCTCCCAACGTCTAGTAATAAAAAATATAAAAATATCAGGATAATGTTAGAAAAATAACAATAAAAACACCGATTTAACTATGTTTAAACTTGTTAACAAGATTGTTGTTTGATTTTTTTTTTTTTGTTGCAATCAAACCGAGTTTCGCGGGTTATTACATTTATATATCATTAACGGTTTCACTTAAGTATACCTGCATGTGTGCAATAGAGCTTGACATGTAAACATGTCCGTAGTAGACGAAAGTCGTTCCCACGCCGCGAGCGCGTACGCGAGTTCTTTCGGCGGCAACCCTGAGACCTTCGGTACTTGAACTGGTTTTTTTTTATACAAAATTCGATGTTGCCGACATGAGTCATTATGATTTGACACGCAATATTTGTTGTACGGCCGGCGAGCATATGTTAATAGTGAACGGAATTCTGGACAACCTGGTCACCTTCATATATGCAAATGGTGCTGTACAGGATCTTTATACTTTGTAAAATGCATTGAGTCATGAGACATGTCTTAGATATAGGACTTATAGATGGTTTTAATTAAGCGGTGTTTCCAACCCCTACTC
Source organism: Ornithoptera alexandrae (assembly GCA_029030555.1). Classification (NCBI taxonomy): domain Eukaryota; kingdom Metazoa; phylum Arthropoda; class Insecta; order Lepidoptera; family Papilionidae; genus Ornithoptera; species Ornithoptera alexandrae. Next base: position 10,127,688 of record JARDVY010000023.1, on the reverse strand, counting down.
CAATTAGAGAGGTAAATTGTAACAGATTCTATACTAGTAACACAAATATATAACAGTCTCATAAGGGATCTATCAATGGAGAACCTATTTATTATCTGCTCTTTGAGACCTATGTCCAGTAATGTATAACCATCGATCGGGATGATGATGATTATCTGCTTCTGGATTTTATTCCAGTCAACGAATCATCGAAACGGGCGACAGGTTCACCTCGTGGTAAGTGTTTTCCTGCCTATAATAACTTGATACTAGTTAGGATACATAGCCCTACACGTTGAGATATGAGATGTCAAGTTCCTTACCTCAGTACTTTCACTAGCTTCAGCGCCCTTCAATCTGGAACACAGCAATATTTGCATAGTACTGTTTGACGGCAGAAATAGGAGCTAAGATGGTACATAGACAATCTCTGGCAATAGAGTATCCTACTGTGGTGAGTTTTGAAACTACCAAAGTCTTCACTTATTTGCAACATCTATATCATTTGCACATCGTCTATTAGGTAATGGGGATCTCTAATTTTGCATCAGCGTGAAGTTAATCTTGGAACTAGTTTATAACCAGCTGATTTGAAAGTCAGCCAGCGGATGCACAAGCGCATGTTTATAACCAATCAACACGTCGAACTTGCTACATGAAAGTTTCTACATTGTGGGTCGGAAAATTAGCCGCTATGTTATTATTTAACTGTAGAAAAATATAAACTAATCCCGCAAGTTATTTATTACCTTATTTTTATTGTTTAGCTTTACTGATTTTGATAAACACAATAGGTTAGTTGCATTAATAAATGTTTAGAGTTTGTATAAAGATGTAATTGCATGTTAATAAGTTTACGTTAAAGACACAAAAAATTCACTTAGGCAAAGCAAGCTATAATTGTAACAAAGTATATTTTTTGTCAGGGCTTATTACATATAGAGTAGAGATTTCTTGACTCATTAATTATTTTTTAATCTAACAAAGCGACGAAACTGGGAGACATTCGCCTGATGATAAATGATACGACGTACGTCTGCCCATAACAACCTTGCGCTAGTTATGATGTTATATTCAACACAACATTATGCTCGTCGCCCTGAGACCTTAATTACTGGGGTAAAGAGACCTAAGATTTCTTTACCCCAGTAATTTCACGACCTTCAAACCGGATCACAGTATTATTCGCAAAGTACTGTTTGTCAGCTGCAATAGGAGCTGCGGTGGTACCTAACTAGATGGTCTCCGCCAACAGAGAGAGAGAAACTACCACCAGAGATGTGAAAGGAAACTATATTGTATTTTTTTTTTATACTATCACGCCTTTTTTCCAGTAGGAGTAGGCAGAGGCGCATTAACACCCATTGTAATTAGAACCTAATTAATATTTCAAAACATTGAAAATAATATAAATATATATACACACACATATATATACAACAAAGCTATTGATAATATCCAAAATATATATTGTAGTAGTCGATCAGGTCTTAGCCCCTCATTGGGCGCCACTATAGAAAAGTATTGTGGTGGGGTGCGGGGTCTTTTGGAAAAAACAACGCGAGCAGCAATATCAGCACTATATTAATAATGGTAGCGATTTAGAGTACAGAGCAAGTTACTAAGTACAACAGTATTACTAAGATCCAGAAAGATCCAGTTAATGGATACAATTGTATACTCCTTAGCAGTGAGGCGTATTTATCATAACATATAAAAACTACAAGTATTCCAAGATAACAGATAACAGTTGTTCTTGTGATGTCATTATATCTGTTAAAAAATATCATTTATAATTCACCATACTCAAGTTATTCAAACATCAATCAACATTTTTAGTATTCGATAACAATCCGTCACTAACATAACTTAAAATAACAGAATAGCCAATAAAAAATTAAACAATTATACTTGTCTTTGTTTTTTGTATAATGTTGTCATAAGCTAAAACGAGCCACACCTACTGTTTATTTGAAATAAACTCATAATTATAGTAAGTCGTTTCATAACAAGAAATCCTCTTTGAAAAGCGAATTCTTAATTAGATCGAGTTGATTAATCTATCTCGCTCACACCCATTTGATAGACTGTTGTTAAAACGAGAAACACCCTAGTATTATAACCCGAAAAACACAAATTGTAAAAAAATAACACTTGCCTATTTAATAATAGAAATTGGTACCTGTTATTATTGCATAAGAGTAATAACAGATATTATGTTTGTCCTGTTGTAACCTATGTCTAAATACTACTTCTCTCGATTCTTGGTATTACGAAGATCCAGAAATATCCAGTTAATGGATACAATTGTAAACTCCGTAACGATTCTGTGCCCCATGTCAATGTGTATAAAAATGTACGAACCTTGTGTGTTATGGTACATGAAAGCGCGATCTATTATTTGTGGTAGCGCCATCTGTTGAGTTTTTTAAAAATTTCTTGTTACAATATTAATATATTTAATGAATGACTATTACATTTGTATATTAATACAACGTATTTTTGTGATTGTTTTATTTTGTATTATCTACAGCAGCAATTTCCCAACCTCAGGCTTGCGCAGAGTCCTTTTGGGATACGTGTAAATTATATTAATAATGGCAAAAATAATGAGAAGAAACCGTTACCTTTTATGAATATTATTATAATATGTTATATCTACTATATGCAGTTTGAACTAAACCTTATAAATTACTAAGGTACTAGAGAATAAAGAGAGATATAGACTATATTTCAAAGTTAATTGACAATAGATAGAGCTTATAAGAAACGAGACACTTTTTTTAGGTGTAGAACTACGAGTATAGTTTAGGAATGAACAAAGGTTGGGAAGCACTGATTTATAGTGATTTTTTGCAACTCGCGAAACATTTAAACAGCCTTTTATCCTCTTTATTACTAGATTGAGGTGTAAAGGTTACCACACGATAACACACGGTATCCTAGCTAACCTCACCTGCTCGTGGTTCACCCTGCTAATCAACAAACGAGGCTTTGGCTCCCATCAATTCGCATTGGACCAGGGTGGTGGTAAACATTTCAAAACCGATCGATGTAGGAATTACTATATCACAACTGAAGTGAACTTGTCGCTAACAAAAGTTAACCGTAAGCCTTAAAGTTAGTTCAGTCTTTTTCCTTGTTTCAGTTAGAATTATATTTCATCATCATCATCAGCCGATAGACATCCACTGCTGGACATAGGCCCCCTCCAAAGTTTCCCACTTCAGGTAGGGACTCACATATTGGAGGATTCGGGCCATTTCCCACCACGCTAGCCGTATGCGAGTTGGTGGGAGCCAGAGCCTCCTTTGTTTATTAGCAGGGTCCACCACGAGCAGGTGAGGTTGGCTTGGATCCCGTGAGTTGTTGTGCGGGACCTCTTACACCATACTCATTTTATATTTAGTTAGGCTCTAATGATGTTTTTGGTTAGTGCAACATTTAAAGCGTTGACTTTAATATTACGGAAACGGAACGTTCGTGTTTCATGTATGAAGTGAAGGTGAACAATCGTTATCATACAATGTTCCGTGTGTCGACATCGTTATCGTTGTTTTTTTAATGATAATTAATTTTATTATATAACAATACACTAAATAATGTATAATAAACTAGACCATAACATTATGATCTGACAATTATTTACAACTGTAATTTTTGATGAATATTCATTGTCATTCAACATTCATTTAAGATGTTTACTATACATATAGTAAACATTAAATGATCTCATTAATTCAGTCTATTGTGTGATGACTGCATGATCTTCCAAAAAAAAGTTTATTGGCTAACCTATGCATGGGAGCTGGCAACTCATATGACAAGGAAAAGAGATATTTCTTTAGATTAATTTATTCTTTAATTGCTTTTTTTTTGTAAGACGTGGGTTTAAGTAGCGATCGGGATGTTCTCACTTGTCTCCAGATTAAGGGATGCTTATGCTGTTTAAATCATAAATTTATAATAAATTTTGATGTTAACTCTTAATATATTATTGTATAATGATATTATTAATCTTTATTGGTAATTTTAAGGTTGGCCATGTTTAAAAAAAAAACTCTTCCTCCTGAACTTTTCTCAGCTATGTGGGGTTGGCACAGTATGTACTTTTCTTCCATATCCCTCTATTAGACGCCATATCTGAATTCAGACTCTTTCTACACATGTCATCTTTCACACAATCCATCTACACTTTCTTTGGTCTTTCTCTACCCTTATAACCAACTATCCACGTTCAATCTCATTACTTTCTTACTGTTTGTCTTCTGTTCTTTCTGTCCTTCAACTCTCTGCATAACATATCCGTACCATGCTTATTATTTATATTTAAAAAAAGTAGTAAAATAAAAAGAAAAATATTCTAGATTTCGTGAAGCGACAGCTCAGGCTGAAAACGCTTGACGAATGGAATAGGAGGTATGTGGAAGATACGACGGCTTAAACAACGCGGACCTTTTTCCCAAACTTAGCATCGGCTTATCGAATATTGCGCCTGCTGGGGCTGGATACGGTTCAGGCCTAAATGTTCACGGGGCACGAGGGATTCTCCGAGTACCTGCACAGGTTTAAACTCTAGGAGAGTCCCTCGTGCCTCTGTGACCCTGCGATGGATCAGACCGTAGTGCACATTGTTACCTCCTGTGCCGCATACGGGAGCAAGCGTTTAGACTGCGAAATGAAGATAAGAAGGCAGCTAAACGAGGAAGTCATCGCCTCTCTGAAGAGTGAAGACAACAGTCGTCAAGTCCCACAGCCACCGACAACACCCACGTCTCCACACACACCTCGGACACTACCAACACGCTCCGAATTTCCGCATCACGCCGCCCTCGCTTCAGAACGCGGCGCCACAGGCACTCACACACCGCGTACATTAAGTACACCCGCGATCAGGGGCGGTTCTCACCGCCCAGAGACTCCGATACAGGCGAAGGTAGTCGGGGAACAGGTCCGCGCCCGCCCTCGACGACCGAGTAGATTCGCCAGAGTAACCAATAACCAGACACACATTATAAAAACTCCGCCGTCGGATAACTACACTACAAGTAGTACACTTTTTTGTAAACAGGCCGTGGATCCAGGTCCACGAGCCCAGTGTTAGATAAGCTGTAACAGTCGAATGGCTTGCAGCGCTGACATCATCCAGAATCCTAAAGTCGTCAAGAGTTTTTGGAATTCAGCAAATTGGCTATAGTAAATGTAATCAATAATAATAAATAAAATTTTAAATAAATAAATAAAAATTTAGAAATGAAATGTGATAGTAAAATAGTTATTGCCACGTAAGAAAACTAAAGAAAGCAAGAGAAAGAGCAACGAAAAAGAAGAAAAAAAGAACAAAACGAATGCAAAAAATTTTATGTTTTCCAGATCCTTTTCAGAGTAAAAAACACATATGACACGAGGGTCTTCACTCAAGAGAGGAATGAAGGATTGATATTAGAAAAACTAGAAATAAATTATATGATGTTAAATATAAAGAGTAATAAAGGCCCTTACCAGGGGGCAGGGGCGAGGGAATGATAAAAAAAAAGCTTACTCTAGATATTATTATGAAAAATATAAAACAAAAGTTACTGTATTTTATTTAGTTAAGTAGTTCTCTTTACTTAAAGAATTAAAGTATAACGTACCTACGAGCGTGAAGTTAAAATACTTTCTCCGTATAATATAAGTTAACAAGTACAGTATTTTATTTGAGGCCGGAGACCGTCTATGTAGTACCGCCGCAGCTTCTATTTCCGCCGCCAAATAGTAATGTGTAGACATTACTATGTTCCGGTTTAAAGGGCGATGTAGCTAGTTAAATTGATTAGGTTACGAAACTAAACGTATGTCACAAAGCGACAATATGGTGACAAGCGGCACATTGTTATAGACAAACGTATCACTATCAGGTCGCTTTATTGGATATAGACGGGGTTTGGTATGTATGATGGAGTCATCATCATTAGCCGATAGACGTCCACTGCTGGACATCATAAGCCTCACCCAAAGATCCCCACATCGTTCGGTCTTGCGCTGCCCGCATCCAGCGGCTTCTCGCGTACTTCAGTCGTTCGTAGAGGTTCATGTAGAAGGATTTGAGCCATAGCTCACCACCCTGGTCCAATTCGAGTTAGTGGGAGCAAGAGCCTCGTTTGTTGATTAGCAGCGTACACCGCAAGTAGGTGAGGTTGACTTGGGACTCTTGAGTTGACGTGCGGGATCCCTTGCATCCCCTGCTAGAGTACTCTAATGCTATTTTGAGTGTGATAGCTAATCGGTAAGACTTGTACACAACACTTCTGATATAAATTCAACTTTCACATCCCTGGACTCTCACTCCCAAGGCTAACAACTTACCCACTACACCATGGCATCAGTTTTACAGTAGCGACTGTAATCTGTCCTACAGAGAGTCGAGTAACCGTAACTAATTCCCTAGCGTGCGGCATAGTTTCGGTTCGGATTATAATAATACCATTAAATTACTTACATATTCTAATGTACAATACAATTGGAAATGTCTTAACGACCGCTCCAAATACTCTAACAGCTTTTTTTTTTCTATATTGATTCTGACCCCGTTCATGGAAGCGAATGAATTGTTGTTTCACAAAAATTCTATCAGTTGTATTAATTTATGTTATAACCATAACAAACGTATCATTCCCATCGATCAATTTAAGAAACTGTATAATATATATAAATTAATAATATGATTCATCATCATCATTATCAGTCTTTATTTATCCACTGCTGGATGCTGCTTTTCTCAAATTCTTCCACCAAATGCGATCCACAGCTTCGATTGATAATATGAAATACTATTACAGCTATAATAATGAAAAGACAATGAAAGTCGAAGCTATGTTAGCTGCTCTCAGTACACGAGAACACAAGAAAGGCCACATCTTGTGAAGTGTGTCACCAATAATAACATAACCACGACCACTCTGCCAAGAGTGTGACGACGAAGATGAGGTTCAATTAATTTTCTATTGCAGTTTCACCATAACACTACTTTATTGTTAAGTCGCTGTTGCCGCAGACAGTCTAGGTGTGGAGCACCTTCTATTTCTGTCGCCAAATTGTAGTAGTATGCAACCGTTACTGTCTTCCGGTATGAAGGGCGTTAAAGCGAATCAAATTACTGTGGTAAGACTTATGCTCAAAGCTATTGGCACAATGTGTGTTGTGTGTATCATCATAACTAGCGCCACGCTGTTGAGTGCAGGCGTCACACCATCAGATAAATGTCTCGCTTTACCCATTGCTTTATCGAAAAAAAAATTTTTAATGTGGTGGCATATAACTGATCATATCAGCTACTTGTTCTGCACTTATCTGAATTAAATCTTAATCTCTATATAAAGTAAGAGAAGGTCATTGTTTGTGAACAAAAAATTTCCAGAAAACTAACGTTCGAGTTTGCTGATACCTAAGATAAGTAATTTTGTTGTGTGTTTTCTTTTTTTTTATTTTTTAAATTTAAAGAAATATGTATATATAAGTATTTTAGAATCTGTTTAAGTTACTTTTACATGTTAATGTATACATAAATTGATTCGGTTATGCAATGAGAAATAAGCGAAGACTCGCCTATAAAAAATTTAACCTGTGTGAAAGCGGATATCTGTATGCGAATTATATTAACATGATTGTTCGATGAATTTTAAATAGGCATCGGATGATGATGATGATGATTATTCGCTAACAAAATTTTGATGATATTTCATAGAGAAAACTATCAAACTCGGATCCTATTCCCTGTAGTCGTTTGATCTATGTAATAGATTCCCAACAGGGGTGATACCACTCCCTTTTTTTTTTGATGCAACTGATTATTATTAGATAACAGACATAAAAAATTAATATAAGTACCTTTTATAGAAAGAGAAGCGTCGGATTCCTTCTAAAAAGAGATAGCATAGCGTAGTCTCAAAGTCTCTCAAATATACTTTATATATATATATGATTCAGAGATTCATCAATTCATTACGAGATCTACGAAACTATTAAAGGTGAACACTCAAAATTAATTAAAAATATTGCTTCTGCCATTATATGGTCGGCCAAGAATGGATTTTACAAAATTCCATCCCCAAAGGAAATGCGAGGGTGTTAATAACGGGAAAGGGGAAGTGATATTCTTATCTCACTCACATTGACATTTAGACACTAATGCTAAAAACTGAGTTCTGTTTTAGAGGTACATATTTATTTCGAGGCACCGACGAGAGTTTCGAGTTGGTCACATACATGATAGTTAGTAATACACCTGCCCATAATTACCCGACTCTAATTAAAATGATTGAACTGAATTGAATGAATAGATTTTGTTCTTAGCATTTCAGATGTTAAATCTCGTTATTCCAGTGTTACTTCAATTTTGTTCCAAAAGCTTTGGCATCCGATTTTCATTAACTAAGAGAGATTCTATGGTTCTTATATACGCTAAGTATAGGTTGGTTGATGGATTTCATATATCTCCAAAGCTGTTGTTCAGTAGGGATCGAACCTATGCTTTTACAAGACATATATATTTATATATATATATATAGAGCTATCTTACTTTCATGTGTTATTTGTTAGTTTTAAAATTTTTAAGTGTTAATAATTTTCAACTTATTATAGTTAAAGTCACATAGTAGTAGACTAGAAACTCTTGAAGTATCGCGGAAATATGACGTGAAAATATCTTTTATTGTTATACTCATACTAATTGTATATATTATATAAAATTTATTATATATCTGTTATAATTAAAGTAGATTTGTTTAGTTATATTACGACTGCAGTTGTTATTAAATTGCACGTTTTTTATTTTATGTCTTCTAGATTTATATATATAATATATTACGAAACAATAAGTTACGATCTAGAGAAATTATAACAAAATTATGTTAAAGTTGTTATATAATTACAATTACAGTTTGTGTTGTAATCATATTACCTAAATTAGTTTTAACTAATTTTATTATATAAATGTAGAAGAATTGTAAATACAATTGATTATGAAGAAACACAACCGAAAATTGTTAGAAACGAGATGAGTAAGTGAACTAAAATAGACCGAAGGTATACTAGCTTTAACTGGCGAAAGAAGCAGGACCCATCCACGTCGATATCATCTTGAAAGAGAGGCTAATGCCCAACAGTCAGCGTTAAACAGCTAATGATATTGATGATATAAGTCGACTACATGATTAAGTTTTTTCTGGTGGTAAGTCAATCTTGCCGGAGACCTTCTAGGTATTCTACAACTAATGACAAACAGTACTGTGCAGATATTACTGTGTTCCGGTTTGTAGAGTTGTAGCTAGTGAAATTACTGGAGTAATGAGACTTAATATCTTTCTTGTCTGGATGTGACGAGCACAATGTGTTCCTGTTTATCATCCTAATTAGTGGTAAATTATTATGGTCAATGATATCACTTACCATTTCGAACCTCAGTTTGCCTACATCAACGTGTCTTACCCGTTCATCAGATACAGAAACGAAAAGCTACTTCATACCTTCAGAAAATGGTAATGTTCGATCAGGGACTTCTGCTAATGTAATTCCCTAATTCCGAACATTTATATTGTTTTTACATAAAATGTAATGCACTTTGACGACTGTGGACATGGACAGGACGGAACAAGTGTGTTTTTTTAAGCAGATTCCAATATTACATATTAAAAGACTAAATTGACAGTAAGCTAGTTGAACTTAATTTTAACTATACTAATATTTAACGACTTAAATTTTTATTAGCTTGTTCCCTGTCTGCTATGCCTGCTGCAATATAGATCTAGATTTGAAATTTGACAAAAATACTCTCGCCCGGTGTCCTCCTTTTATTAACTCTTCCCCACGTTGCAACTCTTTAAATGGCAGAAGCAATGTCTGTATAAAATTTTGAGTGTTTACGTCGTTTCAGAGATCTCGTGATGAGGCAATGAATGTCAGGATATATATCATTAGCCAATAGACGTCCACTGCTGAACATAGGCCTGGTATATATACTCGTATACTGTGTATTACGAAACCGCTTCTAAAAACGAAGACAGACGATAATACTAATGATACGTCTGAAGACGGGACGGAAAAAAACGATTCTGATAAAAAAAAAACATGTTTTTCAAACGTTTTATTAGCATTATTTAGGCTACGAGATGTATTCGGTTTCAATGTGAACCTTATTTCATAGGGCCACGGAGCATTTAGATTGGTAAGATGGTGTGTGTAAATTATGAAAGTGTTGTGTTTTGAATAGTTACTAGAAACTTCTATAGATGGTTTGAATTATACAGTGTAGTCGTACATTAAGAGCGAAGCTTAACGACCTTGAACGCATCTTTTGTATGGATCCTTTCTAAAGCACGCGAGGCTCCAAGGCGTGAAGCGTGAGTCGCGCGATCCGCCTGCGGATAACAAATGACCTTTAGGGCCGGGGGGACTAGTTTGACTGCATGCCTCCCCCTCACACAAACGCGCGACGGAATTTATAAGGTCCGCTTGTGTCCGCTGCCTTCATATACATCAGTTTCGTTCCGATGGTATTTTTTTTAATAAATCCAGCCACCGAGTGCGAAGTTGTTGCCATATAGTTCGCTTAATATTCTTGAACAATGCATTTCTCACAAACTATTTATAAATATAAAAGTAGTTTCTTTAACAACATCATCATTATCAGTCTTTGTTTATCCACTGCAGGATATAGGTATTCCCCAATGTCTTCCCCCAAACGCTATCCTCAGCTTGTCACTCACTTTCGACCGCCCTGATGATGTATGTCGTCTGTCCATTTGCAGGGAGGGCGTACTACACTTCAACACTTAAAGATCCATTATTTTACTTTAAGTATAAATGTATGTAGTAGTAGATATATATCTCGAGGATACTAGATCCGCTTGTTTCGAGTTCGATGAAGCTGTCAAAGTTGTGAACAAAACTAACAGCACTAAATTCTTAAAAAAAAGTGTTACTAGATTTTCTTTATTTGCATATGTAAACATGCGCTCCGCTCTTATTTCACTGACACAAATTAAATCTTCTTAAATTTCTCACTCTCCGCTAGTTGACTGATAAAAAATGTTTTGTATATTTTTTTTTAATATGGGTGAGCGGGTCATCACAAAGACACTCTTGATTCTGGAAGGTAGTTAAAGAATTTCAGCTACTCAAAACTTCGTAATGGTCACTTCAATATATCATTTATAATGGTCTCTATCGCAGTCCCTTGGATCTTCGCGATTAGCACCATAACGTTTGATGACCACATTCAGTCTCCATTTTCGTGATAGTGGTTATGAGGGCCATAAATCCTCCCATCCCTGCCGCTTACACCGCTATAGTAGTTTTCTTTTATAGTGGTCGATGAAGTTTCTTTTTTAAATAATACATTTATGGTTGTATAATTAATTCAGAATTAGAACGATGTCGTAATTAAGAACGGTATAATATTTTTGCAACATTGCGAACAATTATAAATTCAATCAGAATGACGTTACCACAAGCAAATATTTATATTACTTGAACATGATAATGCACGGTCAGCTGTCGCGGATTTAGGGTTGCCAGAACTTGTAGTACGTCCCAAAAGTTTTACATCTCATAATCATGATCTCAACAGATGGACGTCCACAGCTGGACATGAGTCCTTTACATGTTTATTTCTACCAAACAGCACAAAATAACCGGTTCAATAATAAATACACAATATATAGCTTATCAAATAAATTATGATGACATAAACATCATACATAAAAGATTAGAGGAAATTTAAAGAGAAAGACTTGTGAATAATATATTAACTGGTCATTTTGACCAACGGGTTAAAATGACCAGTTATATATATTCCAGATTAATAACGGTTAGTTCTAATGTTAGTAATCAAAACAGATGACTAAAAATTATCTCGAATATGTTATAAAAGAAAAATGTTCGCACTAAAATCTATCACTAGTTTTTCTTATAATTATTGATGATATTGATCCTGAAGGATACTGGACTATATTTTTCAGGAACGACAGTACTTTTTGAAACATCTTGTTAACATTTGAGAAATTCATGAAGATATTATGTACTATATATCAATTTACATACATATAAAGATGACATAAATATACACCTAAAAACTTCTGCTGTCTAGTGAGACAACTTATTACATATATCTCTACTATTTTAGTAGTGAAGGATTTTTTTTTGTATATATTAATAGGAATCTGCCATTGTGAACTTTCGTTAAAATAATATCAAGATTCCTGATAAATAGGAAATGCATTGATCAGTTAACTTAAACGGTGATCGTCTCAAATACCAACCATTATAAAGGGCCGTAATCCCATTATAAATAATAAACCATTATAAATTCAAGTTACTTCTACCCATTAGCTACGGGAGTGCCCATCCATAACTAATGGTGTATACACCTTGACAGAATGGTTAAGACGAAACTTATTTAATACAGAAATATTTTAAAAGCTTCACTTGTAATATTCAAAATCAACACTGAGCTATGAGGAGACTTCCGTAATACTTAACCCTTATATTGTTTACGGGATGTATACGATCCAAACAAATTTAGTGTAGGATTTTTTTTTATTATAATAACAATATAAGTTATACTTTCAAAACACACACACCATGTTAGAAGTGAAACATATAAATTTTAATGATCACTTTGCCAATAATTAATCTAGAAAGGCAACTATAACTAATAACGCTTGTAATTGAACACTTTCACAAAGTGGTACGATTTTCTCCGGACCAAGAAATTTACGGTAAAAAGTGTTTTATTAGAATGAACCATTGTGTTAGATTCCGTTTTAATAATATTCACTCTCCATTTCACTTCATGTTTGTAAATGGCAAATGTATAATTTGATATTGTATGTTTATTAATTTATGAAACTTACCGGAAGTTTAACGGCGAGACGAAATATACTCGAAGAAGAAATTCGATAAAATCGGCTGTACGCATTCAAACGACGCGTAATATCGCTTTAGTGTTATAGCTTTAGAGTATTCTTTCAATTGAGATATTGCTTACGCAAGTTTAATTTTACTAAATGTTATTCTAATTGAAATAATATTAAACGTGGCAGCCATTGTTTGAACTTAAGTTCAATTTCCAGGCTAACGAAACGATGCTTATCTTACCTTTTTGTTTGTACGGTCTACAATAAAGAATTGCAACATCGTGTAAACTAACGCCGCCGCAACACAACATATTTTGATTAATTTGTGTTAAGTCAGGAAGGAATTTGAACACACAAAGCATTTTTTTTTTAAAAAAAAGAGAAACACAACAATCAAACGTAACCTCCTAAACCTTGATGATGACAAAAATGTTTGATTCGATCAGAAAGCGCGTTGCTCTGAAACTCACCATTGGAGCCAAAATAGTCGTCCTTATCCAACAACTCATGCTGGAAACCATAAGCGGGCAGCCATGCATGCGAGCCCGGTGGTTCGGGCCAATCCGATATGCGGACCTCCTCCATTTCAACATCAACACAAACACTGCACTCCACTAGTAGTTCACACTAACACGAGCATGCATAGACTACCTTTGCGTTCGTCCATTAGGCTGTCATTTAGGACGGTAACGGTCGTCGATTTGGCGCGGTCGCGGCAGGTGTGCAGTGTTCTATCGCGAGACACGCGCACGCGGCGGGGAGCGGCGACGGACTGGCACACCACACCGGTCGATGGCGCGCGCGCCGCGATCTCTCCTGCTCACTCGAACGTCGCGGCTATGTTCGAAATTCAAAAAAGTTTTCGAATCGTTTTAATGTTTTTTTTTTTGCAAGCCGCCAGTTACAAATTAACGTCTGTAAAGGAGACATCACGTGTGATTGACTCATAACCCGAGTTCGAGATGAATTCGCACGTGCGATCAATGGCGAAATGAGATATGTCCGCAAAAAGATTGTTAAGATTATGTGATATATTTTGCTGATGGTCTCTGTTGCCGGAGTCTGTGTTCTGCTTTGAAAGGGCTGTAGCTATTGTAATTACTGGGGTAACGAGACACAACATGTTATGTCTCAAGGCGACGAGCACAATGTGGAGCTATGTATAACATCCTAACTAGCACCACATTGTTATGGCGTATTTGCCATCAGCTGAACGTCCCCCTCGTCTCTTCGCTTCGTAGTACAAAAAAAAAAATACATTTCTTTTAAATTCTTTAGCTGTGATATTAAAATTGCCTTTTTGTACGATGAAAATAGAGACCAGATACTAATATATTATAGATTAACTAAACGCTATGTGGCTACCTAATAAAATAGCAGAATCAAACATTACAATTTATAATGTAGTTATAAAAGCTACGTAATAAACATTGTAAAACATGCATCAACACAAAGTAATTAAATACAATTAAAAAGACATTATTATAGAAAAAAAAATGCAGCCACAGCCGCGTCGACTTTATTTCCACCTTCTGTTCCTTGGACGGAACCTGAGCCGGCGGCCGCGAAACGAGATTTACGGGCTTTGAACCTGTTACGTCCGAGACACGGACACGTCTCTTAATAATTAAGACTTTGTACTAGATGGCGAAAAAATTTAGCTTACAAAAACTGCATATATATATATATATATATGAACCGATGAGTTCGGGCATAAAAACGTGTATCATATAACATCTTTTTTTTTTGTTTTCGCTCGCTATTATTTGTTAAAATTAAACATTGGCTTTAACAACAAAAGTTAGTTGATAATGGGTTAACAATTTGTCGACCTATTAGATTCTATTAGACCATGAAAAATATATTTTATGTTTGAACATTAATAACTATCTTATAGTTTATTTTCACATTACGTTATTGCAATTTGAAATAATTCATTATTATTTATGGTTGAGTCCTCAAGCAGAAAGTAAATAAGTGTTTCGACTATGCCTGTCGTTTACATCGGGCTCATTACAGGCACTCCGAAATCTCACGCAATGAAAAGATTACATAGTTCGTTGTAAGATTTCTTCTCACGATTAAAATTAAAGAAATTTATTGGGGTTAAGACCTTTAATGAGGTAAAGTTGCGAATTACTCACGACTGAAGTTTAAAGTACATTTAGTATGAACTTACATAACATTATGATAGAAGGCACTAATTTATACCAAGCTTTCTTTTATAGTAAGATCAATTACGTAATGTTCTGAAAAAACAATTGTAGTTCTCAATGACCTATTAATCTAAGTCGGTATACTATTAAACTTCAAACAACAACAAACAGTTGCTATTAATGTTCCCACTGCTGGGACTTATCACATTGTCTATTAAGGAAAGAACGAGACCATTTATTCGCCGCACTAGTCTAGTATGGATTATTGCTGTATGATGTAGTGTTTATCATCTTAAGTAGTTTATAGGTTGAAGTGTCATCATCATCGTCATCAGCCGATAGAAGTCCATTGCTGAATATACGCCCCCCTCCCAAAGATTCCCACATCGATCGGGTAGGGATACATATGGTGGATTTCAGCCATTTCCCAATACGCTGGCCCAATACGGGTGGGTGGAAGAGTCGAAGTGTTACTCTCCATTAAGTGAACTTCTTCCTCCTCTCATCGCCTCTTGAAATGTAAAAAAAATGTTATATATTGTATAAATTGCTTTCTTCTAAATTATATTTACGTTCGTATAAATTTTCATACACGTTCGCGTGATTTGCTTCGATAGATCTTATTCTGAGTGCAAAGATTCGATAAAGATTTATGACGCTGAAATCTTTAAAAAAAAACTGGGTATCAAATGGAAACAATTAAGATATAAAAACTTAATTATTTATTACAACACTTAAGGTTAAAAGTAATCATGGTAATAAAAAATAAATAATACACTAGTAACTACTTTCGTGGAGCAACCGGCTAAACAATTGTGTTATTACAAGGATGTTCCGGGTTCGATTAAAGGTGCATATTTTTTTTATTTTACGAAGCGACGAGACAAGCAGGACGGTTACCTGATGGTAAGTAATACGTCTAACCCACAACAAGGTGGCGCTACTTACAATGGTATATATACACAACACTACATTGTGCTCATAGCTTTGAGACATGAGATATTAATCTTCGTTATCCCAGTAATTGCAATAGTTACGAGGTATCTCAAACCGGAACACTGTGATGTTTGCACACTACTGTTTGTCGGCAGAAATAGGCACTGTGGTGGTACCTATCTAGACGGTCACCAGCAACAGAGATCTACTACTACATGACATGTATAAAAAGACAGGTTTCATTACCTGGTTATTTACCGTCTATCAGTACATGAAAACCAGCTGATAACATATGTATGTATGCACGCTTCATCATTCTAGATCTTTAGAATCTCTGAACATCATCTGAAAGGTCAACTGCTGTTTAAAAATTAAGTGTAGATGCTTATCCTTGTCGGGTTGTTTTTAATCAAACATCATTCATTTCGTTGACTGTGGTGTACGGAGACATTCATTGCGGATTTGTTGAAACGTAATACCGCAGCAGGTTCTCAGAAGTAACATTGCATGACGCAAGACCATCTCATCTCATAGCATGGCATCGCATCGAAAATCACACCGGCATTATGTATCACACGATCTCTCCGCGTAAGGAGTTAAGCCAACGATGTATTCGTCACACGGAGCACGATTACTTGCGCTCTGTTACAAAACTTTCGAAGCAGAAATTAGGAGAAAGTGCTTTTAAATGTCACCCAAAAAAAAGTGCCTGTTGTGTGTTGAAAAGTATGCAATGAGATATTGTGATAAAGTCTACAAAGAAACGGAACTTCCATGTGAATCAAAATAAACTTACCACCTAAAAGTATTTTTTTTATTCAATTAAGCGACGAGACGAGCAGGTGCTGATGGTAACTGGCGGTCTCCGGCAACAGAGACCTACGACCAGTAAAATTACTGTTACTGTGTTTATTACTAAAATAAATAGAGTTTTCATAGTATTTTTTTTATAAATTACTTAAGATTTTTTCAGATAAATTCGCCTTTAAAAATTAACATATTATAATTACATTCATCATCATCATAAGCCGATAGACATCCACTGCTGGACATAAACCTCTCCCAAGGCCATTTCCCACATCACTGACTTAGTACTCGTTGCTAGGAACCAGAGCCTCGTTTGTTGATTAGCAGGGTGCACCACGAGCGGGTGAGGTTGGCTTGGGTTCCGTGACTTGTTGTGCCAAACCCTTTACATCCTGTAACCACTTCATATAATGAATAATCTGAAAATTGTTAATATTGTGTTTACGTCAGCTTTTATGATATTTCATGACATGTTAAAGCTAATTTACATTTCATTAATCATTTCTTTGTTAATAGTTTCCAAGGTCGAACTGTACTTAAGGTATTCTGAACACCTTTACAAATAGTAGACAGCGTGCAGAACGATTTTACATAGCAATATATTAATATAAACAGTATAGCGAAAAGAAAATTATATTTCAACTAACTAGATCAAGGCTGTAAGGGGTGTGGGGGCACAAAATCCCACGAAGAATATCATACTTGTGATGTAAAGATGTCACCCCCATATGTTTTTAAAAATATTAATGACAACCACAAGTATTATTTATTTATTTATTCAAACTTTTAAATCACATGATATCCTTCGGGTAATGAACTAAAGACAGCTTGTATATCCGGAGCATTATTTAATAGCTGAACATTATTTTTTTTTTAAGTTTTTTATGTTTTCCTCTACTGATATATTTTAACACTTAAAGGCATAGTTCAACCTAAATCCAAATTTATCTATTCAAGGATTCCAAACGAGAATATATATTAAAAAAAATAACTAAAAACTTATGCAATTTACAAACTAACAAATTCGTCACTACCTCGTGACGAATCGATACAACCTGTTTACTGCCTGGAAAAGTTTACTGCAAGGAAAATTCTACTGCATGGATAAGTTTACTGCATGGAAAAGTTTACTGCGTGGAAAAGTTTACTGCAACGAAAAGTTTATTGCCCGGATAAGTCTACTACTGCAGAAATTTCCTGCTCGGAAAAGTTTACTGCCTGGAAAAGTTTACTGTGAGGAAAAGTTTACTGCGTGGAAAAGTTTACAAGAAAAGTTTATATGTATTAAGTTTATACATATTATAGTTAGAGCGTGCGGCTTTCATTCCGAAGGTCGCGGGTTCGAATCTCGGTATGTACCGATGACTTTAATATTTAAGTTATGTACATTTGTGAACTTTAGTAACAACAGCGAAATACAAATGGTGAAGGAAAACATCGTGAGGAAACCTGCACCTGAATTAGAATTTATTCTAAGGTGTGTGTGAAGTCACCAAACTGCATTGAGCCCGCGTGGTGACCATGGCCCATCGCCCTCATATTGAGGGTAGGCTTGTGCCCCAGCAGTGGGGAAGTAAATTAGCTGTAATCAATGAAATGAATGAAAGTCTCTGTTGCCGGACACCGATACCACCGCAGTGTGCAAACATTACTGTGTTCCGATTTGAAAGGCGCTGTAGCTAATGTAATTACTGGGGTAACGAAACTCAACTTCTTATGTCTCAGGCGAGGTGCGCAAAGTGGTGCTGTATCCTAACTAGCGCCACGTTGTTTTGAGCGGATGTATTGCTTACCATCAGAACGTCCCTCTAGTAAAAAAAGTAATTCAAAATTATTCCAATACAGTTTTAATATATTTACGATTATTGCTTTTGCTTTATAATTGCAATTTTTGTATATTTACTTCCGGTATAAAACACCGTAAAAAAAACTTTTACGCATGGTGTACAGATCCGTTTAACATTCGCACACATCGGCCACGATTGGCCATTTGCCAGTAAACAACAGGAATAAGATGACCATGAAATACTAAACACAACGATGGACATTTTTTTTGTTTATGCAGACTCAACTTTTCAACGTTATCTTGTTAATTATAAATGGACATTTGCAATGTTGACTATTTATAATGCTTCCGGTGCTTCAGTTATTTGCTTTATTACCTTCAATGTATTAATATACAAAGGAGATAGCCAGAGATTCGTTGACTCGTCACGAGATCTCGGAAACTGTTAGACGCATACACTCAAAATTTAGTAAAGATATTGCTTCTGCCATTTAGAGGTCAGCTAAGAATGGATTTTATAAAATTCCTTTCCCAAAGGCAGTTCCGGAGATCCTTCGGCCAGCAAACAGGACGGAGAACA
Organism: Ornithoptera alexandrae; assembly: GCA_029030555.1. NCBI lineage: Eukaryota > Metazoa > Arthropoda > Insecta > Lepidoptera > Papilionidae > Ornithoptera > Ornithoptera alexandrae. The sequence continues at coordinate 10,108,548 of JARDVY010000023.1, read as the reverse complement.
GCTAGTAATAAAAATATTAATAATTACTTATTATTTATAGTTTAACACTATTAGTATTATATTTAATTATAATTGAATAAGAATAAATTAAGACAGAAAGGGCTGTACCACGCCGATCGCCAACCTTCACCAGTTGGAGAGGCACTTTAAGAAAAAGAAGAATTAATTGTGTCACGACTTAAAATGATAGATTATAAAATGACTACCATATATTGGAAATATAAAAAAAAAATACAGTAGTTGATTCTACTTATCTGTAATATAGTAATGTTGCAATATATATTATATCTTGTGAATGCCTTATCGTAATTTTTGGAGGCCGCCCAAAAGGTGGACCGACGGTCTAGTGAGAGTTGCTGGAAGCCACTGGATGCGAGCAGCGCGCGATCCAACGTTATGGATATCTTTGGAGGAGGCCTGTGTCCAGCAGCAAACGTCTGTCAGCTGATGATGATGATGAATACTTTATTTAAGAAGCCGTAAATATGTTTTTTTTTATAACAACAATGACCTAACACACTTGACCTTAGTTTCACCGGAATCGAAGCTGAAACGTCCGTGTTACGAAGCAAACGGTCAGCTGCTAGGCCAAGGTATTCACGCAGCAACCAAACCGTATGATAACGGAAGAACGTGTGTGGAATGATTGTTGCTAGTCCATTTCCGTGACTTCACGTACAAAAGTTGGCAGTGGAAGACATTGCCACCGGTTTCCGTCCACCTAACCGTTCAAACAAACGCTTTGTTCCAAAAAAAAACTCGACTAACATTTTTAATGTTTATGATTCAGCGCTTCTTCGTTTTTTTTTTTTACCAAGTATGCACCTGTCACCTTGAAATATTAAACGCGTCTCTCTACCCCAGTAGTATCACCAGCTCACAGCACTAGATGGTTTATGGTTGTACATGACATATAAATTGGGCTAGAAAAACAACTGTAAGATGTGCACAGCATCGCGAGACCGATCGATGTGGAGAGATCTTTGGGGGTCTATGTTCAGCAGTGGACGTCTATCGGCTGATGATGAAAGATTTACAATGACTTACAATCCAATATGTCGCCGAACTACAGAGTAGTTTGATGACGACAGAAGTATACTACTAACTAATTATAGCTACTATACTATTATAATTTATGTAGATTTGTAGGAGATATTTTGCATAAATTCCTTAACGACATTATGCAAATTTAGCAAAAATCTAGAAAGTTTAGGTAGGTAACACCGCGGCTTCTATTTCTGCCGCCAAACAGTAGTGTGCAAACATTACTGTGTTCCAGATAGAAGAGTTGCAGCTCGTGAAATTACTGGGGTAGTGAGACTAGACATCTTATGTCTCATGACGACAAGCGCAATATGGGGCAGTATATTCGATCCTTACTAGCGCCACGTTGTTATGGACGGACGCGTCCCTTACTATCAGGTAAACGTCCAGTTCGTCTCCTCGCTTCGTAGAATAATAAAAAAAATAGTAATGGAAGATTTTTTAAATTATCTATGGCTCATTGTGAGATAAAGAAGCTACGAAAGTGTGACGCAAGTACAAATATTTTCATCGTCTACACAATATCTGATAAGCCAGAGATGTATATTTATATATTAGACAAATAAGGAATCATTTTTGTTTGTCATTATCATCATCACCATTAGCCGATAGACGTCCACTGCTGGACATAGGCCTCCCCCGAACCTCTCCATGTTTGTAGGGGTTCATATGGAGGGATTTGATCCATTGCCCACCACGCTGGCCTAATGCGGGTTGGTGGGAACCAGAGCCTCGTTTGTTGATTAGCAGGGTGCATGACGAGCTGATGAGATTGGCTTGGGTCCCGAGAATTGTTGTGGACTCCTTACACCGCTTTTATTTATCACACATTGATTATTTTGAAAAAATTCATGCCTGAAAAAATAGTGGATTATGATTATCACCAAAAAAATTGTTGAAAGGTATGAATAATTAATAACGCTACAGCATCATACGACATTGCTAAAAATAATAATTTCATGGCCATAAGAGGTTTTAGAATTTAATAATGTCAGACTCTGAACACCATCCATTTTAAGGTGAGGTAGAAGAATATATAATTAAATTTCTTAGCTTGAATACGTTGTCTTCTATTTCGTGTTTGAATAAACTTAAAAAGGCATTGATCCGTCTGCTAATATTTCCTGCATACGCAGCATAGTATCCGACTGTATTTGGATTGAAAGGTATCCAAGAATCCGGTCGCGAGAGGAGCGGACTACGAATGCGGACTTTACTTGTAAGCTTAGAAATTCCCTGGTCACGGAACACACGCGAAAGCCGTCGTCGCTGAACACTATTGAAGAAATTCGATACGATTAACCTGATACGTTATTTGTATCGATACATACTTATAGTTTGATGCGACAAGCATCAAAGCAAACACGACCTCATCTCCTGGTCAATCATCCGTGTATAACAATTAAGTGCTTGTTAGGATATCTCCACAGCTCGACGATGAGTTATAACATATCGATAGATCTTGTTGTACCAGTAATTTTACTATTGATGATACCTTTCACACGCACGGTCATCTTCATACACTACTGCTTGACCAACTATCAGCCGCAAAACGAATTTGCATCAAAATCGTTTATAAACGTTTAAGAATAAGGATTCATACATAATTAGATTTCTGCGCAACCGGACAAAATTGGTGACAAGCAACTTTTTTAGTAAAAGCTTCTACTTTCATTTTCTAAAGTATGCTTAGCGAATTAATCACTAGTGCCGGTTTTATAATAGCTCTTAAATTAGTACTGGATTCAGGTAATTATTTAAAATCAGGAAGACTGGACGATCATTTTTTTCATCAATATGTTCACAATTGTTATACCATCGTCACACAATAAAATATGAGTATTAACTAGGATTTTTTTAAACTGTGCAAATCGTTTAAAATATAGGTTAATCTGCCGTTGCAGATTAGTATAGGAAATTGTTAATTTAATAAAGAAATTAACTGTCTTCATGGCGTAATTGCTAGTTATCTTGTAACGCGAATGTACAAATATTATAGAATTTAGACCGTGATTTTGACAAAACACCTGAGATTAACTACCACTATATTCTAGGTACTCTATATATAGATACAGTCTTGGTACCCTACCCGAAATCTCTATTAACATGGATGAGTAGCGTTTGGAAGGTAAATTAATTTTAACGACAAATAGATGAATCTCTTAGCTGACGTATCCATTCACCATATTGACTGTCACCGTCTCATCAGTACAATCTGACGCACTTTCACGACATCTCACGACCCACTCACTAAAAAGATAATACCGGTGTAACGAATACCTGATATCCCCTTCGACTTGGACGGACGGATTAAAGTGTGCTGGTCGAACAGGGTGACCAACAGTTTTATCTGTTGCGACATAGATATGGTGACGGTAAACGATGACATTACTGGGGTAAGGAGACTTAAAATCTCATGTTTTAATGCGTTGAGCACAATGTGATGCTATGTATATAGCTTTAACTAGCGCTACGTTATTAAGAGCAGGAGTATCATTTACCATCAGGTCAAAATTGCCATTTCTTTCAGGTCCTATAGAGATATATATACAGATACTTTCAATGTTTCATCATGTTGCATGATGATCATTGTGTAAAAACTACCGTCTTCCTTCAATTCTTAGAATTGATGATATTTTTATGATCTTCCTTAATAAAGAAGTATACATTGTATACCTTGTATACAAGGTGGCGCAAAAATAACCTTCCAATGTTTTTTGGCTGTAATTTAAAAAAAAATATGAAAAACTTTGATTCTTCTTGTGGATTATTTTTATTTGGTCTTTTAATTTTTTTACATCAAGGCAAAATTTATAGCATTTTCTGATAGGAGGATTACTTTTGCGCCACCCTGTACTTAAACAGTGCATTAGTATTTCTGTTTACAATATTAACAACACAAAATAAAATTTCATCGTTACTGTAAGTCAAATTAAAGAAAAATTGATCAATTGAACTTCTATCTATAATCTATTAACTATATATATCGATTTTGGTTATATTAAGTAAAAGACAATATTTTATAATGCAAAGATGTGGATAGTAGAATGCTTAACATAAATAGATACTGCAAATAAAGACAAGGCTTCAGCTATACCTAAAATTACTCTCCAAGCCGACTTAATACCTAAAAATTCTAATACCATTCCTACATTTCTAATGACTACCTGCTAGTTAATTTAGAAAACAAAAGTAACTGAACATAATGCACCCCGTGCGTTTACTATTCCGTCAGCATGTGTTACAACCTCTCCAAAACTTACAAGTGAATATAGAAAATCTTACAAAGTTATAACTTTTTATCAATATCACTACACTTCAGCATTAACATACAAAATCCAAAGTATTCTCGTTATCTTTGTCAGAACGACAGCTGTCTTAAGATAGCACGACAAACAAAGGCAAATTATCAAGATAAATCGATCTAAAGATATTTCGACAGTAAAATACTGATTTTGATTAACCCATTTAATATTTATTTACTACAATAACATCATTATTATAATGGATATTTGCTATAATTTTTAAAATTCTAGTGATCATGCGCAGGGGGTAAAGAGTTCAAATATTTTTAACTCTGTAAAAAATGCATTAGTGCAAGTTTTAACCGTTAATATTCTTATTAGTATTGTTACCTACCCCTTCGCGTTTTTGGGGTAAGAATTTTGTAAAATATATTCTTAGCTGACCTTTAAATAGTAGAACCAATTGCTCTGCCATATTTTGTGTGTTTACGTCTAACGATTTCGGAAATCTTGTGATCAGTCAATGAATCTCTGGATATCTCTTATATATATATATATAGAAGATGAACGTTTAACAAAATATATTGTATAAAACATTACAAATGATTTAATAATTTATTTGGAGACTTGAAAAATTACCATTTCTCTATTTTCTGATGAAGTGTAGCGCTTGGTAGTAGTAATTTAGACTTTTACAGTTCATCTGACACTGGGACGGTGGACTTGGGTCCACGGCCAGTTTTTTCATTTCTTTTATAATCATATTTTTCTGTAATGACGTTAATACAGTCATGATTCTTATTAACAACTTTAAGTAAATCAAATTGATTATGTAATAAAGATCAAATATTGAGTTTTGTTCAGCGGTATTTTTAAATGTAATTTATCATCAGTATCTATATCCTCATAATCCATTACCATAAAGCAATTTCAAATTATTATTGCGAAAAATCGGTAACAGTGACGATTATTATCAACTTGTTATCGTTTTCTCGTCACGACGTAAGAGAGATACACAAACGAACGTACAATGTTATTTTCATCGGTGCTCTCATAAGCGAATGAATAATGTATTTGCCTTTACTCGTACACGAACAATGCCGTTATTTATACATTATTTATTACAGCAATAATTATTCAAGTATGGGATTTATTCATCTTTAAATAAAGTCGATAAGCGTTGATCTAACAACGCTAGTATACAGCAATATCATCGATATTAACAATTATAGGTCTCTAAAGCAATAGTCAGTGACTAATTGACACGTCACAGTCGGGTGTGGAGAATGTATCAATTGCATGCGACGAGGGTCAAGAAACTGGACTGGTTTACAAAACAGTAACGTTGGCCAATAGAGTGGCAATTGCCGTTTGACACAACATCGGCCGGCAGCAGGAAGATCATAATTCACTCCAACCGCCAAACAACAATGTTATGATCGTATATCATGTAAATATGTTTGGGTACGTGTAATCCGATAGGAAAGGTCACATTGGAAATTTTTGAAAATTTCCTCATAATGTTCATATATGAGGAAATTTTATACATTCTAGGAAGTGGAGTTTAATGTAATACCAATAAAACGGCAATAACAAAAACAGTCTAAATTCGAATAAAGTACACAAACAGGTCAGATTTTACCTAAAATAAAACTTTAATTTTTGTTAAGATTTCGAGGTTTAATTATGATTACTTGATAATATAAATTTTATATAACATTAGTAATCACTCTCATTCTTCCAACTTCCACTAGAATATTTAACTACTGTTTTCTATCAAAAAACTTTATCTATCAGTAGGGAACATTAGCTTTATTAACAATGCGCTATATAATAAAGCTTTTGTGGTATTACGTCTAGAACAAGGAGGTCATAAGCCCAAATGTGGACCACCGGAACTATTGCATCAATATTGCTTTATTTAGTACATAATAGTTTTCGCGCAACGAACGCGAATGATTGTCGTTGCCAAATTAACCGCAACAAAGCGTCGTTATGGTAAAAAAAATAATCGGACGATGACTTCACGACACAAAAGTAATAAAAAAAAATTACATTTATTTATTTTGTAAGAATTATTGTAATTGATATTTATTTTATATCCTATTTTCTTCAATGAAGCTACTAGACAAGCAATCGTTCTTCCTATAGTGATACGCCTGTTATAATATGGAGCTAGTTAGGATGATATACACAGCATCACATGGGCCTATCGGCTTAAGACATATGATGTTAAGTTCTCGTTACTCCAGTAATTTCATTAATTAAACAGCTCTTAAAATCGAAACACAGTAATTTTATAATTACTCTAGAATCCATAGATTAGTTACAGCTGTCTATTATTTATTGTGTTATGGGCAGTTTGTTTACTAATATTTATGTATTTCTTATTATGTTTTATATTATACTATATAAGATGATCGTGTGTGAAAATATTTTAGAGAGATTTAGTTTGGAGAAAATGAAATAATAGAATTTAGAAACGTTCACTTAATTTAAAAATAGCTAAAATAGCGACGGAAGGGCCATTTATTACGTGAAACTAGATATAAATGGGGAAAAATTATTACGGAATATTACAGAAGAGTTAGCAAAAAGAGGAAAGGGAAACAGTAGAAAATGCGAAGACGATATCACGAGAGTTACTAGTCTCGAAGAAATTCGAAAAACCATGAGGATATGCGGGAGTCTTTAGGGAAGGCTCGGAGTACAACAGATAAAATGTTAAGAGTTTACACGTAAAAATTTATAGTAAGTTTTAGTTTTCTGAATAAGGGCTAAATAATATTAATTTAAATTTTATAATAAAAAAAAAATTTATAATAAAATTAATTAATTAATATTTTATAAATATTTATGGCAATGGGCGGAGCACATAACTCGTAGACCTAATGCACGTTGGAGTCTTAAAGTGCTGGAATGCCCGTCGCCCAGAGGCCATGAGAGCCACGGAAGAAAACCTCTACCGGCTCCCTGCGGCAGAGAGATGTTGGGCCCGCCGCTACCCGTTAACGACCGCGGAGGAGAGGGACAACGGCGCATCGCAAGACCGACATTCCTCTTCTGCCGCGGCCCCACCGCCGCTGCACCCACGGTGCGACACTGGTAAGTCACAGAGGGTACTCCCTCCGCGATTCTACCTTGGCTGCAAGGGGCAGTATGAAACCGTCCCTGCAGCCCGGCCGCAAAGGGTAGCATAAAGCCGCCCTGCAGTCCCCGGCCGTTCCGGTGAGCTCTAGTTATCCAACCGGTGCTTGAACCTGAAGCGGCCGCTTCGGCCGGCCATTCGCCGTGGGTCGGCCGGGTGGGTTCCACTTCCCTTCACTGTGTGTCGGTCCACGGTTACTAAGCCCCTCCGCCACGACAAGGCTGAAACCCGTTGGGGGAAGCGCAGCTTTGGCCACCAACTAAATAGACAGAGGATATTTAAAAATCGCTAGTAAGCACTGGATTCAAATAGCGTAAGATCGTGCTTTGTGGAACGCATTACAAGAGACCTGTGTCCAGCAGTGGACGTTCATCGGATGAAATGATGATCATGATATGTTTGTTTATTATTGGTCCAAATACTACCTCATCAAGTTTTTCCGAAGTAAATCAAATTTATTTATTAAAAATAGACGACTTAGACAATCAAAATTCAATCAAACAATAAATTTTTTTTTTTTAAAAATTCTTTTTGAAAGTTTTTCCGAATCTGCAACCGCTTCGAAATATCAGATTGTCAGAGAAGACTGCGGCGGGACAAACTCTGTGGCGATCTTTTAAAATGTTATTAACAAAATTATTGCAACTTTGGACCTGTTACTATTGAACTCGATAATCGTTCATTTAATAATAAATGAGATCAAGAATCTGTCTAGTTAACGAGACCAGTACAGAACAATGTTGTTACTTGTTACATTTTGCTCACGTTAATTACTATCGCGGGAAGAGAAAACACGAATGCCGCCATTGTTGTGTTCACCTGGTAATTCTTCACAGGTCAGTGTTAATAACTTTAGAGGTTTCGTATCCGCATAAGAAATTTCACAATCTCTTTCACTTGCAATATATCAGATAAAATTAATGGAAATTCTACATGAAACTCGATGTTTACAAGTACCAATACGTTTACACTACCATGATTTATTCATGAGATAAATAAGCACACAGGAGTGCTCATCCCAATCAAGGCACTTCAGTCGTTCTTGATTGTTTCGACTGAAATAGAAAGTATTTAGTTTTTCACGTTAGGGTGTAGCTTTCGAAATAAAGATCGCAAGCTTGTATTCGTCATTAAATATTCGTATATTTGTAAAAAATTTACGATATTATATCTAAAAAAAAATTGTATACAGAAGTTGTTTAATTGAAGATACAAATATAGACGAAGAGAAGACTGGATCATCATATTACTACTTAATGGTATGGTATTTAAGTATTAAAAAATTGATTTAATAAAACATTAATCAATAAAAAAATTATTTATTAATTATAAGTAAACTTATTGGAATTTGTAGTAACGAAATCATATGAAAAAAAAATTACTAAGTATATTAAATAATTAAAGGTAAATAAATGGACTATAGTATATGCAGTTGATGGTGAAATGGTACCAGCGGGGTACAATGACCATTGTTACCGTCCGTGCGGTGCCGCGCAACCGCCTGCCATTGTCTGTGCACTTGATACTTGCAGTTTCCGTTTGTAACATCTTTGTTGTTTTTTTTTTTAAATACATTTTATAAATCTTCATCCACTACAACATTACATCCAACTGTTCACAGGACACCGTGGCTTCAAAAAGTACCTGCATCGATTTAACCTGGCTGCTGATCAGTTCTGTATCTGAAATTATACCAGCGAGGAAACAATGGAACACATTGTTACTGTTGCCCATGTTGCACTCTAGCAAGAATCGAATGTGAATATAGAATGGATGAATTAGTTACAAAAGAACAAATAGTGCAAATCATGAAGGACGACACCAAAAGAAAGATCTTTCTGGATTACTCTTTGGGAGTGGCTAGGACTGCAGTCTTTGCCACTCACAGTTGCATGGCTGCAGCTAATGCAAATGAGTCAATTACCAACTGGCACCGTACAAGCACTGAGTTAAAATAAAACGTGAAACACGTAACAAGAAGAGAATCATGAGTACACAGTTATCGAGGTTGCTGCTTAACAAATCGCAGCAGGTACTCACAGAAGGAGAAAAAAAACATTACATCCACCACATTTAATTACCTTCGTGGCGAAATTAATCGCTGGTTGACGAAGATACCATCCAAGGCTAAATGTTAATAATGTCAGTATATTTTCATATCCTTCTGGCTAGCTACCATCCCCATATTGTAATTTTGCTTTATTCTCACAGCCAATATTTGAACCAGAGTATTCAAAAGTTGTATATACCGTAGAAGTGAAACTTTATATAATTTTTTTTTCTATTAACGTGTGTAACAAAATGTTAATGGTCGCACACCCCGGAACCAGAAGGGCCAGTAACAGGGTAGTGTCAGACTCAAACCGACTAAAAAGCTTCACACGGTATTCCAATCACTTCCTAAAATATGCACGACGGTCACGGGATATCATCGAGCAGATCTTCCGCAACCTCCGGTCGAACGGGCCCGCCTCAGGGAGGGATGTGAAGCACCGCACGTGACGACGCTTCAGAATAGGAGACGCGCCGCCAGATACACCCCAGGAACCCTCTCCAAGGGGGGCGCCGGCCCGACGGCCCTTGTCAATTGCGACGCCAAAACTTTGTATATATATATGTAATTTTACCAAACCTTTGTCCAGCTGTGGACGTCTGTCGGCTGATGATGATGATATAATTTTTAAATATCCAAGTTCTTCTGTCCGTGTGCCGTCCTGTATCTATATATAATATAGGTGGAGTAATGGGCTAACCATAATACAAAAAAAGGCGAAGGATGAACGTTTTGTCGTACTGGACCACTTTGATCTGAAATATCTTCTCTTTGGTTAAGAATTCCAAATTAAAATTTATAAATTCATTTAGCTGGTACATTTGAGTTTTGAAAACAGTTATTGATTTGTTTTTTCCTCATTATATTTTCTTTGGTATTGCTTATTACCGCACAATGGAAAACATGAAATATCAGCACATTTACGAGTACGAGTTCCACCGCGGCACCAGTGTTGCAAACAGCTCGAAGGATTAATGATGTGTACGGCGCTGGTGTCGCAAAAGAAAGCACGGTACGTTTTTGGTTTCAACGTTTTCGTTCTGGAAATTTCGACCTTCAGAACCAACCCCGTGGACGGCCGGAGACCAAAGTGGACAATGAAGAATTAAAGGCTATTTTGGAAGCGGATCCATTACAAAACACTTCAGAGATAGCTGCAGGCTTCGGTTTAAGTGACAAAACTGTATTAATCTACTTGAAACAAATCGGGAAAGTAAAAAAAACTTGAACGATGGGTACCTCATGAATTGAGTGAATCGAACTTGCAAACACGCGTCGACTGCTGCTGCTGTGGTACTTTGCTCAACCGACACAATGATGAAGGGATTTTAAATCGAGTCATTACTTGTGATGAAAAGTGGATACTGTACGATAATCGGAATCGTTCGTCGCAATGGCTGAACCCTGGAGACCCAGCCAAATCCGGCCCTAAACGAAAATTGATTCAGAAAAAGTTACTTGGGAGTGTTTGGTGGACTAGAGCCGGTGTCGTTCACTACAGTCTTATAAAATATGGCCAAACGATTACGGCAGATATCTATTGTGAGCAACTGCAAACCATGAAGGAAGAACTAGCTGCTAAACAACCGAGATTATTTAATCGCTCTAGGCCACTGCTGCTTCACGACAACGCAACACCACCACCACACACTGCACAACAAACAACCACTAAGTTAGATGAGCTACAATTGGAATGTCTGCGACATCCAGCGTACTCCACGGACCTTGCCCTAACAGATTATAATTTATTCCGGAATTTGGACAACTTCTTACAAGAAAAAATATTCAACTCGGATGCGGCAGTCCAAACCGCCTTCAAAGAGTTTATTGATTCTCACCACCATGGTTTTTTTAGTAAAGGGATCAACTACCTATGAGATGGCAAAAGTACATAGATAACAATAGCGCATACTTTGATTAATTAAATATATTTTCCAAAAAAAAATTTACCTTATATTCCTCCTGTACACAACGCTAATTCCATGATCTAATATATAGAAACGCATCTCATCTCATTCTCTTACAGCCTAAAACCTGCATATACATTTGTAGTTATCTCTTTTTCGTTACACAATTTCGTTACATAAAATCCTATTCACACCTTCCCAAAAGAAGATTGCCTTCAAAAAATCACAAAAAAGTTTAGCATCTTTAGAATAATGAATAATTTTTATGGGACATTGAGTAATCAAAACAAAATGCACATTATAACGACTTACTTTACCTGGTGGTGGAACTCTACCGTCATTATTAGAGACCGTCTGTTATGTCATAAAAGTAAATAAAGTTTTTATTCAGGTTCAGGTATTATATACCGTGAAAAGATCTTTGTGAAGAGATTGTAATAAAACTAGAGAGAAAGATAGAGTTTTTCCTGTTTTATTTGCAATCTTCGATAGGATACGGCGATGTTCTCGGAAAGCATAGTCTTCCAATACCTTCGATATTTGCACTTTACTTGGAATCGATTTGAAGTCTGTAATGCGATCCGGTATGCAATTTCCTCGAGACATCAATGCATCGGATCCGATGGTTAAGTTAGTTGACCTCATAAGACATGCATCACACACTGTTGATATATCCTGTACAATTTTTCAGTCATATTTTACATAGAAAATTCTCACTCTCTGAACTCTTTTTAGTACAGCTTTGATATTATAAGAGATTAATGAATTAGTCTTAGACTATATTATATGCATTCTAGTCCTTTATTTCCTTTAAAGGAAGAAAAATTATTATTATTAACTTCGTTTACATTTATGAGAAAATTAATAAGGTCATTTGCCCACTGGTCTTTTACGGTAAATCCTGATCGGATTTTATTAAGAAAACAAACGGCTCAAAGATTATGTATCCTCATTGTAGCATTAAGGTTAGTGAATCAGACGTTAGTGAGTGAAACCTAACATAGATTATACTAATTGCATTAAGTCGTATCCTACTCACCGCATACAGATTATACTTGACACTTTCGGATACTTTATTAACAACAAACATCACTTAACCTTAATACATTGCAAAGAATAAAAGGATGTTCAATAAAATGTATAGATATAAGACTGACAGAAGAAAAAGCAGAAAATACTTTAAAACATCTTCAGTATTAAGTACAAATAAGATGAAACGGTAAGATTTTATTTCTCGTTACACATCAAGCGACATAATAATGTATTTTTTAACTTATAACGAAAATTATTCTTTGCCTTATTCCAGATAACATGATTATAGAAATTTATATCCAATCGTATATAATTTGTTTACAGTAATAAATGTACTATATTATAGTGGATGGACGTGCTATTTTTATCTCAATAATGAGCTTAAAACCCTAATGAAGATGTGTATTCTTGGGAATTTCGCAGAGAATTAAGCGATATCTTAATTTGCATTGATTATGTTATGCAAACTATGTATCCGTGGTTACAATGCATAATGCTACCAAGTACGGGAACGGGTGTTCGTGTATTGACTGTACATATTTTTTTAATAACGGTAACTAGTTGTAGTAGTTCAAAAGGTTAATTTCACTCAGTTCGAAGTACAATTGATGCGACTAAGGTAAGCCCTGCCTGACGTAAAAGGCGACTAAAAGGGTCTAGGAGTTTCGCAGGCCTTAAAGGTGGGGGCCCTTATCGCTCAACAAGCTAACCCATGTGGGACAGCCTAGGAGTGTTAAACACTTGTTCAGAGACGTGTTCAAACAAAGTGTAGAGAGGCACCAGTGCGTTCTATAAGAGATCCCGGAGCCTCTCCGAATACATTGATGCAGAGCATCGACGAGGTTTTAGCGAGCAAAAATCTAATATAATCCTGACTTCTCCCCAGAAGCACGGCATCTTTCGAAGATCCTCCCCCCCACCCCCAAACCAAAAAAAAGGTCTGATAAGTAAATTGTTTCTACTACAAACAGTAGTGTAGTTAGAAATTACCAGATTAACAAAACTTCGATAGATAAACATACACATTAACAAACACATACGAAATTTCCTTAAATAAGATTTATTATATTTATTAATTGGTGGTGGGTCTCCGTTACCGGAAACCGTTTAGATGGGCCTACTTACCACCACAGCGCTTATTTCTGCCGCCAAAAAATAGTGTGCAAACATTACTGTGTTCCGGTTTGAAGGGCGCTAACTAATGTAATTACATAAAATCATCTTTTATTTAAAGTAACATTACATAGAGCGGTAGGATGCTGGATGAAACTGATAACGAAGGCCAATAAATTGACAAAGTCTGCGCGATTGACAATACCTCAAGTCATTCTGTAACTTCTACCTCAAATCATATTTTACCGCGTCGTTACTATAGGGTGGCGCAAAAATAAACTTATAAAAAGTACCTTATTACCTGTGTTATAAGGTACTTTTTATAACGTTATTTTTGCGCCACCCTATATAAATGAGAATAATTACTTCTAATACATGTCTGTAAGATATTACATAAATAACGAACGCAAATATTTATCATATTATATTTTTTTGCTTTCCCTGACCTCTATTTTATATGACACTATCTGGCCCTAACATCCCCGCCACTCTCTTTGGCGAAGAAATTTTGTAAAAAGATTATTCCTACCAAATTTCAAGTCTCTAGGTTTATTTTTATTTATTTCTTTATAAAAGTGTTACAGCTATGTACAGAGTTGTCATGGTCAGTGATTCCGAATTAGGAATATTTACTGTATTTAGGGAACCAGTTTTCGTTACAGTATCGTACATAATTTTTTTTTATTAAATGATATTAGTATATAGTACGTGTTTATATAAATATATTTATGTATACGAGTACGTGTGCTTGTATTTGTGTGTCTACGTATACTGCGCGCGCGTCCATGTGTGTGTGCGCATGTGCGTGTGCGTGCTTGCGTGCGTGCGCGCGTGCATGCGTGCGTGCGTGTGGGCATGCGTGCGTATGCGTGTGTGTGCGTGCGTGTGCGTGTGCGTGTGCGTGTGCGTGTGCGTGTGCGTGTGCGTGGGCGTGGGCGTGGGCGTGGGCGTGTGCGTGTGCGTGTGCGTGTGCGTGTGCGTGTGCGTGTGCGTGTGCGTGTGCGTGTGCGTGTGCGTGTGCGTGTGCGTGTGCGTGTTCGTGTGCGTGTGCGTGTTCGTGTGCGTGTGCGTGTGCGTGTGCGTGTGCGTGTGCGTGTGCGTGTGCGTGTGCGTGTGCGTGTGCGTGTGCGTGTGCGTGTGCGTGTGCGTGTGCGTGTGCGTGTGCTTCGTACGTTAGTCCAAATAGTCGTTGAAATACTATGCTCTTGATTTTGTATTTATTCAGAGATCCTATATTGGAAAAGTTACATATCTGGTTATAAATATTTGGGGCTAAAACTTCAAAATGTCTCATGAATACAGCACAGCTTGTTAACGGCACTGGACATCGCAATGTTCTTTTGTTGTCTAGTCCTAATCTTGGTAAAACGACTCGGTGGTATCTATTAATACTCTGTCAAATAAAAAGTTTTTGCACAGATAATACGTTAGCTGTATCATATACTGCAGACGTTGGATGTCTAAGAGGGAATCGGAATTTTGTTTTGAGGAGAGCCCTTCGTATACGTTCTATATGATTTAGACAACTCTTGGCAGCTCTTCCCCACGAAGTAACACAATAATTCAAAACATTTTCTCCAAGAGTTTTATAACTTTGGATAAGCAACTTTTTAATCACTACGACGCGAAGATTCTTAACAATGTAATTAAATTTTCTTAGTCGTTTTGTCATGGTGTGTATATGTGATTCCCAAGATAATTTTTTATCAATAACCACTCCAAGATGTTTTACAGTGTCTGTTCTAGATATCACACTGGCACTGGAATGTACAATTTTTGCGGTTGCAAGGAACTATATGAATCAATATTTTAATCTCCTTGTTGGGTGCAGATTTAGCAGTTTTACTAAAACATATATGTTTAGTTTTAAATTGTGTCAAGACTGAGTAGGCTGTCCTCTAACCAACTTGTCACTGATTAAGGACCTTCCTCAACAAGAGATACTACTTTATTCCATGTATCTTCATGGAATAACAACACAGTATCGTCTGCGAACATTATGATATCTGAGCCTTTGGCATTAAGCTTACCGAGTTGATTGACATATATGAGGAAGAGTGTGGGACCTAACGTACTACCTTACGGAACGCCTTATGTACAAGATTCTGTGTTGCTCTTAAACTCATCAATTCTTACACGTTAGCTTCTCTCAGAAAGATAGTCTTTAAGGAAACCTCTTATCTGTAATGTTATAGGCGTAGTTGTTTAATTTAGAAAATTTTCTTGCTGCCAAAAACAAGTTCCTTGTTTTGTACGTTAATGACTCCGAAACATATTGGTTCACTTGGTCCAATAATTTGTAAATTGTTTGTATTTAACTTATTATGTTTATTAACGTTATTGTATTTCTTAAGGGATTCAATGAATCCGTCTCATACCAATACACTCGAAAATTTCACTATAATCGGTTTATTCTGTGATTTCTATCTTTTATAGCCGACGCATTAATATCGAGAGGAGAAGGGATTATACAGTTATACCCACTCCATCGATAAAAACTACTTTTGCAAGCATCCAGCATGAAAGGTCAGTATATATGTATAATAAGATAAATAAACAATTAAAAATATGTAGCAAAAACTATAGTGACTGCAAGATAATAATAACGAAATGGTTAAAAACGCAATCTTATGACGAAATTGAATTGTTTATGCAATATATTATGTAAGTGTAAAACTACCACTTTTAAATATAAAATACCACTCATAAACTTATTACGACAACAAACTCAAATCATGCATGATAAGGAAGGGAGGTGTCTCCTGGCACAGGTCTATGCCTAAAAGAAGACACCAATAACTGTTATCAATATGTAATGTACGTTGTCAAATAAATGATTTTTGATTTTGATTTTGATTTTTGACTGGTCGCCAATTATCAAAATTAAGGCTGATAAATTATACTATGTTTTACTAACGATTGAATGTATAATTTGCTTTCCTTTCTTTCCACTTCCAATCTTTCAATGTCTATTATAAATTCATTATATTTTTCAGATAAGAAATCAATGGACTTATGAGGGCTGTATTTTATCCTTTCATGATATTTAAAAAAGTAGTTATTTTCTCCTCTTGTTCCTTTTGAAAACTGACGAACATATCCCTTATTTCATTTTTAAAAGTATTAAAATCGTTCGTGTAATCATTCACTCGTTTTCCATTTATTCGTGCTGTCATTTTGAACGATGGGTCCGAATCATGTGTTATCTGTAAATAACCTTCAGAGTTGGAAACTCCAGAACGCTGCAGTGACACTTTACGCTGCATAATATTATATATTCTCTTTAAGATTCCAGATATATCGAAAATCTTTTATATATATAGATGACAATGACGTTCGGGACAGTGAAGTGTGATCGCCCAGTATACAGGTACTAATATATTGATACCAGGATCGTAATAATGTTATTATAATTGATATACAATATAACGATGAGTTCGAAGAATCACTACAGACAACTAATCTGCAGCGTGATATTATAGTCGTTGTATAATTTTATATCAGATGTTAGCTGATAATATCAGAAAGTCTAAGTCCTAATCTGCGTTCTGAACCATCGCAGCTAGATAAAGCTCTCTTATTAACGCGTACAAGAATAACTGAAAAGCAATAAGTAAACTCGTAGCGAATGAGTTCATCACAGTTCCAGCAATGAGTCAACAATTGTTTTAGCTGGTTCAGTTCGCTCTGCTTATTTTAGATGGAATTAGTCGTTGATGAGCGTTCGTTTAGCCGTCTAATATACCGTTTCTGTATAAAACGTAGACGGACACGGCTCCCGTGATGGTAAGTGAATGCAGTTAAGAACAGTCGCAACATTTGAAAAGTCGCAGTAGATGTAATATTAGAAAATCTATGTTTATATTAAACTTCGATCATTAAACGAATTATAAGCTGTTTAAAAATTGTTATATGAAATATTTGTAGCTCTAAATTATAAATAAAACGAGAATTACATTTATTCAGTACTAATACTTCAATGGTGGACTGACATACATACTACATATCACGCCTCGTTTCAAGTGGGACAGGCAGAAACCACCTCTCTCCATTTGCTACGATCCTGGCACACCTCTATTGCTTCCTCCACTTTCATGAGCGTCTTCATGCATGCTCATCGATTGCCAGTACTCTTGACCCGGCCTTTTTTTAGGACATCTTTGATTTCATCGGAATATGTCCGCCTGGGTCGATCTGCACCGATTTTTCCAAGCATTCTTACTTTGTATACCTCTTTCGTTAATCTTCTTTCATCCATTCTTTCAACACAATAGATGGATCTGGTGAGGATCGCTGAAATCCAATGGATGCGAGCAACGCAGAACCGATCGATGTGGAGATCTTTGGGAAAGGTCTATGTCCAGCAATGGATGTCTATCGGCTGATAATGATGAAGATGAATACTTCAATGGACATGAAAATCGACGAATTATTTTCACTTTATACCTTCAACATTAGGTATACTTTTTAAACATTTGATGTAGCTACTTGTTATGAGACGTATATTTATACATGTTCCCAAATGCAAAAGCTACAGGTTAAAAGTTTATTAGATTTAAGACTAAATAATCATTTGCTACTTTTTTTATCTCCACGCTCCGCAATATGTGTAAGTCAAACGTAAAACTGAGACCACTCGGTGCTTTGTTATCGATCCAATGGATTACGGAATCGAGATGGTATTGTTGGTGTACCAGCTTTCACCCTATAAAAAGTTATGTAGACGTCGAATAGATTTGTTACGTCGGCGACAAGTGCGCGATCTACTTTCCGGATCCGTATTATCCAACGCCGCCCGCTGTGCATCCGAGAAGGTATTAGATCGGTAGCCACTTACATGAACTTGGCGAGGAATTTATTGCTACATCCTTATATAAAAAGATAGTAGATAAATATAAAGAGTTTATTGGATCAAAACAGAACACACAAGGACACTCACAGGATGTTTCCTTTCCGTTGTTTGATTGAAAGCTCAAGATTAATAGAGATCGAACCTAAGCCTCATTGTAAACGAAAAGCTAGTTACGAGTATCTCACAAATTATTCCATAGCGGTTTTAATATTTTTTGAAGTTTTTTATATTATATACTTTCTATGAAAATTAATTAACCTAAACCTTGCAATATAGAGGTTTCTGGTTTGGTTCCGGGGCAATGTGTTGTGGAGTTTGCTTAGGAGTTTCAACAAACCAATCATTACTAAAGCAATCATATCTTCGAGATATCCAACAATTAGTTTCCTGACACTAATACAGAAAAACAGTTACTTACAACACAAACGAATGAACCTGTTCTTTATTACATATAATATAAATTACTGGTGATAGGTTACTGCTGCCGTAGACCGTCTAGGTGGAGACCACCGCAGCGCCTATTGCAGCCACCAAACAGTATTGTGTAAACATTACCGAGTTCCGCTTTGAAAGTCGCTGTTGCTAGTGTAATTACGGGGGTAAGGAGATTCAACATCTTATGACTAGGGCGGCGAGTGCAATCTGGTGCAGTGCATATCATCCTTACTAGCGCCTCGTCGTTATCAGTTCGGCGTGTCCCTAACAATCAGGTGAACGTCCCGCTCGTTTCGTCGCTTAAAATCACATAAAAAAAAAGATAAACTGTAATATCTCTATCATCTTCTATTACACAAGCAATGTACACAAATCGAGGAGCGATCCAGCGCTTTAGTCACTTTAATTCTGTTTCAGATAACAAGGTAATCGAGAAATATCTTCCTGATGTTGTGAAACGAAAGCGATTTCGCTTTCATCGATATTGTTATTTTTCAATATGAATCTTTCAAAACGTTACAAATGGTCGCCGTCGAGATAAAATGCGAAATGTTTTTGAAATATCTGGAGATTGATTAAAAGATTGCAGCGTAAGCGAACAAATTGAAAATTAAACTTTCAGGTTCCCTATTGAATTAAAAAATAAATTTCAACCACTTACTTCAACAGTTCATTCATAGATAATTAGAATAAATCACTATTAGGCTACTTTCTTTCCGATATTATATTATACATATTGATTAACTATTATAGATCTTCATCAATTTGCTGATCGATTAGTCTATGTTATCACAAAGACGGATTTACTTATTTAAATACTGTTAATTTGTAGATCACACAATGATCAAAAGAAAGTACAAATGTAATTAAACCAGCAACAGCCGATCAGCAACATTAGATGATCTTGTAGTACAAAGAGATTTCCAGACAATCAATAAATGAACATACGGAGATGTGCCTGATTATTTACTTAATTATTAACCCTTACACAAACAATAAAACTTAATCTTAAGGTTTACATGTAAACTCTTAACATTTTGTCTGTTGTCTTTCTAAAAAGTCTTCCTCTAAAAATTTCCACACGTCTCTCTCCTTGGCTTTCCGTTTCCAATCTAGACCAACAACACCTTTATATCCGTTGTCCGCCGTCTACTTTGATTCTATTCGCTCCTTTTGCTGTCTCTTGGGTAGGACTTTAATATAATTTTCGTCCATTTTGCTCTAGTTTCTCCTAATATGTGCCCTATTCTTAAATTTCGATATACCTTTCAATTTATCCAATCTAAATTTCTCTCGCCTTTTAACATCTATTTCACTCCGCTCCATACTGTTTCAATTTGATACAATTTTGTGTCGGATATGTTTACAACTGATTATTATAATTTTAGTACATATTAACAAAGCTTATTTATTCATTAAAAAAATTTTGATTAAGCCATCAATCAAAGATCGTCATTGGATTATTGGAAACAACGTCGAAATCTCGCTCAATGCTTAATTTTATCTTTTAACAAGTGTAATGCGACTTCTTGTCAGACACCACGATGAACTGACCCCGTCTCTTTCCCACGTGTCAGTTTGCGTATGTGCTGGTGAGGGAAAACGAGCTAATTGGATGTCGGAGTCGGTCAGTAGGGGGATGGTCACTTTACCGCATTGAGGGTAATTGCATTGCGTCTCACTGGAGTCAAAGACCATTCGCTCGGTCGTTAATGACTTTTTATGCATAGGGCAATTGGTAACTCTTGCACCAGTCTATTAATGGCTTTACGTTTTAATGAAAGGTTAAAAATGTTCTTTCACATTTTGTTTCCTATTATTGCTATGACCTTTTGCAATGTTCAAAATTACGTTCGATGCTGCTGATAAGGAACCTGCCCTTAACAGCGGTCGTCAACCTTATTGACCTCACTAATCAGTAAATAAACCCCGCGGAGCAATAATATTTATAAAGAAATAATTGTGATCTAACAACACGTAAAATGTACCTTGATAATAAAATTAAGTTATTAATTTTAGCTATATTATGTAAGCTTTATTAAAAAACAGTAATATATGGAATGAAGTATATTTCAATGCATCTTAAAACATAACTTAATGTGATGATTAAGTATATTTCACATTTTTTTCTGGACCAGCACTTTGGCGACCGCTGTACTACGAGTACTCGTATAACATTCATAAATGATGAACGTATACAAATTAGTATGTTCATATTGTAAGGTTTTAGTTCCAACTTAAGAACGTTTTCATTTAGTAAGATAATATGGAAGAAATTACATTAGCGTTATAATATAAAACTATTAATAAAATATTCCCTTTGCAAAACGCTCTAAATGAAACTATAAATAAGCATGCATTGCCATCCGACATGAATGAACGCGCATGCGTATTCGGGGGAGTCAGACACAAAAAGGAGCAGACGGAGTTTGGTCCGAAGCAGCTATTTGAGGACGTTGCAGACTAATAAAGTGAACATCAAAACAAGAAGAACTCGCAGCCGACGATCTCGAAACATGAATCATAAACGAAATTATTAATTATCCATTCCAAGGAAGTAAAATAAAAAAATGAACGGATGTATATTTCACTGTGAGAATAAATTTTGAGTTACAATTTTCGCCTAAATAAACTCAAGTGAAAATAAGATTATATTTCAAAATTCATTAAATAAACCTTTTAATGGCACCGGATCTCGGGTCCTTCCATCAGACGGAGAGAGTCAAGGCAATTTAACCATCATGCTGGTCAAGTACTCGGTGGATGTCACAAGTGATAAGTAAAATTAGTCTTAGTCTTGCGAAGTAGCAAACCTAAGACCAATTTTACACGAGCCAAACCGAGATCGAATGAATAAGACCAAGACCGAAACCATGACAGATGTATTAAGCAAGATGAAGACCAAATGTGCAAGACTAAACGAAATAATAAAAATTCCGTTGAAGCAATGAGTTAAATATATAATATGTCATAACTAGAACATATGTTTTTCTGATAACAACATATTTAATATTATTATAAAACTGAATATGCAAGACCAAGACCGAACGGACAAGACCAATACCAAGATTGTCCAAGGCGTAGTCTTGTTCTTGCTTAGCTCATCACTAGATGTGACATGTCCGCTAAAGCTGCAGGTCGTGTCGGTCGGTTTTTTTCACCGGAAGTGCAAGCTCAATGGGAATCCAACCGGATTCACAATGGGTGAGGAAATACACGCTCACTGAAAATTCATGTCTTACTGAAAGTTTAATATGAAATTTATCTAAATTTGCACAAACACAATTCTTCTTAGTGTTACCTCATATATATAAGAACTACAGTAATTTGGGCGAAAACTTTTCACCATATACTTTAGTGTCACTTTACAATTTTTTTTTATTAAACGAAGCGCCAACGGGACATTCACTTTATTGTAAGTGATACGCCAATCCATAACAACGTGGCACTAATTCGGATGTTATATACTGCGCCAAATGTTTGAAGACTTGAAACATAAGATGTTTAATCTCGTTACCGCAACGATTTGACTAGTTACAGCGCCCTTCAAACTGGAACACAGTAATGTTTGCACATTACTACTTGGCGGCGGAAATATGTGCTGTCAGTATCTACTTAGTCTGTCCCCGGCCACCAGTAAATGTCTATTGAAATTCAAAACAAATTATATAAAAGATAGTGTTTTCATAGAAGTTGTCTAACGTTACGTGTCTATTACAGTGTATTACCTGTCACACTTGTTAGACATTTCGCTCCGGTGCGACAGGATGACGGCGCAAGTGAAAACACTTGCAGCATTGTCGCCCGCCGGGCCCGTACCCGTGGTAACTTTCCCACGTCCACACGCTCTCTCGACACCTTCAAAGCATTCTGGTGAAAACGACCTTTTGTTTCCAACCACTTACACCCAACTTAGATGATTTAATGCCTTCGCTCGCAGAAGAAAATACACTTCTCTGTGGATTTATATCGCTTATTGTTCAGACCTATTGAGACGTGGAGTAGCTTTTTGTGTGTAAATTAACTATTTGTTATCTCAGCGAAGTTATTTTATTTTAGCAACGAAACAAAGAGACTAACGTAACGTTCACCGGAAGGTAAGTGATACGCCGGCCCATAACAACGTGGCGCTAGTTGGGATGGTGTACAACACCACAGTGCTCGTTGCCTTGTGACATTAGTAGGTCCCGTTACCCTAGTAATTTCACTAGTTACAACACCCTTCATACCGGACCACAATGATGTTTGCACACTGCTGTTTGATAGCAGAGATAGGCGATGCAGTGGTACCCATCTAGAAGGTCTCCGGCAACAGAGACTTGCCACCGGTATTTTAATCGACATCCATTACATTTACGAGCAGTTCTTGTACTTTTTATATATTTTTTTTATAATAAACTAAGTAATAAGTTGAGCAAGATTTTCACTCGATAGTGATACGCTTAACTGTATCAACGTAGCGCTGGTTAAGACAATACCCACTGCACCATATTGCGCTCGTTGCCTCCCAAAGAAATGGAACAAAACAATGTTTATAAATAGTCTAGACATTTCGATAAGAGTATTAAGTAATTAAAAAGATATAATATAGATAGATATTAAATATAAAAAAATTACTTTATAGTTCTATTCTCTAAGTTATAACGTTTGGTACTTAATACTCTACTTTTGTCGTTACGTTGTTTTAAACGCAATACTAAACACTAACCATAGTACTTGTTTTCTTTCAATATACTTTCCGTTTACGCTTAATCGATTAAGATGGGTGAGGGCGCGCTAGTTCTATTCGAATGATCTTAACTGCAATTGAGTTGAACTTTTATAATGAAATAATACGCTCGACTAATGATTAATGTGAAACGGAAGTTGTCTTGTTTATAAACTTATTTTTTTCGTGTTTGCTGGCAAAAAGTTAATCATCGATTCGCGCTTACTTATTTTGTTAAAAAATAATACTTCATAAATTTGCAACAATATATGTGTTTACAGTTACATTATAAATATTTAAATTAAGGTCGTTTACCTTCTGGTTACCTTGAAATAAAAAATACTCCGACTGGATTTAAAATACTACAGCTGTTTATTGTCGTTCAATTTACGTCATGCCATCACGACAAGCTGGCTGTCGTACTGTGATTTTATATCGTTTGTTTACACCAGTTTTAATATTTATATTCGTTATAATGAGAAGAGTTGTATGAATAATAAAATATTTCCAAATGACATATAAATAAATTAAAGATTTATTGCAAAAAACGTGACATCTTTTGGCAAATAGTTATAGACATTTTTATCGGTAATTTTCTTGTTAAAGATTACTCTACTCGACGCAAGATGTCGCCTTTAAGAAATTAAAATTTATCTATGAGTATTTTTTTTCGTGTCACCAGTGTAACATATATATTTAAAATTTATATGTTGCGAATTCTTACTACTTATAAGTCCTATTGCCGGAGACCGTCTAGGTAGGTAACACCGCACCTTCTTTTTTGTAGCTAAACAGTATTGTGCAAACGTTATTGTGTTCTGGTATGAATCATGTCATAATTAGTGAAATGAGAAAACAATATTGAATATCCTCTATCATTGCAATGAACACAACGTGGTGCAATATTTACCTTCCGAACTAACGCCATGTTATAGGTAAGCGTATCACTCATCATCGGGAGGAAGTGGTTCGTCGCGTAAAATAAATATTTATTAAAACAAACTTTTCAACCCATTTCTTAATTAAAAAGATGGCAGGACCCATCCAATTAGGATGCATATATTTTTTTTATAACTTGTTCGTAAAAATATAACACGACACAGTTGAAAAAAAAATCCATTACCTTATTTTGTTATTAGTTTAATTCTTATATATTGAATATTTATATTAAGATTTAAATAAAACTACAAACAATGGATCATTTGTAAAATCTTTATTTCCATTAAAGAGACTAAAACAACACATCCATAGCGAATACTACTCACACTAACCGTAATTAATTTTTTTTCTATCACTGCGATATTTATAAAGCTATACAAGAATGGGATGTAAACCAAATAATACTAGAACATATTCGAAGCATACAGAGAGGCTAAAGTATGGCAGGCCAAATATTAAAAAGTGTCTTTTTCCCCTTAAAGACTACGTTTATACAGATACATTGATTTAACTAGGTATAAATTAGTTGAAATCAGTTACATAACGATTTTAAAATCTATGGAACCGCATTTCACTTGGGAACGTAGGTTTTATAATATATTTTAATATAATTAACATGCAATTGGTAATAACGTTTAAATCTAGCGCTCAAATATTTAATCAATGGAAATGAGTCTGTGTGATCATAAGTAATACAAAAAACTTTAAAAAATAAAAACAAGAAAATAATCCAACTAAAAGAGATCATACAAAAAGAAACTAGGCAAATAACACTCTTGTGGTTATAAATATTGGCAGACTGGAATAGTCCAACAAAAAAATATACAAATATACACGTTAACACTGAAAATTTTATTTGCTACTAATAAAACAAAGCCAACTAAACTTGTTTATTAATTTTAGAGGAATATAACTAAAGCAATTAATATTAAGATATATGTCTCTTACGAATAGATATCATCCGCTTTTTAACTTTAAAGGATATTTTTTTTCTTTAGAAACGATTATTGTCAATGAAACGATATAAAATCCAATACAGATTAATTATTAGACTTTAATCAAAAATAATTATATGCGTACTAAACTAGCGATATGGATTTGACCCGAGACTACGTGAGGGATATTTAAGATATTTGATTCGCATACAACACATTGAACATGCCTATCATATTTCACAAGTTTACACTGGCATAAAGGTTGATAAAGTTATATAGGTGCAAACCATCACAAAGAATCTAATTTCGTATGCCTAAGTTAATATTTACATGATATTACATTTAAAAAATTCAAAAGACGTGCGACAAGGAAAGCTGTTGTCATGTTAATCGCATCTTACGCAACCATCGACAAAAACGTCATCTATTCACGTCTAACTATAATGTTGATTATCACAAATCATAAGAAAAATTAGAACTGCTATGATCGCGCCATTATTTTCATAAGTGTCAAAGTAATACAAAAAAAGTCAGAAGCGTTAACCCCATACAGCCTATTAACGTAATGTCGATAAAAATATAAAAAATAATATAAAATTTGTAAAGCATTAAACGGTGAGTAAATCAAATCAGACGTTTTGTTAAATCTAAAACAAAAAAAAAAATATTCTCCTTTTGTTGCATCGGGCATGTAATGGCGCAATGACTTTAATCTTCATAGAATTTTGCCAATAAATTACAAGTGTTACTCTAATCATAAGAAACTTAAGCAATGTGTTTTAATACTGAATAATTTATTTTCTCGACTAATGTCAATCTATAAAAGTATATAATAATTAAATATATGTAATAGAAAAAAAACATTTCGAGTATATATAATATGTGTAATTGTAAATGCTCCAGACGATTAAGATTCTAGTTTGTTAAAAAAAATATAACCTGTCATGTAAATAGAGTTTAATTTGAAATTAACTATGATTTAATGGTATTTGTATTATATTGTGTTAAGGGAAAATATCTCGCCAACATATCCTATATGAGTATATATAACATGCGGCAGTGAGTATTATAAACTACATAATATCGAATATAACTCGTCACGAGTAATCTATTGACGATTTATAATATCAATATTGTTTCAACCACTTTCTTACACTTATGGCCATATTTTCTTTAAATAAAAATATAATGAATCAATGCAAAATTATGTAAGTTTTCATACACTGAATATTTACAATAATTCTAGTAATTTTACATGCATCAATTATACTTTTATAATCTGTATTCGAATATGATGGTGTTTATGGAATGGACCATAGCCTAAAATACTATTATACGATAGTTTAAGCATTCCTTACGTTCATCTGTTACAAAGGCACTCCTCCGTCATATAGAAATTAGTGTTCAATAATGTACTAAATTTAAATATGGAATATTCGAGAAAGAAATTCCCAAACTATTTTAAGAAATGAATAAGCACTCCTCTATTACTCTTTAGTGATGCGAAGAGTAACGCAAATCTTAAACAAACCCCAGCAAATGTATAAAAGTATTAAATTAAGTTTTTATTTAGTATTCTAGTAGAAATTATATTTTGAGTGCATACCTTGTTCTGTAGAAAAATTACTTACATTGTAACTGCATAGAAATAATGGCAAGATGATCTTGATACATTATATCATATACTAATAAGTATCAATATTGTTTTATCCCAGAGTATGTGTTAAATGAATCTGTTGTAAATTCAAGTATAACTTTATAACTCGATAACAGTAAGCCTGTGTATATTAAACATATAATTGAATGAGCACACTATCATCGATGCAGTAAAGAGTAAGTTTGACCATAGACTCAAAAAAACCTTGTCTCCACAGATAAATATGAATCCTAATATTTCACCAAAACCAAAACGTAAATACAACCAACAAAAATAGTCATATTGACTAGCAGCTTAGTTATATTTGAAAATTGTGTTCTGAATACTTTTCACGTTTTTCTTAGAGTACAGTATGTATATTCGATGTTGCCAAAGTGGGGATATGTTGACAACCTTTAGTTAAATAATATAAGGACTAGTATAACGCACGCTGCATATTACCACCTAAACATATTCACAGCTATTTAATTCACAGTTAATTTTTAGCATCTCCCTAAAAGATATATGTTTATACTTGCTACATATCTGGCAACCCTGACACTTATACAAAGCGACGTTTCTATTCTAACATAGAGTTACACAAGAAAAATGTTAAATACTGAACTGTTTCGTCAACCCATCGACAAGTTCTTTACGATAGTGACGTCGTGGCTCCTACGATTGAGTTCCTTTGCCTCTTTGGTTATATTGGATTCCACGAGCATGGAATGCCTTTTAGCGTTGATATCCTTCTTCCTCCTGACGACATCTGGACTGTACGGCTCGGATACGCGCCTGTCCAGGTTAGTGTGCGTATGCGCGTGCGCTTGTACGTTAGTTAGAGAGCCTTGCCTGTGTAGTGATGGAGATTGCTGCGGTTCTTGATTCGAGTTTGGAAGGTAGGTTTGGAACGAGGGACGATTTTGCGCTGCCTCCATAATGGAACCTTTTAAGTGTAATCAAATTTACGTTATTACTGTTACTGTACAAAACCATATTAATTGTTACATGTTAGTAGCTGGGTTAACCAAAAAGTTAACAAAATTGCAATATTAGTTTCAATATAATATTAAAACAAATAAAATAGTTATCTATGTTATAGTAATATAGCCTACACAACAACAACAATAATATATATATATATGTGCATATATTTGTATACTAAATTCCAAGCTCTGTGTTTAGTAATATATGTAGCACTAAATAAAATATTTCTCACAATTATCTTAATCTAAGTAAACTATACATAAGTAATAATTTATAAACATTAAAATATTAAAAGAACATCTTCATACGTAAGTTTTTTTTTATTTAATGAAGAGCGATAGGACCAGATGAACGGGACATACTCCTGATTATAAGGTATGTCAACCTATAACAATGTGGCGTAAGTCAGGATGATATACATTGCACTACGTTGTTTTAAAGTATTAAGTCTCAGTAATTTAATATCACTAGTACGCCCTTGAAACCGGAACACATTAATGTTTGCGCAGAAATATTGTCGGGAGATACTTTCGCTGCGGTCCTATTACCTATCACCTTAATAAAGGTAATGTAATATAAAAAGCAATTAAAAAAAATGTATGTAAGTAATATAATAAAATGGACATGCAAATGTATATTTTTTTAATGTAAATAAATTTTAAGTAAATGTAATTAAATTCCAAAGGATTTTAAGTAACATTAATGAATTAAGTTATTTAAATGCATGCACTATTGTAGAGTAGCGAGGACCACCAACTACGGATTTATACCAGAGCGTATATTTAAATTTACGACCAGGAAACATCTATAAAATATTATATATTATTTTATTAGTAACCGATACCTGTTATTATTTTAAACATGTTTAAAAAAAAATTCAAGTTAAGTGAGATAATAGAAACGCACCATATGATTGGTTCATAGCGGATGTTGCGTCAAGCGAAGCATATTATTGTTTTCCTGGTAGCAGTAATATTTGATTAGAAAACGGAAAGGTTTCGAACCATGTAGTTAGCGAAGGAATCATTCGGAATACTATTTGAGTATATCATTAAGATTTTCACTAAACAGGCAATTGATTCTTTTAAACAGACAGAAATAGAAACGCAACACAATCACCTCGGCTCTGGTTAAGTTCGATCGTCTGGTTAATGACCTACAATGAAGTAAACATACAAATTTTAATTTTATTCAATATCGTTATAGAGATGGATACTTGTTCATAATTATTCACAGTGAAAATATAAATAACTCATATAGAAAAATAATTATTTTTTTAAGTATACTAATAAAAATTATTCAACATCGAACGTGGTTGTTACACATTATACATTTTTATTATTATATACAAATATGTTTTTTATACCCATTTTCTATGTTACTTGTTACATAGTAATTTAATAAATAAAAAAAAAATGTTTAACATCTCCATAGCGATACATATTGAAGCAAATAGATCACACAGCACATTAAATATGCAACTCATAAAGAAATGTTAAAGGCCATGAAAACTTTTGTATCAAGTGTACGTGAGCACACGCACGCGCACACGCACGCACACACACACACATGCATGCACGCATGCACACACGAAGCTTTGCGGCTGTGTAACTTTGTATTGCAAAACTCTTTAACGAATTACCATACGTATGTAGTTATAAGACACTGAGAGAAAATCATTAGAATATATATGTCAAAAATCATTTGAATCATGATTGACATTAGCCCAAAAGATGATTTATTCTATTGTATTAAAATAATGAAGAATTGGAGTAAATGTTGACCCAGATGATTTTACTGAGAGGTGCCGAATTAGTAATAAAAATGAGAATTAAAAATGATAGATATATATTAGACTTTATGCATGTGTGCCGTGCGTGAACGTGTCCGTGTGCGCATACGAATACAAATGGTGGCGTGCTGCATGCTTACCGAGAGTGCGGACCAGCCACGGAGTCACCGTCTGCTTCTGATTCATTTGCATCTCGTTGAGGGCGGCGTTCAACTGGTGGCTCAACTCCTATGATATTTTTTATGTGGTAAGAATATAAAGTATCACAGCAATTGTATTTGTTAATTATTAATTAATACTTGACTTCAGTTTCGTATGGTGTTACCCGATTATGAAGGTTACCAAAAATTCATCATATTATATACCAGGAGTCGGCAGACCATGGCTCGTAACATGTGGCTCTACGTTTATGTGACTCTTTCACAAAATTTCGATAGTTAAAAAGTAGTATTTTCACATTTTTTTTAACACATTCATCATCATCACCGGATAGACGTCCACTGCTGGACATAGGCCTCTCCTTAAGATTTACACATCGATCGGTCCTGCATTGCCCGCATCCAGCGGCTTCTCGCGACCTTACAGCCAGCATGGCCTCCGGAACTGTCGGCCACTAGGTGCCGCTCATATGGTGGGATTTTGACCATTTTCCAACACGCTGGCCCAAGCGGGTTGGTGGGAGGTAAGTGGCATTTGAACATATTGTTACACATTTATTCGATTTGGGAAGACTTATATGATAATATATTATATATGTGTAATTACATTGTGCGTAAATTATTTTATATGTATAAAAAAAGAAAAGAGGTTATGGACAAATATAATATTTCGTTTCTTCTTAATTACTTTTTAGTACAAAAGTTAGTAAATGTATGAATTACAAAGAAAATTTTTATAAAAATGCCTCGACAAAAACATAGTTCATGTTTTGGAAAAATAGCTCTATGAATTAATTTAATTTTAGTTTGGCTCTATGGCGGAAAAGTTTGTAGACCCATGGTATGCGCAATAAATCAGCGGTTAATAATTTAAATTAAATGGTGCCGAAGCCAATTGTAATGACGAAAAAATCACCTCACGTGCCTTAACAGATCTCCGTAAAAAGATTAACAAACCTGGTTACTGCACTGCGCCTGCACATGTGCCAGTTTGACCTGCGCGAGCTCGAGTTCCAAGTCCCGCACGCGCTGCCGGAGTCGCGCTTCGGTGTCACTGGAGCCCTCTGGTTTCTCTTCCCCCTTTTGCACACATTCTGCCAAACAAGTGTGCATATTTAGTGATTAACTTAAAATTGAAAATAGTTTTGCATTGAAATTCTAAATACAATGAACTAACATAAAATTATTAACTAATAGGGTTTAAACGCTCCTAATCATTTGACCAAATTCAGGTTATCAAATCCTTGACTCGCGGATACAATTTCCGCGGCCTGAATAAACATGGCCTCATATTTTGTTATCAAACATAGACAATATCATATAGAATAAAATATATATAGAGATATACTGTGCTACTTTAAAAAATAATATGGATACAGTAAGGTAATAGAAAAGATCAGTATCGCAAGATATTTACCTTCTTTATTGTCCTTCTGTGCAAGTTTGACGCTGCAATTAACGCAATTCTTGACGTATTCCTGTAAAATTTTATGAAAATGAATTAAATCATCACAAAAATACGATAGATAAAATCTTTTGGGTTTTGGGAACAGGTTACTGGAGTACCGAATTTTTTTTTTTATTTGACGTGCGATAAGACAAAAAGAGCTGTCATTGATATGTCCGTCCACAACAACGTGGCGCTTCTTTTTCGTTGTTCCCTCACTGCTGAGGATCGTAATCAGTCATAAACACACTCCGTTGACTGCGGTCATATGCAGAGTGGACCGCACGGTGTATACTGCCACCCACCGCCTTTTTAACAGTTTCCATCCATGTGGTAGGGGCTCTTCCTTAAGCACGTCTGCCTTCTAGTCTCCCCAAAATGACTTGCCTCTCGAGACAGCGCATTGGAGAAAGCATGATGGCATACTAAGGAGAGCCTAGTGGCGTTAGTTAGGATAATAAATACTGCACCAATTAATGCCCGTCACATTGACACTTAATAATTTTCTGTAATTTTTTTTTTCAGTTTACTTTTCCGAAAGTATTTAAATTTACACTTCCGATTATGACAACTTATTACTAAAGACAATAAATGCTACAATTTAAGCATTACAAGAAATGTCCATGAAATACCTGCATGTGATGCACTTGCTTGTCAAGTCGCGCGCAGATTTCACGATAATCGCGTGCGACAGCCGCGTGGTGCGCGGACTCCTTCTGCGCTTCCTCTAATGCGCTGCGACTCTATTTTGAAATATTATCTAATTATAAAAACCATAAATCAAAACAAAAAATATTTTTCACTGCCTCTGTGATTAACTATTTATCTTGTGATATGCAGGTTCCTTGATTAGGTTCCACTGGTTGTAGATTTTGGTTTGTGTTAGTTTTTAAAAATCCATAGCCATACTACCACCAATTAATATTGATCTGCTGTTATAACAGCATTGTCGTATTCCAGTTGCCAACTAACAACTGAGACTTAGACCGCCAGGGCAAACTCTTCATCATCTCCAACAGATTTGTTGTCAACAATATATTTAATAGAGTCCATTGCAGATAAAAAAGTACTACTATGATTATTATAATTCTCCTATTTATATTTTGAATTCATGAATTCTAGTTATAGGATATCATGCATACTTGGGCCAACTGGGATTCCAGCGATTCCTTCTCTTGCTGGAGTTGAGCGCTGCTTACTTTGAGACGCTCCAGTTCTACATTGATTTTTTCCTTTTCAGCAGATTCTAAAAAGTAATAAGATGTATAAAGACTCATTAGCCTTCTTTTTTTAAATAGTTTATCGAAATGTTTTAGTTTACTCATTTAACATTCGTCACCTCATCATCGCCAACTTACCTTTGATAAACTTCTCGTACTCGAGTTGATACTTGTGCAGCCGCTTCACTTTGATGCTGCACGCTAGCTTCACGATCTGACGAGATGATTCTTCAGCACGACATTTTTTCGGCAACGTTACTCTGCAAAAAAATTATATATTTTTTTGAAACATAAGTTGTTTAGTTCCGTACCCTAGCAAATTCACTAGCTACAGCGCTTTTCCAACCAAACTAATGTTTACATGCTACTGTTAGGCGGTAGAAATAGGAGCTGAGATGGTACCTACTTAGACGGTAGCTTATAGCGGAGATCTACTTTTACTTAAAGTTTAACTAAACAAGATATTGTTGCATACTTTGCTTACGACAGAAAAAAAAAATTAGCGGTAAATTTCCACCACTTGTTCGTACTACATCACACCATAACGGCTAATGTGTTAATATTGCGTATTTGCCGTACCTAAAGTATTTCAATACTCCTTCAAAGTCGTGTTGGAGCAAATCTTTCCGCGAACGGGACAGCAGCGCGAGAGCAACCTGGAACAGCGTGTCCATGCCCTGCAGCAGGAATACGTCTAGAATATGGTAGACCTGGAAAAAAACGTTCCAATATTTTATTATAACAAATATTTATTGTTATATTAACAATAACTATCTAAAAGCTTAAAAAAATAAATAAAAGGTCGTCATTATTGACCAGCGTGCAGGCCATGTGACATATCACTGAACTGATCTACTATAAAAAGTAACTGACCAGTGGCAAGGGAAATCTTGCTGTGAATACGGTCAGGAACCACTGCGAAGCGAACATGTGAGGCTCAACACCCAACTCTTGGAAGTGAGCGCGCAGGTCGTTCAGCTGCTCCTGAAAAGTATTTTATTTGATATAAGTAGTTCGAAAGTAAAAAACAAAGGTTTCTTATCAAAGGGTCAACTGCAATGTATTTTAGTTACGCTCGCAGTACAGCAAATATCCTTTTTTAAGGAAGACTATGTTCAGTCGGAAATCATGAATATTGTAGTTTTAACAATCTGTGACGAATAAAAATATCATTACAGATTTTACCATGAATCAAGGCGATGAGTCATTGAACTCATATATTGATATTGCTGTATCTGAACTAGTGTGAATAGTTCCCTAGTCTCTCTACTTTGTATTTAAAATATACCATAAAAAGATCATTACCTCCATCAACCTATCTAATTGGTGTAATCTCATGTAGAGCGCTTCAAAGCCGTCCTTGTATAGTTCCCGCAGGCCGTAACCGTACATCAAACGCACCAGCAGACAGAATGCTTGCTCTTCCGGCATCTTTACAAACATTAACAATTTAATAAATTCTTTTATAAATAATAAAGTACAAAAAAATTGATTTTTTAATTTATATGACAGAAGTCAATGCTAATTAATGTTTAGACCTCTAATTAGAAGCCAATGGCTACCTCTATCCATGCAGTACAACCTATCACTATCCCCTTCAATGGGAGAAATGCAATTTCAATAATTTAAGGAATTGATTTTTTAAGCTAAATCATCTATCATTTCAGTCAGTCATAAGTAATCATTGGTGCTAATCGAATATCAAAGAAAATAAATAATGTAAATAAAAATTTTAATATCTATAAAATTACTCTTAAAATATATATATTATAATTTAGTGTTTTTTTTTTCAATTTCACATTTTTTATAACTTTATATATTTTTTTTTCAATTAGAATGATCCACGACTAAATCATAGCCAAACAAATAAAAGTTGCTACCATGGTGCAACAATTCATGTACTCACGTGCAAGAGCAGTGTTGCAGCTAAGAAGCTGAGTCCCTGGCAATATCCGACCTCGTGGTCGTAGACGGCGTACGCGCGCGCCATGCGCAGCAGCGAATCCTGCCCCAAGCCGCCTGCTTCACGGAAGAAGTCGTGTGCGGGGAACGTGCGCGCTATGTCTCGCTGGATCACCGCTTCGAACGGGCACTCCTTTGGTTGGATAAACACATCATAAATAAAAAAATTATAATAAATAAATAAGGTCGTATTGAACGTCCTCCGCACTAACGGTCTCTTTATAATTAATTTGCGGCCCACCTTACTGATGAGCGTCCGGTACGTTTCCATAAGCTTATCGTTCTGGTCGACTCCGGCCAACCGTAGCCACACCTCGCCGCGCAACGCTTCCGGCACGCCCACGCGCACCAGCTGACCCAGAGCGCGAGGCCGGGGCCCGATCCAGCTAACAAGAGCAACATGTTAATAGATAAGATTAAAGTTTCGAAACTGTCGGCGAGAGTTGCCAGTTGTTCACAAGATTAAAACCGAAGACTTATATAGATATTTAAAAACCCCACATAGACATTATGGATTATAACAAACCTTCTAAGTACTTGCGCCCAGTTCTCGAGCACGTCGACACCACAATCTTTTGAAACCTCACCCGTACCACTCAGCAACGGTTCGTCGCCATCTAATAAATTATAAATACCAATTATAAAAAATTGATTTCCACCATCATTCAACCCTTCGCGTGTTACAAACAGCGACGACTAAACGGGAAAACTGCAAATAATTGGCAGCAGCTTTTTTGGTAGGCTTTTTACCAACGTACTGTTCCTTCCAAACCGTATCTCCAATTATAGACGCGGTTTAATCGTACAGATCATCAGGCTGATATTATAATACCTGAGTCAGGTTCTGATGGTGAGGGCGGCGCTGGTGCTGTAGACAGCGGCGACGGTAGCAGACTAGAAAGCGACAGCGGCAGGTTGAGCCGCGATCTGTCCAACTCTCCAGAAGTTTCTACGCTAGCAACTTCATATTGTAGCTGACCCAGAGCATCTATCGACTGCAAAATTAAAATTATTTTTGATTTCAAATTATTGTAATTTTTTATAACATAGTAAAGTAATATAATATAAATGTTACCTCTTTAAGATTGATGTAAAACTGTTGTACAAGTGGTCGCTTGGAATAATACCAAAATCTCTCTGTGGGCGGGTACACCTTCACTGGTGTTTCGATTACCAATCTGTAATTAAATATAAATAATATGGAGAACAAATCGATTTTTTTTTTCGAAGAATTATCATATGATGGTGTAAAAGTTTGTGGCAATGGAATTCTAGTTAAAATGTTCACTGCGTACATACTACAACATATTAGAAAACTCAGCTTGGTCTATAACCATTACAGTAAATTATTTTAGTTCATTGTAATTAGATAAGAAGAATTATTTGAAATTTTTTATTTATAAGTATAACAATTCACCGAACAATAAGTAAATATCCCTGTTATTATTATGCCACTTTAATAACTATTCACCGAATATTCTTAGTTGAAACTTGTTGGATACAAACCTAAGCGGATCTCTAATGCCTCTGATGACGAGGTCGAGCGCGAGAGACATGTACGCGGGCGCGCCGTCGCCGCTCGCAACGTTGAACGCAGCCAACGCGGATTCCCCAGCGTTCCACAGGGCGCAAACTGAGCACCCCGACCCGCCAGAAGCACCACTTACCTGATAACATTTAGTAAATAAATTAAAAATCAATACTCAAAAGAAACTGCATCAATTGTAAGTAAAAAAAAGAGATAGTACGAAATTTTTATTACAGCGACAAACACAAATTGTTTTTGAATTGTATTTTGAAGAAATGTATTGTGTCAAGTGATAGGAATGGTGATTTTTTTTATTTAACGAAACGATGAGACGAATGCGAAATTCAACTAATGGTGAGTGATATGCCTGCCATAAGAACATAGCGCGATTTAGGATGATATGCACTGCACCACATTGCGCTCGTCACCTTAAGACAAGATATTGGAGTCCACTGCGGTGGTACTTACATTGAGGTCTCCGACGTTAGGGACCTATAATTAGAAGATCCTGTTCTCTGGAAATGCCTGTGTTCATCAGTGACCATTAATAGGCGAGACGTAATGAGTCATTCGATCATACTACTATCAAACTAATACTTTGCATTTAAACAAACATAAATATATACAAACACAGAGAGATGTTTATCATATATCTAGTTAAGCAAGTACTCAAAACTATTGGTGTATACGGAGTAGCAAAAATTTACCATCTAATTGCAAACAATGTTAAGTGAAGAGAAACTCACCATTTCTAGTAACCTCATGTCGGAGTGTTTGACACTACGACCAGGAGCGAGTAGGATTCCGAAACACCGCTCTATATATAGACCGCCTGTATATGATACCTGAAATTGCAAAATATTCTAATATATTAACTATGATAAAATTCTTTGGATACTATAAAATACGTTACTGTTATAAATATAATGAATTTCTCTATCCACGTCACTTCCATCTCCAGTAACCATCCCAGATATCCTATCAGAGCCGGCACTCAATCTATAACATACCTGCGGATCGTCCACATCCGTTTGCACGTTGTTGGTAACCTGCTGTACATTAATGGTGACTTGCTTGTCGATGCCGCCACGTAATTTGAAGCCGAGACGTTCCTTTGGCACGTGACTGTATGTACCCTAAAAATAATAAAAAAAAATTACCGAAAAACCATATTTAAGCTTCGAGTGAAGAATAAGTGCGAAAACAGTTCATAAACAAATTTTGACAATGTTCACCAATTATAATCTTAAAAATATATGAAAACCCACTTCTATTGGTGATGGGTCTCTGTTGCTGGAGACCGACCAGGTAGATACCACCGCAGCCACTATTTCTGCCACAAAATAGTCTGCATACATTAGATTTAGTTTGAATGGCGTTATAACTAGTGATATTACTAGGGTAACGAGAACAATGTCTAACTATGTTAAACATTCTCATCCATCAGGTGAACGTTTTACCATCATAGTCGCTTCATAGAATAAAAATTTGATTAAGTTGCCACATTTGTTTACCTTGGCGTCGGTCTCTTTGATGTCCAGGGTGCACTCGAGTACGTGCATCAGCTGCATGGGCGGGGCGGCGGGGCCGATAGCCTCGGTGAGCGAGCCTGTCATAGACGGCGCCGCGCTCAACTCGCCCACCAGCGATGACGCCATAGAACGTGGTATGCGCTCGAATGCCTTCGCGAAACAACCTGGAATGAGATCAATATATACAATATATATAAAATAGCCCCACAAAAGTTATTTATATAAAAGCTTTCTGGCGCAAAATCACCGATACCAAGATTCTGCAGATTTATAAAAAGTTGTAATGATGGAATTGTATTTTGATTATACTGTGTATTAGGAGACCGCTTCCGAAAACTAAGACAGACGGTAGTACTAATGGCACCTTCGATGAAACGAAAAAAAAAATTATCTTGATTAAAAAAAAAAAATCATATTTTTAAAAAGTTTTATTAGCATTATTTACGCTCCATCATGTTAGTACAGCTAAATGAAACGATAGTTTCATAAAAAAAACATTACTAAAAATTTGGTATGACACATCTTACCGATCTAAATGCTCCGTGGACCTTATGAAATAAGGTTCAAATTGAAACCAAATACATCTCTAGGTAGATTTGGGCTCGACGCAAGTACTTCAAATATGATTTTTTTAATCAGGATCGATTTTTTTTCGTTCATCAAAGGTGTCATTAGTACTATCGTCTGTCTTCGTTTTCGGAAGCGGTCTCCTAATACACAGTATTAGTTAAAAAAAGGTTTTTTTTTTTTTCAGAAAATTTTTTCAAGAGGTCAATTTTAAAAGTGAACGATATTCTATTATTAATATTTATATAATTTATTGTAAAATTATTTAGTTTTGCTTTATGCATGTGGAACTATCCTGTATGAGTGTTATTCTCATATAATTTTCCATCGCCTGTTTATGTTCTAAACTGGTTATTAGTAAATAATTGTTAGCAAAATCTTTATAATAAAATAAATAAATAAAAATCAGAAAGAAATATCTCTTTTACCACTGTTCCACTCACTAGAAACACTAAAACGAGTATCACTAAATATCTACTTATATTGCACAGAAATTATTTAAATTGTGTATCTGTAGTATTTCAAACTATTACAGTATTAGTGACTTATCCTAAAAAAAAAGTACTTGTAATGAAAAAGTTACTTATTAAATATTGTTAGTTGTATATTAAAGTGTTCACTGTGTTAGTTGGTAAACGGATACTGAATTGTGGGCGGAAAGTAATAATCTCTTGACATTTGTGCGTCCACGAAAATGTCACGCAATAAACGTACTCTATCAAAATTATGTTATGCCATTGATGTAACTTGGCGTCCCCATTCCAGTAACATACAACCATCAAGGGGTTTTAATATATGAAAACACTACATAACCTTTATATACTCGGAAAGTATTAAGCTTAATCTTTACATCGAAATACAGGACTATATAACGATAACATTTTTAACCTCTAAATTGTCCGTGAACGACAACAGATTTTACTTTTAGATATCATTAAACTTTTGTCCCTAATATATATATAAACATTTCAGAAAGGTGAACAGAATAGTTAAGAAAAAAAAAATACCTTCTCAACCGTTGATTCATTACAACGCAACAACCACTACACACTAATCACTATATTAATAACAGCATAAAGCACTTAAACAAACATCCATTGGCAAAGTCGTGGAAAAAAGAAATTAAAAAAAAAAAACCTTCCGATAACAGACTAGTAATAACAATATTGGTGTCATTTGCATTTGCGTATAACGTATAACATAGTATATTATTATCTCTTAATGTTTAACTTGCAGTTATGTTATCTTATAGTTTTATCTGTTTACACTAATGTCGCAGTGTATAATACAGATAAAACTGAAACTCACAAATTTCACCGTCAATCGAATCGTCGAAGCGACTGTGTTGTAATGGTAGAATAGGACGTGAACGAATAAAAAAAAAAAGTTACTAGGTCAAAGTCAACGGACGGCGGGGTGTGACGGCTATGGTGCCGTGTAAAAAAAACATCGCTAAAATCTGGGTTAATGACACCACTGTTATTGCTATCAATTGTTTACTATTTAATGCTTATTTATTCTATCATTGACAATGTTTATTATATAGTTAACCTAACCTTATTTTTTTTATTATAAGACCCAAAACAAAAATTTCTATCATAATTAAAAAAATCGTTTTCTTATTACTGATGAACAGCAAACGAATGGTTCACTCATAACAGTCAATTTACAATCATAACCTCAATATGAGGGCGATGGGTCATAGTCACCACGCGGACCCAATGAGAGCCAAGTTTATAAATATACGTAACTTAAATATTAAAGTCATCGGTACATGCCAAGATGCGAACCCACGACCTTCCGAATGAAGGCCGCACGCTCTAACCATTAGGACAGCGAGCAACGAATGGCTACCTAAAGAGAATAGAAGAATGCAAAGATAAAAGAGAAGATGGACACAGATTCACAAAGATATGGATCGGACTGGATAAGGAAGGCGAAGGACAGCGACCAATAAAGGCAATCTCTGTATTTTGTAGATTTATTTCATCTGCCTATACAAAACACAGTTTTATTGTTTGCGGTATATTTTCGTATATACAATAAACTAGCAATTGATCTTTCAAATGATGTTAAGTGACAATGAGATGAACATGGTCCATTGCTTATTTAGGATACTCATCATATGTTTAGAAACGGAACACAGCAATGCTTGAAGCGTGATTATTAGCATAGTAACAGAAAAAAAATTTTTTTGAACGTAAAATTATATAGCGATATTTATTTATATACAAAGATGAAAACGAGGACTATATTCAGCAGGGGATATAAAGCTCAAATAAAGCTTTTATCTGATTTAATAGAAATTTTAATGCTTTCTACCCCTATAAGCTTTTAATTACCTAACAAGATTGTTAAGAAACTGCGTTACCTGTTTATAATGTCGATGTCTTCTCTTTTTAAATTTGATAGATATAATGTTCTTTATGTATATAATAAAAAAATCGTATGCAATGTTATATAGCAATGAACGATCCCGTATACTCTCAAAGACAGTTGGGAGTCGACTGGTTATGTGAATTGGTGAATTCGCTCTAATACATTATGATTGAAACGATTGTACTAATTCGTAATAAACACTTGCGCAAACGTTGTGTAAGACTTCGAAGCAAGTGAAACGTCTCCGCTCTTTAACACCAGATCAATTCAAGATTATGTATTTTCTTAAAAAGTAGCATTTAAGCTGTCTACCTATCTTCCCTTCCATTTATCTCCGTGTCCAAGTGAAACTAACCTCTATTTTACAAATTATACAACCGCTGCGTTTAATTTCACTGTACGTGTATTTCGTAGTTCAGATAGTATTATATTTAATATACTATAGAAAAATAATATTGGTCCTATTCCAGTGAAAAAAACCATACCAAAAATTAAATTTTTACACTTTATTTCTTTTTCACCGTCTTCTGTATATTTGTGTATGTGTGCTTTATTCATATGGCGATAATATTATATATACAAGGTGGCGCAAAAATAACCTTCCGGTGTTTTTTGGCTGTAATTTAAAAAAAAAATGAAAAACTTTGATTCTTCATATGGATTATTTTTATTTGGTCTTTTAATTTTTTACATCAAGTCGAGCATATTTCGCATGTGTTTACTACACAAATGTCAAAACAGAACTGACATTAGGGGCCAATCGCAAAATTTATAGCATTTTCTGATAGGAGGATTACTTTTGCGCCACCCTGTATGTGTATATATATATGTGTATATGTATATATATATGTGTATATGTATATATATATGTGTGTATATGTATATATATATATATGTGTATATGTATATATATGTGTATATGTATATATATATTTGATATTATATATAATTGATATTAGTTTATAATATTGTGCGCGCCTGTCAAATATATAGAGCAAAGCAGTAAACGTAATTTTTTAATCTCACAACTAATGTAGAAAAAAAAAATTTTTTTTCTGAGATGGGTTAATGTAAGACTTTAATAACAAATTGATGTTAAATGATAATACGACCGTGAATGATGTAACAGACTCGTCCAGGATATTATGGCTTCAATATATTAACAGCTGAAACACAGCATTGCTATTATGACCATATATTTACCATTGAGACTGACGGTAGCTAGATAGGCGGATACGACATGTCAACAAAAAAAAAACTCCACATGTGGTCTCGGAATCGAACGAACGACCTTTGTGTTGCAAGGCAAGCGGTTAGCTACGACGCTACGGAGTCAGTTCAATTAATGAAAATAGTTAATCACCAACAAAGATAAAATTCTCCACTCTACATACTATTTTAAAAAAAATTACTCCGTTTTCAGTTATACAGAATAGAACAAAGAATAATTCTTTGAAAATTAGTCACTTTGTAATTTTTTTGAAATAAGAAAACATTGAAGTAGGTACCGCTCAAATTTCACTAGACTGTTTTTTTTTTTTTTGGGATTTTGTGTTATATTGAACAGTCAGGTCAATTAAAACACTGTCAATTCAATTATCATTACACATACAGGAGATACATGGTTTTGTATAATTATCGCAATTATTAATATTTACGTTAAATTTATTATCAGTACATTTATTTTAACATATCAGGAATAGGTAAACGACTGGAAGGCATTGTCCGAACGTTGGTATGAAAATTCTTAGATAAAGGTCTTTATTTGCATGTGCTTTTACGTCATATTCTTTATGACCAATGGCCCATTTTTAATACTTCATCATCAGCTGATAGACGTCCGACTGCCGGACACAGGCCTCCACCGAAGATCCCCACGTTTGTAGGGTTTCATAAGAGGGGATTTTTAATACTCACTTAATCATAATGAAAATATAAAAAAAGTAGAGACAATAGTAATTATTATTTGACTTATATTCATATCGTAGTAAAGAGTTCTTATATAAGAAAGTCAACTTAGTAATCTAGTGTTATCAACTCATTAGGAAAGTTATAGGTTATCATAAAACTTAGTCACTAGAGTTAGATCTTTGTGCTGGTGGCATTTAGTGGGTATCTCCAGGCAAAGAAATAATACTGTACATTACTGTTCCGATTTGAAGAGTGTTATAGGTAGTAAAATTACTGAGGTAACGAGACTTAACTTTTTGTGTTTCAAATAAACGGTCACATTTAACATCGAAAGCTAATCAAATGTTTATATAGAGAACAAAACACTCACTGGAAACTTGGTTAACCGCTTCGGCGATATGACAACGGAAGACGTGGCATCTATAAACAGCGGACTCCTTGGTCTCGCCGTGGGACCAGGTGAACGCGAAGCAAGAGGCTACAGGAGAGCCGGTGGCGCCGCGAGCATAGAACGATATCCGGTTAACCGCATACCGAGTCATAACGCTGTTAGTATCCGCTTGGTATAATCTGCAATGATGATCAACATAAATATTTTTTTTATAATAAAATTTTCTTTTTTTTTATTTAGTTTGGGCCGCTAGTTTTTTCGACAACCATAGCAGCTTCATCAGACTCAAGACCTGCGGAAGTGTTATCCGCGAGCTAAATAGGATATTCCATTAGTACACACTCCTTGTAAGGATATATGTGGACGGTGCTGGTATACACTGACATAGATGCATGGTATGTAAAACATATTAAAATGCCGGGAAAAGTAATAAATAAATAAATCAGTTTTTTCTTTGCAAGATATTCAAAGGTGTTAACAGATATACATAGTAAGACATTTCGACTAGACGACAATTCTCTGCTATGCTCTGGTGTTGAGGCTGTCCGTTAATAACGGTGATCACTAACCATCACAAAAGCCCAGGGTTTTAAATTCTTCCAAATTTCAGGGGACACTCCGGTAATAGTATCTTCCTGAGCTCCCTCAACGTAATAATTTCTCGTTTTACCTAAATCTGTACATACCTATATACCTTTCAAATATTGATTACAGCTCGAAACCAAAGTAAATTTAAATATATAAATTATTCAATATTTGAACTTTTTTTTCACAATAAACCTCTACCTCCTTCCAAGGACATTCAAAATGGTTAAATCCTCCCGGTTTGGTTTTTTGAAGAGTTCATAACCTTACGTAAGCCGCTCGCTTATATACCTTTCTATAAGAAAATAACTTGTCGACAGATCTTATATAAAGTTAAAATATATATTACTTTAATAAAAATAAAATCTTACACTACGAGTCCCTGCGAGCACACAGGAATGGATATCGATACTGCAATGCCATCCCTGTTCTCTGGCATGGAGCTGAGCTCCTTCATGATGCGCTGGATATCTGTCTCCGACTTGGGATCGGCGATGTTCTGTGCGCCGAGGTAGCTCACGCCGCAGAACACGGTGCAATCTTGATCCACATCTGATACTGTTCAAAATAAAAAAAAAAAACAAAGTGATAATGACCTTTGCGATAGTAATATTTTAAAGATGTAAAACCACTTTTACTGGTAGTAAGTCCAGGATGCCGGATACCGGCTAGTTAAGCACCACCACACCTAATTCTGCCTTCAAACAATACTCTACAAATTTTACTGTTTTCCAGTTTGAAAAGAGTAAGTCTCGTCAACCCAGTAATTTATTGAAATTATAAGTACATAAATAGCCGAGTTAATGATAGGAAATGATGTTCTATATAGTTATTAAATATATT
This sequence comes from Ornithoptera alexandrae, assembly GCA_029030555.1. Taxonomy (NCBI): domain Eukaryota; kingdom Metazoa; phylum Arthropoda; class Insecta; order Lepidoptera; family Papilionidae; genus Ornithoptera; species Ornithoptera alexandrae. Next base: position 10,064,199 of record JARDVY010000023.1, on the reverse strand, counting down.
AGGGGAAGTGACTCAGTGCAATAGTCATCATAAATATACAAGAGATCTGTGTACACAGGAAACAATAAGGATACTATTTGGAAATATCCTTATAACATTGCTAAATAGTTCTCAAGTATGTAACATCATTGAGCAGAATAGATCTCGGGGCGTTTCGGTTTCCTTAGAAACACACTCCTCTTAATAGTCTTGCACATCTGTTAGGCAAGGGGGACATTCTAAAAATAGTTCTGAATGTAAAATCATTGAGAACGTTTACCACATCATGGTGGAATGTGGTAGGAACGATGCAGAAACACGACACCTTATTTCACAAATTAATATGAACTTATTTGATATCGACGCTTTTAACAACTACCTTCCGATGAACCTATAGTCCTCTGAAGCACTATACGCGACTTTAAGATTTCATATGTAGTTCACACTCCCTTCTTTCTCTCACTCCATGTCACTATCCACTTCTTCAACCCTTCCCCATCAATTATTGTCTCAGCTTTCTCCTTCCACTTTTATATGTAAAATTATTTACATATATATGTATTATTTTGTTTAATTTTTCGATATTTTTTTATTTAGCACGCGGATACCGGATCCGCAAGCCCTGAGTTCGAAGAAGCCACTATAGTTGTAGAAAAATATATATATTTTTTTCATCCACTCTGCGACGACACGAGGGGGACGTACACCAGATGGTAAATGATACGCCTGCCCTTAGGGTTATGGTTCTTATGAGCGTGGCGGTAATTAAAATGGTATACAATGCAACATATTGAGCTCGTCGCCTTGAGACGTCGAGTCTCTAAAACTTGCGGCATCAAGCTCATAAAAAAAAAGGTTAACTTAGTTTTCTTCCCTTTGTCAGATGAGGTAAGAGTTATTTATAAAATTAAAATTGGAATTAAAAGCAGAGGATAAATTTTATTTCCATAGCAACCGTAATCTCAGCTGTAGTTATGTAAATCATTGTTATGATTATTACGACGTTATGACCATTATATTATCCAACCCTTATAAATATATAAATAAAAAAATGTACCATTAAATATTTTATATTCGTATTTGCATTATAATAAAAAGAAAATATTTAAACATAAATAAATAAAATTGTTGGCTCCAAATGTCTAACCCGATATTTTCTAAGATTAAATGAAACCTTCCCGTGAAACGCATAAGAAGCGATCTTCGAAGCGTCATATCTCTCCCTGATACTCTTATTGTGTTACAGTAAAAACTAGAATATAGTGAGGGAATCAGGGCGTCCGACCCTCAAAACATAAACTCGAAAAGCTTGTTCAAGTCGCCTTCCACGACGGGTAATTTACCTCAGTACAGTTGCAGATCTGATCAGATAGCCACCAACAGAAAATAAATATAGAATCTATATGTATCATCATCATCATCTGTTGATAGACGTCCACTGCTGGACATAGGCCTCTCATCAGATCGTCGGTCCACCTTGTGGAAGGCCTTCCAACACTACGTCTACCGGTATGCGGGCACCACTCGCGGACCTTACTGCCCCATCGACCGTCTATATATTTACTGTTTAGGAACTACTTTTTGGAGGAGCTATTTCCAAATACCCCTGAAGCAATTTTTAAGTTTCATATTAAATACCATGACAATGCAATACATTAATCTATTGAGTCACGGGACTTTCCCGACGGAGTCCTGGTATGTATCGAACTCGGTGACCTACATTCACATCCAATCCGAGGACAGCTTCATTACAACTGATGCTATTGTAAATAAGTGCCAGTACATCATTATCAGTAATAATAAAGTATGCCAAGTCATCAACCAATTATTAACTATTTTTTATTACAAAGATTTGTTGATATACTTCCGATGGTTGGTGGTATACTACATGTTTGACAACAGATTCCTCTTAAATAGAACATTGATCTAAGAAAATGTTTACCTTCATCATCGCTCTCAATGGGTTTCATGTGATCATGCTTCTCCGTCGGCGACGGCGTTGATGTGTCTGCTGTCTGGGCACCGTCGACCATCTCGTAGAACTTCGAACCGCCGACCAGACGGCACGAGTCCTGCACAACCATAGTGATATTTTAACAACATCATCATCACTTTAAGGTAATGGCATCCACAGCCAAACGAAGACCATCCGAGTTGTTGTTAATACTTATCCTATTGTTGGTATAAGAGATGACGATCGCAGTACGTTGCTAATGGCAACAAAGCTCTTATACGTGTTTCCGTTTAGACAAGTTAGTTAAAATTAAGTTGGTAAGGTACACTTTTTACTGGTATTAAGATTCTGTTGCCAGAAACCGTCTGGGTGGCACCACCAGGTAATACCACAGCGCCTATATCTACTGCTAAATAATAGTGCATACATTACTACGTTCCGGTTTGAACGGCTTTGTAGCTAGTGCAATTACTGGGGTGACGAGATTTAATATAAAGCGACGAGCACAATTAGCTGCAGTGTATATCACCCGAACTAAATCCATGTTGTTATGAGTAGGTGTATCGTTTACTATTAAGTGAACGTCTCGTCGCTTCGTAGAATAAAAAAAACGGTCATTGATCCTTTCGTCGAATTTAGGACAAATTTTGAAACGTAAAAAACTATAAATATCTTTATTAACTATAACTTAGAGCTTCGCTAAGTAGAAATTATGACATTGAAGATACAAGGTGAGGATCTTGAAGCCAGACGAAGTTTTTTTTTTATATTCACAAAGAAACGGTCGCCGCTTGAATATAATCCTTCAGCAGTAGCTATTACTACTACTACATCAAATTTAAATTTATTAAATTAGAGTGCCTGCACCAAAACCCGCACAACTCATGGGCCTTTTTTTTTTGTTTTACGTGGGGGAAATGCCTGCGCATATTTGTCCTCGCGGGGGCAAAGACAGGTTATGTCGGACTTGCACCGACTAAAACCACCACGATGTTGCGCCTCGTCGCTTTATGGCAGGGTCGCGGGAACGCTCCCACACACATCCGCAACCCCGCCAGCGCCGGCTGCACAATGCAGCCGCACCTCGGTAGGAAGAGAAGAACCCGTCTTTTCCATCTCTGTAAGGGCACGCCTAAACACACAGCGCGCCTTCTCCTCGGCCTTTACCAGAGGCCATGGGAACTAAGAGCGAAAATTTTTCCGACTCCCTGCGGCGGATCTGATCTTAGGTTCCGCCACCACCCGTTATACGACTGCGGAGGATAGGGAGCGCGGCGGAACGCAATTTCGACACTCCTCTTCACCCGCGGCCCTACCGCCGCCACATTAGCGGTGTGACACCGCTTAGTCGCGGAGGGTAGAGAGAGCGGCGAATGGAAATACCGACACTCCTCTCCCTCTGCGACTCCACCTCGGCTGCAGAGGGCAGTATAAACCCACCCGCATCCGAGGTTAGCTCACTTTAATAGGAGCTCTAACCTGTAGTGGCCCTACGCCCTGGGCCGGCCTGGTAGGTTCCTTTTCGCTTCACCGTGGGGACCGAGGCACGGTTACTGAGCCCCACCGCAACGACAAGGGGGAAACCTGTTCGGGGGAACTCACGGAACCTAAGCCAACCCCATCTGCCTGTATTGCACCCTGCTAGTTAAAAAAACGAGGCCTTAGCTTCCATCAACCGGCATTGGGCCAGCACGGTGGGAAATGGCCCAGATCCACCCATATTGGGAGAGGCCTATTTCCAGCAGTGGAAGTCTATTGGCTGATGACGTGTGATGTGTCCTAAAATTGTAATGATTTAAACTAATCTGTGCTCGCATCTTGGGTTGCCATAATACATTTTCAACAATATTCAGAAATGCGATCAAATATATTGATACCCTATTTTGATTTCTCGTGAAGACTTGGATGTTAACGCTGGCTATTATTTCTTTAGTATTCTATGTAGTATACAGTACTGAATATTTTTTATAATTAAACCAATATTTATCGTATGTTTTAAGTACGATTGTAAATACACGGCTCAACGGTGAGAGACAATAGTATTAAATTTTTGTCTTATTGCTGTATAATTTTTGGGGCAAAGCACAAGTTTCAATTATAAACATAGATCGCTATATATTCGATCAATCATATGTTATTTACATAAAAACTCCGTGACAATCAAAAACTCATTACTTATTCTTTTCTACCGTTTGGCTACTAAAGAATTCATAACTCGAGTAGAACGTTAACGAGAAATCGTTATATATATATGGAAACAGACAAAATTCAATTTGATTACAAATTGTATAGTATAGAATTAAAATTTTTTAATTTTTTCTTTATTACTGTAATGATTTTTTTTTTTTGTGTAATTTATACTGTAGCGGAAAAATGAATCTTAATACCTTACCTTAAAATTATTCATGTTGAAAGAACATAAATAAACACTAATTCAATTTGATAACTTACATCAAGTTTTATTTGTAAGAGTCGCATTAATGTTATAATGCAAAATATATATATATATATATAATAAGAGAAGACTTTAACTTGATCAACTCGGCGTATCAAGTAATAATCGCACTATAATCATGCCACTTGTTTACATCGTGTTATCTGTTTTACCTTTTGTATGATCTGTGACTCTCTGAACGTCATTGTCTCACAAAAAAAAAAGTAATCCGAATAAAGATCACAATGCACCAGTAGTTTAATATTAAACAATATTTTGATACAACTGCTTGGTATTCGACACGACGTGTGCGACACTGGGGCTTGCATACAAAACTAAAGACATCGCACAATGAATCACGCGCAGCCCACAACTTGGATATCAATATGTGGTAGGTCGGCCATTTAAAATTATGTCATGATTTATTTACGTTCCGAAACGTTATCAGTACATGAAAAAATAATATGAAAAATACATTAAGTTAAACGACTATCTATACTTATGCTTTGAACTGACCAGATAAAGGCGGCAGTGAATGGCTCATCATCGTTGTCACTATATGAATGCACTAGGAAGGTGGCCATCAGAGAGGAATGTTGTTAAGATTGCGACCAACACCTAAAGTGATGATCACGACCCCTCTGTCAAGAGTGATACCGACAACGAAGAAGATACTTATGTTCGCAGCGTCGCTGAGAAGAGTTTTATTCCTCAGCTAACCTATATAAATTTCTTCTAAACGAAATCCTTTTATAAAACCTAATTTAATAAGAAGTTGTGAGTAATTTGTTTTCATATTATTAATGCGTTTAATTAAGAAATATATCAGCCTAAAGAGATAATAACCTAATAAGCAACAAGGTTATACCACTTGTGCACGCGATGTGCGAAGTTTATCGTGATACCGTCCGACTTGTTTAAGTGATGACCTATTGTAATTTTGAAACAATCCCCACTTTAAGTTCGACTCTTGTTTTGCGAGAGATCACCGTACACACAATTCACGGAAACATAGCATTCGGCTCAAGAATTCTTGCACATGGTAATAACAAAAAAAAATTCATAAATAGAAACTAAGGAAAGTTTCTTTAAAAATTACCCGCAATCAACCCTTCCCTGTTTTCTTTTCTAAGTTTTTTTTATTTTCCTAATTTCTTGAATAATTGTCGTATTAGTATTGTAGAAACGAGTTTTTACTGTATACTGCAGTCGATACAAATAAACATTGAACTGAAAGAGTTCGATATCTAAATCACGAATAAGCATAAAAAGAACGTAACTACTGTTGGTTGTAATTAACAGTAACAACTATAAGAAACCTCCGTGTAATAAAACCTTCTTGTAATAAATTACAAAAAAAAATATATTATTTATTTAGGTCTTCTACCAAGGGGTGTAAGGGTTCCCGCACAACCACTCACGGGACCCAAGCCAAACTCACCTGCTCGTGGTGTACCCTGCTAATCAATAAACGAGGGTCTGGCTCCTATCAACCCGCATTGAGTCAACGTGGTGGGACAGGTCCGGAGATGCAGGCAGCGCAAGACCGATGGGGGATCTTTGCGGGAGGCCCATGTCCAGCAGTGGACCTCTATCGGTTGATAATGATGATGAAGTATTCTACCTCTTACTGTGAAAAACCTCTCCCCATTTCCCAAGGATTATACGGATTTTTATTAATTACTAGTTAAATTTTGTAAGAAATCATATTACTGTGTGGTAGTAACATACAAAATTTTTCTGTAAAAATCATATTGTTGTTTTTCAACGAACAAAATGTATTATTCACAATCCAGTCTTCGATACGGCAACAAGTTGTTTAAACCGGAATAGCAAAACATTCATTTACTTTATGACCTCCATGTTCATTTCATATTACAGAATATCTCTGGTATTTAGAGTCTAATTACATCAGTTAAGGTTAATAACACTGAACAGGAACACATCAACAGTTAACGCATAGTACAGAGTCATTAGTGTTTGGACTGTACCTGGGTGCTAATGAAGATTTCAGTTATTATTTTACAGTATAATCTTATAAATGTGGTACCGTACCACAGCAGCTTCTATTGCTGCCGTCAAATAGTATTGTGAAAACATTACTGTGTTCCAGTTTGAAGGGCGCTGTACCTTGTGAAATGGATAGCGGGCGTAGTGTTGTGTATACCATTGTAAATAGCGTCACGTTTTTATGGTCAGGAGCATTACCTACGATCATATGAGCATCCTCCTCATCTCGTCGGTTATTAATATAATATACACTTATTAAATATTCCTTGGTATTTCAAACAAAGTGTGTTAAAGCGACGGATGTACGCAAAACTGGAAGCGGGCAACACTTGCGCAAGCGCATCTGACGCACACGATAAGCGCACACAATGCTCCAAATGAAAACATCTCAACCATTTAAACCCCACCCAGGATATTCAGATATAATACAGTACAGAAAAAGTATTGGCAAAATATATTATATTTTATACATTTATTCCGAAATGGTTAAACATTTTTTTTATTTTATGAAGCCACGAGACGAGCAGGACGTTCACCTGATGGCAGATGATACGCCTGTCCCTAACATCGTGGCACTAGTTAGAATAATATACACAGCACCACATTGTGTTCGCCGTCCTAAAATATAAAGTTATCGAGTCACGTTACCACAGTAATTTCGGTAGCTACAGCCTCTTTCAAACCGGAACAAAATGTTAGCATACTACTGTTTGACAGCAGGAATTGGCGCTGCGACGGTACGTACTAACAATACATAGACTGGCAAACAGAGACCTACCACCAGTCAGATATATATACTAAAAAAATTTATAAGTAAACTAAAACTGCTTATAAGAGAAAAAAAAATATTAGGCATTAGGATGTCAATCTATACCATATAAAATAGTACACTTTAAAACCTGTGTGTCTTAAAATCTGTTCTAGCTCATTAGACCAATAAACAGTTTATTTCTGTATAAAGCTATATATATATATAATAATATAATATAATAGTAAAAGCCCCGCAGTCAACCGAATTGACTGATGTTCTAAGTATTATTTGTTGTGGACATTGAATAAAATCAGTGAATATTTTGTTTATAAACAATCTTATAATTATTATTAATTGATGCGTGTGTGTATATGAACAGGTGTTTTACATTAGAATCTCCGAATTATAATCAGTTTTAATTGTTAAGGAAATTGAATTTAACAATGATAATTGCATGCACGGTGTCAGTGTATATGGGCTATTTGGATTCCGCGCCAACTTCACGCCATTGGCTGGCACTGTTACGCAACAAACCAATAAGCCATCGGCAACAAACTGGCATACACTTAAGCTGCATATGAATATTAATATATGTATATGTAAAAATTTTTGATCAATATCGGTTACGATAAATAGTTATATTTATATAGCATCTGTGTATGTCTTATATCCTTTCTTTTTTTGTTATCGAGAGGTAAATCTATAAAGATATCATTCTGGAGGAAAGACAAGGTTATGTGGGATTTTTACCCACTAAAAGCCCCTCGGTGAACATCTTCAGAGCGTTGCGGGAAATCCGGGGATCTCCTATGGAACCACACCAGTGCCACCCGACACTCCGCCTAAAGCATGGCCCAGGAACGGCTATACCTCTTCTGGACACCCTTACTTTAGTACGACAAGCAGTAGAACACTTTCTTCTTGTCATTCATCCCGGGCTCGCTTAATGGACAATGAGAGGTCTCCCCCCACCTTCAAAGACATGTTGTTGTATTTCGTATGTCCTTTTTGAACATGTCTGATTAGCATTGCTGTGTTCCCCGGCTGCCAATGTAAGAACACTAGCATTCTAAGGAAGCAGCTTCTCCAGCCACCGCTTCCCATGTAACACCATGTGAAATTGATGTTTGAAATAAGGGAAGGAAGTTCATATTTGTATTAAAACAATAAAGTAAAGGTCGGATATTAAATTAGCTTCATATATTAAATAAAATATATTTAAGATACAATAAAATTTACTGGTGGTAAAACTTTGAGTAAGGCAGTGGGCAGGGCACATTGCTTCAAGGACCGACTGCCGATGGGGCAGTAAGTTCTTCGAGTGACGCCCGCGTACCGGTAGACGTAGTGTTGGGAGGGCTCCCATAAGATGGACTGACAATCTGGTGAGTATCGCGGGAACATCCTGGATGCGAGCAACGAAAGACCGATCGACGTGGCGATCTTTGGGGGAAGCCAGCCAGCCAGGAAGAAGTCCAGCAGTGGACGTCTATCGATTAATGATGATGATGAAGCCTCTGATGCAGGAGACCGTTTAAGTAAATATCACCGCATACTGTGCTCCGGTTTGAAGGGGTAACGAGCGTAATGGTGAAGTAATATATCATACTAACCAGCGCCACGTTGTTACGGGCAGGCGTATCACTTTCCAGCAGGTGAACGTCCTGCTCCTCTCTTCGCTTGATATTCAATCACGGAGGGAAACACATTTCCGCCTTCCATTATTGATTACGTGAACTCTATTGTACAGCTGAATATTCGTTAAGCCTTTATCAGTTATTAAGATATAAGTATGCCAATATACTGTAGCTCATCTCGCTATCGGTCATGTTACAAAGTACATACGAAACGTTGCTTAGCACTACTCTATTTGCATTTACATTACAATGTTTAACCGACGTGTTGTGTATACAGATAATTTTTAAGTACCTGTACGGAATTAATTATTGTTAGATGTTTTTATCGATATATATTTCATTTATTTACCTCGTTACTCTCCGCAGCCACGACAGAAGTATGGACAAATGTATAGTATAGTAATTTCGTACCCCTACAAAATTCTTGATATAAATTCGTATCTAAATATAAAGGTTATATTATCAATAAAAAAAAAGTATTAAATACCGCTCATTGTTCTGATGCCGAAGATCGTCTAGGTTTTTTTTTAATTAACGAAGCAACGAGACGAGGGAGAGATCCCAGGTAGACCTCCATAACAACTTGTCGCTAGTTAGGGCAGTATACACATTGCACTATCGCCTTGAAACATAATATGTTAAATCTCGTTACTACAGTAATTTCACTAGCTACAGCACCCTTCAAACCGGAACACAGTACTGTTTGGCGGCAGAAATGTGTAGTAGTGGATCCAACTCGGACGGTCTCCGACAACAGAAACCAAGCAACAGTATAGTTATCAGTTCCATCGCTGCTCCTATTTTCACCGCCCAACGGTGGTGTGCAAACATGCCTGTATTCCGGTTTTAATGGTGCTGTAAGTAGTGGAATTCTTGAGGTACCGAGGGTTGGCATTTTAAGTCTAAAGGCGACGAGCGCAATGTGATTCTGTATATATCATCCTACATGGGTGCAACTTGTCTTTTTTTATTTCTGTCTATGTCTATTTACCATCAGGTGAGAGTTTAGTGAGAAAATTGTGTACTAAATTTTACTTGCAACTTAAAATAATAATTTACAATTGTAATCTTTATAATTCATCATCATTATCGTCATCAGTGGATAGACGGCCAACACTGGACATAGGCGTTTCATAAAGATATCCACATCGATCGGTCCACAGTCAACATGGCCTCCGGTACGGCCGGGTACCAGGGGCCGTCTTTTGTAAGGGTTTGTATAGGGGTAAATCCCATTTTCTAGCACCCTAGCCTAATGCGGGTTGGTTAGGGCCAGAGCATCGTTTGTTCATTAGCAGGATGCACCACGAGTAGACGAGGTTGGTTTGGGTCCCTGTTTGTGGGGGACCCCTTACATTCAATACATGAATTGTTTGGAGGACTAAATATTGTAACTATTGTATAGAAAATTGTTGTTAATTGGCGATAACATTTTATAACGCCGACATGGTTAACAGCGGCCCGTTACAATTAGGAAAACACTAATTGTAAACGATTTTATGACCGTCACATACCTTTGTATTACTTTCAACTTGTAACACTGATATGAACGAGGTCGTATGACTGCTATTTTCGAGGATCATCAAAAAAATAATTATACCATTGGAATAACAGAGGCGTGGGGTTTTGCCTTATAAACCCTGTCGTCTCCCGCTATTAAGAATAAGACTAAGGTAAGTCCTGCATGACGGAGGCGTTTGAAAGGGTTTCCGGGTTCGCGGGCTTTGAAGGTAGCGGCCCACATTGCCCACTAAACGAAGGGTCAAGTAATAAGTCTCGTATTTGTAGTAGCAATGGATGTTGTGGAGGGTTACGACCCTCCTTTCTACGGCAGGGTAATACCAGTGCGTCCCGTAGGAGATCCCAGGGCCGTCCATAACGTACTGAGAATAACTACCGAATTTCTTTTAATGAGCAATCCGACATGATCTTGTCGTTCCCCTAGAAACAGAGTATCATTTGAAGATTTCTCTCACGTTAAAAAAGGGTATACTATATGGTACAGCTATTACCATCGGCTTTAGATGACTGTAACAATACGTCAAGTCAAACCATCTTTTCAAGGAATCTCATGGTACTTCATGGAAAAAAGCAATTTCAACTTCATCATCATAGTTCGATCGTGCTGTATTTAATTCTTGATTGGATATTAAAATGAAAGTTTGTATACTTAATCGCCTTAGATTTTTCTATTATCAAATCCTGAAGATCTCGATTTTTGTTTATTTTCGTTTTAACCATAAATCGTCAAGATGAATAACAGATTCCTGATAGTAAAGGTCTGCTAATAAACTCGTAATGATTGTACTGTACAGCATCACTCTCAATACCTTTACTAGTATATATCTGTCCCATTTATCTTATTACACACTGGCTACATATTTCTAACAAAACACTGTTTTGTATTAGCTGACACATTATTAGGTGGCGGAGAAAATAGGTCGAAACAACCTCGGCATTATCAATGACCTGGTTTTTTTTATTTTCCTACTCAACAAACCCTTGTTGGTTTAAATAGTACACTATACAAAAGTCCTAACAGTTCACCACTAAAATGTCTCGATTGAAATCAAAGTCAGTTAATTAAAAAAATGTACCATTTGGTCTAAAATGAACTATTTCTTCTCTTTACAGTAATTTATAAACCTATAAATAAAATATGGACATCTTTGGCAGAGGCCTATGTCTAGCAGTTAAGATCTATCGGCTGATGATGATGAGGCACAACAATATAAAAAAGAATAGAAAATTGTAAAATGTGATAAATGGTTTAAATGATTAGAATAGTTTTATTTGTAATATAAGAGTATATAAATACTCAAGGTTATTTTTTAAGATTCTACAGAGGAAAATAGTCAAAAACAATAATTTTACTGGTGGTAGATCTTTGTTGCTGGAAACCGTATAGGTAGATACCACCACGGCTATTTCTCCCACCAAACAGTACTGTGCAATGATTACTGTGTTCCAGTTTGAAGGACGCTGTGAAATTATTGCGGTAGCGATACGACAGGTTATTGATAAGGAGTCACAACCCTCGGCATTGAGAAACCGACTTAGAGAGAGAGAGAGACTTAACAGCTCATGTCTCATGACGAGAAGTACAATGTAGCGCTGTGTATATCATACTAACTAGATCCACGTTATGGATAAGCGTGCCATTTATTATCAAGCGAACATCTCGCTTCATGGAATAAAAAATGCTATTGGTAAGCCAATGGATCCACTATCTTTTTTTTAATAAAAACGTTAAATAAATCTTGATAGGATGAAGTCAGTGGTAGAAAAAAATATCTTAAGGGGATTAACATTTCAAATTAATGAGGGTAGTACAAGGTTTTAGTATTACACGGTTCACAATATTCTCGATGTGTCATGGTCAACCAATTTGCCGCGGGAATGGGTGTCCCAGATCCATGGTTTACGGTCAACTAAATCAAATTGGGTTACAACATGTGTACACACAGCAGAGTTCAATGATTTGTTAGTGTTGTGTAAGTTTGACTTAGCTGTTAATTCTACTTATGTGATGTTCTTATTATTACAGCAACAATTAAGTTATAAAACATGATTATGATGATATATGTCTGTTATACTATAACACTATTTAGATTTTACACAGTTATTATTATGTTGCTGTGAATAATGCAAAAAAAGAGGAACTTGACAAACTTTCTTTTCAGTTGATCGCAGAAAAATACTTCATTGAAAGTCACTTTAATGAAAATAATTCAGTGACTTTAATAAAAAGATTTTGAGTTATTAATTTCCATACTAAAATCAACCTTTGAAATAATTCATTATATTCTGAAAACAATCAAATTAATCTATTGAGAGTATTAGTTCTTGTCAATAATCAAAAGTGATATGAAAATAAAAAACTAATGTAATATATTCATCAAAACTTCAAATTGTAAAGAAAAATAAATATCACTGATATATAAAAATAATTAAAAGCTTTTTTGAGTTTGCTTTCAAATAAAAAGAAAATTTATGTAAGAACTGTTTGACCTGTTTACATATTAAAACACTATAAACAAATTCACAAATAATTATTGCTCTAACATCATGCTTTTTAGTACAATGTAAAATAAACAATCATAAATAAAATATATTTACCTGACTCTTTGGACTATCATTCTTGACTGCGGCAGTGGCACCATCCAGGTCACCCATTCTTGCTTCTAAATCACTTTCAACTTCAAAAATCACTTTATATAGATCAAGGCCTTCAGGGACGTTGGACTCTATATTAGCCTCTGGTCTTATTATAAGTTCTTGATTAATTAACTGGCTGCGGCTCACTTTAAGTGAGCCCTGTAGAGACTCTGATATTGCCTGAAAGTTATTAAAAGTTAAGAATCAAAATTATTTTTTAGTTTTAAATTTGACATCATACAATGCAAATTTGGCTTTAGTTTTACCTTCTGCAATAAAAGATTTAATTGAGTAGTGATTTTACTATATTTTATATTTTACTATGATTTCCTTCTTCTGTATTCCTCAAATAACATTATCTTCATAAAATATATTTTTTATATTATACTTACTAAAAACAAAAGATAAATCTATAAATCTTTCCAGGATATTTTTTTAGACAGATCAAAGGCAAAACATTAATGACTAAAATACTAATAAACTATAAAATAACTATATACATAATGCTTAACACTTCTCTTCAAATAATGAACAGTTAATGATAATTTTTTATTATTAGAGATACATTTATTGTTGATGATTATTCATGATGGTAAAAACTAGATCTATGACAAAAATTCTCTAACTCATATTATTAAATGTGTTATAATTTTTACTCTTATTAAATAGTTGTCCATACATTAAATATAGATAGAGATTTATCTGGTCAACATTTAAAAAAATACTAATAATAACCTCCATTTTATTATGCGATTTTTAAAAAGTTGCCAATGAACTTCTAATAACTTAAACACTACCAGTTTATTACTGAAAAAGCCATCTGTTTCAGTGATAGAGTGCATCCATTCTAATATATGTGCACGATAGTATACGAACATAATAAGTGAAAAACAAATAATTATTCTTACGTCGCTCAATATGTCTTCCAAATCGCAACATACGTTTGTAGTCAGTACAGGTGCAGGACTTGGCGTGCGAGACCTTTCCAAATAGAACTCTATGTCAACCGGGTCCAATACCTCATTTGTTTGACATTCATTGAACTCCATCACTGATTGCTGTTGGGGGTACATTAACATTGTAATACAAAACAACTCACTAAGCCAGCATGGAAATTAAATATCATAAAAAATAAAAACGCCCAAATATCTATTTCTTACCCATTAACAATTAGGTTCTCTCACGAGAACAAAACATTTTAACGGTGGAGAAACAGCAAAAAAATAAAAGGTGAATTAGAATATATGTAAAATGCGGCACATAGATGTACTTAGATATTTACCGATAGTTGTCGGATAAATCGCGCAAAGAAACGTCAAAGCAATGTCAAGCAGCAATATTATTCCTGTACACGAATGCAATGTTTAAAGAGATCACTACTATTTACTTTAAATCAAAGAAAATTAAACTTGATAAAAAAAATTTAAAAGGGTAAAATAGAAATATAAACACTCCATGCCCAAACGTATAGACTATAAAATACCTTTTGATAAGCAGCTTTATAAATATATGCTTTATAGTACCTACCATTTTGAGCTTGTTAAATAGTGCTAAAATTAAAGGTTTTCACTTTCTATTAACATGTGCATGTTTTTTTATTTTCCGATCACAGATAAATTAAAAAGATAATGAAAAAATTATAGCATTATCCTGTTATTTAAATCGAGAATTTCCTACCTTTTATTTTCCGTTATTTTTACTATTTGAATTGCTGTGTCGTGTGGTTTTTTATTTAGTAATGCTTTCGAATATTTGATTACTTATGCAAATCGTTTGAATATCCAAATGTCTTTATTATCTGTCATTACGGCGTCCGTTTGTAACGTCAGTTTGTTTTCATATTTTTGAATTTTAGTACAATTAGATTGGATTTTAAAAGCAATAATTTTATGTTGATAGAAAAAGTGTATAAAAACTTTATAATGGAAAAAGACTTAAATGAACATGAAATACATCAATCTTTTCACTCGCCACCTAGACGAAGGCGATCTACGTTTTTTGAGAGGAGAGACTCTTTTGGTAGGTTTAACAGGATAATATTTAGAAATGTCCATAATTAATATTCCAGTTTCATTACTAGTATCCTAATGTTAAAAATATAACTGTAATACTTTACAGTACCACAACCATTAGCGGATAGCAGCCAATTAAACAAATGCAAAACACTTTCAAATTGTAGCGAAAAACACAACCAAGAACTCCAGAGGTATGTATAATGGTTTAGTATATTATTGATATTAAGTTATCGCTAGTATAAATTATACAGTTGAGGTATTATTTCAGATATTATGACAAACTTTTAGATGAAAAAGAACAGTGGAAGAAAGAAGTTAACAACAGAAAAAATAAATATCATGATGCGAGACAGTGAGTAAATTTCGAATATTTTTTAATTTTTAATTAAACTTTTTTTATTGATATACTTTTAATAAAAATAAGTAGTATTATAGCATTTTTATGTTATGGCACATTATAAACCTAAAAGTAATGCTTACTGTTTCAGGCAATATCAATTAGCAGCGAAAGCAGCTAGCAAATCTAGAATATCGTATTCAACATTATCAAATGAAGATATAGAATTTCTGAAAGGAAAAATCAATTTATCAAAGCTGGTTGATAGCCAATTAAAATTACACAAATCGATAAAAGAGACACATGCCTTATTCAAAAGAGCATCTGAACTTGATGATGTTATATTAAGCTATAGTGAAGATAAAGTTAAAGTAATTACAAATTATATTCTTGAAAACAGCACAGTAGACTCAAATGTAGAAAAGTAATTATATTCTGTATGAGCATAACTTAATATAATATATATTTAATATAATTCTGTATGAGCATAACTTTATATAAATTATGTTGCATAATTAATACCTGAAAGTCTGTGTCATATTTTTGTCGAGGTTTTTTTTTTAAATTTTACTAACTGTAGGTAAGGTTTGTAAATAGTAATTAAGAAACAGTTTTATTGCTTGATTTTGAAAGTAGGTTAGGAATGTAGTGTTTAAAATGTATATTTTATGAACTAATAATAAAATGCTGTAACTAATATCTTTATAAAGGTACAATATAAATATACTATTGTTATAACAATGTTAATAATATGTACCTATATTTTATTTGAATAAGTCTTTCATTTTATAACATGTAAAAATATTGTTTAATGTGGAGTTAAAATGTGTAGCACAAATCTCTTTTTCTGATTATGTAGGAAGACAGGTCTAAATTGGAAAAAAGATGAAGATATTTACTGTAATTTCAAATTAAATATGTACTATTCATTTTATTGAGTCAATGCTGTACAGGAAATACTTTGATCTTGATTGAAAAAAAGATATTGATGAGAATGAATGTTGCAAATTATGTACATGATCATGAATTGGCATTGCACTATGATCTATATATATATAACCAAAAGTGTTAAAATAATTACATTTAAAAGAAAGCTAGTACTACTACAATGTAATAAGAGTAATAACATACTTTATTGGTAACTTAATGCAACAAAGTAACTTATAAATGATCAAGAAACAACTAATGTTTATGTTATGTAAATAGTGTTGTAAATATAGTATGATAAATTACTAAGTAAACAAGTTTTTATTCATGATACTCAGCCTTATTGTTACTTAATATGCTGAATCGAGCTGAAACCTATTATACATAAAACAAAGTGTATTAATCAGTAACAACAATTTATTTATATATTTCATAATAATTTACAATTTCATTCACAGTACATACACAAATTCAGTTCATGAATTACATACAAATAAATGGAGCATCACAATAAAAAGAAAATGTATTACATAAAATGATTCAACATTTCATTGCAACAAATTTAATACATCGCTACTAAGTGCAGTAAGCTAATACATACTATACATGGAATAAATAGCAGAAAAAATTAAGTATATATTTAAATTAAATCTTATATGGGAACTTTTGACTCTTGACAAATATTTAAAAGGTTTGATGTGATTAATATGCTCATTGAGCATGTATTCCAAAACATAACTTGAATCCGTTTTAAAATCAATATTTTGATATTGATACTATCACTGTTCATTGGGTCATTTATCCAAAACAGTGGTACTTGACCTTTTTTTTCGAGAACCAAAAACAATTCATAGTGAGATAAGCCACAAAAAGATTAGGTAATAATTTCTTTAAATTTTATTAAGGAAGTACAAAGTTATTCATTGTGAATATATATTAATATTTTTAATGGGCGCGACGCGCACAATGTTTTAAAATATAGTAACATCCAGATGAGGCAATCACAAAAGTTCGCAGGGCACACGTTGCAGGATCCATCAAATTTAATTATTTGAGAATCTATCTTTTATGACTTTTTTATTTGAAAATTACTTAATAATAAATTAATGAATCATGTAAACAAATACTTGCATTGATAATGAATTTTAAGTTACATTTAATATTTAATAAATAGTTAATAGGAAAGCAGAGGATCTGAGCAAATCTTGTATGGCAGTCATCATTGTGTGTAATGTGTGTAACACTTCAGTCATTTCAAAATCTTCAGGTTGTTGTTCAGGAACTATCACGGCATTTAATTTTAACACTGTAAAACAGTCTTTTATACGACTCAACTAGTTTGCTTCGTGTGGAAGCTCCTTCTCGTTTGCAACTTTTTGTCTTTAGCAGTCTTGTACTCTCGACGACATGGACTATTTCTAAGATCTAGGATTGTGTTGATTTTTTCAACTATCTCTTTGCCTGTGTCGTGGTCGCATTCGAAATCATGGCACTTGTATGTCGCGTTCGGTTGAAATAAATTTGGATTACCTGTAAATGCGTGCCGAGAATTTAGTCATAATAATAATTTTTGATTACAATATTTATTGATTTTTAGTTGACGGTTCATTGTCACAGCACCTTAAGTATAACTGCCTCCATGGGAGAGAAACTAAGCTGTTGCCCTTTAACACAGACATCCCTGGTATGACTCCAAGACCTTATTGTAGTAATTAATAGTTGGAAGTGTTTTATTTTGGACATGTCTGACTAGATAACATTTTCATATTGTAAATCTGCCATAATAGCATTACCATGTTTCTGTTGTCAATACATAAGAGCCAGACTATTGTTTTATCTTCCACAGTCTCATTATCATTTAATGTAAAATTGTAATTAGGGTCATATTGTATATAAGAAAAAAACGTAAATAAATCATGTAAAATATTCCAAAACATGAAGAAAGAAGATAAAAAGTTTTACCTGTACCTCGATCATTAAAGGACGAACTCTGACTAGGTGAATAAACTATTCTAAATGTTGTTTTATTGGCTTTTGATTCCAATGTTTGACACCATGCTACGGAGTCAATGCTGTGCAAGAAATACTTTGACCTTGACTGTAAAAAAAAAATATTTTTGTGTGCAAATTATATAAGTTCATTAATAATTAAATTTAGTTATAGGCAGTTGGCTAATCTATTGGCACTTCAAAAATGGAGTAAATAATTAATCTATTTTTTCTTTAAAGAGTACATTAATCAGTAAAATTAGTTAGGCAATAAAACTAATGTGAAGAAATAATTCAGTAATAACAAAAATAGAATATGAATTTTTGTTATATTTTAACTTGGCCTCTTGCTGAAGACTGTCTAGGTAGGTACTACCTCAGTGCCTATTTTTGCCGCTAAACAGTAGTGTGCAAACAACTGTGTTTAGGTTTGCCTCAGACATATCACCATCTGGTGAACATCCCTCTTGTCTCATTTAATTGTATATAAAAAAAATCTGCTTAGATGTTTCATTGCTATAATTTTATTAACATCCCACTTATCATTAATTATATTACAATTTATTTAAAAGTAATTTACTTTTATAACTTACCCAAAAAGCATGTTTGTGTGTTACAAGGGGCTCTATTTCAATTCTGTCCAAGGACACCACCAATTGTACCAATGTGTTTGTTCTCACTTTTCTTAACAAATGCACCCTATATGCTTTACACTGTGGAGCTTCAGATGCAATTATGTGTGACTGAATTTTATCCAAATTCGTACCACATGCACGCCTTTCTACAATGTTTACAAATAATACAGCTACATTATGTTTCAATGATGACTTTATAATACTATTTTCCAAAAAAAAAAAAAACAAACTTTT
This sequence comes from Ornithoptera alexandrae, assembly GCA_029030555.1. Taxonomy (NCBI): domain Eukaryota; kingdom Metazoa; phylum Arthropoda; class Insecta; order Lepidoptera; family Papilionidae; genus Ornithoptera; species Ornithoptera alexandrae. Next base: position 10,045,139 of record JARDVY010000023.1, on the reverse strand, counting down.
GAAGTCTAATAAAGTACTCCTAAATTTATTAACAATTTGCATTTTATGAAATAAAAATATCATTAGTGAAAAAATATCAATACAAAGTATACCTTCATTAACTGCCCTAATAGCGTTTCGCACAGCCTCTGAAGTGGAACTACCTCCAGTATTATGCCTCGATGTGTTATGATGGCTCTGACCTGATTCTGTAGCTTTAGGAAATACATGAAAAGCTCCACTAAACACAGAGCAATCTGGAATTGAATCTGTTGCTCTGTCAATAATAATCTTGCTTTTTAGATCAATAAGACCAAGGCATGTGAAACCAAATTTTGAGCAGGGCTCATTAGCATCCAGGCAGGGGAAAGCCAAATCAACTTCTCCATCATCCTCTGCTATACAAAGTCCATAGTCATGCACAGATCCAAGAGTAATTTCTGGGTGTTCAATACTGGGAATAATAATTACATATTTATATAACATTTTTAATTAATTAAAATATAGTAATATATGTATATTAATAAATTTGTCTACTGTACAAGCAAATCAGCAAGGATTTTTGAAGATATTTGTACAATTATTATCATTAAATACTTTCTGTAATATGGCAAAATAAATTTGTTTATTTAATTACCTGTATTTATAGCAAGTAAAACCAATCAAATCTTTAATTTTGGCACTGGCAATAACACACACAACTAAAGGATAGTTTTGATGCTTTTCTGGGAGCATTGTCATAAAGATTTTAAATGACTTGATTGGTAATCCTAATTGTGCAGTACCATCAAATTTTGCATACTCCAGATAGTGACGATGGGGAAGATCAGGGCAATGTTCTAATTGTTCAGCCAACAAGGATTTCTTTTTTTCTACTTTTTTAATCTCCATTTTAGCAAAGGTTTCTGCCATCTGATCTGCAGTAAGCTTAGTAGGTGCATCTTCCCATTTAATAACCTTTATCTTTGCTGCTTTCTTTAATGCCTGTTCTTTTTTATCAAGCCATAGTGTTGTGTTAGATCTTTGTCTGTAAATTATGATTAATAATATAAATGTAAGTTTTAAAATTTTTTTAGTTGATAAAAAAAAAACAAGAAATAAAATACCAAATAAATGAAGAGTGCGAAAAACAAATAATACATAAAATACACAAATAAAACATTTAAATTCTAACTAAAGAACTGATTTTAAATATATGTGTAAATTGGTTTAAATAAATAATTCATTCACTTCTCTTAAAAATACCTGTGTGGTAGAAAATCTTCGTGGCGTATATAGCTACCACATATTAGGTCATCTTCTTCACTATCTTCCATATCAGGATAAGCATCAAATTGTGTAACAAATTCCCCTATATCATTAGGATCTGAACTAGATTCTTTAAATTTGCTAGTGCTGGGTTGATGTAGAACACTTTCCTTATATTTCTTTTTTTCCTCTAGAGCTTTATTTTGAAAAATTTTTGAAAAATCTTCGCCTGCCATCACAATATCACATAAACCTGTGTCATCAGTAGCAATAAATGCATCCCTTATATTCTTCAAAAGCCAAACTTTATTATCATAAGTAGCCATGACCTATGCTTATTTATTATAATTAAAATAACTACAATCTTGATTTTTTCAAGTGTTTTGCTTTGCGCTCCAAGTTAAACACATGTTAAAATTACTCTAAACAAAATATTATTATCTGTCTCGTTTGTACATGTGAATGTAGTGATAGTTAACAGATTATACTTGACTATGTTACTATAAATAATAAAATAAGTTCATGTAATAATATTCCAATGGTAATAATAAAAACATCATGTTAAATGTTTATATAAGATATATGAAAAACTGGATGCGTGAAAAGTTTTATCAGACTTATTTATAAATTAGAAATTTAGTTTCCAAAAATTTTTTTATTGCGTAAAAATAATAAAATTATTTTACCTCTGAAATATTATCCTGCGAAAATCGATTAAATTGATGTGATGTTGTCATTTGTAACGATAATTTATTTATTCCGCATTAAATATTTTGATATTAATTGAACATTTTTACAAATTATTTAAAAACAATAAATGTTTTTGTAAGAACCATAAAATATTCTATAATTACAACATCTACAACGCATTTATGTTAATAAACAACGTTGCCATTGGCAATAATCTAGACGTCATTAATGTCAGTTCTCAATTTTGTTTAAATGTCAGACGGATTAAAAATGTTATTATAAACAGTGATTCTAATATGTAAGTTAAAAGTATTATACGTTGGAGTTATCCGTGTATTGAATGAACGAAAATCGGTGATCTAATTACCTGTAACAAAATTATGTTTAATTCGGAACGATAACTTTTTACCACAGCATGGATCGATATAACAGATTGTCAATCTGTCTGTGTAAATATTAATAACCCTTATGGTAGTTAAATATTAAGTAAATAGAGTTAAAATTAAAACAATTTAATATTTTTTTAAAGAAAAAAAAACATTGGTACTTTATTTGCAAAAAAAAAAATACAAGCAACATCAACAGAAAAATCATAAAAACATTATTTATACAATGCTGTAGTTGCCCATAGCCAACATACAGCGTCTTAAGTCTTGCACGCAGTCATAGTAAGATTTGTATGGTGGTACAAGGGTAGTGTCATATAATTTTAACATTTCTACAAACTTCTTTATGGCGTCACCATATTTCCCTTCTTCCATTGCTGCTCGCCCAAGTTTGTATAACATATCAGTGTCCTGTAATTAAAAATATAATTGCACATGTATGTTCAAATGTCTTTAACTTTCTATTGACCTTCTATTGTAGAAGACTTTTAAATAACATCAATAAATTTCAAACATAATTTTTACAAAAATGCATTGATATAGTAACTATACTTATATTTTAAAATGTGAATGATGTCAGACAATACTCTAAGTTAATAAGAATAATAACTTGTTATAAAACATTACTGTCATTTTTAAATAAAATATTTCAAACAAATATATGAAAGAATCCTTGAAAATATTCTACAAACATGTTTTTTACAGATTAATTACTATAGTATTTAAAAACAATGGCTGATGAAGATGAAGGTAACAATTTTTAATAACATTTTGTTACACAGTTATTTTAAAGACATTCTTAGTTTAAAACAAATTTTCTTTATATTATAATTAAAGCATTGTAATTTCCATTTTATAATTTGCAGTTGTTGAAGATGCTGAAGAGTTTGGAATTGAAGGAGTTGAAAGTGGAACTGCGCTTAGTCCTTTAGAAACAGAAAAGCCTCTTGAGCCTGCAAAATATGAAGTAAGACCAGGGCTTGGTGAAAGGTAATGAGTATTGTATAATACAAACTCGTGTAGTAGTTTTTCCATTATCTTGTATTTCATTAATTATGTTTAATTAGTATTTAAAATAAGAGACAAATCATTGCTTTAACAGAGATTTAAAAAAATATGTTGAAGTCTAGGAGATATTTTTTAATTTACACAAGCATAAATAACTATACTACTGAGATTTAGTATCTGATAGTTAAGTACATTAGTCTACATTAAATATAATTACTGCTAGTTTGACTCTTCAAGGAGTGTCTAGGTAGGTACATCTGCAGATCCTATTTATGTTGGCAAACATCAGCAAACTTTACTGTGTTCCAGTTTGAAAGATGTTGTGGCTAGTAAAATTACTAGCGTAACAAAATTTCACATCTTGTTTTAAAGCAATAAGCACAATGTGGTGATCTGAATACTATCTTAATTAATGCCAGATTGTTAATTTATTGTATTAATTGATACAGCTATGTCAAATTAAAATAATTCTGTAGTCTTAACATCTTTACAGATTCCAGGCGCAGAATGTGAGAGACATTATCAATATTACAATGAAGGAACAGTTGATGGGGCGTCAGTACCGCGCAGATCAAGCTCCGAAATGGGCCAAAAGTATTGCAAATGCAGTTCGTCAGCGTGTGCAGGATTTGGACATGAAAAGGTTATTCTGATATTATTTTTAAACATGGAGACTAAGCTTTAAGAATTTTTTTATAGTGTTATTAAGAACATCTATTAATACATTTTTATTAAAAATTTAAGGTACAAGATTTTAGCTCAATCAACAATTATTGAAATGAAAGGAGCAGGAGTGAAGTGTGGGCAGAGGTGTATTTGGGATCCAGAGACTGACAACTATATTGATGACTTATACCGAAATGATACCATGTTCTGCTACACAATAGTTTATGGTGTTTACATGTACTAATTAATTATGAGTTATAGTTGTATATTTGGTGATATCTAAGTTAATATTAGTAGATTAAAAATAAAGTGAGGTTAAAATTATGATAAGTAAATATATTCAATTAATAGTTGTGTTTTATTTTCTAAGTATTTGAATTCATCAGATGTTAAACTGGTGAATATTACATAATCCTTCCTTCCTAGTGTCAAAAGTGTTAATGATAAATTACCATAAAAAACTGGCAACTAATTTCGTTTCTTTGTCACACCTCTGTAGTTATAGCTACGTCCATGGCTACGGGGCTGCACAGTAACATGGAGGTCTCTGATTTGACTCCCGGATCACATGTGGAATTTAGTTGATTCGAGGGTTTTTTGGAAGCCTCCTAGCTAGCATATATATATATTGTACATCCGCTGCCGTAACAGCAGTTCTGCGTTCCATTTGTGAGCCAGAGTATTTTGAGCGAACATGCTGCACCAACTTTGGCCTCATTGTCAATTAAAACTATGTGAAATTATAGTCTAGTTCAGTGATTCCCAAAGTGGTCTATATCGACCCCTAGGGGTCTATGACAACCTGCAAGGGGTTTACGTCAGCGAAAAAAAATTTGGGGTTCCATGAAATGAAAATGTGGGTCCACGATAGTGGATCTCAACACATACACTGATAGTACCTATTTACTTACATCATACTATCTTATAATCTCAAAACATATACATTATTTATAAAAGTACCTATGAAGTAAAAAATTTATTATATATGTTTATAAAATTGTGTAAGTTGTAGGATGTTGGTTGTTGGTTGTTGGTATTCGCTTTGTGGTTGCAATACATTTTGAACTTGTAAAAACCTGAGAGTCGCAGTCTCAAAGCTTCGCTACCTTGCTTTTGTTATTTTATTTATAGTTTATTTTATGTTTATTTAATGTTACGTATATTTTACATAACAGATACAAAATTTTACTTTGAGTAGTTTTAATTTAAATTCAATTAATAAATGTATAAATTAACATGTGTTTTTAGTTTAAGTTTTTAACACTAAACTTCACTACAGTTAGAAATTTACAGGAAATCAATATCAGGTAAGTAGGGGGTCTACCCAACACGGAAAAACATGGCAAAGGGTCTACGACACACACAAAAAGTTTGGGGAACTCTGGTCTAGTTTGAGTTCATTGTGTATTAAAATGGCCTAATATATGACGTACCCGGTATAGTATACATACTGGGTGTTAGGAGACCGCTTCCGAAAACGAAGACAGACAGACGATAGTACTAATGACACCTTTGATGATGGGACGAAAAAAAATATATCCTGATTAAAAAAATCATATTTTTAAAACGTTTTATTATTTTCACTCCATCATTTTAGTACAGCTAAATGAAACGATAGTTTCATACAAAATATATTACTTTACTAAAAAAAAAAGCAATGAAACACAAAATCAAAAACAGCTGATGCTCGGATCAACGAACGCACGAGCGCGGCGGGAACTCGAGATGTATTTGGTTTTAATTTGAACCTTATTTCATAGGACCACAGAGCATTTACATTGGCGCCCAGGCGTTCGTAAGTTCATAAAAATATGTTTTTTTTTTTAACAGGATCGATTATTTTTCCGTCGCATCAATAAAGGTGTGATTAGTACTATCGTCGTATTTTCGTTTTCGGAAGCGGTCTCGTAACATCTAGTATAGTAATACAATCCGACAGACTGTATGCTTTGTCTCACCTGTAGTGATTTGAGTCCCTTCAGAATATTCGTGTACTGATGGCATAAGCCGCATTTCAGCATAAACTCTTGACAATCGTAAGGCACCGCCACCACATTGGGACAGGGATTATCAGAATCACATCTGTAAAGAAAATAAATATATGGAAATTATTTTTGCTTCCTCTTTAACTGTTTTGGTCATAGAATTTTTGTAGATAAAATATTCTATTCAATAAGTTGGATTTCACAAGGACTTAGTTGAAATTAAGAGTTGAAATCAAATTAACATGGTTTTAAGTGACAAACAGGCTGTAGATGACGAAATCAGCTCGCACCAGAATACTTTGGTTAGCATAAAAAATAAGTGTTGATAAATTATATCAATACTTTCATTTCGGCCTTGATTCCTACTCCACGAAATATCAGCCCCTTGAAGAAAAAGCTATTAGGTAGAATAGCTGCTGCTATACCGTTTACAAATGTGATTGAGAAGAATTTATCACGTGCTTCTGAATAAGGTAATGAAGAAAAGGAAACAGGGTAAGGAAACTATTTAATATATATGCCCATATGAATGACTTACTTAAATCTCATATAGTTTTCAGTCATTTCTTCGTATAGCGGCCATTTCTGATCACAAGGTACACAGTTACAATCGAACCAGTACTGATCTTTAAGATCACCTTGACGCTTCTCTTTGGGTACGGTAGTGAAAATAGGTCCGTAGTTCTCGGCCACCTCTTCGCCTTTCTTAACATTTTTCACTGCCCTTACGACAATGTACGGTCCGCAAAAATATCTAATGGAATAACAGATACGTAAATACACTATCACCATCATTAACATTTTACCATACTCATTATGTGGCAAGTCTCTGTTACCGAATATTGTTTAAGTAATCAGAGCGTTTGTTTCGGCGGTAGCTAGTGATATTACTTGGGTAACGTGTCTCAAGACGATAAGCTCAGTGTGATATTATGTATATCACCATAACTAATGCGCCATTGTTTTGGGCAAGCGTATTATTTATATAGTGGCGTTCCATCATGTTGTTTGGACTGGTAAAAAATTATGGATATTCACTGCTAAATATAGACATCCACAATCATATGTACTTTCATTATTATCATAATAATCTATTATTGTCCATAACTAAACATACGTCTCCCCTATAAATTTATTTTAATGGTCGTTAAAATCAGAAAACGGAGAAAATATTAATCGCATTATAGTTTTAAGATAATTTCTAATAATCCACTTACCTTACTACACTTGGATCACAAGAGTGATTGAATAAAGCTAGTGTTGGAAAAACTGCCCCTGCTAAAAATACTGATTTCCCGTTATGTTTAATGATGTTATTTCCTACTTTGGGTTTTGGACATTGCAACTCAAAAACTTCATGTGCATTAAATTGAAGTATTTGTAGATTTTTTAATATAAAGCCTCCAATTATTTCAACGTCTCCTTTATATTTTTCATCAATACCCATAGTATTCAAATCCTCGACCTCGATTGGTTTTTCTCTAGGCTTTCCATCGAAATAACCACTTATCTCTAGAAGTTTCAGGAGAAACACGGTCATTTGAGTTCTGTGTAAAAAGTCTTGTTTACTTCTTTTATCTTCATGAGCCACAAGATGATAAATGTTTCTATAATCATTAGTTTTGTATACACCATTTGGTTTTTCATTTATGTCTGAGCATATTTCGCTGAAATACTCTTTTCTGTTTTGTGTGATCATTCGTAAGGCAATAAAGCATGTTATGGAGCAACCAGATTTCCATAGTATTGGCAAAATGTTACATTCATAGCTGTGGTAAGTTTTTTGTGCTATATCTAAACATTTCTCACTACAGAAGATTACATTTGGACACCGCGGACAGGGAATTGGTACGAAGCACCTGTAAATTGTATCAAATATTTCATAACGGAAATGGTGATGTTATTCAAATTCAGAACCGCCCACTTAAGATTATGTACTTACTTCATGAAACAGTTTTGACAGTGGGTCTTCGAATATTCTTCTAGTAACACTCCACTAAATGGTTTTTCAATCAGCAAAGCTTCTCCGGCTTGTATGTTTCGAGAAGCTATTGCATATCTTCCTTTCAAATTATCATAAACAATTTGAATTGCTTCTGAAGCGGATGGATACTGCGAGTTATTTTTTCCTGCTAGTTTTGGTTTCGGAGGTACCTTGCTCAGAGGTTCAGGATCTTTTGGATTACCGGCTAGTGTGAGACCCTTGTTCAAAATCTCCAACATTAACTTGGCATCGGTGCGTATTTTTTGCCTCTTCTCTTTGTTTAAACTATTCGCATCATCGAGAGCACTGATGGTATCCCTTCAAATATAATTTATTTTGATTATAGTTTATTTTACGCTAATATTGATATAAGCTTTTGTTTTGAATGTACGTATTTTCGAAAAGAGGCGGATCAAAGTATATAAAGTTCACAGTATGTATCGTTTGACAGTAAAAAGGTATGTATAGTTTTTTGTATAACTTACTGAAAAGCTGATATAGCTTCTTGGTGTCTTTTCACTATAAGCAAAGTTCTGGCTCTTCTTTCGTACACTTTATATCTTAAATGCCGCGGATAGCAGAGCGAGAGACAGCGTTTAATATCAGATAGTGTCTCTTCGTATTGCTCTAAATGACTTAATGCGGCTGAACGATTTGCATAAAGTATTGAAAGCTCTTCAGCTGAAAAATAATATATCTTTATATTTCTATAGTTAACTGCAATGATTAATGAAGAAAATGAAAACTTTTAGGTATATTTTTAAAATAATAAACGGTACATACAAGTTCAAAGAAAAAAGTTGCTGATGACAATAAAGAAGCCATTATTGAATTTATCTATGTTTGTATCTCATATTTTATAAAATTATACTTACTTTCTTTCTGAGGCATAAACACCATGCTATGGCTGTAAAGTTGCAGAGCCTGAGGCCAATTACCTTTTTGCACTGCTTTATTGCCCTCATCTTTGAAATGGCGCGCTTTTTCTAAGTCTTTTTTCGGCAAAAACTGCTCGGCTACTTGATAGTTACCGATTTCGGAAGTGAGATTGTAATTCTTTACTGTTGGTAGACTACACAAATAGGAAACACGTTTTGAATTAGATTCCAAATTGGCGAAATTATTCCTCGACACATCGTCCAAGCTGTTGTCAATTGCTTCGTGAAATTTCTTAAAAAAACCTTCGTTAGTAGCCATTTTTCTTTAATTAACCAATCTTGTAACGTTGATTTTAGCTTCCGACATTAAATAATTATTCTTTAACCTCTCAACGAATATATCTGTATTATCTAGAAATAATTTTAAGGTTAAGAGCGTCGTGTTCGAGAAGTTCGGCGAATATTGTTCAGTATTTCTATTTTTATATTTGGACCACGATCCGTTGATCGCTTCAGCCGGCTCGCGGAGCCGTTTTCATGTTTTATTTCTTGTAAATATAATTACAGCATTTATGATATGCATGAGTTTGGATAATATATTATTTATTTATCTAGTATCAAATAGTAAACCATAAGTTTAAATCGTGACGTATTAAATTTAGCATATTCAACATACGTACAAAAGGAATGCTGAGATTTATCAATGCTGAGATTTATCATCTCTTTCACATTTTCTACATGGTCTGTTAAACGCTTATTTAAAAGTAAAAATGCATAAATCATTATTTGAGATTGTAATTAATTCTTTAAAATTATAAGAATTACGTGTTGGTGGTAAATCTGGTGTTGGCAGACTGTCCACGATCTGGTGAAGGTTGCGACAGTAGCATTGGATTGATCAGTGTTGAAATCTTTTGATAAAGCTTATGTCCAGCTATGGACGTCTATCGGTTGATGAAAATAATGATGACATAAGAAGACATACAAATAAGCGGACAGACATACTAAGGGGCGATATATATTTGGAAACAATTTACATTTTCTTACTAATAGTTAGTTTTATTAGTGACATCGTAGTTTCAGTAAACAAACATTACAATTTTCGTGCTCTTAATAATTAAATTTTCATTCATGCAATGTGATAAAATTTTCATTTTTTTAACCTAACAATGTATATCTTTATTAGCGAACTGATAAATAACCATACCGATGTTTAAATCTGTCAATGGGTATAGTTGCTAAAACTTTAGAAGGGTTAAAAACTTTTAACTATTACAATTCATAAAAAAAAACGCCTTAAGAGAAATGAGGAGCAAAATTACTCTTCATAGCTTTTAGGTTAGTACATATTCTGTTTTTTTTTTTTTTTTTATTTGACGAAGCGACGAGACAAGCAAGACGTTTACCTTACGGTAAGTGGTACGCTTATCCTTAACAATGTGGCGCTGTGACTTCTAACAAGTTAATTACTAGAAAGGTCGAAAGTGTCACAAAAATAAAAGTTTTATTCATTATTTTATCAAAGATACATACAAAGTAATTATAAATAAAATAATTAAACATTCAAAAACATGTGTAATTTTATGGATATGATTTTTAAAATAACGGTAAAAAAATTCCAACAATTTTATTATTTCTAGTAAAAACGCTGATCGAGAGCAATTTTTGAAGTACTACAAACACTTGTCTTAATAGTTATTAAAAAGGTTGTAGATGTTAAGGGCTTTTTTATAATTTTTGAAAGATATAGAAATCCATATATCTATATATATATTATGAAAATGGAAACTAGGTTCTGTTTTTTGCCGAACACGTGAAAACTAGTGAACGTATCGTGACGTCGTAACGTATCGTAGGAACCATGACCATTAGAGGAGGAATGGTTTGTAGGCGGTTATAGGATATTAATTTTTGAATTTTATAGATACTTGTACTTCATAATTATGTCAAATTAACTTTTATAAACATTATAATTTAGTATTATTTATGCGGTTGCTATAGAAACAGTTGCTATAGAACGTTTTTAAATTACTGCCAGCATAGCTGGCGGAGAACAGCTAATGTATTATATATGTATAAGGTACACTTTAAAGCATAGAAACTTTTTCGTGAGTGAATTTTATTCCCAAACTGTTTAAGTGAAAGTTTCTTAGAATTGTTCAAAATGGAAATTGGTTACTGATGGTAAAGATCTATGCTGCCGGAGAACGTCTAGGTAGGTATCACCGCAGCGCCTTTCTGCCGTTAGACAGTGCAAACATTACTGTTTCAGCCTGAAGGGCTCCGAAGTTAATGATGTTACTGCGGTAACGATGAGCGCAATATGGTGCTGTTTATACTATATTAACTAGCCGAAATGGACCGACGACATCATCAAACCGGTCGGAAGTGGGTGGATGCGAGAAGCTGAGGATCGCATTTGGTGGAAGACATTGGGGAAGGCTTATATCCAGCAGTGGATGAAAAAAGGCGGATAATGATGATGAACTAGCGCCACATTATTATGAGCAGCCGTATCACTTATTATCAGGTGAACGTCCCGCTCATATCGTCGCTTATTTATATAGGGTGGCGCAAAAATAACCTTATAAAAAGTACCTTATAACACAGGTAATAAGGTACTTTTTATAAGGTTATTTTTGCGCCACTCTACTACACACACACACACACACACACACACACACACACACACACACACACATATATATATATGTATATATAATGAGGGCTGCAAGTATTGTTAACTGTATTGCTTGGAGTGTTTTATAGTTAAACAAGTCACGCGCGTATCCCATTGACCAAGATTTAAACATTTCTAGTCCATTTCCATTCAAAATGTCTAGAAAAATGCATTGTACGCTTTTTTAATTATGTCTACATCTAGTTTTTGTGAATACAAATAGAATTTTTTGCGAGCTTTATGTACGCCTGGATGCATATCTTATTATTGGTTAGACAGCTTGTTATTTAACCTTGTTCATTGACAAAAGGAATTTTAAGAAGCAAAAACGAACAAAAGATATAATAAAGGTTAATACAGTATGTTAATTGTAATGGTATAATATTGCCACGAGCTGAATAACACACCGATTTTTAGATTTAACGTGTTTTGAACGGCTCGATACATTATATAATGATAGAAGTAATGATACTTAAAATCACATGGCAACAAGGGCAATATTCTGCAGTGTAAACATTCTAACTAGCGCCATATTATTACGGACTTAGAACTTCTCGTCGTTTAATTATAAAAAAATGTATACTTTAAAATATGTGTTTAATAAATGTGGAATATAGGAGAGAGTACTTGTTATTTATACTATGTGAGAGAGTACGCCGAGTGCGTCCTAGATTTCTAATATCAAGAACCTGTTATTAATGATACTTGTGCAAGTATCAATAAAGATACACATTCACACTTAACTTACCGATCCTAATAATTACTATTAAAATAAATAAAAGAAATAGGCCTTTATTTTTACAGCTATGAAAGTTGCGATTAATAGGAATATATGTTGTTTTGGGTTATATTCTACACGAATACTTTAAGCTCTAAGACATTTCGAGCATTGCTGGAGCGATCGCAAACTACGCGGAGAATCTCAGCATTAGAACCTTAGTGGTGACGTCATATTTGTACCGTTTGGGGTGAAGACTTTGGGGTCATGGGGACCGAATATAAACTTTTTAGTGATATTTCCACAAAACTAACGGAAGCCACGAGAGACTCCAGAGCCGGCAGGTAAAAGGCACTAAGAATAAGCCTCGCCATCCAATAATGCTATCAGTTTGATAGGTATTCTGTCGAACGGTGATACCCTGGGGCATTTTTTTATTTATAGTTATTTACTTTAATTTATTTATTTTGTTGGACATTCTGTTTCTTCATTAGGAGAAAGCATTTTAAAAAATATTAAGCAATATTTTTTTTTTATGTAGGTAGTTAATTTCTAGATCTATCTTCGGTCAAACAAAAGTTGTTTTACTCGAATGCACTGATCTTTCAAGGTCTATCAACAACTTTTGTCATATTTTTTTTAAACACACTTTGATTTTTATTTTTGTATGAAGAAAAAACCTTTGGTTTCTGTTGCTGAAAAAAACGATTACCAATCTTGTAGTTTTGTTATAAATATAAAAAAAAGCCTTTAGCGTCTTATAAATGCTCCAAATTTTTTTTAAATCGTTTAATATATATAATAGCATCCACTGTCCTGATATCATTACGTTTGGTAATGATTTTTTTCTGCATTTATTGCCGATAGAGTTTACTGCTACGGGATAATGAGGCAGAAGAAGATAAAGCTCACTCGGTTTATTTTCTTCTGCCTCATTATCTATGGTTACTACGTTTATGATATATTACTTTGGTTATAATATGTTTACAGTGGTAGTATAACAATGATGTTATGTCGGCAGATTTACAATATGAGGATGTTTAGTTCGATCTAACCGTGTCTACACTGAAAAAGGTTACAATAGCCATTAGCCATTAAGCAACGGAGGCATGAGACAATTATACTGACGAAAGCATTGCACTTCCGATTTATTACGTTTGTGGTTTTCCTAATGATAGAAGATGCCTTCGCGAGGTAACTACGAATCGTTGGCTACGACCTTGCCGATTTCTCGGTACTCAGTTGGAAGCTGTTCAAAACAATGACTGTCAGTATTAACGCGTACACTAGAATACCAACACAAAAGCCTTGTAATAACTTAATTACATTCATTGAGAATGTATTACGTATTGATATATATAACAGTTGTACACGGTATTTAAATAGTAAACTTGTTTACAGTGGTAATACCTAAAAAAAAAAAATACTTTCTAAACTAGATAGATAATGCAAGAGATTTCATAACTTGATAAAAACGCAATCTAAGTCAAAGAATAGTAAACAATAAATCTAAGGTATAAAGAAGATCTATCAAGTTGTAATTATACAATATTAACAAAATTTTTATAAATTTTTTGTTTACTTTTACAGCTTCTTGTTCTAAGGAAGTATTAAAAAATAACGGAAGTAAGGGTTTATCCTCTTTGTATAATAGAATTTATTTATGACAATATATTTCTGTGAAGTCAAGCGAACATATGACCGTAATAGTAGAATCCGAGTGTAACAAACGATGAGTGGTCAACAATTAAACCTTATTATAACTTATATTTCCTCGTTCCTAAGCAAGCATCTCGAATATTCTTACATCCATAGAAGGTATCCAGGAATCCATTAGAGACGTGAATCGCAGAATATGATGACTTTAGCCGAGTTTTTTTCCATTAGCTGACATCATTACGTTATACATCGAGAAAAATCGCCTCTGTAAGATATTATAGTACTCTGCAGTATCTACAATCACAGTATACTTTGAGGTATCTACCATCAACAGTTTACTTTGTAGTATTATTTATGTAAATAAAGGATCAATGTTTTTGTCTTCCTTTTGCTAAGAATCGTAAGCAGCAAAATTTTGTTTCGTTTCTAGCCTAGGTATTTATGTTATACTGAACTGAGAATTATTTTTCATGACATGCTTTTCATTCTCACTAACACAGCAATTTCACTTCGTAATGTTGGCACAGACCTGTTTAGCAGCAGAAGTAGGCCCTGCGGTGGTATACCATATACAGTCTCCAACAGCAGAGATCTATCGCCAATTATATTATATAATATTCATGCTACAATATTAAGGGTGATCTTATAAAGTACCATGAAATAGATGTCCTGGTCGTTTCTTGAGATATCGAAAAAAAAAATGATTTCTGTTAGAAATTAATATAATACTATGAAAACTAATAGGTGTTGCAAAACTGGAGTAAAAAGGTCTAAAAAATATTTTATTTTATATAGTAAAAATAAAATAAATTAATAGCAAATTAAAATACTAAAAACAAATTGTGGTTTAAGTAATTGTTTAATTAATTTAACTTCGATAGATAGGAATAGTATTTGTTATTCATGACTCCTCGCCTATCGCAGTACATCCGGCGTGTTATGTGTTAGTAATATCCTGTTAAATTAAAAACAAGTTCCACTAATTAAAAAGATAAGTTTCTTTTGTACTTTTATTGAATATTAAAGGTAAACAATAAGGTATAAATAGTGAATGATTTTTAACGCAAAGTAATGTTAAGATTACTACTTATGCATGATTTATTCGTACTTATAAAGTTGGGTATAAATTTGAAATGTATTTTTTGGCTTCCTACCAATTATTTTACTGCTTTCATGGTACAGTCCTCGAGAAGGTTTCATTGCAAGGTTGTTTCTGGTAAGTTGGTAGGTTGTTATAAAGTAAGACGCTCCTTAAAAGAAAACAAATACTTGGCTATTGATTTTGGCTAGCGATTTGCCAGATAGGTGTTCTGGAACGATTTTCGTTATAAATATTTTACACCTAGATTACCGAATCTTCTTGAAAATCCATTCTTCGCTGACCTTTAATGTGCGGAATCGCTATGAAATTTTGTCTTTACGTTTGAGAGGTTTGGAGATTTCGTGAAGAGTCAGTGAATCTCTGGGTACCTTCTACATATATATATATATAGATAAATGAATAACAGTAATGTGAACATGGAAGTTTTATCAATAAATCATGCATTTGATGCAAACAGCGGGAACAATGTATCATAGACGTAGATTATATTAATTTCATCGTAAAACCCCAGTATAATAGAATCAGCTCTGATTACGAGTCCGAACATGAACTTATGTTATTCAGATAAAATCGGTTCCGTCCGTCGTCACGACTCTTAGAAAATTCTGCTCGTAATCGCTTACAATTGTTAAACATCTCGGTCCTGGAATGGTAAACAATAATCCCGAACGTTAACGCTTGCTTTTTATTAACGTGGTATGAATTATTCCTAACACGGGTCCATTAATAATTAATGATCGTGTTATCACCTTTTGTAATTCTTCACATGACAGCTACAATCCAGTCAACAGACATAAAAAGGACATATACATACGTCTCGTTATTCATGTACCAAGGGTTTTTTTTTCATATAAATTTCGTTTTACTTAATTGTTAACTGATAGGTTAATATTTAACCGTTATTATGCACAAGGAATATAAATGCTGATGTATATAATATACCACAAAAGTTATTTAGTGTAATACTATAAAAATAAAGCATGACATGAAGAATGATTCATCGTCTTTTATAAGCAAGTACACTATAACACACATTCCCTATGAATACGTTAAATATTTTATTTATTTATTATATTACTTTGTACATACAAATTGAGCAAAGACAAACAATGACGGAAATGGAGTACAGACGAATCTAATTCAAATTGAATTTTATACCAATCAACCTTAGTGAAATAATAACATTATATAGGTAGTCAAAACTAAAAAAAATCTACCGTATAAATATTACATTCCAATATATATATATAATAAACTAAATAAATATATCACTTACAATATTGTAATAAATAAATATATAAAATTTAGTTAAGACTAATATACAATCTGTGAATCAATTTTTAATACTACTTATTCTTATATATATATATTCTTTATACTACTATGAATTAATTAATTTTTATTTCATTGGTAATGATCCTAGGAAAAGCTACTACAGTTAACTTTTAATGATTCTCTTTAAAGACGCCTTTTTTTGTCATACAAGGAGAATAGTAGTGGGATTCTAAAATCATAAAAATTATAATATTATATTTCTATCCTAAAAATGTTAACGTATTCTAACAAACAAAAGTCTAAATTAAAAGAAAATTAAGTATATAATAATTATTATTAATAAATTATTACAAATGTTGTGTGTGAATGTATTTTTTACATTTAACAATATAATATAATTGAGCCAATTAGTTGTAAACAATACTTTGTGTAAAATATAGTCATTAAGGAAACCGCACGCATTATTTCTAGTTTTATTCTAACAAATTCATGATGATCACGTAATATTAGTAGGATTTTAATGTTATAACATGTTAGAAGGAACACGCAGAAGTTAACTTGTTGGTGTATATTTATTTACTTTATACGACTATATTTCAATAGATCGCTAGTAGATTTCTAGTAGTTAGTAGGTTAAAACTTAGAAAATATGAAAACATACAGGAAAAGAAACCCTGTGTGTTTTTTTTTTATATACAATGGGCTAATATTTTACTTCAATTTCACGTCGTGTTAAAAGATATTAAAGCCGAAACGTGCTCACCGAGAATATCCTGACCCTCGTATGTGGTTCAGAATCGAACCAAAGAGCTACTAAGTGATATAAGGCAAATGGTTAGCTAACTTTATATATTTCGTATCTGCTATTATCAACTATCATGTTGGTCCCCAAACAATCTCAATTCTCATTTTATACAATCTTTTTCTTATAAAGAGATAAGAGTTAGGAAATTATATTTAGAGTAAATAACGTCGATTTAAAAAACATCTCTTTTTTGTCAATTTATAACGAATAGTAGAATTTTCATAAACATATCAAGGCGGATGATATTACTAGTCGATCAAATCTTCCTTCGCTCATTTCTAAAGGTTTATCCTTTGCTAATCTCTCAATTAGATGGCTCATTATCACAAACACTACAAGGTAAGCGCGTCACATTCAACCAGCGTGCCAAAATGGCCCCGTGTTTGTGCGCACACACTGCATCATAATGACCCGTGATTTGTACATATATGGTATACATTTCTTCCGTGTGTTGGAACCTTCGCAAGGGTCCCTAATGTCATATTTACTTATTTGTTTTACATCTTTTACCTTAAGCTCAGCTTTAAAAAATGTTAAATAGGATGTTGATAAAGTTTCCTTAGTTGAAGTTAAGGGAAACTAACTATTTGCTAATTTACAAGTCCTTACATATTCTGGTGTTCGGATAGTGGTGAAATTTTTTCATGTCGCTCTGACTAGCTATTACTTTCATATTGTAAATATTCTGTTATACCTACATTGCTGTGTTCGCTCTGTCACCATATAGAAGCAATAGTGGCTTCAGGGGCGTACGCTCCATATAGGCAAATAGGCACTAAATATCCAGGCTCCATAATCCTATCTAAATAATAATCTCTCAAGTTACTAAAAAGCAGCACAACTATGTTTTGAATATTGCTAAATTTGTGCTTAATTGGCTAAATTGCTAAATTGGTAAGAATACTGTTAAGTATAGATAAGCACAGAATTTTAGGACGTGGTGGTACTCTGTGCGTGTCACTAGGTGACTTCCCTTCGAGTAGCGAATCGCAATATCAACAAACCTTTATCTAAGTACTAATAATTTATCTAATAAGTTTACTTTCACAGTATATACTACATAGTTTATTTATTTCATTATATATCTGTACATTAATAATACTATGCAGTAATAAATTATTGTAATAAGAAGTTTTCAACCAGTTCAACAGATGGCGCCAACATGAACGATAGATCATGCTATCGTTTATCATGGCGCAGATCCTTATAAGGATCGTACATCTTTATGTACAGTGACTTTGCTCAACGTGTCATTTCGGAGTATACAATTGTAACCACTAACTAGATCTCTTTGGATCTCCTTAATACCAAGAAATCGACACAGTAGCTTTATCACGAAGTATATAACTGTATCCATCAACTGGATCTCTCTGGATCTTCGTAATACCGTTGTACTTAGTAGCTTCCTCTGTACTTTATATCGCTTTGTAATTATTAATATAATGCTGATATTGCTGCGTGCGTTGACATTCACCAGAGACCCCGAACCCCGACGCCGTAAAGAAACCTTTAATCAAACAACCGTTACATTAACTATATTCAATAAGTAGTCATGTATATAAATTCAAATCAAAAACACAAATCAAATATATTTTCTTGGCGAGATGCAGTGTTTTCCTCCTCAGCGGTATTGAAAAAGAAAATCAATATTCACACCATACATATTCCTTCCGGTGCCATTGGTGGTGCCAAACCACTTCCTGTCGCCCTATTTACAATTTTCCTTATTTAAACTTTTTAGTTAGTTGTTTGTAATTGCTTTAATTATAAATTCTACGAAGACGGGATTCTGATAGCTATGATATTTCTCAGTTTGGTTTCTGCGAGATGTCACTGTGTTGAATGTAGGCACCATGCTATACCTAACTGCTGATTGTTTGGAAACTGATATTTGTTCAAAATTCAATTGTATATTTTAATTAATTATAGACTACAAGTTTCTTTTTCACTTTAATATTTTTAAGTCCAAACTATGGCCAAAGCTGTGTGCGCCTATATATATATTTAATATTGTACATTATACCTAGAACGTAAGATAGTATATGATATGTTATGCTGTTGGTGTATCAATAAATAAATAAATAAAAGTAATTGTGTCCGTTGTGTTTTACTTCTTTTTTTAACTGAGGGTTCGTGCTGCTGATGTAAAGACAGAATTTTCTTATTTATATAAAAACATAAATAATAACAATGCACAAATATAAGACATAATGAGTATACTTTTAGATTAGGCGTTTCTAGGGAGAGACGTATGCCCAGTAGTGGACTGCTTCAGGCTGATGATGAAGATGATTGGAAATAGTAACCAGATTCGTATAGATAATGTATTTAAAGATAAGATTTAAAATAAGATCCTTTTCTTAGTCGCTACAGTAAGAGTATAAGAGTGATCCTGGTCATCTTTGTTTTTATGTCATGATTTTGATTTACTGATAGTAGATCTCTTGCTGGAGACCGTCTAGGTAGGTACCATTGTAGCGCCTATTTCTGCCGCTAACTAGCACTGTGCAATCATTACTGTATTCCGGTTTAAAGGGCGTTAGCTAGTAAAATTACCCTGGTTTATAATTCGCTTGCTGTACTCTTCTTTTTTATCATACATGCATGTTATGGGACGTTTACTACTGTTTCGAGTATATCACGGAAAACCTAGGAATTTGCTATGTCGCAAATAATTAAAATTTCTGCGCATTTATGTCTACAGCTGAATATGGGTCACTACGATTAATATTTTAGTTGGTCAGCGCAATATGATGGATGATAAAAGGTAGTTCTTGCACTCTTCTTGAAGTTGTTCCTTCCGATTTGCTTTATACTATTCAACGCATGAATTCTTACTGTATTTATTTTCAAAGGATCAATGATTACAGGAAATAAGTTTTACGCAGTTTTTTTTTATTATGATGCTATTCAATTAACAGTTTTAATATATTATCTATTATATTATGTTTCAGTATTGGACCTGTACAAAAAGATTCATCGGGTACTTATTAAAAAATACATCACGCAGAACTGTCGGCCTTCAGGCGACGTTAGAGAAATATTAGCAACACAAATATTATACAAAAGAATACAATGGTGCCGCCTCTGTTTATCTCGGCTCTGTACACTGTATCACGGTCAGATTTTTGTCTTATCGGTCTCTTATCGCTTTCACCCCTGTGCGATTGCCGGTTGCTTATTTTAACGGTCTTCAGATAACGGTGGTATGTTTCCTTAGCGATAAACTTTATATGACTTCTTAATACAGGTTATTAGCGTAGAGAATGTTTTATTATGCGTAAAGTGCACGCGTTTGGTATAAGCATTAGCAGTCTAATTTATGTTCCTATCATTGGGACTCAAGGTCCCTGTAAAAAAGAGATAAGCCTAAAACTTACCATGGTACGCTTGTGCTGGATGGCGGATGTGTTCTGGCGGACGTTCATCTATTGATAAAATAATATACTCGTATTCAAGCTTACAGCAATTTGGTCTTTGTTGGGATATTTATATAGTACTACATTGTGTTTCAACCTACTACTTAGATTGTTAAACCGCATTACTAAAGTAATATAATTAGTTACTACGTCTTACAAACTGAAACACAGAATTCTATTTCTACACTGTAGTTTATTTTGTTGCGATGGTACCTACCTAAATCTAGATTTTAAATTGTTGAGCAAGAGAGACCTACCATTAATATAGTCCATTCCCAGAAAAAAAATGGATTATTATCAACATATATCTATAATATTTTAATGTAAATGTTAGTTCATATACAGACGATCCATCATTGTGGGACTAATATACGTATAATACATAAGGATAATTTTGTGTGTAATATACACGAGTAGATATTACATAAAACTGGATATAGAAAAAAACGTTTTGCATCTATTACTCGTTGATATGTTGTTTGATAGAAACGCTTCCGTCTTGAGCGCAAATTGCATTATAATTGTTGCCTACAGTTTTTAAGCACTAATTTTCTATGACACATTAGAAGCAACACATTTATCAAACAAGGCTGTCATATTAAGTACTAAATACAAGTTAAAATCATTGATTAATTGTTAGGATTTTCTTTATATTTATCGCGGAAAATTTTTGACTGTGACATACATTTGTTAGACCTATACAAGGTATATAAGGTGGCGCAAAAATAACCTTCCGATGTTTTTTGGCTGTAATTTAAAAAAAAAATGAAAAACTTTGATTCTTCTTGTGGATTATTTTTTTTTGGTCTTTTAATTTTTTTACATTAATGCAAAATTTATATCATTTTCTGATAGGAGGATTACTTTTGCGCCACCCTGTATTAACTCTTTCAGTTTACGAAACGCGAATACGAATTTATGTCTAAAAATTTTGCAGATTGGGTATATGTTAATAATCTATCTAAAATTAATAGGTAGATAAATTATCTTTGTTGTTGTCAATATTAAATTCTGATTTAAAATGTAGTATTAAGCTCAGGTTGTTGCGGAACTAAATTGTATAGTTATATCTAGGTATATTGAATCGTAAATAAATTAATTAATGAGACTAAACCGCACTCTCACTTTGAAGAAACCGCATAAGGAGAATTAAATCTAGAGCATTCTGTGTATTGCCATTAGAATAATAACTACCTTGGTGTCATAATATGTATCCGAGAATTATGAATGTACTTGCTTTAGACTGTATTATAAAAACAATTGCTTGTACGTATGATCATCTTAAAATTTTCCACAGAATGCAAATGTTATTACATCAGTTTCGGTCGTAAATATTGTCGACCGATGTGACCGACCGATATCTCCGGACACCGTCTTGCCTGATGGAACAGAATAGTTGAATGGACGAAAATTCGAGAGTACTGATAAGAAATTGTATCTTTTTACAACTCAAATGATCTTTCGTGCTATTAGTTTAATTAATAATGCTATTATTCAATAAAGTTATGGTAAGTAATACGCCTGCTATGTAACAATATGGTGCTAATTAAGATATTAACATAGCACCACTTGTGCTCGTCACAGTAACGTAAGATATTGATGAAAACAATAATGTTTCTTCAGTACTGCTGGCATTAGGAATAGACACGGCAGTGATACGAATGTAAATAGTGAAAACGTGTTGTTTATTTGAAATAAAAAGAGTTTAATTACCCATTGTCCAATAAATAATTAACATTTTATGATACAAATGATTTCCAGCAACATTGTATCATTATTCGATCTTATTAGACATGCGAAAAAATTCCTAGCAATATTCATATATAACTTTCTACTATTATATAATATATAACGTTACAGCATAGCGTGCGTTTAAATAATGAAAATATTCCAGTTGAAGTAAGTTACACACTGACACGTTTCTGTATCGATACGCTTACAGCGCGTGAAACTTGTTTGAATCGCTGTAAACATGATTTTGCTTTTTTGCAATCAGTAAGCATCTCTTGTACTACGTAAATATTATACTATAGTATATTATATACATGTATTATAAAAAATCAAGATAGAGATATTATCACCTAAGCTTCTTGATCGCGTCTTTAGTGTATACATTATTAACAGAGTTTATTTTATTGTCGGTGGACGACGATTCGGTGAGAGTCCCGAGAAGCCACAGGATGCGGGCAACGCGGGACCGAACGATGTGGATATTTTTGGGAGAGGCCTATATCCATGGACATCCATCGGCTGATGATGATATTTCATTCAGAACAAACACGAAAAACTTTAAATATAAATCTTAATATTGTTCAAGGTACTTGAACCTCTTTCCTCAAAATTTTAACATTTACAATCTTTGTTGGAGATATTTGAGGGAGCACTATGTCCAGCAATAGAAGACTATCGGTTGATGATGATGATGTCTTTGGAAGTTAAACAAAAAAATACTAATTTTGAATGTAACATCTTTCAGACAAAAAATCATCGAAATTGATCAATCGTTTGTCACATGAATAATTTTAATTATGACGATCTGGGTAAGAACCATCGCAACGCCTGTCTCTGTCGGTAACCAGTAGAGTATATACTCGTACATTACTGTGTTCTAGTTTGAACGGCCATGTAACCAGTAAAATTTATAGGATTACGAATCATAATATGTTTTTTGTCAATGCGACGAGAACAATGTCTAAAGTTATGACCAGAACTTTTTTTTATTCTACGAAGCGACGATATGAGTGGGACGTTCACCTGATGGTAAATGATACGCCTGCTCATGATAACGTGATGCTAGTTATGATAATGAGCTTCATTACCACGGTAATTTCACTATCGTTGTACGCCCTTCAAACTGGACCACAGTGTTGTTTGCACACTAATGTTCAGCGGCTGCAATAGGCGCTGCGGTGGTACCTACCTAGACGGTATCCAGCAACAGAGACCTACCACCAGTATAAACTACATTATCATGAGCATATCTATCGTTGACCATCAATGAACGTGTTTATTTCATCATTAAAAAAAAATCAAGTATGGTCTCGGTTTTATAAAATCTCCAATACTAAAGCGAGATGCGTGTAATACATCTTAATACACCGTGAATTTAGATGGAATTTGCAATGTTTTTTTTTTTGTACTTCGAGTTAGATGTGTAACGATAATTATACTATACGATAACGTGTTAACAATATCATCACGAGAATTTTGTAACAAGAGGGGAGGAGGAGGTTGTGATGAATTGAATAACTATTTTAATAATATGTGAAATAAGAAATATTTTAAAAGGTTTGATGCTTACTTAGATATATTACTTAATTTTATTCCATTGACCACAACTTGGTGTCATGTAGCTAGTCTGTTAGTTAGTCTCTTTTTTTATGGCGGGTGAAATCTTTAAAAGGTACCCTGCTTCTCGGAGGAAGATAACATTACTCACCACTGTAAGATATAAGCTGTTATATTTTGTTAACTCAGTAATTATATCAGGTACAGCGCCCTAGAAATCCAGAAGACAGTGGTGTCTCTATTCTTTCGTTTAGCAGCAGAAATAGGCCTTGAGTTAGTATTCATTTAGACCTTTAGTTTCCAAAGTGGTCCATGAAGGCCCTTAGGAGTCTACAGGAGTCGACGGGAGTTTATGTTGGGTCTAATATTTAAATTTTTTGTAGAATTTTGGGTATATGGTGGACATGTAATGACAGGGGATCCACCGGAACCAGCTAAAGTTTGAGGTCTTATGAAAAAAAAGTCTGAAAATCTCTGAGTCAGAGATCTGAGCGTTATAATTAGAGTATATTACATTATATTTCACAAGGAAAGGAAGCAGGGATTGTTCAACAATGTAGTTAATAGTAAATAAAATGCTCCTACAACAAGATGTGGGTGTCGTAATGTTTCGTTTCAGCAAGGATATGAGAGCATCGTTGCTTCCATTAACTCCCACATCAACGGGTACAAAATTAGATTAAATTAATAAATGAAATATTTGTCTGTGCACACAAATAGCACAGTGGCTTATGAACAAAGATTGGTTGTGTTGGAATTCATTTCCGTTGTAGTGTAATATAGCTGCGTTTTCCTTTGATATATCCTTTTTGTATGTCAAAGATAGGTGTAAGAAGGCTAGAGATTTTAAGGTCTTACCAGTCAAACGTATTTGTAATAATTTGAATGTATTGGTATTCATTTCGATTTTATTTTCATTCCTCTGATACCAACGCTCATTCCTTCTTTTTATTATTATTTACAAACTTTATCGACAATGTATTATCTTATGTATCTAACCAATTTAGACATTATCTTAAATATCTAATCTACTTGCTACGTTTACTAACCTATCTGTTTACAAGTTTTCTTAACCTATTTTATTGATTGTTTTAAATTTTATTTCAGTTATTTGTTTTTATAAATAATCTTATGCGCTACCTTTTCACAATCATTAAAAAGGATTATCTACTATTGTTAGTGTATAATATTTCACTAATACTACTTCTTCATCTATCTCTCTTTCTAGGTCTCTATTGGAACTTAAATAAGTCGGGCTTTCTGGCCGTATATGTAGTACAGTCTCTTTTTTTTTCGGAATCTCACACTCATGCTGGGCTTTTCTTCCCTCTAAATCGGTTTAAGTATTTCGTGAACAACAGGTAACATATCTTTTTAAAATATATCTGTGTAATTAAATAAATATTCTGAAAGATTTTACATTATATTGAGATTTTTGGGTAATTGGGTAACGTATGGCTATAATTTTAATAAAATCATGAATCAAACGTTGTTGGAGAGTATATTCTGGATTTTATATTTTTAAAGCTAGAACACAATAGTGTTATAATAAGATAATAAGAATTGATGCAAACCAGATGTTTTCTAACGTACACTTATAATGAAATTTAACTATTTGTGGCCAGGGAACAGAAATAGGCACCTCAGCGTCAAGAGTAAGCGATTAGCCTTTGTGTCGTGTAGGCAGTTGCTAGCTAAAACATCGTCTATTCTTTCAAGCTAGAGCTATTATATATGACAGAGCAAGATTTATAGTTTCATTGTTCCCTTCCGCGGTACGTAATCCTTATCATAATATATAAATAATTTTGATTTTTATTACTTAATCTTATTCAATGAAACGACTACCATAATTTTGACGTCAAGTAAGTGTATTTTGTAACAGCATAATTTAGATAAGTCTGGATTAGCAAACTACAGAGTCGCTGTATCGTATATCTTTTCTATTGTTCTTTTTCGTTTATCTCATGATGAACAGGAAAGATAATTAATCGTGTGGTCATTAAAATTACTGGTCTTCATTTTAAGAGTTGTTATGAGCTTCAAGTCTATTCAGCATTAGTATGATTTGGCTCAGAACATAACAATAATTTAGAAAAAATTGTAATGTTTCACTTGTAAGAAGAGATTTGATCATTTAGAGCCGCAAATTTAATTTGCATCACATTGCACTGCTAGCTTTAAAGCACAATATGTCTGATACAAATGAGCGTAATGTGGTACTGTAGAACTAAAATAATAAACAGGGGAAAGAATGAATTTTATTTATTGAGTACATTCTTTCTTCCCTTGTTTAAATTACTTATTTGTTTTAAAAAGAAAAATATTCTGACCTTTGTATACTCGACCACATGCCGAATATTTACATATCTTAATCCCGAAATAGTTAACATGTACTCGTATATCACACACTACTTATAGCGAATGTATGATTGTATGATAATGGAAATTGATAAACATGATAAGGTAAAAAAATATTAATAATCTTCATTTAAATCAATATTGTAAATTGGTGAAATGTGCGAATTTAGTTGTTTGTAAGTGGTAATTTCGATATGTACTGAATAGATTGTTTAATAAATGTTTCCTTATCATTTGTAATGCTTCTACTCTATAAAAATAGTTTGAGATTGTATTTATGTTTGTTATAGTTTTTAAATTATAGCGAAGCGTAAAATTATAACAGCGTATAACAGGTGTACTGATAACATGATTGAGGAGCAAAACAAACTAGTTAGAATAGTCATTCTAACTAATTTGGCCATAAATGAAGCTTAAGCTTGGTGCTTATCGTCGATATACAGGACATGCCTTAAATCAATCTTTACAATTAAAGAGAGTGGATCCAATAAAACGCCTTCTATCGCGATACGCAGGTGAAAGGCACAGAAATACTTTACCGATGAGAATATTTTTCCCATTGAAGAACACTACAATAAACAAAATGTTAAAGTGTACGCTCACAGTTTTAAAGAAGCTGCTCAAGTGGTCGGAAAGGTACAACGTGGTCATTATCCTGCGTTAGTGGTGGTTTGGTGTGGCGTGTCTTATCAAGGAGTCACAAGACTACATTTTTGTGAAAAAGTAGTGAAAATTTCAGCGAAAGTGTATCAAGAAACAGTCGTGGATTATGTTGTGAAACCTCTCAGCAATACACTTTTTAAAAATATATCGTGGGCTTTCCAGCAGGATTGCACCTGGTCACAAGTCACGTACTACCCAAGCCTGGCTTGAAACCAACATTACGGACTTTATAAGAGCTGAAGACTGGCCCTCATTTAGCCCAAACCTCAACCCTTCAGATCTAAATTATGGTCAGTTTTAGAGGTCATGGCCTGCTCTAAACGACACGGCGACATTGAGTTTCTTAAAAAATCTTTGGAGTAAGCAGGGGCGAAATTTCTCTTGGAAATAGTGCGTTAATCCACAGATTCGTGGCCAAACAGATTAAAGGCCTGTATAAAAGCCAAAGGTGACCATTTCGAATAGAATATATTTTGCTGAGATTAATTAATATGTAGGTATAAATTTTAATAATATTCCTTACGTAATTAAAAAAAAATGTATTTTCATTTGTAACAGAACTTATGGCCGGATTGGGTACATCGAATTGCTTAAAAGACGTCCGAGTTTTTTATTACATTGTCAGTGATGATGGAGGTTAAAATGTAGAAAAAAACGAGTTGTATTTTATAATCTTATCACTCACTTGTATATAATTACAGTTTCCGTCCTTTATTTTCGTCTAACCTCTGACGGACAAAACATTTTTTCAGACGCAAAAAAACTGACTCAAGTTGAACGCTCGAAAGTTACTAATGTATTGCACAGCTAATTACATTTATAGATGCTGTGATGATGGTGAAATAAAAATAGATAATATTATTAAAGCAATAATATTTTGTTAATAAGAAATATACGGAGTGTGAATTATATTTATTAATCTCAATGCATATTCATTGCTTTGAAACATCTATCGGTTATGTTAAGGAAATAATAGGAAAAATTTCCCATATGCTATGTGAATATCAGAAGTGTAAACACAAGTACAATAGCACTTATGTCATCTATATGAGACAATTTCAGAATCCGTTGAATTGAAGAGAATTGTCGAAGCAAATTCTCAAACTACGGTTTCGATACAAACTCACCATTAGTAAGGGTCGTTTGCTGCTGGTTTGTCTTGCGATTAAATCTAGCAAATTGAATGGGAAATCCGTAATCGAAAAAAAAACTGACTAATTCTCGTGTTAGGAGCCAATTAAGTGAGGAAACAATTTTTTGTGCAACTAAATAAGTATATCAAAAGAATGATTCAGAATTAGTTAGTCTAGAACGTTCATATATAAATATTTATTTATTAGTAGAATAATGCTGTTATTTAATTTCATATTACTTATTAGAGTTGAAGCCATTTTAGATGATGTTATTTGATAATCTATAGATGGTGAAGTGTGCTTGCCTAGAATGCTCTGGCTCTTCCGTTGACAACAGGAATACACCAATACTGTAATGGTGGCTTATTTAAAACATGAGGGTGGTAGACAAAATTACGGATACCACCAACACTTACTTACGGTGATTTTTAAGGAGTCTATTAAGACAAAAAAACTAAAAGGACCATTTAGATTTATTTTTAATTTTGTCATTTCCAGACTTTTTTTATTTGGAAGATATATTTACACTTACAACTTAACAACAAGAAATATATTTAAAAAACGGTTTACACATATTATTACTTCGGGGTGCTTTAGACAAATTTCTTCTGCTTGCGAATAAATTGATTTGTAATTTATTAATTTTGTGAATGTTAATTTATAAGAAATTCCATAAAACTATAAAGCTATCATTAAAAGATTACAATCAGTATTAACATCGAAATTAACCTACTGCAACGTCAATGACAAAGGCAATTAGAAATGATGGTTTAACTTAACTCATTGTTTGCTTGTTTTAGACAATGTTAATGGATTTCAATTAAAAATTAATAGTAAATAACACAATTATTAGTAAATAAAAATAACTAATAATATTTTGTAAATTTCTTGTTTTATTCGAGGTCTTGTATATACAGTAACTGTTCCTTGCACGCTTTGTTGGCTATAATATAGAATCAGATATGAAATTCAAACTTGAAATTTGTTAGAAATATTTCCGCTCGGCGGCAACCCGCCGCTTTGGGCCTCTTCATCTTATTAACACGCATTAGGGAAGGAATTTTGTAAAATCCATTCTGGACTGACTCCTAAATGGCAGAAGCGATTCCTCTACCAAATTATGACTCTTTATGTTTAAGAGTTTGAGAGATCATGTGATGAGCCAACGAATCTCAGTATATATCATGTGCATATTTTTAAAATCGAGAGATCTTTTAAAAGTGTTAAGAATTTTCTAAAATTCTCGTTACTACCAGGAATAACTTTTTGGTACAATATAGTATAGAGAAATGTCCGCGAATGGCATATTCAAAGCAGAATTTTCGTTTTGAAAAATTAGCTTTAATATTTAATAGTTTGTTATATATAGTATATTTAGTTAGTTTACAATTATTTCAAAATTCACTTAAAATCAAATAGTAAAAAATTGTTGAAACGTAATAGGAACAGTACGGATAATAAAGTTTTTTTCATTATAATTGCAGTTCTATTAATTCACAAGAGCGGTCTATATTAGCTTACGTTGCGTATACACGCACAGGTACATATGTATGCTTCAATCATGTACGGTTAGCAAAAAAATATAAATACATAACGTAATTTTTTCTATGTTCTCATTATGTATCAGTACCTTTTTTAAATTAATGAGTTTAGAAAAATTTTTTTTATGGTAAGTGATACGCCTCATATATACACAGCGCTACATTGAGCTTATCAGCGGGAGACATAAGATGTTGAGTCTCGTTACCCCAGTTATTACACCAGTTACAGAACCATTCAAACCGGAACACAGTCATGTTTGCACAGTATTGTTTGGCGATAGGAATAGAAGCTGCGGTGGTACCTACCTAGACGGTTTCTGACAATAGAGACCTGCCAACAGTAAATTTTTAGAAGACTTACAACTAGTCCGTTGGAGATGTTGTAAATGTCTTTAATCACGGTTTGTTTGGGACCTAAACAATCTCAATTTTTTTTTAGTAAAGCATTGAAATAAAATAAAAGCGGAGACGATGTATATATTGTCTCTGGCAGACACATTGAAATACAGAAATTATGGCTTTTCGCACAGAAGGAGAGAACAAGATGTTTGGCGTCGCATCAGCTGAAAGACTGGTAGGAGATTGTATAGATCTCATAACGCAATGTATGTATTAGCAGGTAATAAAATTAACATGTTGCCGTACATTTGTATTGAATTTTAATTGCAAACGATTCATGCTTGGTATACTCATTGGCGCGCAGTAGCCACGCTCATCAGCGGAGCGTGGCAGCGGTGCAATAATACTATGTAACGCCGCCGCGGAGATTATTCCCGCCGGTGAACTGACCGCGAGAGCCTGACACAAACAATTTACCAACATCACGAGTCCAGTTCATAAAAACGGTCCCGTAACCCGTGTCACTCTCAGTTCGATCATCGCGCGGCACGCACGCGTTCGCATTGTTATAATATAACCATAACGCTGTTATTGTAATTGATAATTTCGGCTAATAATAGCGACGCGGGAGTTCCGTAGCGGACACGTAGCAGTCGCCTACGAGTCGTTGCGAGCGATCGAGCCACCGCCGATCCTTACGCGAACATCGATCCATCAACTGTGATTCCACTATAACAAAAATGTCCGCCAAAAACGTGCACAGTAAGTCATCCTCATATATTTTATTATTATACTTTTTTTTTGCATCGTATAGAGATATACAATAAAAAAAATTTTTCTATTGTTCATTACAAATAAAACAAAAAAATCCAAATAATTAGTATGTTAATATATAATTTAATATGCCGGTATAGCAACATGTGTAAATTAGTTCCTTTATAGAAAACATCGTTTTATCCAAAACAAATCAATTTATGTAGTACTATTATCCATTCTCAATGCCCTAGGGAAAGAGTTTCCTTTTACATCCACTAAAATCAGAAATAATGTATTTTTAGAGCATGGTAGCTTTTTTATATTATATAAACCATTGCCTGCAGGCTATAAAATGTACCCTTTTTCATATTATTGGTTTGTTCACCAATAAATTTCATCATCAGCATTATTCAGCTTATTCTTGTCCATTGAACATGGGCCACTTACAATCAACAATTATATATGTAATAAATAATAATTCTTCTATTGGGCGAACTTAATATATTGTGAACATTATGTCCTGATAATACAAGAAAAAAAAACTGGTTATAATTAGAATATATAAGCATAAAT
This sequence comes from Ornithoptera alexandrae, assembly GCA_029030555.1. Classification (NCBI taxonomy): domain Eukaryota; kingdom Metazoa; phylum Arthropoda; class Insecta; order Lepidoptera; family Papilionidae; genus Ornithoptera; species Ornithoptera alexandrae. Next base: position 10,014,003 of record JARDVY010000023.1, on the reverse strand, counting down.
ATGTTGTAGCCGACGTATATCTTTTTTTATCAATACAAAGATTATTACTTTCGTGTTTTATCAAATCGTAAATTTTCATGTCTAATATTAGTTAAGATGATAAATAATGCATATAAATTATCAAAAAAGTACATTAACTTACTAGATATATATTAAAATATTTTCAAGGCTCTAATTTACAAGGAAGAAATAGATAAATTTAAAGAATGTTTCAGGTTTTTTCAGTTGAGTTTACATACAAATTAGGATAATTATTTGATGACTGGGATGAAATTTGAATTACAGATTGTGTTAGTTAATAATAGATAAAAGTAAAAGGATAGATGGTGGTTTTCACCCTTTAAATTTGCGGTAAACGTATACCACGATCATCGTCAACATACACAAGCTCTGATTAAAACGTTTAAATATATAAGTTATTAGGTTGTTTACAAATGTAATACGACAATGAGAACAATAATAGTCATAATGATCTTATCAGACGACATTAAATAAATCACACTGTATTTATAGAAGCCAAAGAAAGAAATCAATACAGTGCCAAGATTTAAGAAAATAATACATGCATATATAAAAGTCAAAATTTATTATTTTTTTAATAATGTAAAGAGATAACCTTTGAAAATGCAACGGGAGATAAAGACAACAATGACGTGTTAGTTAAGATGTTTACACAGCGTTACATTATATTGTCTGTCTTGTGACATAAAATATTATGTTTCGTTATACTAGGTACAGTGTTTGTCAAATTTAATAATTTTTTTTCATTATCCATTTCCAGTATTTTTTTTTTGTAAAGGTATTAAATAAAAGCAGTTTTTTTCAATACCTTTATTTTAAAGCTTTTTACTTAAGTTTTCGTAATTTAAGTTATTTAGAAGCAATCTTTAAGTAACGGAATATTAAGAATATTTATTATTCATTTTAAATGCTATGTTTATAAATAGCAGAAGTTTTTATAGAGAAATCTAATTTTGGATTGCGGTTCATTCCATGAAGGCAGACCGACACGAAAAATAATAACCCGGTTAAATATATTTGAATTATATCAAGGAGATCAGGAAAATTAAACATTTAATTAATTTTAACTCGATTTAATTCGAAAAAAGTAACAATTTCTGTTATATATGAAAAATATATAGGAATATAGACATTGTACGATTTTATCACATTTCCAGATTTAAGCGAAATTTTTATTTCAATTCTTAGTATTTTCATAACTATAACTAAACGTTTTTACGAATATAACTTGATTTAACTTATTTAATTGAAATTAATAACATTAATACAAATGTAGCTACATATTAAAGATGTAAAATTTCTTAATAATTTTAAAGGAATTATTGGTATCGTCGCGTTAGCAGCAATTGATGATTGCAGTACATATTCATCAATAACTGTAATTGATACGATTAATTTTAAATAATTTGAAATGATAGAAAAAAGTATTAAATCTCATCTACGTAACATACAGACAGAATACAAATATTTATAAATCTCTATATCCAGTTTTAAGCTAAGAGGATATTTAAAATAACGACTAACAAGTAACATGGTAATTATATCTTTATGTATTTACTTGCTGTTGGCCCCCGGGCTTCTTCCTGTTACTAACATCCCTGCTACTCCCTCTCAGGAAGGAATTTAGTAAATTTTATAAAATCCATTCTTAGCTGACCTCTAAATGGGAAAAGCAACATCTCTGCCAAATTCTGATTGTTTACGTCTAATAGTTTTAAAGATCTCATGATGCGTCAATGAAGCTCTTGATGTCTCCTATATAAAAGTTATAACTTGTTCCACCTCCGGTGGTAGATCGCGGTAGCGGTAAAAAAACCTTTAAATTTAAAAACAAAATGTCCGGTAAGAAATTATTAATGCATATGTTTATAATAACACTTGAATTGTATTTTTCCAGTGACCGTAAAATAAAGATAAAACACTGTATACACTTGTTTTGCGGAGACAGTGAGAGATAGCGCGGGTGATTGGCAGATTCAAATATTTTACTAGTCTGACGCAATCACCTGTAGTTACGTATTATTACAAATAACACATAATGAGCGTAGACTTTTTTTAAATACAATGAACTAAGGATTCTTATGGTATTAAGTGACAAAAAAGCTGTAGATGGTGAATTGGTAGAAGACTGTCTAGCCCACCGTAGCTCTAGTTCCTGTCGCTCGAGCTAACAAGTAGTAAGCTAACATTACTGTATTCCAATTTGAATGGTACGAAAGTGTGGTGCAACACCATCCTGAATAGTGGCCACGTTGTTATAGCCTGGCGTATTATTATTTTTTTATTTGCTGAATGTGCTTGCTCAGAATACTCTGGTTGACAGTCGATACACAGCAATGTTGTTATAGCGACAGATTTATAATTTTGGTGGTGGAACTTAAAACAGTCTCGATAAACCCTACCACCATTCAAGCATCTCTTCACTTTCCAGGGTGACTAATAGAGAATGGCGATACGCATTAAACCCGCCACTTGTAACCTAATTTACGTTACCATCGATGTTTTAATAAAAAAAAAATTGTGTGCTTTTCTAGTGATATTTTAACAGAAAAAAGATAATTTAAACATTTACAATTTTATTGTTTAGTTCAAATCAAGTTGCTTAAATATATATACATAAAATTATTATTACACTAGTGTGTTATAGCAACCTTATTATATATACCATAGTTATTGTTCATAAATCGTCCTTCTCCGCAGAAAGTAAAATTAACTACAATAAAATTATTAAATATCTTAGTAATACAAATAAAAAAAAAAATTGTTAACGTCACTCAAAAAGATATGTATCATAAATATGTTATTCTAATAAATACATAATCTTTCTAATCAAATATATTACGGGTATTAATGTCCGGCCTTAATATTATTAGTTAAATTTTTTTTATTCCACGAAGTTACGATACGATCAGGACGTCCACCTGATGGTAAGTAATACGCCTGCCCATAATGTGGCGCTAGTTAGAATGGTATACGCAGCATCACACTGTGCTCGTGGTTTTGAGATATAAGATTTTAAGTCTCGTTACCCCAATAAATTCACATGCTACAGCGCCCTTCAAACCGGAACACAATAATTTTTGCACACTACTGTTTGTCGGCTGCAATAGGCGCTACGGTGGTACCTACCTATACGATCTCCGTCAACAGAAACCCACCACCAGTTAAACTATTAGGTCACAAATGTTGCCATAATACCTACCTAGATAGTCTGCAATGTCAGACGGCAATGGAAACCTGTCTCCAACATTTTTAATGATTACGAAGGGTTTATTGTTAAAGATTATCTGGCGAAAGGTACTGCTGTTCTCAACGCAGAATTTTATTCGAACTTTTTATTATTATCAGGACCACTGTGACATATATTTGTTCAAAAACGACTTAGAAAGTTGCTTAAGCGTTTGTTATTGCAACAGGATAATATAACATAAGACCATACATATCGCAAGCAAAGTTAAGGATGAATTTAACGATTAACGATGAGAATTGCTTCCGCAACCATCTTATTTCCCGAATCTTGCACCCAGTGATTATAATTTCCAAATTTTTAAAAAACCGTTATGAGGGGATCGATTTGAAAGCTTAATTAACGTGAAACGTGCTATAAATAAGTGGATTGAAGAGACACTGAAAAAGTTCTTTTTATATTGTAATATTAATGAAATAATAAAATTATAGCCAAATTCCCTAATCTCTGCTACCAGTTTATGAATGATAGTAAACAAACGATATGTTCACGTCTTCCTAATCGCAGGGCTGGCAGCGCGTTATCATGCACTGCAACATAATGGAGCGCTGTCCTTCATGATTATTATGTCCGTAAATCGAATCAATTACATATATTCCATTCTTATCGAGTAATCAAATTTTGCCAATTTTATCGCATTCTCAACTGCAAGCTTGTTAATAAGATTTTATGTAGATAGACAAACGAGTAAGCGGCCCACGTGATGGTAAAAGATTATGTCGTGAATGGACAGTTGCAACACTTGGGTATCGGGAATTATTTTTTCTAAGGTCTCTAAGTGATATCGGCTAATCTGAATAGCTGTTCAGTAATATAATGAAGATATATCACCAAAAATGGTGCAGCTGTTATAGTAGTAGTGGATATGTTAAATATAATTTACGATATTGATTTTCGAAATAATGTTACAAAAAATTGGCTCTTGTTATCTAAATGATTCAGGTAAGTTTACAGCATTCATAATTTTTCATCTTTCCTCAGATTATTATAGTACAATTAGTAAATGTCGATTTCCTTTTAGGGTGTACAACGTTTAAGTTACATATATTTGCTAGAGGCAGTGTTTTAGTGCTGGAGAATGTTTAGGTAATTAAACAGTACTCCTCAGAAAGGCTAGCGAAAGACTAATATTTTGTGTCATGGCGACAATTACTATGTGGTGCTGTATAAAAATTTCAATCACCATCACATTGTTTTTTGCAAAAATCAGATCTATATCATGTTCGTCTAGTCCTTTTGTAGTATAAAAAATAATAAACTAAAACTAAACTTAATTCACAGTTCGACCGAAAATAGTTTACAAAACGTTCCTTAATAAAGATGGCGGACCTTCGTCAAGCGTTAGTGATGTACTGTTGAATGAAGATCACAATCGAATAACGACTTACGATTCGATTATCGGTATGTCTTAACAATAGTTGGCACCACAGTAAAGCATGGGGCTAAAAGCATATCACTACATTTTTATGGAATAGTTTTATTATGTACTTTAAATATATTTAAAGATAAGTTAAAATCAGACATGTCCATTTAAATTTAAACTCAAGTTGTAATAGATATGATATAATGCATTTTTCCAGATTCATGAAAAAAAAAGGAAAAACATTAAAAAATAAAAAGGATGTTAAATTTTAACAAAGGATTGTGAGTCCAAATCTCAAATATATAGTTAGAGCTCAGTGATATTTTTCATAAGAAGAGAGTCAAGACAAACCATACAGACTAAATGTGTATCAGCGGATGTTGCATGTCCCCAACAGCTTTTGTAATTGATTAAAGGGACTTTTCAATACGTTTTCCTTTACCAGAAGTACAAAATTAATGGTGACCGAACCCACGCTTTAAATAGTACAGTTCGAACTTCAGTTGGTCTTTCAGTCAGCATCATTGTTCATCGCTTCAACTATAAGTAAGAAATAAGACTAGACTAGTTAGTCTACTAAAAATAAAAACTTTTGAATTAATTTCTGTGATTGCAAAAAAAATATTAATGCTATTATAAATGTTTATCTCTGATAAGATTGTATGCATTTAAAAAATAAAATTTTATAAGTAATTTTGTTTTTATACCATTAAATTAATCGTTTTATAATGGACTAATTTATATTGTTGTTATAAGATATGCAACGGTCGATATGCGCAGTCACAAAATTCTAGATAGTACTAAGTATACAAAGAAGGCTTGTTAACAATGCATGGGATGATACATAAACAAAGTTGAAATGAATTAGTATTCAAAACGTATCACGGTTTATCCCGTAATACATGCTCAAGTGGATGTTAACGTAAATTAAATGGAAACTTGAGCCGTAGTTTTAAATGATAACGTATGTTAATTTACTACTACGCTTTGTTAGGCGTTCAAAGTAAATATAATATCAGATATAACATTTGAGATGTATTATGATACTTCTTGGTTTAATGAAAGGTATTTAAAAGGAGTAAAAATGTCGAAAAAAAAATCACGACTTATATCATTATATATTTAATTTCTTTAATATCATATTATCACCAATACATTACATATCGTATGATCATATAAAATTTTAAAACTGTTAATTTTTTTATTATTAGTTGTATTTTGAATAAATATTGACTTTGTAAGTTATAGAAGAACATTACAAAAATAAAGTTTTTTTTTGGAATTGAACGTTTGATTAATCTTCAATTAAAAGCCGCGATATGATGGCTTTAGCAATTTGTAACTTTCTGTTTTAATATAAATGGATTTTGTGTTCAAAGTTTAGAAATTAATTTTAAGATGTTAAGCTTGTTTCTTTACTCAAATCATTTCACTACAACGCGTTTCATATCAGATCATAGTAATGTGTTATCACAGTAAATGCTATCGTTTGGTGGTTGGAATAGACGCTACAGTAGTAACTGCCTCGATTTGAAATTCTTCACCCGTTATATTCTTTATAACTGCGGGTGATAACCACCTTCATCCATCACTATGGTCCTTATTGTCACGTTCTCTAAAACTGTCTGGATACTTGGGAAGCATCATAGATGGTGGAGTCGTGTTGCGGATCTGATCGGATTAAGGCATCGGGTTATTGTCCAACAGTCTTTCCTTCCTACTTACTAATAACTAGTTTTTTGGGATTATCTCTATCTTTCCTAATAATATAGCCTACATTTAGAATACTATTTCAACATTCGATATCTATTTGAAATATTTTAACAATGAACTATCGATTGATTTTTAAAAATACCAAAGCTCTCATATTTTTCACAATTGTTTTTTAATGAGTGTGTCCGCTAAGTAAAAAAAAAAGTTTTTTTTCGGCTATCATCATCATCATTTCAAAGGAATTGTTGAGTGTTTATCATATTAAAATGAGTGGAGCAACTTTTTCTAATACACAGTTTTTATGCATCGAACCTGGACCTGTTATTTGGGTGATTGTTTCTGAGAATTAATTGCAGTCGGATGTTATTATAGCGAATTTGCACAAGCACTTATTGTTTAGTGCCTTTCGGGATATCCCCAGACAATCATCCAATACGTCTTTAGGTTATTAAATGTGTTTTTTTTTTGTTTTCATTCTCATAACAGATATAAAAATAAAACAAACTTTTGGAATTACGTACAGGTTTTGTTTGTCGTCCGTTTATGGTCAAGTGATTATTTCCGTCAAATTTAAACCATTTGAAAATAAAAAAGGGATAACAATCTTCAAATATATTTCATTAAAAAACTTAATAATCTTGTATTGTTTTCGTTATGAAGCGATAAGAATGCCCCTGAAAGAACTCTCACGCGGCATGTCATTCCGCTCGTCACTGTAAGACAGTAATTTTCCTAGTAGCAGTAACCCTAGTAATTTCAATAGATAACAACATCTTTTAAACTAGAACACAGTAATACTTATACGCTGCTGCTTAACGGAAAAAATATACGCATCGTTGATAACTATGGGCTGTAGCAAGGAAGACCGTACTTCCAGTAAAGTTTAGCTCTAGTACACACGTAAAGATGAATTTGGAGTTCGGTGGATCGAAGTTTGGTGAAGGTAGCGTAAGACCAACAGATGTGATGAGATACTGGGCCTATTCCGACCGATGATTATGGTGATAACTTCGGGATTTCCTTTTATAATAATAATAAACAAATATAGTAGTGACAACACTTCCGCTAACATGCAGTACACCGTTACTGTGTCCGTTTGAACTCACTTTGAAGTCATAAAATTAAATGTCATAAAGCATATGATAACTGTCGGTTTGTGTTTGTCTAATTTAGTGAATATGTACTTCCTGTGACGTCAATTAAAGGAAATGTACTATTATGTGTTTGCAATATTCAAACCTACTTTAATTCACAGAATACGTTAATTAAAAGAGGCGCGGCTTAATGAAATGATTTTTTTTAACCTATACAAAGAAAGCTCTGTTGTATTGAAATTGAGAACTGATAATGCATTAATTATTATTCATATAATTCCACATAATTAATGGTTAGTTATTAAAAGTATTTTATATAAATCAACATTATAACCGCTCGTATATTTTCATCATACAATAGCGTACTGTAAAGTTTTTACATAGACATTGTCTGATATGACGATCATATTATTTTATAATTTTATTGTTCTGAATACTGTAATAATATATTAATAGCTTTAAAACGGTATTATTATAGAAACAACAACAATTTTTATGCATTATTTTTAATTGATACTCAAGTATTTATTATTATGGGATCACATTATCATTTGCGGTTGTATAATTTATTTAATTTGTAATTATTCGTATATTAAAGCCATATTAAAGATTATGTAAATTTTAATTTGATATCAGTTTAAGTATTGAAAACGTATTCACGGATGTATAATATCAGTGCATTCAATATTATAAAGTATATATAATATTTACTATACTATTTACACTTAGCAGGTGAACGTCTCCCATGTTTCATCGTTGTGTTAAATAAAAAAAAAACTAACTCTAATTAAGGCTGCATCACCATTTGAATAATAAAGTAATTTAACATAAATATATTTTTTTTTAAATATTTAAATACTTGTGAATTACCCAATATATTGTTCGAATGGTGTGGCAGCCTTAATTAGAGTTAGTTTTTTTTATTTAACAAAACGATGGACCGAGCGAGACGTTCACCTGGTAACTAATACGCCTGCCCATAACAAAGCGACGCTCCTTAGGCTGTTACACACTGGACTACTTTGTGGTCGTCGCTCTGAGACATAAGATGTTGAGTATCATTACTCCGGTAATTACGCTAGCTACAGTGCATTACACACCGGAACACAGTAATGTTTGCACTCTGCTGCGGTGGTACCTGCCTAGACGGTCTCCGGCAACAAAGCTCATTGCAAACATCTTTCATTTTAAAAGAAGTGCGTCATATAATATTAGATTAAATGTTTAGTTGCGATGTAAGAAAAATAGAATAAATAGCAACTGTGGTTACAGATGTAGAGACCGGAAATGCGAACGCCGGGAACGAGGGCGAAGCAGCCACTGCGAAGCCCTCGCGACTGCCTCTCCTGGGTAAGATTGCACGGCTTGGGAATATAAAATTGCACTTGTAACGTGGCATGTATATCACATTAGTCCGCATGAGCTCTTATAATATCTTATACTTCGTTTTTAATCTGAAATGAGATATTCAACATATACATTCTAACCTTATTTATTATTTTTTAAATCTCAGCATGAAAAGTGAAGTTCTGTTATTTTAAGGTATCTGTGGTACACACTATAGCATTATATTCTTAGCTTCCACATCGTTGTGAAAGAGCCTGGTTATGAGATAAACATATATATGTATACAGTATGTCAATATATATATATATAGGCATATATTGACATACTGTATTGTTTAGTTTAGTCGTAGTCAGACGGGGAGCCGTAGAACAACACAAATTTTGTATGCACACCACAGTATGTATGTATTATATATCACGCATGCATGTACAGTTTACCATTATTAAAATATTTATTATTATAATCAATTAAATTAAGATATTGCTTGCAACATTTTGCCAACAATGTAAAACTAGCAGGATGTGATATTCTATCTTCGTGGGGGTCAAGGAAAACTCATGCTGGGATTTTACCACCCTCGTTTCTTCATTTCCTCTTTGGCTGGAACTGCGTGAACGTTTTCGCACGCTGCCCTAGTTCTACCAGTGTAGATGCATTAATGAACCTCAACTTACGATGGAGCTGAAACTAAGTCTTAGTAGTTGTGTGCAGAAATCTAATAATAGTCTACTTTAACATAATATGTATTCTGCAACGAAATGTTACGTTAAAAAAAATCTACATTTTGTACTCACCAAGTCGTAGCAATAACATCTAAGTAATACTAAAGCTTGTCGCATAGAATAAGATATTGTTAAAAACATTAATTCGAGTACACTCAAGAGAAAGTGGTCTTTGTCTTAAGAAAGAGTATCCCTTTAGACGGCAATTTGATTATGTTTATGGTACTGTTTTAAAGAGCAACTCAGAACTTTTCATGAAGTTACCACCATATAAAAATTAAAAAAAAAAGGTAGGAGACGAATCTCTTCTAAAAATATTTACTCATTGATTTACTGTATCTACGTATTGAGTGAAGTTTCAAAATCATTATTCAGTTAGGATATTAAGACGAGGCCGGTAGTTCATTAGATTAGATTTGTTATTATAAATGCACAACAAACTATATTTCCATGAGCTATGTTACATATTATTAAATCTCTATGTAGTTTGAAGCGTCGCTTTACATTAAAAATCTATCTCTTCATGTACCTGTAGCTTTATAACTGCGATGTTTTTATACGAGACGTTATTAATTCAACAAAACTTTGACCGCGCAACGTAAACTCAAGAATAGACTAGAATAAATACGCTTATTATGATCCTAATGTATATAATATACTCCTATATATACAGTGGAACTTCTAGAATAGAATAGAAAAGAGTATATTGCATATTAAATTACACAAAGAAGTAGAAATATACACTTTTTACATTCTTTGCAATAGAAACATTAATATAAATAGAAAGCTTATAAAGGCATAAAGCAGGGTTGTATACTAACTGTTAAATTTGAGATCATTGTTTAAATAATATACAGTACTGCAAAGGGTCCAGGCTTAGTGCATAAGCTGGGGACAACACTGGTTTCCAGCGTTCGCCCAGAAGGAGGAGACCACAGTAAACAAATAATGTAAATGGTATGAAGATGATCTACATTACTGATTAAGATAATTATATAGATCGAAAAAATAGATAACTTACATTACAAACGACAATTTAAATATGACATATATGTATGTTAAGGTTTAGCACAGATTTATTTAGTTATATAAAATACAACAATGGCTCTGACGGAAGTTATTAGGTGTTATTTATCTTTATATATTATATGTGTTGGACTTGCACGCTTGATCTCGATAAATGAGATAATATATGAGTTGAGATACTTTATAGTATTTTCGTTAGTTTCATAAGTTTTCTTGATAGTATTGAATATAGTTTATAAAATCTTTATTACATTATTGTTAACTAATTCGATTTCTTTTCATAGATAATCCAACCATACTTGAAATTATCAGCCAGACTATCTTAAACTTTATCGCTTTCATTGAATTACAATCGAAAACTGATAGCAGAGTAACGAATGTAAGTTGAGATTTTGTTATGAATGCGAGCACTGATAACGATGATAAAGGGTGTGAAAAGGAAATCATTATCATCATCATCTTTTCAACCGATGAACGTCCACTGCTGAACATGTAATGTGATGTGAAACGTGAAACTCTTGTAATGTGAAAGGCAAATAAATAGTGCCTATTAGAAATTTATTTCATATATGTCTTAACCTTTTTCTTACTGGTGGTAGATCTGTGTTGCCGGAGACCGTCTAGGTAAAGTACCACCGCAGTGCCTATTTCAGCCGCCAAACAGTAATGTGGTAATCAGACAACATCCCACGTGTCAAGGCGACGAACGCAATATCATGCAGTGTATAACATCCTAACTAGCGCCACGTTGTGTAGGCGTATCACTAACCATCACGTGAACGTCACGCTCGTCTCGTCACTTCGTTAAATAAAAAAAGAACTTTCTTTTCTAAAATCTTTCAATAAGTTATTAGTGTAACGTATACTTGAGGTTGTAAATTATTATTGTATAATAACCGTTGAACTTAAACATCGGAAAGCTATTGCATTCTCTCTTAATACGGAGAATGACCACAAGTAAAAATGTTAATCAAGTTTCGAGATGTATAGATTTCGTTTATAATTTACAACTTAAGCACTATTATGCAACCTAGACGTTAGAAAGATGGTGTTAGTAGTTTTAAATGTCTGATGTTCTGGTGAAAGGACTACCATCTGATCTGACACGTGAAAGTTCGCGCATGCGCACATGCTCCCTTTCCCCGCTCTAAATTACATTACCTTCTGCATTGTATAACGTTTGTTATATCATTGCACCGTCACCGTGACTATAGGAAGCTAGAGTTTTAAAAAATTTAGACATATCATTGTTATTACGCCATTTGTGGAAATGTATTATTCAAATTACCTAGTAAGTACCAAACAATTACGAAACAATGAAAAAATTCTTGAAATACGTATTATTTTATATCAGACGTACGATATATATCATCGTAGGCTTGTAAGGAGGCCCGCACAACAACTCGCGGGATCCACGCCAACCTCACTTGATCGCGGTGCTCCCTGCTAATAAACAAACGAGAATCTGGCTCCTACCAACCCGTAACAGGCCAGCGTGGTGGGAAATGGCCCTAATCCACCAATATGAACCCCTACAAACGAAGGTCGCGGTAAGCCGCAGGATGCGGGTAACCTAGGACCGATCGATGTGAAGATCTTTCGAAAAGGCCTATGTCTAACAGTTGATGTCTATCGGCTGAAGGTGATATCGTTCTCTGAAGTTTTATATAGGGTGGCGCAAAAATAACCTTATAAAAAGTACCTTATTACCTGTGTTATAAGGTACTTTTTATAAGGTTATTTTTGCGCCACCCTATACATATAGGAGATAGCTATCGTCGAGATTTATTTTTTATATTCAACAAAAATTTGTTGAAATTGTGTTCACACACAGTGTTCAGTGTCACTTCACCTCAATAAATAACATTTATTACATGAAGAACTTTTGTAACACTTTTTAATGTATTCAATATTGGTAACACGCTTCTTTTATGAGAAATATACAAGAAAATTGCAAATGATGAATTCAGAGCGGCTATTTTTGGTTGTAACACTTCCTACCCCAATTCTGGTCAATCAGCGGAATTGGTTAACTCGCGTCTCGTCTCGAAATAACTAGAGGAAGCTTCGCAGTTTCAATTGTCCCACGCGCCTTTGGGAACAATTTCGTTCAATTGGGACCTAGATACGGCAGATGGTGCTAACTGATTTTATTTGCCCACATCCTTTTCAACAAATGATCAAAATTACATTTCATTTACTTCACTATTTACGATTTCGTTACTCATATTAACTTTAAATATATAACAAATGTTTCACTAGGTATTTATCTATTAAAATAAATAGCTCTGTGAAGTGCTTACCTTTGAATTATGTAGCTCTTTATATCTTAGATATAATAGAACCGTTAGTAGGTGTCTGATGCTGGGGAACGTTTAAATACATATCACAGCAGATCTCACTGTGAAAACCGTAGTGTGAATATATTATCGCTTTCTGATTTTAAAAGGTTCTGTAAGTAGAAAACTACTAGAATAACTGATCTTAACATCGTAAATCTCGCAGCGACAAGCGTAATATACTTGTAATGCTGTGTGCTTTTTATACTTATATAATATTATATATAACGCTTACTATAAAGTGGCTTTCCTGGAAACGACACTCGGTAAAGTAATAGTTATTGTAATGGCTTATATAATGAAGGGTTTATTTATATACTTGTAATCATGATTCTTCATAGAAATATTATAGTATTTTATTTAAAATCAAATGACTGAAAATTTAGAAGGCACTTTTTTTTAGTACTAGTACTGTATAGAAAATAGTATCATACCGTAACAATTATTCCTGTAACCTATAATAACACTAGACTCTTCAGAGTTATTCAAACAATAATTGAATTATACATATAAAATATTATGGTATTCTTCTTCTTAGGATGTGCCCTGTCTAATGACAGAACCCTGTGCTTTCTTACTTCTTTCACTCCACTTCGCTTTATTTTGGACAACTCTTTTTTGAGATCACAGCTTATCATATTTCTCACTATACTGTTATTATGTTATTATGATTTTTTTTAAATAAATAAAGTAAGGACTGTATAATAAGATTATTATAATAACAATCGCAAAGTTTGCAAGGAACCTTAAACAAGTAGGTTAATTTTGACGAAAAGCAGAACACAAAAACTGGGGCAATGGCCGCTCGGACTCTGCAGTACGGACGCACATTCCTAAGCCACTTCACCGGACCTTTATCGCAAAACAATAATTGAATGGTAATAAAAATAATGCTTTCTACCTTGAACAATTTCAAGGTAGGAAATTTGATTTATCATATATTGAAAATTATATAATATTTTACATTATAAACGACTTTCCCCACATAAGCAAATCTGCTTTATTACTACTGCTGTATTACTTAATTTCATGTCCTTTATGTATAATGAAACGTTATTAATATCTTAAAGAATATTAATATTTCAGAATACATTAGTAACAATCTATTAATAGTTATTAACTTAAAATATATTAAGATTTTCTCAGTGCAATTCTATAGAAAGCTTTCGATAATTTCTATTTAAATAACAAATTTATCTTCTACTTTAACCTAAGCTTGTAATCAAGGTAATATTTGTTATAGGTTATTAAGTAAGACTGTATAAACTTAATTTATAGCAATCATGATTATAATAAATGATACTATTTCAGTACAATCTTTTATAGCTTCATAAGTGATACAACAACTATAAAATCAAAATTGTAACTATTTGCTGTTAAGATTTATTTATCATATTAAAATTAAGCAAAATTTAGTTATCGGTTATATATGGATATATTATATGTATAATGGAATGGTTTTGTATAAAATATAAGGAAATTTATTTTAAAATTCATTTAAGCTTATTCGCTTTACTGTGATTCACGGCTGTCTTACCAGAATGGCTATAGCGCCGTGCCAAGTCTAATCGAATACCTAGATCTGTTCAAAAGAAATGAATGCTATACACAAATGTGTTTACACATGTGCAAGGAAATTTGAACCTTATTAATAAATGGATTTTAGTATAGAAAAGAAATTTTGTTCTGAAAATATCTTGGCGTACATCGCGCTTGGTTTATTTTGAAAGACACCGCGTGTCTTCTAAGAAAATATATCGTAAGCAAAGGAGGGCAGAATGTCACAGACGTTTTGAACGTTGTAATTTTTTTTAACTATTCATCGGATCAAATTGCTTGGATAATGAAATTACTAGGAAATATGTGAAGGCCGTTGAATTGTTGCTTTTAAGAAACTAGCACAATGATACATTACGAACAGAATTGTTTTCAAAAAAAAAAAAAAAAACAATTGACCTCAATTGTTTGGGTAGAGCGTGCTCGTCTAGAATATATGCTAACAGCCGGAACAAAGCAATGCTGTAATAGCGATAGGTTTATGATATATAGATGGTTACTAACCAGGTGGATTTGAAAAAAAATACTACAAACCTAAACACCACAACATGTGGCTCTAGATTAGAAGTAGGAAACTCCGTGATATAGTGCAAGCTGTTAACCAATGCGCCACGGAAGCAAATACTTGAGTCATCGTCATCATCTAGACGCCCTCTGTTGGACATACGCCTCCCCCGTAGATCACCACACCGGTCCTGCATTATCCGCATCCAGCGGCTTTCCGCAATAACTTGAGTATACCTATATAATTCAAAACTTATAGTAGTTCAGTAACGGTAGTAGTCGCAGAATAATAATTAATTAGGCCATGGACATCGGATTAGCGAACCTAATATCAGATGAGCCGTCTAAATCAAAAAATGACTAACAAGCGTAGAGAGTAGATCAACAGAGTAGAGAGTAGTTGTAGTAACATGATGTATTTCCACGAATACCTGAGACTACAACAGTATGCATTAAGCGCCGTAACGTTATCACTTATAATTACTAATATAGAAAATATTACACATTGTATTGAAATTCCTATTAATTTAATCAAGAAATTACTTTATTACTTTTTTGATTTTAATTCTACAAAGCGACGAAACAGGCAGAACGTTCACCTGATGGTAAGTGATAAGCCTGCCCATAACAACGTAGCGCAAGTTAGAATGGTATACTCTGTTCTATATTGCACTCGTCGCTTTGAGACAAAAGAGGTTATGTTTCGTTACCCCAGTAATTACAATACAGCGCCCTTCAAACTGAAACACAGTAATGTTTACAAACTGTTTGACGGCAGAACTAGGCGCTGCGGTGGTACCTACCCTGACGGTCCTCGACAACACAGACTTTTTTTTGCGGGTGAATTCTTAAAATATCCCCGTGGGGGTAAGACAAGGTTATGTGGGGATTCTACCCACTAAAACCCTCAATGGTTTCCCTCTGTGCATTAGGAGGGGCTCCGGGATCTCCCTCTTAGCACAAGCAAAGCTTTCCTTAGCACCCACGCTGTGCTACGGCAAATACAAGACCACTATACATTTGCCGTCCTTCTAAGGCTTATAGAGCTCTCAGGGCCCCTACGCTCAAGGTTCACGAACTCGTCGACACTTTTAGTCGTCTTGTACGACAGGGAGGGAATACCGTAGTCCTATTGAGACTACAGGGCTGACAGGCTGGAGCGTTCGTTACCACTGTACCAGGCAGAGACCTACCAAAATTGAAGAACAATAAAAATTTAATTCATTACATATTATTTAAATTTTGGCCATTCTAAGCTATTTTCTATTATTGGTTTAAAACAAAGTATTAACCAAGCGGATATAATTGTAATAAAATACATTAATAAAACATTAAGGCCTCAAATGTAGGAGTCAATTGTGACCAGCTCTATAACATTAGAACAATTGGATAAGAAATGAGCATGGCATGATGATATTTGTATGCTGTGCGCATATAACGTCTTTGTCACTAATATTGTTCAAAGACAGACGAGCCATTCTAAGGTCTCAGTCCACGGCAAAAGTGTTAGCGGAAGTGGGAAATATAATATATCATTGCAAAATCTTAAAAACATACGGACTATTTTTTTTTATATTCCATGAAGCAACAAAATGAACGGGACATTCAAATGACTGTAAGTGATAAGCCTGCCCATAACAACGTGGTGCTAGTCAGGATGATATATACTGCACCACATTGCGCTCGTCGTTTGAGACAAGATGTTGAGTCACGTTACTCTAGTACTTACAGTAACTACAACGCCCTTCAAACCGGAATACAGTAATATTTGGATACTGTTATTATATACTGTTTGACGGCAGAAATAGGCGCGTCGGTCTCCGGCAAAAGAGACCTACTACCAATCTCTCCAGCTTCTTTTCCTGCAGACAAATGTTACTATCTTCAAGCTCGAAGCATACTGATGAAATTACAGAGGTACCGAGACTGTACATCTCGTATCTCAACGAGACGACATATCACTTACCATCAGGTAAAGATCTCACTCGTATCGTCGCTTCATCGAATAAAAAGGTTCTCCTTGTCTTGTCTATTCATTGGCGTGAGTTATTTTACTTATCTCTTTATCTTCGTTTAAAAGTTTGTGCTTTGATGTAAATCCATCTTAATTTTACTTAACTGTAGTAGCTTCTAAGAACTACAATGTAATTATTCATAGTAATAAATACTTTCTTAGTATTTCACTTAACCGTTTTCTAAGTACATACCTGATGTGGTGCATCACGCCACTACCGTAAAATGTTATGTACTTCAAGGCTGTGTAATGTCGCATTTGATACGGACAGTGGCAGACAACCGTGAAGGCTCACGTTAAAACTATGAAATGAAACGGAAAAACATAATGTTTCCTAGTTTTACTCATGATCATCATCATCATTGTAGCCTGGCTGGTTTGATAGGCTTCCCCAAGCGACCGGTTCGATGCCACTCGTCTAGTTTTATTGCTGTCATGTAAATACATAAAATGCGTATTTCACGATAACTTCCCGTCTAGAAGACAAATTACCTAGTTTTTTTTAATGTATTCATGTTCGCTGTAATGTTTGTTTATATCAACACACAGTTTTTATTTAGTTTTATTTAATATAATTGTTTTTGTTATTTTATTCTTTTTGTTTGCTTTAAGAAATCTAAAAATCAAGTCTTATGTAAGCAAATCTAAAATTAATATTTTCGTCATTCAGACTTAAGTATTGACAGACCAGTAGAAATGTTAGCCATTATAAATAAAATTAATAATTTATATTGTAAACCATCTATTCCCCGACCTGTTTTTGCCTGAAAATCGCCACGTCGTTGGGGAAGGTATTTTGTAAAATCCGTACTTAGCTGACCTACATTCTAGGCCTTATGGTTCTAGAGAAATTTTTATGTCTCTACATAGGTAAAAATGTCTAATGTATATAATTCTGTATAAAAGTATTTTTCTGTGACTAATATGGATAGGAATCAAATTCAAAAAACTTTATATAATTTTTCAAATATCTATAAATTTGTCTATATTTGCCTAGATCAATCTACATTTCAAAATTCTATACCAATAAAGATCTAAACTAAAACGATATTTCGATGAATGTATGTATAGATCGATAGTTTCTGGAGTAAGATCAAGACTTACAAAGTTAAATTAATTAAAATTAAAGATGTAAGAAGAACCAATAATCTTATTAACTTCGTCAGGAATAAACATAGTTATGTTTTTTTTTAAATCACAGGCAACATATCTAAGACGCAGTGTTGGTAGGCCCCCACTAGGTCATCCGATGCTCTGGTGAAGATCGCGGGAGGCAGCTAGACGAGGGTAGCGCAGGATCGATATGGAGATCTTTGGGGGAGGCCTATGTCCAGCAGTGGTTGCTGTCGGCTGACGGTGATGATATTATCTAATTACCAAAAAGTTGTCGTACTTAAATACGCAATAGTAAAGTAATCGCCATTTTATGTTATGTCACATGTCAATTAGTTACGATCTTTTCTGGTAGTTGTAAATTGAAGCATTTTCTTGTTCTCTAAATCAACATATAACGTTTGATGACTATATTTATGTCTTTATAATTTAATTTGGATGCTTAGTGGCTACCTGAGAAATTCGTATCTCGTTCATTGTCACGGCCGTTTTGCTTGAAACAATTCATTATCATCACCGTCAATATTATTCTAGACTATCGCTGTCAACTACCTGTAACAAATGTTATCCTCTAAATACAATAATTATTTACTATACCCTTATTATTTGCATTAACTTTAGAAAGCATTGAAACTAATTTGTTTATAAAAATTGTTAGTCTAGATTCATTTAGTGCATTTGTTAAAATGTTTTGACTATTGAATTCCATTTCAACATTATAAATGTAAGGGTATCCCGCACAAATCACTGGCCCAAGCCAATCTCACCTGCTCGTGGTGCACCCTGCTAATCAACAAACCAGGATCTGACTCCCATCAACTTGCATTGGGCCAGTGTGGTGGGAAATGGCCCAAATCCCTCCATATAAACCCCTACAGATGACGAGCCTGGAGCGCAAGACCGATGGATGTAGAGATTTTTGGTGGAAGCCTATGTCCAGTAGTGGACGTCTATCGGCTGATGATGATGATTATATATGTGTGTATACAGAAACTGATTGTTAACTTTAACTGTTTAAGTATAAAAAGTAAATAATTAAAGTTTTAGTAATATGGTTTTCTTCAATCTTTTAAAAGTTAACCTTTAAATAGAAAAGGTCATACAACACTACAAAAAACTTTTATCCAGCAGTCGACGATCATTGGCTAATAATGATGGTGAGATAGATTACTCCTAAATTAAGTATATCCTTAATCCTAAATCTTGGTAGCAATTTTTTAGTTTCCTTACTCGATAAAACCTTTTTTCTCACGACAACAATAGCGTGGAACAGCAACAGCAGCGTGTCATAACCTTGATGGATTACCAAGTTGCATGGAGATTATTAAATTACATAGCAGACAAACGCTCGTTACTTTGTAGCGAGGCTATTAATTTAGTAGTTTTAGCATCTCAGCGACTGCTACTGCCACTGTCACGGTCAGCGATAATTTTTCTTTATTTGCCTGACTCTTTACGATATGTTACGAAGCATTTCGCATCTTCATGTATGTATTTTTGATTTGTAAATTTAGTTGAAGACGTTATAAGTTTGTAAAGCGATCGTACGCATTGTAAGACTGGAAGGGGCGGTTGTTCTGTCCCTATTAACCCTGTGCTTACGGTGGAGAAAATATTATAAACAGGTAGTTTCCAAGAAGAACAACTTCATGGATATTTGACATTCATAAGAGAAACTTATCAGAGAATTTACCAGAGAATTATCAGAGAAAAGCCGTAAGTGAAAATATTGAGACGGTTGTTCTTGATTTTTTATTTCTTCTTATTAATCTACTGCAAATTCAAGACATACAATTTTAATTATATATTTACTTTAGATATATGTATTTTAATAATTATCGTAGTACAAACGTTTCCAATTGTATTTAACGTGCATTAAAAGTTTCTAAAAGCAACATACGATTCATTGCCAACAATTACAATCTGTATTCCACATTTCGTTATACTTTCCTCATTCAGGAGTTGTTATAAGAGATATTGTATAGTTATTCTACTGGGAGACAGATAACTGATTCTATTCCAAGTAAATAACTGTCGCTATTGCTTACTTTGTGTTAAAATTAAATTCAACATGTGGTTTTCAAATATATTGTTTTAAACCTTCACTACTCGAAGATCATATCAAAAACGGGACGAAAGGTTGCCATTAACATTATTTCTTTTGATGTTGATTGATGAACATGTGCCACGACTAGTAGGAAGTATTCTCTAGATTTATTGTCTCTTTAATAGCGACAAATTACTAAGATATTAGGCGAATATGTTCCTCCAAAAATAAAAATTAGGTGAAAACATTTTAACCCGTCTTCCAAGCTAGGAGTAACGATATTGTATGAGATAGAGAACTGAATAATATAAATTTGTTGTAAAATGTTTTTCACTTTACTCAATACTAACAGCTTTGAATATTTTTATTTTACTTTCTATATAAAAGTAATATTTATAAGTTAAATCATATTTACAGAGGACACGATACACAAGGTCGTCTGTTCCATGTTCATTTATAAATGATATATAAATCACTTTCTTTTGCGTGTGTACATATTGTAAATTGTACAAACTGCATGAATGTAGTGTTGAAGATCGTATCTGTTCGTGATTTACATCTTATTGTTAACGTTCTGTGTAAATTGACCGTGGATTACGTTGTCACAAGTCGCCGCTCGGCCCCCGAGGCTGGTCAATGTCAAGACAACTGGAGTCGATGACTGCAACTTCGGTATTAATTTTACTTTCAAATCCGCACTATGAGAATATTGTTTTATAGCTAGAAACGATTGCGGTTCGATTCCGTGTTAGTCATGTTAATAATATGCACCATTCTCGGTATCTTAACGGAATATTACCGTTTGGTTTTTATATACGTAGATTCTAGTTTAAGATTTCTAGAGATTGCTTTGAAAACAAAATTTCCTTATCACACCTGATTTGATATGAAATATGTAACTAATAAGATAAATTATTAAATTGACAATAAGTTAATTTTTGTATGTTTCGTTTCGTAGTTAATCTATGCGTTTTCTTTTATTTGTAGGATCGTCTAATGCTTTCTCAATATAGCAAAAAAACTTTCCGTTACAACTACATTGTAGCAGTTTACAAGGTTTTAAACGAGTTACACAATAGTTTTTCAAATAAGAATTAAGAAAAGCAAAAAAAGCAAAGTATCATATATCATATCAGATCACAGTAATGTATGCATGCTATCGTTTGGTGGTTGGAGTAGACGCTACAATGATCAATGGCTCCATTTGAAATCCTTCTCCCGTTATCTCTGTTTCGATAATAAAGCAAATCGATATTGAATATTAAGCACAAAAATTAATTACTATGATTTTCAGAGATGATTAGCGAGAGTGTCATTTCAGAATTAGACAAATATATACTTTTGTTTTATGCTTAAAAACATACGCACTTTCATACAAATATATACACACAAGAGTTCTTCAATTCAAGAGGAGGAGGCAGTCATATCTAGCAGAGCCGTTCTTGATTTGGAGGCTTATTTTCCATATGAAATAATTTTTATCACATTAAAAAATCTGGAAGAAAAAATTAATAATACATTTCCTTTCAGATTTCGTTTGTAATCACAACAGTACTATTTTTTTTAATTGTGGACTGCTTCGTTAAATAATTAATCGGGAAATTATCCATTGTGCTAACGATTATTTTGTTCTCACATTAATAATTTCGGTTTTTCACTCTTTTAATTAGCAACTATAATTAAAAATAATACAGACATTTTACGTTATTCGATAACAATACAATTACACTTATAAAAAATTTGCTGTTCACCGGCTGATTTGCTGGCCATAATACAGAATTAAATTTGAAATTTAGACTTGAGATTTGTCAGAAATATTCCCGCCTGGCCGCAACCCTTCGAGATCTTTCCATGTTAACACCCCCACTACCGCTTTTGGAGGTAACATTTCGTATAATCTAATCATAGCTGACCTATACCCGGCAAAAGGAATCTTCCCACCAAATTTCAAGTCTCTAGGCCTCATGGTGTGTGAGTGGGTGATATCGTGATGAGTATCTACATAGGTGGAAATATATTTTAGATATATATATATATAAGTAAAGTATATTTCCACCTATTTTACAAATACAAATTAGTATAAAATAAATACTAAATACAAATTTAGAAGAGCGTAAATCGAAAATCTATTAAAATCAATTCTCTTCTATATCTATCTATATATATATATAGATAGATTATAAATATAGATATATATAGATAGATAGATATAGAAGAGAATTGATTTTAATAGGTTTTCGATTTACACTCTTCTAAATTTGGTTCAATCAAGAAATTTAAAAGTATAGTTCATTACATTATACAATAAATGCTTTGCTGTAAAAATTAACGACGTTTAAGAAATATATTCTTGAATATTCAAAGGTTATTGTAATATTATTCCTTAAAGCCGTTTTTAAATAGTGTCTAAGTAACCGCTAAATGTTTTAAGTAGCAATAACTTTGAGTTTATTACTTGCTATAAAAAAAAAGATGTTTAAGTTCCTGGAAGATGTAGCGCCCGGAGAGTCAAACTTTACCGCCTTCGCATTTATAGATCAGATTTTAATTCTATTAATAGTTGTTAGTGTGCGAAATCAATTTTTTTTATTATAGTGTTTGCAACGAAAGTAAAAACTCTCTCTATAAGAGATTGTAGATTACACAGCATCTATTTAAGCCAGTGATTACCAAACATTTTACGATCCTGTACCGTTCAATAAAACTTTTCATTAACCATATGTACTCCTAAAAATATTTTTCGTTTATCTTAAACTCTATCTATTGTCAATTCTAACTTAGTAGTGTTCCTAAAGACTGGTGATCTTTAACGATGTACCGTAAGAGCTCCTTTATGTACATTAACAAAATTTATCATTTATATAACTTCTCAACGTTTTCGTCAATACCAATATAATTTTCAAGTACCCTCAATGGGCTCCTATAGACCGACAGTGTTACGCGTACCACTTCTTGGGAATCGCTGATTAAGGTAAGGATACGATGAGACAAACAGGAAGTTTGCCTGTTCGCAAATGATACGTCTGTCTACAACAATATGGCGCTAGTTATGGTGATAAGATCATGATTGCCTTCTTAAGTCTCTTTATCCATTAATTTATTACTACTTGCTCTTCCGCATTCGCTGTGCACCATAAAATATCCGCCCGGCGGCAACCCGTCGCCCCTAAAGTCCCTTCCTGTTATTAACATCCCCGCACATCCCTTTGAAGAAGATATTTTGTAAAATTCATTCTTAGCTGACCTCTAAATGAGAGAAGCAATATCTTTACCAAATTTTAATCTTTACATCTAATAGTTACGGAGATCTAGTAATTAGCCAATAAATCTCTGGACATCTATATATATATATATATATAGATAAAAATATTTTTTAAGCTATTGGTTGTAGGTCTTTTTTGCTGGACCACATGTAGGCAGGTACCAGTTCAGTGCGTACTACCTCTAAGAAGTACTTACTGAAACTTTGAGACATTTTTATTGGATAAGCTTTGAAGTGCGCTGTAGATATTGAAATCACGGAAGTAATAAAATTTAACATATATAAGAAGACATTCGGTTCAAGGCGACGAGGGTAGTGCTGCTTTGTAAATACTATATCCAGCGCCTCGTTGTTATAGAAACATATAGCTTACCTTGACATGAACGTTCAATCTGTAGTTTTCTCCCGCCGCAAGCTGAAGCTTACCAGGAAACGAACCCCATTACACACTAAATTATTACGGCTGCTTATACACAAGGGATGTAAGAAGTCCTGAACAACAATTCACGGGATCCAAACCAACCTCATTTGCCCGTGGTGCACCTTGCTAATCAACAAACGAGGCTCTGGCTCCCATCACGCCCGCAATGGGCCAGCGTGGTGGGAAATGGCCCAAATCTCCTATAAAAACCCTTACAAACGTGGAGATCTTTGGGTGAGGCCTATGTCCAGCAGTGGACACGTATCGGCTAGTAATGGTATGTTAGTTAAATATACCCAGATAATACATTTTTCATTGGAATAGATACATGGTCCGAAACCATAGTTTTTATTCAGTAATATGATGTGGAAATAAAGCCTAAGTTTTATTATTATTCTATTAAGAGTAGATGACGTCTATCGGCTGATGATGATGATGAAGAGTAGACGCATTTTATTTTGTAAAAATAATGCGATTGATACATTTGTGAACAATCGTATCGTTTACTGATAAACACATCTTACCACTTCGCTATCACTAAAACACTAAAAGGTTTAGTGTTTTGATAACTATAGCCCAATTGGCTACCATTATCATTAACCGCTTTGTTTAATACCTTGGTAAAAACCAGACGGTTTGGGAATGATCTACATAAATATTATTGTGAAATTTCTTAACTAAAAGTATTGTTATTTTATGAATTTCTGAAAATTCATTATCATCAGCCGATAGGCCTTCATTGGCCTAGGCCTCCCCCAAAGATCCCCACATGATCGGGTACTGTTTCATATGCAAGAATTTAAGCTATTATCTACCACGCTGGCCCAATAAGAGTTGGTGAGAGCTAGAGCCTCGTTTGTTGATTACCAGGGTGCATCACGAGCAGGTAAGTTTGGCTTGGATCCCGTGAATTGTTGTGCGGGAACCTTTACAACCCTTCTGAAGATTGTAATATATAAATACCGTTTAATGTTATATATCACGTTTCTTTGTTATTTTATGAGGTGCTATTAATATCTTCACTAGAGCCTAATGCTTGTGCAGTTTTCTTGCTTGTTTCTTTCCACCAAAACGTCGGACCACCTAATGGGGAGTCTTTGCTGCACCATTAGGATTCGTTACTGGAATCTAATAACTGTACTGACAACCGCGAGTATTCGTGCTATTAAATTATTTAATGTATTACACAATTAAATACCACATCTATTTGAAAGAATTGTTAAAAAAAAAACATTTATAGTACGTTATGTTATGACATTATCACTTTTGTTTACATAACAGTTTAATCGTTTTCTACGTACAAATGTTTCTATAATAAAAAAGTTATTTATAAACATCTGAGCTATTCGTTTCGTTCTCATGGTAGTTTATTATTACGTCAAATGATTACAAAACTTACTAATACTTTGTATTGAAGGATCATTGATTTTAGTTTGGAAAACAGTCCATACAGAGTACAAACATTCGTGATTCCTTGCCATTGTCGGATTTGGAGGGGTTGTCTTTGATGTTTCTGATAGTCCTACATAAATTAGATTCATAGGCAGACCCAGATAGGATGAGAATATGTAATGCGAAGTGACTTACTTATAAGGATATCGAGGTAAGAGCGAAGTGGAGAAGAACAGTGAGGAAAGCTCCAAACAAAATGGATGTACAGTTAGGAACAGAGAAAAGGAACCGACATATACATATGTTCAAATAGTATTACCTTGCCAATTTCAGTTTATTTTACATATGTGGATACGACATTGTAACTGAACGTAAGAGGACCTTGAATATTATCAACTTTAATTAATTAAGCTATCTAAAAGTGTGACGGGCAAACAAAATATTTTCTTTGTATCTAGCGGAGGCACCGGCTCTCTTATCACACAACACGTCCGCTACCGTTTTTTTATGGATTATAAGTCGCAAATAAATGAAATACTTTTATTTTATGACATCATAAATGTTTTATATGCGCATGACACAGCTGTGCCATTAAATAGATAACTTGCGAAGCGTTTGCCAAAAAAAAATCATCCACACAGGTCCTACTGATTCTATCACACGAACGATCGACTAAGTGTTTTATGATATACCTTTAAATAATCATAACATTCTTATTAATATAACAACAAAATTTTGGAATTCAACAAAATAATTGCCTCTGCTTAAGCTGATAATATCTCTTCGCACTGTGTTTTAATTTTGAAGATTTAATGCTTGGAGTTCACAGTAGTTTAGTTACCGCTTTCGTAATCTTCAGACGTAATAGACTTGCTGTGTTCCAGCTGTTACTGTATGAGAATCAAAATATTCTAGATAAGAATACATCATCAGATTTGTATTCATTGTCATTTAAGATCAAATTAAATGAGTTATCTCTTGATAACAAGCAAATAGAAAAAGGCAAGATATTACAAGCAAATCGAGGTGATTAGCAGGTTGGATTATCTTATATATATTCGTTCTTCTTTATCGTATCTGTAGCCCATTATTATAACATGGCCCGCTTTGCTACTTTATTACTACACCACTTGATTCTGGACATCGGACATCTTCTTTTGTAACTACTTTTAGTCTGTATTATCTCATTTTAATTTAACCTTTAAAAATTTGCAATATTCCCTTCAAAAGGTAATAAGTAAATGACACACGAAGTTAGTGCGTGAAGGAGGACTTCAATAAAATTACCTCCCATTGTTTTAAAAAAATAATCCTTGAGTGTCATACATCAGAATAATAATTGCTAACGGTTTTCCTTTAAGGTACATAATAGTAAGTGATAATGGGTGAAATAAAATATAATAATATGTCATATTATTATGAATGCATTGAACAATTTCGATAGGGAACTAGCTATCCATAACATTTCATCATTTCATGTCGTCACTGAAATTGGAACTGCTGTTCAAACATTTACAAACATGAATAACGAATGATGTGATCTAATTTAGGACATGCTTCGATCATTTTTACCTTCAATATTTTAGTTATCACTACATATATATGCAAATAAGTTTTGCAATGCTGTAGTTTATCTATGTAATACGTATTGTTTTCCACCAAAATTCCGTCTGAATTATACGGGTGAAGTATTTTTGAACCATGAACATCCTCCGTATATTAGTTTTCAATAGGCAGTACCGTTATTAAGTGTCATCATCATATTATTAAGCTAAAACACCAATCATTATGATACATTATCGCATAAAAAAGTCATAAACAACTTACCACATTCTTTTTTCATTGAAACAACAACTATAATTTCACTTGATTACAGTTAACTGTAAAATGATACGTTAAAAATAATAATTACAACATGCTTTCCTTATTTATCAGTTATATTAGTATATCTTTTAATAATAATAAACCTTCGTTGCTCCTATTCTTAAATATGTACGTAATATGCAATAACTAACAAACTTATGTACGGTAGATTTGTAACGTTTATTAAAATATTACTTCCAACCACTGCAATATACAAAAAATATAGAATATAAGGAATCAATAAAATACTAAATATTAGTGACAGTTTGCAAATTTCAAAAAACAATCCTAAAAAGTGCCTAAGTTCTTATTAAAAATCGTTTTTCTCTTACTTTTCATTCCGAGTTCATATCAACTACGTATTTATTGTGCTTATGTTGTATATTATATATTATCTATCTTACATATTAACCTCTTTATTAATACGTAAAAATTATACTTGTTTATACCATAATAATTGTTTTTTTTATATAACATTATTTGCAATGTCTTATATGTTGCAATCTTACTATTTTCTGCTCAACACTTTGGTATATTAGAAGAGAATGCCAATTGGCTTTATGATCACCTTTTCGTTATTCTTTTCATATGTGGGGATGAAGTTTTAAATATGTTAATAAATACTAAGATTCTAGATTATACATGTAGGTAGTATGAGGCAGAATGAATGTCCTTTTGAATTACGTACACTTTTTCGTTATTCTTTTTATGTAATATATACAGATGAACAGAAATATTCTGATGTATTAGTTCATATTGAATTCCGTGAGATTCCATTCGCATATCTCCTCGTATGAATGTCGATTTTGTGTTGAATTTATAAACAGAGCGCGGCGGGTCGCAGCCGCAGCACGTCGAGTACACGACGTCCGGTGCACTCTCGTCTCGTACCTGTCATCCCCCACGAGCGAGATCTCGCCAACATTCAGGTGTATGTAGCGAGACGGTGAGGTGGTGCGGCACACGCGGACCAAGCACCGCACTGGGCTGTTCATCTCGCGACCGAAACGTTCTGTGTTATTAATCCGATCGCCGTACTTTCGCGGAAATCAATTTCGAACGACGTCTCTACGTCCGGCGCGATAGAGCAAACGCCGCGGTGACACGACATCTTAACGTAGTGCTAGCGGTTATAATCGAAAATGAAAACGGATTACGCCATGGATGAGATGCAGAAAAGTAAGTGCGAATTATAAATAAAAAATAACGTTAACGATTGCAAATCTTAAATATAAACAAGATTAAGTATTTTAAAAAAAAAACTATTCGTTATACTACGACATAAAGTAATATTGGTTCAAGTATCGATCAGTAAGCATCAAAGTACAAAACTTAACCGAAAATATATCGCGACGCTAACTTTAAATTTATTAACGACAACAGTTAATTACGAAGTTTTATTTTTGTTAAAGTTTATTCTCTTATTAATATCTTAATAAAATTTTAGACCTGTTAACGTTTCTAAATAACAAACTTATAAAATTATAGAGATGTTAAGACCTTATGTTAGTTAAATAGGATGTTATTATCAGAAGTATTAAATGATTACTATTGTATAATAGCCACTCAAAGAAATGTTATTATAAATCTTTAGAGAAAATTTAATATTAAATTTCATTTAGTTTAGTTAAATGTTTAATATTATAATATCAACATAAGAAATCTTTTACTCTCTTAATATTTATATATCTTCTAACATTTATATTTTTACCTTAATCTATTATCCATATAAGATAAATTTATTAATTTTTTATTTATTTCTCAAAAATTTTCAAAGGCACTTGCAAACTCGGAGGCTAACAAGGATAGAGTCGTAGTCGCATGGTTTTCTTACATTCTGAAATAGAAAATATTTCTTCTTTTTTTTAATTGTACATTATATAAAATACGTTATATTTAGGAAAGCGTTTTGTTTTTCAATGAAACATACATTGATAATTTATTCTGAATACGTTTGATAAGAGACGCCCGCGAGCTCTATTAAGGCACCATAATGTATCATGATCATCATCAGGTGATAGACGTCCATAATGTATACTGAATGCAAAAACATTTTTTGCATTAATAAACTTTATATTTGTTAACTTTAGTTTAAGTTTAAGGAATGTGTTAAAGAAAGAGTCGTGGATCGGGCTCAATAACATTTCTTGGGAAAGATCTATGATTAGAGATAGACTACCGTAATAATCTTGATCTATAACTATATACATATTTACTACCCATAAATATGATTTGGATGCATTATTTCTCATAACTAAGTTGACGAAGAGAAATAAGATATATGTAACTAAATTGATAAGTAATTATTTGTATCAACAAAAGTAATAAAGAAGCAATGATTTAAGAGTTATTTAATAATACTTCTAATCAATATAACGTCGGCCGAAATTGGAGACTTTTTACGTTATACAACAAATTAAGATGCGAGACTTGAGAATGAGGCTCTGTTTACATTCGTAATCAATGTGGAACAATAATAATATCTTGAGAATTGCAAATATTAAACATTGGATTCTTGACGCTGCATCGGATCGTGAGAGCTGTTATATTTACACAGCGGCATAACAAAGTGTTTCAATGTCCCACTGAAACGTTCTATTGTTGAGATAATCTACTTTTGTAACATATCTTTATTTTATGAGTGTCGTAAATAGCATTATCGATAAAAATTCATCATCAGCTGATAGGCGTCCATTGGTGGATATAGGCGTCTCTCAAAGATCGGTCGATGCTGCGTTGCTCGCACGTATAGGCGCGGCTATCGGCCCCGCTATTGAGAGGAATTGGGACTTAGCCCACCATGCTGGCCCTGGCGGATTGATAGGTGGCTCTAGCGTCGTCTGTTATTCGGCAGGCTGCACCGCGTGCAAGTGATGTTGGTTTGGGCTCCACAAGATGTAGGGCGGGGCCACTTACACCCCTATCTTCATCGATATAAATTCAGTTGAAGTTATTCTAAAAAGGAGCCTACTCTCTTTTGGTTACCACTTGCACCTTAGGACATCACGAACCTTGACACTATCAGGCTTGTTAGAATTAATTTGAAATCTTATTTTGGTTCGTATGTATTTGAATATCTTCAAGTTTTGTAACATCCTAACTCTAAAAGGTTTCGATTTCAAACTAGTCTCAAAGTATCACTATCAGCATCATAGGGTGTCCTCTTCCAACTGAAGTTTGACAGCTAATGATTAAGAAATCAAATACTTGGACTTTTACTTGAAATTCTCTTAAAAATTTTTAAACAAATTATTTATTGCTTAATCACCCTAAGTAAATAATAATGCAGTTTCGGCAGAGGTCGAAAGTTATATCACTTTTGTCAAACTCTTGAGAAAATAAATATATTAAAATTAGAGTTAAGGACGCCTTAAGAAACTCTAAGATATTTTTTTTATATTAAGAGTACAAAATGAACAATTTAAAGTTTGTTTTAGAAAGGAAATTTGTATTATTACCCTTTTACTATATATTTAAGATTAAAAATATTTAATAACCATTACACCACAGATTATAAACAAGATAATTTATTCCACTGGTGATAAGTCTCTGTCGCTGGAGACCGTCTGCACGCTATATACAATAATGTGCAAACATTGCTGTGTTCCGATTTGAAGGGCGTTGTAACTAGTGAAATTACTGAATTAAAGAGATTTATCGTCTTATGTTTTGAAGGCGACGAGCGCAATGAGGTGCTGTGCATGTCAATCTAATTACCACCAGGTAGAAGCCTTGCTCGCTTCGTCGAATAAAAAAAAATATAAAATCACAGAATAAAATATTAATTACTGCGGAGAATAATCTTTTGTGAGTCATACTTGGGATTTTGCGTTTGCCTACGTATAACGTTGCATATTCAGATTATTATGCAGGTAGTGTTTAACTGTGATTTATAAATCACGAATTCGCCAATATAAAGTTTAGTTTTTACGTAGATATATTAAGTGAAGGTAACCTTAAGTTGTTATTTAAACTACAGGGGGTAACTGACTGACTGTCTGAAAGCGACCAGCGTTGTCTTGCAGTATGAATATCTTATCTAAGGTTACTGTGGCATAGACAGGCATGACAGGGTTTAGGTAAAAAAATTCTACTTTCCACATCCTTTTGTACTATAAAAAATTAATAAACTAAGTTTAGAAAAAAAATTAATCAAAAAAGTGAACAGCATGAATAAAGAATTGATGAAAGATGCATAAGTTAATAATATATGTATATTCATAACAAGTAGAACTTGTAGCACTTTTAAAGGCAAAAAAAATTTAAGTAACTCAAAATATTTTACTTAATTTTTGTGTACTACTAAAACTATTTTTTTTTTCGCAATTAGGTCACGAGACGAGTGAGACGTTCAGCTGATGGTCAGTGTTACGCTTGCCCATAAAACCGTGGGGTTAATTAGGATGGATATACTGCACCATATTGCGCTCTTGGGACATGAGATGTTGAGTCCCGTTACCCCAGTAATTATACTTGCTACAACGTCCTTCAAACCGGAACACAATAATGTTTGCACAGTACTGTTTAGGCGGCAGAAATAGAAGCTGCAGTGGTACCAACCTAGACGGTCTCCGGCAACAGAGACCTACCACCATTTAGTAAAGTAAAAAATATATAACCTATATAGTTTTTTTTTTTGAACAGATGCATAAGGATAAGGGCATTAAGGGGTGTAAGGGGTTATGCTCAACATCTTACAGAGAATCAATCTCACCTGCACACGGTGCACGTTGCTTAATAACAGACGAGGCTCTGATCACCCACCAATCCGCACTTGGCTAACGTGGTGGAGCTAAGGCCCAATTCCCTCTTAATGGGGATCTTTGAGTGAGGCTTACGCCCAACAGTGGCCGTTATCCGGCTGATAGGGAAAAGATCTATAAGATACTACACGTGCACCACAGACATATTTTTTTTTTAAGACAAATTATTTATTGAATCGTTATCTGGTTTATTAAGCAACTGTTTTACCTTTCTCGTTTCATGTTAATTTATTCGAAACGTATTTTACTTAAAGCGATTCAAGCAAATCACGCGTTGACAACTGAATTGTTTTTTTTTTAATAATTGCCGCGATAAACTTAAGTAAGGTTTATACATCACTGTGTATGCAAAGTATGATAATTTTTATAATTTACTTGTAAACAATACGGTACGTTAAAAGGAACGTAAAATTTGACATTAAGCTTTCGTGTGCCGTAAAACTACTTTTTATTAGATATTGTTTTTAAGTATTTCTTACAAAACAACAGTAATTTAAAACTTGTTACAATATTGTTTTTCTACAAGGATATATTTACTACTAGTTTGGAAATAAGAATATAGTATATGTACACAGGAGTTAGTTTTTAATATATGTTGTAACATTAACAAACAATAGCCATTTTCAAGTTTTGTATAACTATTTTTTAATATTAATAATCTCCTTACTTTTAAAGAAAATGTAAATAGCAAAAATTGAGTTTCTGATATATTGGATTGTTTAAATTTATCAAATTCCCGTCACTCAGAAATGAATGCTTTATCTTGGGACGGAGTTCAGTTGTATTGTCGGATTCCAATCTGTGGCCTCGCGGTCACGTCCTATAGAAACCATAAACAGACAATTGACGCTTAATTATAATATATGTCATAAGTTAACGGATGTGTCGGTTTGTATGTCTGTGTATCTGTAAATGAAACTCGATTTCACAGGAACCACCTCTATCGTCGGTCTCTCCGACGTGACGGAGAACAAGCTGATCTGGAGGCAGGTGGTGGCAGAGCTGGTGGGCACGTTCCTGCTCACCTCCATCGGCGTGGCTTCGTGCATAGCTATTACGGAGGCCAATGCGCCTCATGTCACCAGCATCGCACTCTGCTTCGGTCTATTGGTCGGCTCCATCGTTCAGGTGAGTTTGTAAAGTCTAGGGGCTGTCGTTTGTAGGGGTTCTTACTGAGGGATTTGGGCTATTTCCCACCATGCTGGCCCAATGTAGGTTGGTGGGAGCCAGAGCCTCATTCATCAACATTTGTTAATTAGCAAGGTGCACCATGAGCAAGTGAGGTTGGTTTGGGTCCCGTGAGTTGATGCGCGAGACCGTACACCCCTCATCATAGTAATGATGCTTAATCTCACAACTAAGTAATTCTACATAGGTATATTATAAAGATAGTGAGACAACAATGTTGCAATACTACCACAACTGTATTGTTTACGCCCATAACAACGGGGGTCTAATTACCATGTTTACATATCACCATATTGTGCTCATGGCTTTCACATGGTACTTTTAGGTATTCCAAACGCTAGTTAACTAGAACTGAATCAGATTTTCATAACATACTGGGTGAAAATAAGAATAGGCATCACACGACAAAAATAACTATAATAACTAGATATTTTTAAAAATTAAACAAAACCATCCAATCGCCGTTAAAACAAGTTATATATGCAGATGCATATGCTACTGGTATTTAATAATATTATAATTGTTAATAAATTATTGAATAATACGTCTCGTTGTAGTAATATATGTTGCCTCAACAGCAGCTTCCGTAGACTTGTGATATTCAACAATTCTCCTTTGCCCAATGTATTGGTTAATTGGTCTTGAATCTTTCCTTGTGAGAGAAAACAGTGCAGCATTTTTGAATGCTCTTTTGATCTTCTTTGGGAGCTATCAAAGATTTTTTTATATTTTACAATTACTTATGTAACAATTGATTACGTTATAACAATTAAATAAATAGTCTGTTTTTCATATTTTTATGGTGTATTTTTTGATAACGCGGTCTCGAAATACCGATAGTGGAATTTAGACCAGTTGTAAATGTAACGAAAATCTAACTGGTACAGAGCTCATATTCAAATATTGAAAAGTAAATCTTTCATACTCTGTTTGCCGATTTAACAATGCTCTTAGCGTAACAGAGTCGCTCTAATCTACATCAAACATACAGCAGCCTCCGGAGATAAACGTGTGATAACAATAACAAATAGCATCGCGGCATACAATAACGCTCAATAGGACACTTGTACTAAAGTCCGGCCATTCCCACGCGGTCGCGAACCTGCCCACTCATGGGTAAAAACTATTTATTTATACTCAATACAATATTTACATACGCTCAATTACATACAAAGCTGTCAGTGCATAGCAGAATCTATTAAACAAACCTTGACTTACGGCTACAAATTAATCATCACTTATTTATAATGTTAATTTTACGTAAGCCTTTATTTATAAATACAATAGTTTAATATTAAAAATTTACTACAGAAAACATCGCAAATCAAACATATTTACATTTTTTTTTATTCAGTTAAGCTACGAGACACGGCCACCCCTAAACATAGCCCTGGTTAGAATGGTAAGGGCTCCACCACATTATGTTCGACGCCTTGATATGTAAGATGTTAAACCGCGTTGCTAAGAACCCGAACTGCAAACTGCACACTACTATTTGGCCTATTACTGCTAGACCCACCTAGATTGTCTGCGACATCAGTGACCCACCACAACTAGATTTTTACCATTACCGCGCTGAATAATTATTCATATAAACATTAATGCGTATAACCTTATCGAAACACGTATTTAGAGCTGACAGTAACACTTTATATATATTGCTGCTGACATTATTTATGTCTATCGATGCATTAGATTACTATTTATATATAAACAAACCGTAGTAGTGCGTTGCCAAGAGTGGAGAGGTCACAAATGTGGTGCCAGCGCGTCACGCCCAGCTCTGGGACATTGCGCAAATTGATTGAAAGCATATATCAACAGCGCAATTATAATACGATCCAGTATAATTAATTTCTTTATTACAATACTAAAAATTGATTTTAACATTTCTATTTTAATTTATAATACATTTGGTAGGCGTTTTATCGTTCATATATATCATATCTTACTACATACATTGCAATTAATCATTTAAATATATCAATTAAACAATACTAGTAATATTAAGATATAGTTGTTCCGAGATTTAATTGAGGTTAGAATAAATCATTTATTGTAGGTTATATTTGATAGTTTCTCCATCGGCACATATACGAAAAACGAAATAAAGCCAAATAAAAAGTCATAGTTGCGTCATGAAGCGATCGATCATAACTTTATAATTCATTAAAAAAAAAAACTAATTAACTTTCAACTTAAATACTTCATGCGAATTTGTTATAGATTGTTGATCTCTAACGTGTGAATGGTCGTGTCGATTTTGAATTCGTTTCATGTGTTAAATGTTATTAACTGGCGGTTAACGAATCACCATCAATCATCGGGCAGTCAGTCCATCAGCGGAGATGACGTTTCATTGCAATAGTGTATCAATCTTCATAAAAGATATATTTAACAGGTGATCGTAAGTCAAGCTAAACGTACGCTGAATAGCTCGAGTGAAATCATTTAATGATTCAACTCTCTAGAACATTTAATAATGTTTGTTGCGAGTACATAAAATTTTAATTTAATTATTTACGATACTTGCGTAAAAACTAATTACAAAACATTTCAAACATTTCCACAATTAAATTTAAGTTATTATTTTTTCTTTACTTAGGAGATTACTAAATCTGCGGATATCCTGAAATATATTTAATAAAAAGAGAGGCAGCGCTATTTTCAATGAAACAAAACGATTTAACCTGTTAGTCTTATTAATAAAAGGAAGTGATATAAATGAAGCCCTAACTAAGGGGAAGCTGAAAAAGAAAAATGGGGATCTTCAAGAATAGTTTACTCCTTTCTTATACAATACTAACTTAGTATATTAAGTAAGATTCATAAAATAATAAAACTATGTATAAAACTTCCCATTGCCCCCGTGGTGTAGTTGTTCAGCGCATGATTTGTATTCCTCGGTCCCTCGTATGGTTCCAGGATACCACATGTCGTGTTAGTAGAGTTTTTTCGAATCTTGGCTAGCTATTTTAAATTTGCATTACAGCATTGCTGTATTCCAATTGCATTTTAAGCAAACAGGCATTACTTTCTTCAGCACAGTTGTCATTTAACATCATGTGTAATTGAGGTCAAGTGTTAGTGCATTGCAGAAAAAGACGGTGTAATCGATTATTAATCGGATTAAATTGTACACATATTATTAATCAGGCAGCAACAATTGTTGATGTTGTGTAATTATTAATGAGATAATTGATAAATCAAGAAATTAAGACCTGTCAAGTCATTTTTGATAACGGATAACGTACAGTGCGATAAATCGTAGAACGGTCCGTTGCACGCAGATGTGTCGATAACATTACCTGATACTCCGGTATTACTCGTGTAACGAATGTTCGCATTCGTAAATAATTACACTATTATTGCATTATTATTCGCTATTATAACAGATTAACTGCAATTTTATTGACAGTTTAATTTGCAATTAAAATTTTAACGATGTTCAGGATTAAGCGAAGTGAAAGAAGAAATTCAAGAAAGCAATACTCGAACGTAGCGAGACTAACGAATTCTTGAAATATTTGTAAATGCATTTTAATTTAACTACTTAATGTAACTACTTGGACAATAAATAAAAATTATAATCCTTGTATATATAGGAGATGCCCAAAGATTTATTGACTCATTATAAGATGTTCTAACGATAATATATAAATATTCCAAAATTTGATAAAGAATTTGCTTCTGCCATTTAGAGGTCCTTTAACACTGGATTTTAGAAAATTCATTCCCCAAAGGCAGTTACGGGGGTGTTATGCCCTCAAAGCTAGTTATACAATAAAAAAAAAAATGCAGTAATTTGAAATACTTCGTGCTAATTGTATTACATTGTCATAATCATTCAAGAATGTAGAGAATCGAGTGGAATAATGACTTCATACTAATTGATTTATTTATTTACTTATGTAGACTATATGGTAAGATAATAGTTTAAAGTAAATAACAAATTAAAGCGTATAACAAAATTATCAACTAAAAAAGGCATGTTGTGCCGACTATCAGACGAAGTGGCGGGGAAATGATGATGTTAACAAAATTATCATTGTTAAACATTTTGTCAAAGCATTTTTAAAATTGTCTTTATTGAATGGTCGTCACTGCTCGATTGTTTCGCTACATGAGCAGCTGTCAATCAGTTATCAACACTACAATGGAACAATGATCGGAATACCGAGCGTCGCTCGTGTACGGCGCGTAACTAAGCCGCGCCGTCCAACGCCGTCACTCCAACGTCGCATCACGTTCGCGCAGCTTTCCTTTATCATATTTTATGAAGAATAATACATCATTAGGCTTTCCACTAGGTAGACCGACGATCTGGTAAATGTGTTGCTCGTTTTACACTTTGAATTTTGAGTATGCTTGATGCGGGCAGCGCGCAACCAAACGGTCGACATCTATCTACTGATACTAAGTGATTTTTTTTTTACAAATACGTACGAGGCCAATGAGATAACTTTAAAAAGTTAAACGTAGTCATAAATTAAAAAGTATTTTTTCAACTAGAAATGGGCTTAATAAATACACTTAATTATCATTATCCTCAGGCAGAACATACTAGCTCTAATATATCAGCTGGAATACAACTGTTAAAGCAGAGGTTGGATAAATAATGTTGTCATTGAAAATGTAAAGGCACTGTTTACTTTAAACATCGTTAATTCGTCTTAAAACACTAACTTTTTAAAGTACTTCACAACGCAATCCTTAAAAGGTATTTATTTGTTTAAACAAACGTGTAACTTTAGGAAACAAAATTTGCTGACTTTATGTACATTTTCATTGAAGCTTAGTTATATCTCAAAATATATATGGTTTATCTTTTTTCATTCGCTTTTTTTATAATACTTTCTTTGCCCTAGCAGGGTAAGAATATACAATCGAGTGTTACCCCACGATAAAAAGATAGCTATGGAAATGAGTACAAATATCTACGTTGCTATTTAAGGGGCGAAAATCCACTTGAAATTACTGAGGGTGGTAGGGTGTAATGCAATGTATTGTTTCTTGTATCAATAAAAAAAGTTGTAGTCTTTTAATATACTGTAACTTTTAAGGGAACGCTTGTCATCTTCGAATGCCTACTCTTCCGGAGTATATCAGGCGACAGGAAATATTTCTACCGATTTCTAATTTGTTGAAGATGATGTGATGATGATAATAAATCAAAATAACTAATTGGTTAATATTGATGTCTATTAAGTTAGAATGAACATATAAATACATAATTCATGTGCATTTACAATATAACATTTTCGCATTTACCAAATACCTCTTTACCCAGTATTAAAATGTTTGCGTTGGCCATTTGCAACTTGTGTGCGAACCTTCGTTAAAGTCTCACTTGATGATGTTAAAGACCTTAACAGTGTCGTCATAGCTTAATTCCCTTTGTTGCAATTAACAGTTGAATTTCAATTTTTTAACAACTTTACGATTTACATATAGTTAATGTTTATTTATTTTTAATTTGAATTACATGAAACAGAAACAATTCATTATCACGATAAAATAATAATAGCTTTTAGTTTTTTGCTAAAATTAAGCCGCAAGCGTTTTAAGCCTAAGTTAATACCTTATATTATTTATATTCTAGATAAGTTTAAACACTTATGTTAGATTAAACCGCAATTAGTGAGTTATTTAATCTACTGTGGAGCTACTATACGTATATTAAATCGAAATGTATAACCCATACTTTTAAATTACTCGTTATATGTATACTTATTTCATTCTTATATCAATGATAATGTTATTTTTATATCTATATTCCCATGTGATCTTACATTTTGGCGTAATAACGTCGCTTAGTACATTTAAATCAATAACTAGGTGAAATATATATGTATATTGAGACTATGAACATTTGTTACGTTCGTTCATGTTGTCACATTGTAAAATCTTTAATAAAACATTTAATTACTATGCGAAGTACACAATAATACAAAGAGACTATCGAACATTTTAACGGTATTCACATTTGTCAATAGTTGTAAAATAAATATTATATTGTCGTTTGTAAAGATATTTGAAACATCTGGTCATAGATCTCTTAACTTGAATAGTAGAAGGGATTATATGTCGGTGGAATAGAATTTCGCCTATTTAGCTCGGTCTTCCGGTTAAATAGTATTATTAGTGTTTTTTTTGGGAAAAAATCGCCATGTACTATGAACTATACTTCATCATCAGCCGATAGACGTCCACTGCTGGACATAGGCCACCCACAAAGATTTCCACATCGATCAGTCCTGTGTTGCTCGCATCCAGTGGCTTCACGTGACTCTCACCAGAACGTCGATTCATTTTATGGGAGCAACTAGATTTAGCGTTATGAAAAAAAAAATCTAATTACATTATACTACTATGATGACAATAATGTCTAACCGAAAATTGTCTTGTTAGAAAGTGTTTACCAAGACTCTTTCCCGACTGTTATCAAAATATTTGTGTGATTTAAATACATCATAACCATCACAATAAACTTGGAAACTGATCTTTAA
Organism: Ornithoptera alexandrae; assembly: GCA_029030555.1. Taxonomy (NCBI): domain Eukaryota; kingdom Metazoa; phylum Arthropoda; class Insecta; order Lepidoptera; family Papilionidae; genus Ornithoptera; species Ornithoptera alexandrae. The sequence goes on along the minus strand of JARDVY010000023.1, from coordinate 9,974,498 downwards.
TATAACTCTAAGATGTACGAAAACAGACAGAAGTTGTTCATAGATAAATAAGAGGTTATCCTTCGTTCTCTGGCTTGTATCCACCAGCTCCAATAAAGTAATGTAATTGGGTTTTTCTTAAGTGTACACATTAGGAACTTCGCGGCGTTACAAAGTGTAATCGTAACGGTACGCGGGCGAACGACTCGAAATACCCGGTCGTGTACCTGTAAATGTGAACGCGATATAAATATAAACCGATTACACTACGTATTGCCAATTAGCTTAGGCTGACCGCATACGGCGATTGAAAGAACGTCCGAAAACCTATAGCTTTAGTTAAGTCAAATTTTGGTTCATGGCTGAGGACGATGATGGCTGGACGTAATCATTACAGTCGAGGATGTGCACAGAGATTTCTGATACGTTATGCAAACTGCACCAAAGTTCTCTGCACTTAATAAAAAACTCACCAATTTTGTAATAATGGTCAAAGCATAGTTGTGTACCTTATGAGTAACTAGAGAGATTATTGTTTAGATTTTTAGGTTTAGGGGACCAGGGTATGAAGTGCTTATTTGCCTGTGTAGAGCACCGCTCCTGATTATAGTATAACCTGCTAGAGTGTTAGGCACTACATTAACCTAAACCCTAGTACGGAATATCTAAACCTATCGTTAGAGATGTCCCGGTTATATTTCAAACGAAGATTCTGCGACTCTTTCAAACTGACGACCGCCGAGAATTTATTGACTACAAATCTCGTAATTCCTCTTAAAAGACAGGGTGTCTTTTTAAATTTGATTCATATAAAATTAGGATACTGTTTAGTTTACCGTAAAGTAGTATCAAGGTGCTGCCATTATTATAGAGGTTCATACATCTTACTAGTATGGCCTCAGACCTTTGTTTCAACAGCTAAAATTAATGAAATTCGTTATCACTACAGGTCATAATATTAATAAATTCGTAACACGCTTCACACTAATGAGTTTGATAATAACTAATCATGACGAATTGTGGTAATTTAGATGCGGTCAGCTTAGCGCTAAAGTGCTTTAATTTATAAGCATTATCGAGTTCAAAAATGGTGACTTAATATTATAGTCACGATTATCGTGGCAAAAAGCCTTATAAAAAAATCTAAAAGTCTATGATAGACTCAAGTAGATAAAATCTGATTACAGTTAAATTATAATCCGTAATACTGAAGTTAATATTCACTCTGCAAAAATCTACGCAATCTGAGTTCCTGTTACAGCAAAGGTCATCGATGTAGATATCATATTATTACAAATCATGCGTAAGTCATTTAATAAATTATCCTTGTTGGACTTATTAATGAAATAACAGAACAATAAAATGTGGTAACATCACGTTTTACATTATTAAAAAGCGGAAGCGAATCTTAGAAATACGATTGGAATTCACAAATTAACTGTACACCTAATTTATTTCTAAATTCTTTAAAAAAAAAAAACATAAATCTCTTTGATTATACAATGAATGAGTGAAATTAAATATTATTGCGTCATAGGTTTCAAACTTTAACGTTGAAGTTATATAAATACATATCTAATTTTATTAATAGCTTACTTCATTATATATTATAATTAAAGATATACCCCTTTATCTCTATTTTAGATTAGTTCTTAAGTCTTCATATTTAACTTTACTTTGTTTCTTAATTATTTGTTATCACTTCTTATTTTTAATTACGATAACTGTACATATTATCACATATCTCCGTAACTGTAGAATTCAGAGCTACGTGTACAGTTAATTAATAAAAAACCATTATCATACCTTTGCCTTTAATCAACAAATCTTTAAAAAAAACTCCTTATTTCTTTCATCGTATTTTATCTACAAAATATACAATAACTGTACTCATATAGATAATTAAGTTGTACATTAAATAAGTAAAAAGCGCACCACCAATAAATGAACTTAACGGATTAATTCCTTCTCATTTCGTATTAAAAAGGTGTTTAAGAAATCGCCACTTAACCGGTTGGATAAAAGTTAAAAGGTTAATAGTTCAACTTAATTTTTTAACATAAACAACACTCTTAAATGACCTCAGTACGTGCAAAATAAACAGACCCGTATTTTGCACTAAAGATAAATTCAAAAGAATGGTCGTATACTTTTAAAAGCACTTACATTATATATTTTCTTAATGTATTTGTAATTACTTTTATCTTTACTAAGAAATATATTACAAATTAGCAGCTTGACAGGTAACTTATTATCATGTAAGCCACTGGGGTGTAAGGGTTCCCGCACAACAACTCACGGGATCTAAGCAACAAAAGAAGTCAGCGTGGTGGAAAATGACTCAAATCCCTCTATATGAATCCCTATCCTATCGATGTGGGAATCTTTTGGAAGGACTATATCTAGCAGTGGACGTCTACCGGCTGATGGTGATGTAAGGCACTTGCTCGTTTTCCAACCACTCATAAACAAGTTTCATGTCTAGGCTTTTTTAAGTTCTGACTACAAATAAAAGCGATATTATTTTAACTTGTTTCTGTGGCATAGTTTTTTTTTAAGAAAATCTAATATGTTTTAAATATGTTCTAATATGTTATGTAGATTAGTATTACAAAGCTACATAGGTATTGATATTGTATCACGAATGTTAGTACTTTAATATAATGTTATAAACTGTTTAATTTTATGTTTTTTTTTTTAAATTAGCAAATAGTCATTATGTATAATATACAAATGTAAAATATATTTTGCTATAATTACATATATATTATTAATTTGTAAGGGATGGGGTACGAAAGTTATTACACGAATTTCTCCTTCGGACCCTAATCGATCAAACTCTACTTGATTGATTATAACGATCCTCTACATCAACGACTTTGACTCTGATTGCAGTTAACGAGCTTCAACCTGTCCGAATCATTTCGTGACTTTGGTGTGGATTTTAAAAAAAAGTTATCTGCGAAATATTTTTTCCAGTACAAAGTATCTACGCCCGCATGTAAACCATTGTTGGTCATGAGATCAAGGCTAAAGAACAACTAGTTCAAAATTAACATTTATCGATTTTTTTTTTATTTCTTTTATGTTCTAATAATGTAAAGTCAATGATATGGCAACTTTTAGAATTGGCTTGTCAAATAAACATACGTTTCAATTTTGTTATGGACATTCGTCAGTTTGGTTTAATGAGGCGGTTTAAATCTTAATCCTGTTTAGTTTTTGTGTTACATGTGGGTCAAGTGAATAAAATTTGACTTTTCAAATAAACTCTATCCAGCATCCAGTAATGAATGTTACATTTGTCAATTGGTAATGTTTTATATTGTTAAGTGAAAATAAATATTGTTGTTTTTAAATAACATTTGTAATATCTTAATAGTTGACCTTAATTGTCATGCTTGGTTACAACGAAACCGTTGATGGTGAAGCGTATTCGTCGAGAATACTGCGGTTTACATGTGTTGAGAACAATGCAGTTACGGCTCAGATTTACAATTAGGGTGGTAGCTAACCAGGTGGATTCTTAAACTCTACCACATACCAAACCTTAGAATGGTAGCTCCAGAATAAAACCAGTGAATTTCGTATTACAAGGCAAGCGCTACGAAGACAGACTACAAAAAATGTATATAAAATTTTGTAAAATATAAATAAATTGTATCTGTATCTATTATTTAATTTTATTAATCTATCCATATATATGAGATTTTCACTTATATAGAGACTTGAAATCTGGTAGGAATATTCCTTTTGCCGAGTATAGGTCAGCTAACAACGGATTATATTAAATATCTCCCCCAAAAGTAGTTGCGGGGGTGTTATAGCAATCAGAGCAAGTGGGAAACGAATAGTGTTGTTATAAATTCTAAATCATATAAAAAGTTTATTGTTTTTTAAAGTTCTTGCAGACAGTATGGTGCCTTTCGATCTATTCCGAATTTCATGGCCAACCGCTTTGTAGACGGAATACTGTATAATTATATATATATATATATATGAATATATATGTGTATAATTTCTACGTATTTAATGTACAATTCATCTTTATATATATAGCAAAGGTTTTATCTCTGCCGACAATGAAAGTAAATACAATTTTGTTACTTAAAACAAAATTAACAACAAATACCGTATCTCAAATATGTCTAATGATTTTAACTATATAGTGTGAATCGTAAATTTAACAGTTCTTTTGCGAGGATAATGTAGGTGTAGTTCAACCTAAAACAATAATAAGTTTTTTATATTACATTAAAAAAGGAATCCCGCACAACTCACGGGATCCAAGCCAACCGCACCAGCTCGTGGTGCACCCTGCTAATCAACAAACGAGGCTCTGACTCATCTCAATCCGCGTTGTTTGAGCGTGGTGGATAATAGCCCAAACCACCTCATATAAATCCTTACCCGTTCGAGGTGGGAATCTTTGAGGGAGGCCTATGGCCAGCACTGGACGTCTATCGCCTGATGATGACATGTAATTACCGATCATAACGTAAAACTCTAGAAAAATCGTTACTTTGACATAATAACTACCATCTGTTACAATATCATGAATTGTTTACCGAGAAAATTACCACCGGCGGAATCAATGACAAGAATGCAAAAAAGAAATATTGTTTAAGGAATGAGTGTTTCAGTGATAAATTCACTGATTTTATTACTTCATCTCCGTTATTCGAGCGGTGGTAGTAAATCGTTTTAATTTGCATTGGCATCGTTAAAAGAAAATGCCCTTTTGCGTTAACCGAATCGCTTTGATACACCGTCCGTGACATTTTTCGTGCATTTCGCAAAGTCCCTTCGAAAAAGCAAAGATTATGAACGAAACCCTCGCAGCAGATCTGATTTCAACAGCATTAATTATCGCCCGCAATTTCGCATAGCGATTATTTTCAAGTTTTAAGTTTTTTTTTTATGAATGTTTAAATGATATATATATTACTTTTTGTAATGATTGTTTAATTGAGATAAACGAGTTCGCGGTCCGTGTGCAGAACTGGTTCAAAGAAGTCACCGGACAACATTACGAATTGATGCATAATGTTTAATAATTTTAGCATTAACAATATTATTGGGTTATATACTCTTTATATAGCAATCGTAAAGCTAATATATCTAGACTCTTAAATTTTAATTTCATTGTAGTTTTTAAAGGGGTAGTATGCCCAAATACTGTAACTACGTTATTACAATAAAGTCTCGTGTCTTTAAGAAGATTCATTACTTTATTCACTAAAATTATTTGTGCACTTTGCACATTTCACATATGGCATTATGCTGTAAAGTAACTAATAACTTTGCCTGTAATACAAAATTTACATTTCTGAAGACACAGGACGTGAAGTACCTTTAGCATTGTTGTGTTCTGGCAATGTATTCTGGACGAATATGCTTCACCATTGCCAAAAAAAGTTTATTTTAAATAAAAAAAATACAAATCAGGAGTAATAAGAGATTTTAATATTCTTCATAAATAATAATGTATCGTAACAAGGTAAACAGTGTGGATTTTTCTCGTTATATATGACTCAATAGAAAAGCATGCTATGAAAATAGTCAGTGGCCAGAAATTAAGTTTAAAAGTGGATAGCCTGGATCCCTGACGGAAGGTAGCTGGTCTTTCAATGTTCTACCGAATGCGTTACGGACGGTGTGCAGAAGAATTAGATGGTTTAATACTGCCAAAGTCCTTTCATTATTGGACGTATAGATATACAGCAGACATTTATCCTTTCGTTGTCGATATTCCTCGCGTTAGAACAAAGGGTTTCGCCCCATCCTTTATAATGCAAATAGCGAAGGATTGGAACAGTCTGCTGGCATCAGTGTTTCTGGCAGCTATGGTGTGGAAGTCTTTACAAGAGTGAACAGGCAGGCTTCTTCTACACTAGTGCGGTTATCACCTAGTTACATCTCCGCTTTCCATCCCGTGGGATCGTAGTCAAATTCTAGGTTATATAATATTAAAATAAACGTGAAATAGTATTACTGTTTTAAAAAGGATATAATAATAAATTCCGTTGTATTTATTCTCTCGTTCACTACTCTACTAGAAACCGGTCTTCAAACATCGTTCACGTTAAGGGAGTGCATGTCCAGTGGTCCACACTCATGTTGACAAATCGTTCAATAGCTCACAACAAGATTCTGTTTATTTTACCGTTACATGTTTGCAGGGAGAGAAATTTACGTTCAAGTTAAATAGCGTCTTTCATTAAACTTATTGGTTATATAAATTTCCAACAAATCTTACAATTTAAATAACTTTTTTTTATATTTATTTATTTATCCTTTATTGTACACCACTTACAAGATATGTATACATTGTATATATACATAAATGTACAATGGGCGGTCTTATTGCTCAGAAAGCAATTTCTTCCAGACAACCCATTGGAAAGGAAGACGTGAACTAAAAGCAAGGAAAAGATAGTGGTGCACTAAATAATTAAAAACTATAACACTTGACGACAAATGCAAGCAATAGCACAATTAGACAGAATATATAATTTAAATTTTATGATAGTAGTTACTTAAGTGTTTTTTGAAAGAAAATAGGGATTTGGGGATAAGAATACGGTTCGGTCAAGAGTTCCATAAGCGAACCGCCGTGACGAAAATGGAGGAAAAAATTAAGAGGAATGCACGGAGACGTGAAGGGAAAGGTTTATTGAAGAGTGGAGAGTGCGACTGTGGCAATCGGAAATAAATTCGAATTGATTTTTTTAAATTAATAAATAAAGAGTCCTCGTATTGTTGCCACAACTGGGACTCGAATGTCGTGTGACCATGAAAGCTGTTCTTTCTGAAACATGTTGATTTTCTCGCGAACTTTTCCATTACCAGTTGCTTGCTATGTAACAGTAAAGTTCTTACGTTGAACAAACTACCTTCTTAAAACTTACGGTAAATATTAATTTTTTTTAACGACATCACCACTCCTCATGATCACTTTTATATAGGTAAAAGTCATGTAATAATCCTAAATATTTTAAAACACTTTGGAGTTTTTACAATATGTATTAATACTTAACAAATTATTTATAGTAAAATTAATAACAGCTAGTTAATAAATTCCTCTTATAAATATTAGTCATTAATAAATAATTTTCATTTTATAGACAATAACAAACATAATTATTATTACCATGAAATGTGAATCCCAGAAATTTATACAATCCCAAGAAGCATCCTGAAGCATTGACAATAAGAGGAAAAATCACATGAATTAATGCTGGTATCATTTGGCGCGATGCTCTTTAAGGATCAAGAAATTTTTTTTGTAGCCAATTAAATTAAAAAAAACCAAAAAGTACAAATAATATACAGGTCCCTGGTTCAAACCTGAAGCCACAAGTGGCGGACTTTGGGTTGTACCTCGTATTTTTACATTGTACCTTCGTATTGTAATCCAGCCGTCGTGACAGTATTGCATCAACATTTGAGATGAAATATTCTGGTCTAGCTCACTTGACCATCTAAGAAAGAAAGAAATAAAATATATAATATATAATAAATCTACGTTTTCACCATCATTTAAAACCATGTGAAATTGGGGCCAATTCTTATAGCGTATTGCAGATAAAAAAGATCTTTCTGTGAACCAAATTTATAACAACAAAATTGTGTTACCCAAAATTATTTTTTTTTCATCTATTTTATTTCACATTCAATATTGTATTGAAACTTATAACAATGTATTTAAATGTTTAAAGGATATAAAAAGGTGTAAATTTGTATCGCTCGGCTCTAGCACATGATCGTTACGAATTGGCACCGCTTCCGCGAGAGAAACTTTTCATTTTATAATGTTACATATCTAAATGCAAAAAATTATAACATTTACGTAACCGGTTAATTTCGTACACGCAGTTATATTCGAACGTTGGCACAGTTAACGATTAGCGGGCATGGTTAACAGCTTTAACCTCTCGCCGTTCGCAGCGCTCATTAATTCAATGCTCCTCAAAATAAAATCACTCTTACATATGTTACGAAAATAAGGAAGAATAACAATACGAATAATTTATTAAAATTTAACATATTTCTTAGTTTCAAACATTGCGTAATGATATATCATGATCATCATCAGGCCTCCCTCAATAATCTCCACATACAGTCAATATGGCCTCCGGTATCGCCGGGCACTGGGGGCCGCTGTTTGTAAGGATTCGTATGGGCGGATATAGGCCATTTCCTACCACGTTGGCCCAATGCAGATTGGAGGGAGTCAGTGTCGTTTGTTGATTAGAAGGGTGCACCACGAACAGGTGAGGTTGAGGTTTATTAAAGCATCATGTTTTATTCCCAGTTTATTTGTATACTAAGTAATGACCTAATTGTAATTATTTCCTTCGATTTTCCTTTACAATCATCGTACATTACTGCTGGTAGGTTTTTGTTGCTGGAGTCCGTCGAGGTAGGTACTACTACCTGTAATAGAACCTGCTATTGCAGCCGCCAAACATTACTGTGTTCCAGTTTGAAGGGTGCTGTAGAGAGTAAAATTATTGGGGTAGCGAGACTTAACATCTTGTGTTTCAAGGCGACGAGCGCAATGTGGTGAAGTTTATGATATCCGAAATAGCGTCACATTGTTACGGGCAAACGTTTCACTTACCATTAGGTGAATGTGTTGCTCGTTTCGTCGCTTCGTAGAACAAAAAAAAAAACAGTAGATGTTGACTTTATAACTCTATGTCAAAATGGTCAGATGCTTCCGCGTCTTTTACACGGGAATACGGTTAAATGTAAGACACGCTTCTTGATGGGTGAAATAACATAAACAACTGTAAATAGCTATGAATGTCTCTTTTACAAGAATATTAAGAAAATATCTATTACGGGTTTAATTGTGTCGTATATTTTCAATGACGTCTCTGGTACACACTTTTGACAATGACAGTAAATAGTGTTGAACAGTTAAACTGATCCTAATACGCTGTTGATAGCACCAAGATGCCTTTATTTCTTTTTTTCAAGAAAAAAGTGAAAAGGCTGTTACACACCGCCACTTAGCATTAGATGGGTTTGTAGTCAAGCGCTAACCTTGTCGATTAATAAAAAAATCTGCCAAACTGTGATGTCAAGTCACAACCAGTAGAAAAGCGCTGCAGTTAGGGAAGTTACCTTTATCTATTTTTTTTAGTCAAAGAAACGACGGGAAGAGTGGGACGTTCACGTGATGGTAAGTGATACGTCCACTCAAAACAACGTGACACTAGTTAGGATGATGTACACTGCACCACATTGTGCTCATCGCTCATCGTTACCCCAGTAATTACACTAGCTACACTACAAAAATGTTCGCACAATACTGTTTGGTGGTTGAAATAGACGCCGCGACGGGATCTAGTTAGACAGTTACCACCAGTAACCCTAAGCGTTTACTCTTACTAATAATAGGTTATAGTTGTCAGGTCTAAAAGAGGAATTTTACTTTCACATTTAGATAATTTTTCGCTTCTGTAAGTCATCATTAATTAAAACATTTCGCGCTTGCCTGCCGCCGTTCCGCTAACTACCGGCTCGTATTATGTTTCATTGTCGATCCGTTTGACGGCGAGATGTCTTACGGCGATAACCCTGACTTTCAAAATACGTTTGTACAATAATTATAACATATGAGACTTTGATTAATTGATTTTAAATAATTATAAATATATATTCAGCATTTAAAATTATTATTTACAATTTTTTTTAGTATATAACAGAGCAGATTATCAGAAATAATCAAAACGATCCGGCCTATACAAGCCATCTTTTCTTATTGACAAGCAAAAAAAACGTCCGTTCTATACATTTGGTATATAGACCAGTTAGTGGCCAGCATTACATATGCTCCAATAAAAATTATGGTCAGTCTAAGGTCGAAAGGTCAGGAAAACATTTATGAAAGTCGGTATACAAGCTGCGTCTCCCGTGGTGGCTGGTGCTCTTTATAATTATTTTACCCGCGTATCATGTTTCAGGCGAGATCATAGGGTCTTTGTTCAGAAGATATCCTTGACCTGTTTAATAGGCTTCATAGACCTTCCGGGCACTCCGTGAAGTCTTAAACACTCTTGCGGTTACTATAAAGATGTGTGAAAACCACGTCCAATCACTATCTTAGCGTCGTGATGAGAGAGCATCCTAACCGCCCACCACCCCTAAAGCTTTATCACGATAGAGCAACACCGCTTGTTAGAGGGATGCATTAGCCCCACGACAACTTTGTCTATGGGCGGAATCTGTCCTGTTTTAGTTTTCGTCAGCAGCCTTGTTTGTACGATAACGGATAAATAGCTTCGATTCTCTCCTTGTAAGCGAAGGTTTCGAGCCCTAGTGGATGGTAGTGTAGGGATATTTATTTTATTATAAGTGAGGGTTAGTTTATTCATCGATCATAATTCATACAAATATATCGCAGTTATCGTTCCTGTGTTTATAGCAAAACGTATCCGGTCCAATTAAAAATCGATCTGTGTAAAATTGCAGGTCATTTGATGAACGCAACCTTGCAGCCACTGTATATTAATTAATGTACCGTATTATTTATATGTTTTAATAATAAGCTCAATGGACAGCCGCAGGCGTCAATTGACAATGGGCAAGAGTAGCTGTTGCGAAATATTTAAATAGAATTGGAGCCGGTTCACTTCAAACCAGTATGATAGACTTTAGATAGCTATTAGGCAATGCACTAAGCCATCTCTTGCTTCATAGTTTCATTGTTGGAAATTGACTGAGAGAAGTAAATAGTCATAATTGTAATAAACTACCTTTACCGTTTATTTCATAATGAACTTGAAGATGTAGCGTAAAAGTTGGCACTCGGAACTCATCAATGCTGCCATGGCTGAAAATTTACAGTATAGAGACTATACGTAAGGGTCGAAGCGAAACGCTTCGTCCTAATGCGTGAGATCTCGACAATGTAGGGATGAATGTCTGCAGTGTGTCTGTACGTTCGGTGGTAGAAGATCGAGGGCGGAATCGAATCGGGGTCTGTGCAAACATTACCGCATTTCGGTTTGCAGGGTTGTAGCTAGGCAAATTACTGAGGTAACGAGTCTTGACATCTTATGTCTTAATGCGACAAGCACAATATGATGCTGTGTATAACATCCTATCTAGCGATACCTTGTTTTAATTTAAACGGAGATCCTTAAACCATTCAAAACTGTTTTTTTTTAAATATAATTTTTGTTTAACCTTAATACATTCGTATTGTATTTCCATTCCTGGGGGTACGGTGCATTCTGTAGGGTTACACAAAAATTTTATTGGTAATAGCGACAATACTGAAAAGTTGAACCAGTTAAATTATATAAACATTATTATAATGTCTACTATATGTAGTTTGAATCGAACCTTATCACTTGCTAAGGTGCTAGAGAACAAAAAGAGAGATTGAGGGTATATTTCAAAGTTTAACAATAGACCTTAAAATCAACGCTATACATTGGTTTGAAGTACAGCCCTGTAGAGTAACAGGGCTAGTAAGAATAGGACTAAGGTAAGCTCTGCCTGTCGTAGAAGGTGTCAAGGCAAAAAGGGAGTAGGTAGGAGTTTCGCGGATCTTGAGGGTGGGGACCTTTATCACTCAACAAGCGAACCTGCGTGAGACAGCGTATGGCTTACCGATAGTGCCTAGGATGGTTTGGCACTTCCTCAGAGACGTGCTAACAAAAAGTGTAGAGATAGGGGTACCGGTGAGTTTTATAAGAGATCCCAAGGCCTCTCCGAATGCACTGATGCAGACCACCGTGGGGGTTTTGGTGAGTAAATATCTCACATAGTTCTGACTTCTTCCCAGAAGCCGGGTATCTTTCAAAGGTTTCCCCAAGAAATAAAAAAAGAGGTTTAAAGTAATTAGGGAAGGGGTACTCATAAATTAAAAGTTTTATTTTGGGGTACGGGAACGAAAAATGGTCAGGAAGTATTGAACTGTTGTATGAATATCTTTATAGCATGAATTACATACGTAATTTAATTTAATCACACTATCGACTGTTATTGTAATTAAACGTTGGTTGAAAAGTATGATTTGATAAATTATTTTTTATCACAATTCATTCGTAAATATGATTGCATGTGATGTAACCACGGTGCGGCGGTGTGTGCACTTGGCCCACATCGGACCGGTCTCGGCCGAACTGAACGGAACTCTTCCTATCCCCTCATCGTGACCCCTAAATGCTTACCTTTTAAGTTTCCGATGTTAAAAGACTATTTTTTTTTTATCGCAGTGAAAGTAATAAGCGTGAGATCGTTACACTTTCTCTATGTCGGACAACCTGCGAAACTGGTTTATTTTGTATTTTTTTTTAATGTATTATTTTGCTTTCTTCGCGGCGCCACCGTGGTGAATTTTAATTGATGTCTTTTTTAAACTTTCATTAATATTTTTTGTCTGTTAAACGTAGAGGTTATTCCCCACCAAAATAATGCAGAACTTGTTTTGTAATCCACCAGTAATACTTAACATAGACCTCTAACATATTGTCATTTAATTAAGATCTGAACATTACTTGAAACTGTTTGTTTGAAAAAGATGTGATAGAGTTGACTTCAGAAGAACCGATAATTAAAAAAAACTTTATAAATTCATCGAAAACGTTTTATATTTTACAAGATAAGGTCATAGTAAATGTGCTCTTGAAGATATTTCATCTTATTAATGATAATAGTAACTTAGTATCTATTTCTTATTATTTCTGTTTTATGTTTTTAGTGTTGTACCTGAGCTTCTGTTCCAAATTATCCTTTCAACCAACTACATTAAATAAACATTATATTTCTAATAAACATATAGAAAATTAGCTGTTCTCTACCCGCTTTGCTAGTCGTAACATGCCTGCAACTCCCTTTGGGGAAATAATTTTGTAAAATCTGTTCTTATATAACCTATTCACGGTATAAGCAATACTCCTACTAAGTTTGAAGTCTCTAGATCTTTTGGTTCCGGAGGTATGGTCATAAGACTTCACATAGGAGGTAAAGACGAATGAAGTAAAATATAAATAAATTTATTATGAACATGATCTACGTAATACTGATTATATCGTGCTTAAGTTAACGAAATAGTATTCATATGAATTATATAATTTTTATCCATTTTATATTAATCATAGGCAGATTATTAATAATACGTTTATAATATAAGGATTTCGCATTTAATAGTAGCAGCGATCAAAACAATACTCGGTTTATAATATAAATGGACTGGTAATGCGTATTGAGCCGCGGTGGTCTCAATTGTTCAGTGATTGATTCGTTTTGTTTATTCGTTACGTTTGTTTTTCAATCGATTCTATTATAATAGTTTAAACGTGATGAGAAACTTCGCGAGATGATATCTGCATCTGAATTAAATTACGGAATCAAATATCATTATATACAACTCATAAATCTGTATTGATAAAATAATTTGACAGGTCTGATATAATCTGTATTAAATATTTAGATAATCTCTGACTTTTATATATATATAGGGTGGCGCAAAAGTAATCCTCGTATCAGAAAATGCTATAAATTTTGCCTTGATGTAAAAAAATTAAAAGACCAAATAAAAATAATCCACAGGAAGAATCAAAGTTTTTCATAATTTTTTTTAAATTACAGCCAAAAAACATCGGAAGGTTATTTTTGCGCCACCTTGTACACCTTGTATATAGTCTGTACATAGAAACCTAAATGTTATTATGTACACCAAAACCTTAAAACAGAAGTAAAGATTAATGTTTCATGTTATAATTTAAGAAAGACTTAAGTTGTTTAATGTAATCAATAAAAAATTAACGTACTTAATTCCTATTTTTAAATAACAAAACCTAACATTATATCAAAATTGTTAACTCTCAAATAATATTCATACGATAATTAATTAAGGAATATAATAAAATAAAGACAAAATATTACAATCTCAACTGATGGTAAGTAAAGATGTAATCTTTGATAGTAAAGAGTACTAGTCTAGAAAAATCCTATTCACTCTTCTCTTGTTTGACTTTTATTCCATTCTTGTCATAATTTTTTGTAGTAATCAATATTAATACCTGATTACTTATTTTAATACTTAATTAATTTTTCTTAAAGCATTTTTTTACTTTGCAATTACAAGTGCAAATAAATTTTCAATTTTCCCTAAATATTTAAATGTATAGTATAAAACTTTAATCCTTCTAACATTAGGCACTGTAGTGTTAACTTTAATTTTCTAGTGTTCGATTTGTAGTTTACCACAAAAGGTATCCAATTAAATAACAACAAATACATTTTCAAAGGTACATTTCGCAACATCTTTGAACATCTGTAGCCGTTTCTATTAGCGCACAGAGAATATTTTGACATTTGTATGAAGCTGTATGATTGATATCGTTTGAGAGACATCAACTAAAATTTTGTGACTACTTCGAGGTCTGAATGCGTTGAATAATTTATGAGATTTGAATGTGCTATAATGTTAACGCGATGTACGTACTAATGCCAACAACTATCGTTCCTAGCGCTATACTTAATTTAAAGTTAAGGGCTACATGCCACTCCCGTTAATTTACGCGGTTAAAATTGTATAAAAACTTTTAACTTTATAACAATTTTTTAATATAATAGCCGTGAATTCATGTAAGATATAACTACAGTATAAATTGCTTTCTAAATAATAACGTAAACAGTGTCCCAATGGGTTTCCTAAAGAGAGAGTTTTTTTTTAATGACACGGCCATTTTTGAACATGTATAAAGTTTATGAAAACTTAAAACAAAGAGTCGATTCTCAGTTAATTTGTTCAACTTATCTATTATACTTCTATCTATCTATCTACAGGCTTATCTATTATACTATTTCCCAGTTATGCAATATATGAATGTTTTTCCATAGATATATGAAATCAATTTAAATATCCTAACGTGCGGTAAGATAAGTTTCTGTCGAAACATCTATCAGTCTAAAGCCTACAAATCTTCATCATTCTATTACCATTGCATGTGTGGTGACTTGTTACATGAATGCGATAAGTGCAATTACATTTACATGTACCGGTTCGTTTAAAAACATTAAAATGCACCCGAATGACATCGGCAACCTGTGCCTGCTTGTACCGTTATAATTCCCATTTAAACAAAATTGAATTCTATGTCGAGGGCCATAATGTTTTGAATTCAAATACATGTAAATTTTTATACCTTTTAAATGACTTCTGTTTATTGGCTTAGAATCTCTTGTGACATACCGTTTGTTACGAAATCATTTTTAGAGAAATTTCATTTGTCTAATCTCTATTTCAACGCTTTGGAAAATCGTAAAAAGTTTTACTTTAGAGATAGCTTCTATATTGCTTTATTATTAACTTTATCAGCTACTCACGACGAGATAACCAATGAGATAATCAATTGACACTGTAAATAATGGACGAGTTATATATCTGGTTTAAAATTATGCACAGGATCCATAGAATTTTAAGTTCTATAAACAAGATCTCCCTGTCTATATACATTTTTGTTAAAATATTGATTCTGATGTTATTGTAGCATTATAGAAAGTTATTATGAATGTAAAAGTAAAGTAAGTAAAGTAGTACAGGCTTTAAGCCTTGGAAATGTAAGTATAGTGTATCTTTAGTACATATATCTTATTTCTTATGAAATCCTTGTGTCTATTCTATAAACTTAGTTTGTCGGCCAATCCTACAGTTTACCATAAGAAGAAGAAACACAACACTCTAAAGACTTCCCCAAAAATCTTCACGTTTTCAAGACCTTTGATATTAAACTACTAAATATCCATAAGGATTCTAATGAGTTTATTTATGAAATGTACATACATTCATTTAACTTAGTATCCGATGTTTTTAAGTTAGTTGAATAACTAGCAACAATACGCATTATCAGAGAATAATTGCTAAAACATTCATGTATATAGTTTAATATATCAAGTAACTGAAGCTATACAAATTGTTTCTTTCATTCATAAACTTATTTCTTATAAATTTCCTATCGTACATATTTTGCTAGTAAAAATCACGCTAACACTTGATACTTGAGTCAAAAATAAACATAGATTTACTTGATCGTGGGATCTTCATTAAAATCGTAAAGCGACTATGTTGCGTGCGCGGACTATTTATCTAGCTTCTATGTTAAATAAATAGATTACTAGAATTAGACCTAGAAGAATATTTTCTAAAACATAATTCTTATAGTACATTTAAAAAAAATCAATAAACTTGTTTTACGTTGATCAGAGGGTAAACAGTAATTAATACGGTACAGGTACTTCTTTTCGACTATGTGAAGACCATTTGTCACCACAGCTCTTGCGTTATCATGGCTGCTGCAAAGCACTCGAAATATAAAAGTAATAAATGAATAAATAAATGCGATTAAGTCCATAAAATTTTGTTTTATATATGTGTAAAATTTGCCTGAATATCATCATCAAATCATTATATAATCATACATCCTAGTATTAAATGTCTAGCATGAATTAGATGCTACATTATGTGTTGACAATTTATTAAATTATCCAAACATTGGTTAGTTTAGAGTAAGTATTAACTGTTTTAAAAAGATAAATAACATCAATACTGTCCAATAAAATCTTGATCCGTTGCTATAAATATCATAGGATGATAATTGTAAATTAAGAAATAATGTTATATATTAGTATAATGAAAGCAAACAAAACGTCATTGCTTAATATTGATGACGCTTTTATATCATATATAAAGCATATTTATAAAGATTAAGGCTAGGTTCCAATGTTTATACTAATACTTTATAAATGACAGGTGACATTTGTTACACAGTGTACAGATATTTGTAATCCGACCTCGTGTATTAAACGTACCGGGGCACTCGTACAATATGAATATATTAAACCCTCGGGTCATGAAAACAAAGTGTAACACATTAATACATATCAACTGGATAGAGTCACAAAGCTCCACACAATTTGATATTAAGATATTTACACAAACCGCGCGGAGTCTTTCCACCTGAGATCTCTAATGCTCTTTATGTCATTAACTAAAATTTATGTTCATTATCTGTAATAAATATACGTAGAAACCTCATTAGCATTCGTGGGACGTACACAGCTCGGCTACATTATGTTCGGGATACAAGCAACTTTAAAATTTAAAGGCGCAGTTGTTTTTTTTTTATACAACGAAACGACGGAACGTTCACCCAATAGTAAGTGATACCACCCGTTCATAACATCGTGCTGCTAATTAAGATGACGTATTTTCTTTTAATATAAATTACTAAAATTAATTAACAGCAATTTAAAACTTAGTCTGACCGTTTACTTTGTATAGAAACCACCTAAGGAATCTTTGAGAAAGCGTCGATCTAAGTTTCCTGCCAAGTGGATGCTGTTTAAGTATTCAGATTTTAACGAGACTACGGTCTGCTTAGAATATATAACTAATTTTTTTTATCTTAAAATATCTAACATATTCTGTACACTGAGTTTAATAAAATAATCTACTTCTTTGTATACGTACAGAAATATGTAGACCTTGAATATCAATAATATTTATATTTGTAATCTTATACTTTAACTAAAATGTATTAATTTTACTTAAAGATAACGAATTATTTTATATGTGCAGAATAAATGCGTTTGAATTAACATAAATAACTTAATTTCATCGGGTATCATTTTACAGCAGCATTAAGTGAGCGGTTCATTGGCAGATAAATGCGTTTCCAACGCGTTACTGATAGATTAATTTTAGTATAATCCAATGAAAACATCGTTATAATAAATTATTAAACGTTTAAATCCGAAGTATTTGCAATGAAATTTAAATTGCTGATAACTTAGCATTCGTATAACCGTAAACAGCTGATTTTATGTTCCCACTGTATGTCTTAGGGTCATCTAAAAGGAAAGAGTTAAGCTTCGGTATGAGTTAGCGGATGTCACATTGGTATATCCTTATTCTTGTCGGAGCTCTTTGTACCTCAAGGCTCCTACAATCCAGGTACCTTAAGCTATTAACTTCGAAAGTAATCAGGTCTCTTGCGTAAAGTGGAAAAGTTTCTCGACGTATACATATAATACCGATCTGCTCCCGTATGTTACGCTCTTGTCTACTACTCCTCTAACGCAGAGACCCAAAGGGACTCTTGACCTCCGACACAAGAGGACAATCTAGAAAGATACAGATAGATGCAGAGAGGACGTCTTTTCATTGTATATTCCAGGAGACATTTCTCACAATGTTTTTTTTTTTCAATCGATTCTAACACTACCTTATTAATACTAAAATTACTCAACGTTCGACAGCTTTTATTTTACTTAAGGTCAAGTTTAATTTCGCCATTTCTTTATTGTTGTGAACGATCTTTAAATACAATAGTCTAATTGAAATACTAGAAAATTTCATGTATTCTATAAAATTTTAAATAAAAAACATCCCCGTACGTACTTATACGTATAAATTAGTTGTATATGTATCACCTATTACATACCCCTTCTTCTATACATTGACTTTTTAAGAATAGCTTAGGCAATGTTAACGAATGAGAAATATTTGTATGTGAATTACACAAAAACGTAAAAAAAATATCATCCTGAAGATTAGGATGCAGTCGGTGTAGTCGGCACAGCAAAGGCAGTCTGTCTACATATTTACGATCTTTACAGTTATACCTTTTATTCTGTTATGCAGCTTGAGCACCTGTCTGATGGTATGTTTCGCCTAACCTAAATTGAAACTAGGACTTTCACCATTCTATATATCAAAAAGTAAACTACTAAAACAACATATTTATTTGCTTTCTTTAAATCCAGAGATGATGTAGTGCGCCTATAATGCTTTGTATCAAACTACCTGAACACAGAAGTAATGACTGTGGTGGTAGATTAATAGGATAGTGCTAGAGTTTTTATGCCGCCTGGCTAGCTTGTGGACTATAAACAAATATGTTACTGATTTATTGTAAAACTGCTGCCATAACATCATTGCCAGGGTATTTTGTGTATTCACCCTCATTGTCAATTAACAACATATGAAATTTAGGTCAAATGTTAGCTTAATATAAATATAAGCAAGCCTGGTTCGAAAACCCGTCATTAGATTAGTATAGTTAACTTATAATCAATTATAAGTTAACTATACTAATCTTTATATAAATGGCAATATATAACTTTCGGGTCGTTAAAGTGCTAAGCTTTTTTCACGTATTAATGGTAACAATTATAGTTAACGATCCATTAATGATCTCGGTTAATTATTGTTGACGGCTCTATTAATCGCTCAGTTAACAGTTTGTGATATCTCTCGAGAGATCCATTTGTCATCGCAACGTTGCAGTACTAACTGATAATATCTTCGAGGATTTTCGAGAAGGTACTATAGAAGTGTTGTTGCGTTGTATGGTGATTATCTTAAATTAGCGACAAGCCGTAAGGTATATATGCAGCTAAGAAAAAATCAAGCGATTTCAAATCAACAATACTCTTATGGCGACAGATTTACTCCAAACGCATTCTGTAACATATGACCGTGGATTCGAACCTATGACCCATATATTACTAATCTAGCACTTGGTCTCTGCACCTCGGATATAGATAGAGAAACTAATTTAAGGCTTTTATAATCAATATAATTTGTATTTGTTAAATGTTAATTTATATGTGTAAAAAAAGTTATGACTTATTCAGTTTAGCTAAATCTATCTCGCACTGTGATATTAGATATATAATGGAAATTTTTTTGCTGTTTTCAAAATAATCTTTTGTTTTTAAAATCAGTAAAACCCGTTAAATATTACTATTATCACTATGTGGTCCACTCTGTGCGATAGTTTATTTGTAACAGATTAACACATCCGGTCCGGTTAGGTACTAACATGTTCAAGCGATGTGTGTTACCGTAATACTCAGGCGCAAGATATAACCGAGAAGCGTGAAAATGTATAAAAGTAGTATTAAAATTTTATACAATTATTAGATTTAGTACTCGCCTTTTAATGATATGGTGTTAATTAATATTAAATAAGTCTATAAAAGTAATATAGCTAACTAAAGGTAATTTTAAAAGAGAAAGGTTTCTATTTAAGTTCAAGTTAGATAATCGCTGTAGGACCAATTTTTGTGCCGAAAATAACACTAGAAACATTACTAGGTTTTGATTGAGCGCTGTAGTAAGTCAAAATACTGGAGTTATTAAATTTTCTATTATATATCTCAAGATGAAAAGCACAATGTAAGAATCCTTACTAGCATTTGTTATGAGCAAGTGTATCTTCTTCCTTATATATATAAACTTAAATGTTTTGCGTCATCAGGTCTATGACTAAGAATGGAGTATTAAATAAATATGTTTAAATACGTTTTTAACGCTGCGATTGTGATTTACACCACACTGAAGTATCAGGGATTGTAGGCGCCCTTGATCGTGCGGTGACCGCTGGTGCACACGCGTCGTATAGTAACGCATGCTGTTTGCTCTCGCTACATGTGGCCCCGTTGTATACCGGCTCAACTGCTCTCAAGTACTGCACCAATTTCCAATTGAACCATATCTATATATACAAATAAAGTAAATCTCTCTGTTTGTATTGAGAAACTTTAGATGACGGTAGAAATAAAACGTTCCATATCCATATTAAAAATCTGACGCCAATGCAGTATTGTTATCAACATATGAATGCTAGTGCTTTCTGGTACACTTTGCTGTTTTTTGATAGCACTTGATAACTTGTAAAATTGAGGTCAAGTAATCACCGATAATAAAATATATAGTAAAATAAACTTTTTAATCGTTAGTATTTACTTAACATCCATTTATAGTTTGAACTGCAAATGCAAGGCAAAGTCTGTAGAATATCAGTTGTATTGTATAAGTTAGCAATATTTGTACAGATAATTTTATGTACACGCGTATTTAAAGGTAGCACATATTCTGACGTACATTTTATATTTATCTTTAATTTAATATTCTCATAAAAACAACTTTTTCTTCTTCTCCTGGGTTGGCTAGTAGAAAATGCCTCTGTGACATTAAGTCCACCTTCTCTAAGCTTAAGGTGTTACATAGAGAATAAATAAATATTATACGTTAATATCTCTATAATGAAATGTCTATCTGATTATATGATGTTAGGATGTACTTGAATCCTATATAGAAAGCCGAAGGAGTACAGGATACTAATCAATAAGTATTTTACCGGAACATATCTCTAATAAGTCACTTTATTTTATTGTAATAAATAAAATTGAACTATTTGAAGAATTGTGTTAAAACGGATAACATTGAATGTTAAGTTCAATGAAATAAATCTATTTGATAATTTTGTAATAAATTTGATGCACTGTATTTGGATCAAGTTCATTAGTTTTGATGTAGATTAAAAATATAAGGCGCAGTTTCCGGTGTAAACTGTTAAGTGCTGCCCAATATCCTTGCGCTGCGTCAGAGACGAATTATATGTTATATTTGAATGACGTTTCGCGATTTATCAATTATCTGAAACACAATTACAACATATGTATGGGCGACCAAGAATTCAACAATTGTAGGACAGTCTCAATCGGACCATTTTTAGTTGTTAATGCCTTAGTCCTGTGTCCATCAAAGGACATCCAACGTTGATGTTTATTCTAGCTAGAATAAGTACAATATTTTATTTCTTTTTTTTTAAATCTACGAGGCGACCAGATAGGCCGGACGTTCACAGGATGTTAATTGATACGCCTGTCCATAACAACGCGGCGCTACTTAATATAGTATACGCCTTGAGTCAAGATGTTAGGTCTCATTACCCCAGTAATTACACAGTAATGTTTGCATACTACTATTCGGCGGAAGAAATAGGCACTTGGGTGTTACTTATCTAGACGGTCTCCGTCAACAGATTCCTACAACCATTAAATAATTTAAATAATCAAAAATGTGATATAATATTTATTAATATGTCATTACCCCCAAAATAAATTACACAAGAAAATCAGAGAAAAAGATATATGAAATATCATAATTTTCACATTTTGTTGTTATTCGTCAAAGAAACGCCGCTAGTCAATTTTTCGACTATACACATACAGTTGCATTCACAATAGAACAAGATAGAAATAATAAAAAAACTAGGTCTAGGTATTAATTAATCACCTGACACATATATCAATGTCTTTTTTTCTAATTAGTTCAAAATAACAACTAGATTGTAATACTATAAATTTTACCAACGTTAAAATAATACAACGAGCCTGGACAGGTCAATGTTTATAGTTACTAATCGTAAGTATATTCCTAATCTTGATGGACGGCCATTTCCGATTCTCATTCCGTGGCCAATAAAAATGTATAAAAGCAATGTCAGGAATAAAGTTTAACGGCGCCTTTGACTTTGAAGCGGTTAATTGATAATAATCAATTAATCAAAATGTAAGAGCACCAGTGCTTTGATTTATCCTTACACAAACGGGTTGTTAAACAATTTCGTAATATTTAAATTTGCAATTAATATCATACGCGTTGGACTAAGTTCAACTTAAATGAACTTTGCAGGAACGCAAGTTAATTGGCTAATAATGGCATTTGAGAACAGTTTGACATGGAAATCAAATATAAACGCTCGCGAGGACTTGTCTTCTTGCAACAATCTTTAATCGTGATTTTAACTATTATAATAACCCAAAGATAGCTATACCGAGAATGAAGATATAATAGACAGTTAAATAAACAATTAGATTTTTATTATAATACTTTAAATTCAAAACTGACAAGTATCTGTTGCGTTTTTCATGTACAGTTATTTAACTAATCTGATTCTTTGATCATAAAAATCACGAAAGCATTATTTGTAATAAATTTTTTTTCTATAACAATCGTTCAACTGTAATTAACTATTTGGCTTATATACTAAGGGATCTAAAGTGTTTCCATTAATTGAGATTTATAAGGCTAAGTTTAAAGATCTATATCGTTGTTTAGATGCACGCCTTATGGTTCGAATTAAAAGGTCCCTGTTAACTGTGAACTAAAGGTCATGTGATAATAATGCAAGTTTACTAAAGCTCTGTTTCGATTCTTCACTACATAATAATTATTTATTTATATGAAAACTAAGGAAAACTGTAGACGTTGTATTATTACATTAAAAACAAATTTTATTACATACCATTAATTATCGTAAAAATGTTGAACGGTATAAAAATTTGTGAACAGCTCCATCTAACGGCATGTCGGAACAATACAGATAATGAAAACTCATGAAAACTGATACATATATATCCTATGATTATGACGATCAAACAATGCATACCTTCCATTTTTAAATACATTTGGGGAAACTTGTTTCATTACGGATCAATAGCCCTTTCCTATTTTCTATTACATATTTTTTTTTATATTGTGTAAATTATTAAACTTTATAAAAAATATGTCATACAGTTATCATTCAGTAGCTGTAACACCCCCGCAACTCTCTTTTAGAAAGGAATTTCGAAAAATCCCTTCTTAGCTGATCTATACTCGACAAAAGGAATATTCCTAGTAATTTTCAAGTCCCTAGGCCACATGGTTCCACAGGTATCTGTCTGATGATGAAGTAGTAACAAATTGAAAATCCAATTTATAAATGTACCTTTTTTATGTTGTCCAGAGCATTGGGCATGTCTCCGGCGGCCACATAAACCCTGCTGTGACATGCGGTTTGTTCGTATCCGGGGACATTAAGCTGCTGAAGGCGATCTTGTACGTGGTAGCGCAAGCGGTGGGTGCAGTAGCCGGTGCAGCCTTTGTTCGGGTAAGTTTTAAAGTTACGCTATCGTCATAAGATCCTTTAAACATGCCAGCTCCTATTTCTGCCGCCAAACAGTTGTTGCCAAACATTACTGTGTAACGAGATATAACATTTTATATCTCAAGGCGACGAGCACACTGTGGGACAGTGTAAATCATCCTAACTAGGGTCACGTTTTTATAGGCAGAAGCATCATTTACCATCATGCGATTACCACCATTGCCAACATCTCGCTCGTCTCCTCTATAATTTTACGAATGTATAATGTGTTCACATTATTTCAATAGCAGACTATATTTGATGTACTTACAAGAGCATAATAAGTTGTACTATATCAATCATTTACTTTATTTTAAATTTGTTCTTATTATTATAATTTTATTGTTTTAAATAAATAAGAACGACCTTAATTTGACCAATCCGTCAAAATTTCAGTATCATGATTTTTCTTTCGCATAAGTTAAATATGAAAAATTAAAGAAAGGAGATTTTTGTGGAATTAATATTTTATTTAGATTATTAATAATTTATGATTATATTCCACAGAGTGATGTGCGATCAATTAATTTGTATATTTTAGTAATAAAGTGGATATTATC
The DNA here is from genome assembly GCA_029030555.1 of Ornithoptera alexandrae. Taxonomy (NCBI): domain Eukaryota; kingdom Metazoa; phylum Arthropoda; class Insecta; order Lepidoptera; family Papilionidae; genus Ornithoptera; species Ornithoptera alexandrae. The sequence goes on along the minus strand of JARDVY010000023.1, from coordinate 9,950,167 downwards.
ATATCCACTGTTTAAAATCTTTGAAATATATAATTTGTTGAGTGTTAATCTACCATAAATTCATCTTAAAATGTACATAACGAGCTAGATCCTCAAAACTAGGTTTATTTGTATAATGAACCTTTTACCTGTTTAATTAATTAACCTGCTGCTTTTAAGTTTACCTAAGGTGTACGTTTGTTATCAAATAAGAATAGTGACATGGATAGGTTAGAGTATCTATGAGGATGTATTTAAAATGTAATGTGAATATTAGAGAGCCTAAGTGTATTTCACAATAAACCTGACGGTTATAAAGAAAACGCTAATTTGTATAATTAACGCGCAAAGTAATTATAACAAGTTAATTCATTCCATGCATACAAAATATATTGTCTTGTATTACTACGTAATATATATTATGAAACATATTATATAATATATATAATGCAGAATGATCGTTAAGTTTATTATTCATTCATATTAATTCCATTTGCTGTCAAGGCGCAAATGTTTAAAGTGACATTCTGAACGCCATATACAGATCATACGTAACTGTCAGTAAAGTATAGAACTGTGTGCTTCTATAGCAGCGTTTAATAATCATTCCAATCAATGTACCCACTGCTGGGCAAGTAGATAGTTCGCCCTTTATCCATTACGCTGGCCAAGTGCATATAACAATAATACTCATAAAAACAAACTGATAGTTGTTCAAACAAATCTATCTTTAATCGTTTGATCTCTTGATATTTTTTTATATAATTCCCGCTGCGTATGGTTGATCACAGGGCCCTTAGATACTAGTACATTTACCATCAGTATTTGGTTTTCCATTTTCCGATTCATACTCATCATTCTTCCATCTTATCTATCATATTTAGTTCCGCTTTCACACTTCTTTTCTACTTTCATTCTGCATCCTAATTCCTTCTTTCATACCTCTCGCAAGTGAAGACTGCCGCCTTATACTTATTCTTATCATGTCCCTTGAAAAGGAACCTGAAACTATGAAAGATATTTGCATTACTTTAGGATCTTCTGCATTCCTTATTTTCAGTTCCAGTTCCAGTTTTTTATTTATTTTTACACTATTTACTTTCTTTTTGATCTCTTGAAATTAGTTTGCAATCGTCAAGAGTGAGCAAGATTTCATATATAACCGTAAATATGTACTGAGCGCTTCTTTACCAAAATGATCAGCTGATAGTAAATAATACGCCTACCTATAACAACAAGGCGCTTGTTAAGATGGTATACAATGCACCGTATAGTGCTTGTCGCTTTAAGACATAATATGTTAAGTACCACTACCTCAGTAATTTCACTAGCTAGTACGATTTGGATCGCAGTAATATTTGCTCAGTTTGGCATAAGAAATAGGAACTACAGTGATACCTAGTTAGGTCCCGGCAACAGAGATCTACTACCATATTTGATAATAATTTTTTGTACACCACACATAATAAATTATGAAACAATATATCAATTCCATAATAAGAATATATAATGAGAAATCTTATAGCTCTAATAGCAATCTCTTCTATCCAACCCACGGGAAAAGAAGATATAAAATGTATAGGAAGAGATCGCATCATCATGAGGTGTCCTCGTCAAACTGAAGTTTGGCGATCAGATATTACTACTTACTATCTACTAGTACATTTAAATCTAATTTCATAATATTCAATATAATTTAAATATTTATACGATGTATTTTGTGATGTTGAAAGTTACTTTCAAGTAAAGATAACGTTTATATTCCGCTTAATGATGTCTAACACGGGAGCAGTACAAAAAGTGTCGTTCACCTTGACACTGATGATCTCTGAATAAAGAATCGAATTGGAGCATCGACCTTCGGCGGCGCTCGTCTGACTAGTACTCTCGTGGTACAAACCCGAGTACCACGACACTAGTCGGGCCAATGCCGACACATCGATGCATGAGCTATGATTTACAACCGAAAGTTGTACAGACGCAGCCTTAAACCACTTGAGCTCATCACGCGCTTGACAAAAGCGCTCATCAATCAGCTTAAAGCTCGAATGCGTTTATTACTCATACTATATTATTCGGTACACCATCAGTCCCATAATGCCTATAAAAATTACTTTATGTTGTTTATATAGTCGCCATTTGATATTAAGTATTTAATTTATGTATTATATTAAATTTATGTTACAGAGAATCATTGTTATGAACTTTCCCTCTTCATCCCCATTTATATTAACATCCAACACTTCAACTCTTCACCCATCCAAAACTTTCTCTGCTTACTGTAAAAGACTTAGAGAAATTATTTACATATATATTTACGTATTTTACCTTTTTATTTAGTTCGCGAATCGGAACACGTGTTCTGTGGAATACTTTACAAGAGACCTATGTACAGCAGTGGACGTCCATCGGTTATGAAGATTAAGAAGACTTAAGACGAAGATTCCGATCCGATATATAGACTACCAGCTTAAATATGAACCAAACAAATAATGTTGTGACGCCCTATTTATAATATCAGGCTGATCGGTAGCTCGAGGGGTTCGGAAATACATTACCACTATCTACACTATCACATGTGGCATTAAAGACGAAACAGGATCTCTTCGCAAATGTGATAGAGTAAAAATAATGTCATGATAATATCAAAATTAAAAAAAAAACAGATGTTTCAATAGCCAAACCTATTTGATGACGAATGTCCTCATACTATAGTCATTAAGCAAGATATACTTATAAATGGTTTTAACGCCTGATTTACTTTATGCATTTAACTAAGAAAATGTAACTATATATTGAACGGATAGACGAAAATATATGTCCTGTCAATATATTATGTTATACCTTAATGTCAGACAGTTTAGTCATTTATTTCACATCACGAACCATTATCCAAAATAGTAATTATGTGTAATATGTTTATAACCTTTGCTAAGCTCATCTGTTACCTCTAACAAGTATAGGCTAACATATAATATTACATATGTGCTTAATATGCCCATTAGTCGGATTGCGGTTACATATAACTACTGTACGCGATTAAGTGTAACAGTTTTATGTTTGTTGATGTTAAAAAGTGATTGCTTATCATTTTTCAATCGAATTGATGTTAGATAAATATCAAAATTAATTGGTTGAATCAATGCTAAAATCAAATTGTTGTAATTAAAAATGATGCGCAGTTGATTAAAACCTTAGTCCACTATTCGATTCTTGAGACAAACTTTATAAAATTTAGGAAATATTAGGGTTTTTCAAATCTTATTAGCTACCACCCTCATATAATCAGCCTCAACAACTAGAACATTACTAGTTCGATTACACTTCATCATCTTCGTCCTCATTCTTAATATCACTCGAAATTGAGGTCAAGTGATAGCTCAAATTAAAAAACAAGTAATTTATAATTAGCTTAATAAGACCTTGACTTATTTAAACATAAAAGATACGAATATATTTAATATTACAGAGATAGGAAAAGTTACCAAGGCTTAAGATAAATTTTAATATCACAATTGTTTGGTTTACTATTTGCAATCGTCATTCCTCTAGTTATACTGCGTACAAATTATTTTTCCAAAATTCAACTATTTCTTTTTTTTAGAATTGAGAAAAAAATGACTTACATCTATTTATCTATCTTAACTTTTAGATAACATTTAAAAAAATATTATTAGTAATAGTATAAAGTAAGGCACATCAAAAGTAGCAACAAATAAAATAGAAAAGGTAACGAAAAGAGTTTTAAAGTTAAAATATGGAGAATATAAAACACAAACAGATCTAAGTAACAATACTGATAATATAAAATGGCAAAACAATGTATTTTATGAAATATTATTAAAATAAGAAAAATGGGCGGAGATAAAGAGCATTGTAGATAGAAAAGAATGAAAGGATAAACTTAAAAGGGAAGAGAAAACAAAGGCTCGACTTTTCTAAACTGGAAACGATAAAAATAATAGTAATAACTAATATATTTAGTTAAAACAAATAATTAATAGAAAAATTAATAGATAAATCAAGACCACCTAAGACCCACCACCGGTAAATATACAAAGTATATTGCCGGAGTCTTTCCAACACAAATTCTATTTCCGTCGTCAAACAGTAGTTTACAAACATTACTGTGTTCCGGTTTATAAGGCGCTGTAGCTAATGAAATTACTGGGGTAACGAGATCTTATGTCTCAAGGTGACGAGCACGATGTAGTGCAATGTATATCGTTCTAACAAGCGCCACGTTGTTATGCGCAGGCGTATCGCTTACCATCAGTGATCGTTTCGCTTATCTCGTCGTTTAGTAGAATAGAATAAAAATGTTATATTAAATATATGTTTTTATTGTTACAGTATAACTGTATAAATATCTGATGAAGGTAAATACGTTTGTACCTTTACACTCCAGTACATTGTAGGCTAGTTCTAGATATTTCTAATTTAGCTCGCGGATACTGTATCCGCAGGCCCTGAGTCCGATGGAGACGCTATAGTTGTCAAAAAAAAACTAGCGTGCGCAAATTTCATCAAATACAAAGAAAAAAGAGGCTTCTAGATTCCATAATGACTAATATGCAAGTACCACATGCGAGCGATCGATCAGTATCCACAAACTTTATCTTATTCAATACGTTTTAGGGCCATAATAAAATAAGGCGAGACGTTGCGCAAAATCGCTTCAATACACAACGCGTTGACATGCACTACCATTGTACAGTGAATATAATTTATTCATACACAATGGCAGGCTATATTTGTATGTCAGCGGTCACCAAGGCGGTGATCAGCGTACCACCAGCGGTACGCTGAGAAATGTGGACTGACTATACCACTGTGTATACTATATCCTCATTGTGTTATGTTTTATAATGCATGGTTTATTAATAAAGCTTTCATATTTAAATTTAATTTTTTTATAAAATGTAGCTATTTTATTTATTTATTTTATATAAAATGTAGCGACGAGATGAACGGGACGGGACGTTCACGTGATCGTAAGTGATGCGCCTGCTCATAACAACGTGGCGTTAGTTAGGATGAGCAAAAGCACTGCGCTACATTATGCTCGTCGCCTTGTGACATAAGATGTTGAATGTTACTCCAGTAATTTCACCAGCTACAGCACTCTTCAAACAGGAACACAGTATTGTTTGTACACTATTATTTGACGGAAGAAATGCGAGCTGCCATCTATCTACTAGACGGTCTCTCACAACAGAGACCTACCACCAGTATTCTTAGATTATCGTTTTTTTAAGTCAATAAAGTCACAAAGTTTGGCGAACGCTGCGACACTGTGCCAGTCGAGGAGACACAGGTTCGATATACACTTAGCTTCCGGTGAAGGAAAACATCGCGAAGAAACCTACTTGTTACGAAAACACGTTCACTGGTGGTAGATCTCTTTTGACCGTCGTTAATAATAACGTATAATTAAAATAAATTATATTTCCTGTGTAGAAAGACGGGTTATAATATGCTCATGCTCCAATCCTCGGTATATCTTAAAAATCGACTAACTTCAAGGAAGAAGGAATCAGATTTACTTGTTAATTTTATCATCTGACTATGCTCATCCCTAGCCCATAAAAATAGGCAAGTCTGTAGTACATCACTAGGCAGGAATAGTGAGGTGTAGGTTGTTAAGAGTAATTCATTTGAATTACTGCAACACGATAATCATATCCTTGAACTTTCGATTCAACGAATACAATGCAATGTTCTTATAATGTTATTTTGTTACAGCTGGCAGTGCCTGAAGACCGCGTGCTCTCCTTCGGTATGACCTTACCCGGACCAGGAGTCTCTGAAGGCCAGGTATGTTAGGTTTTCTTGTCTACGATCCAGTATATTAATGGGTTCCCCCGAACCCGTCGCCCAAAGGCCATGGGAGCCACGGGAGAAAACCTCTCCTGGCTCCCTGCGGCGGAGAGGTGTTGGGCCCGCCGCTACCTGTTAACGGCCGCGGAGGTTAGGGAGAACGGCGCATCGCAATACCGACACTCCTCTTCCCCCGCGGCCCCACCGCCGCCACATCGCCGGTGCGACACAGATTAGTCGCAGAGGGTACACCCTCCGCGACTCCCTCTCGGCTGCAAGGGGCAGTATGAAACCGCCCCTTCAGCCCCCGGCCGCTCCGGTGAGGACCACTTATCCAACCGGTGCTCGAATCTGGAGCGGCCGCTTCGGCCGGCGCTTCACCGTGGGACCGGCCGGGTGGGTTCCACTTCGCTTCACCGTGCGTCGGTCCACGGTTACTAAGCCCCTCTGCCACGACAAGGTGGGAACCCGTTGGAGGTTGGCAGGGGTTTGTTGATGGAGACCGTCCAGGTCGGTCCAATCGCAGCGCCTATGTCTGCCGTCAAACAGCAGTACGCAAACATTACTTTTCCGGTTTGAAGGTAAATATGAAGTGCGATTAATATATTTTCATCATCATAGTTCTGTTATATAATGATTTTATTGCGCATTAATACCATTTTTGCTGCGCAAATAAGTATTACGCATTTTCTTTCCATCCATACCAGTCTCGCGTGTCGTATTGCGTTTATTCAACTATTAAACCTCTGTGGTAGTGGCTGAAGTATAATATTGAAACAGGAACCTCTAAATATAGAGATTCCTGATTCAATATTATAAATCTGCTCATACATTTATATTATATATATATATATAATTTATTGTTGTATCCTGTCTATCAACATATGAGAATCAGTATACTGGAATAGCGCACTTCGCCATCTTTAGCCTTTATCACTTAATACATCGTGTGAAATTAGAGTCCATTTAGCTCATTACTGAAAATTTATTAAAAAAAAAAACGTTTCTAAGGTAGCGGCTTCATGCTGAAATTTCTACAATGGAAAGAAATGACGTTAGATAGTTAAATAGTATTTTGGTAATGTTGGTACCATATTTCTTTAAAACAGAGTTTCTCCATTTAAAGTATCCAATAATAAATAACACTGGAATATTACAAATGTTTCTAAAATGTACAGGCGTTGCTGATAGAGGCTTTGATCACGTTCGTGTTGGTGCTGGTGGTGCAGGGAGTATGCGACGGGCGTCGCAGTGACCTCAAGGGCTCAGCGCCGCTCGCCATCGGGCTCAGTATCACTGCCTGCCATGCTGCTTGCGTAAGTAAAAATACATTACAAATTATAAGTTAAAAAAAAAAATTATAATATTTTAAACTTGTGTAAAGCCATCGCATATAATTTGAATTGCTTTTCTGCATTTAATAACATTAATATTAACATTTAATAACTTTGTGTAACAGACAACATATCTTTTAATTATACTATTTTGTAATCATGTCAAAATTAATAATAAATAAGAGTACTCTTTCGCGCTCTGAAATTCCAGGATAGTGGTACGATTTTTTCGATTCCGTCTCGTTATTTCACTCATCAATTATATATAACACATATGTTTACTATGTATCTATGAATAGATTCCATTCTCCGGATCGAGCATGAACCCCGCACGATCCTTCGGGCCTGCACTCGTAATGGGCGATTGGACTGCGCACTGGGTAAGTCTTAAAACACATATTTTTCTTTTAATAATATTAAGTACTACTATTAAAACATAAAATTGAGAAATTGTTTTAGCTATATCCCTTACCATTCAAAACATAGTTAATTTTTTTTTTCAATTTATCATTTTCTTAGTAACAAACTAAGATTATAAGACCATGCTGTTAAGTTGAATATGAAAATATATACAACACCATCGTAGATAGAAAAGCGAGCACCACAGACTAAACTTACCAAACCAAATTTATATAAACTAGAAAATAAATAACATTAAATTATTATTTCTTTACATATAACAGCATTTATTTAGAATTAATTATGAAAATTAAAATCTCTTTTTTGCTATTACATTAAATTTTTATGTTTATTTATTCTATGATGCAAATCGATTAATTAAAAATTATTTAATCTGTACATGAAATATTGTCTATGAATTTTGTGTATTCGCGCCTTCGAAAAACTCTACTGTTCGAACGGATTAGTGTTATAGACAATAAAATTGCATATATCAAAATATCGAGTCGGTAGTGCGGCCCGTATCCAATCTATGATGACGGAGGCTCTATTCACTTTCACTTGGCATCACGTGAATCGAGACGCGGCGTCGCAGATGTGTTACGAGTGAGCATAACTTGCACTCCTCCATATGCATCTAGCGCGTTACATCATCTCACAATCCAAATCACGCTTGTTTGCGTGTTCGTTGCCGGCCGGCCTTTTCCTTACGAAATCTATTAGAATCAACATTAATCGTTACGATTTATTTTTGCCGTTACAAGTTAATCGAAAACAATTAATGTTAAAGTTTATTTGTGATCATTTCTAAAGAAACGCGTTAAGTTAGTTTTTAAAATTGCAAATTCGTAACCTTTCGCTCGGGTTTGCTTTTACTTTTACGAAATTTTACCTGTTTCTCTATTTCAAGATATTATTAATTAACATTTATTACTAACGATTGACTAATGTGGTAATAATTTTTAGTCTATATAATATTCTTTATTGGTCATCTGTTAATCCGTTTATTTATTTTAGTTAAGTATTCTTATCATCATTTACAATATAAACAAAAGTTTGAATATACGTATACAAACTTAACATATTAAATAAGAATGGTAATAGGGTAATATTTATATCGTTTTAGTTAAATTGATCTATGAAAATAATAATTACTTTGTTTAATGTGTGTGAAATTAAATATGAAAACACATCGTTAGCGTTTCATTCGTCTCTACAGACAATGGTTAAAGATAATGTAAAAGTAGTCTACCATAGTGGAGATACTTTGCACTTTGTTTTTAGATATATTAAAGTTTTTCGACGATAACGTGTATTATCATCATAACGTAGTATTATGTATCATACGTTATGTAAATTCGCAGTTGATAACCAGCTGATTGCACGGAGAGCTTTCTCATGAGCAATGGAATGGCTTCTACTATAGAAAACGCATGTCCGCCACTTTCCGGTGGCCTAAACGTTGTGCAATGCAGAACAATGAAAGTGATGTGTAACATTGTCATTATATGCATGCGCAGTGACTGCGAAAATCTTTGTATCGTGACCTGGATCAAATGTACAGAAGTCGTAGAATTTTGCTTAAAATGAGAAAGGTTGTTTATTTTTGCTGGGAGACATATCTATGGCATGGTGCGAAGTAATATAGTTTTGCCTTAAAGCTACCCCTGCATACAGTTTCAGATTGTCCGAGATTAACAATTTAGCGAACCTCCCCAAGAAATTTAATATAAGTTTATTTGTAAGAATTAAAGATTTATAAAAGCACTACTTTTTTTTTCCTGTACTCTGATTTATTTCGCATACGATTCGGTCGCCTTTTTATTCCACTAAGAAGTTAACAATAAACAAATATTTTTTTATTATCTCCGCAGGTGTACTGGGTGGGTCCGATCGTTGGCGGCGTGATCGCTGGTCTGGTGTATAGGTTCATCTTCCGCATCGGCAAGGCCGGCGAGAGCGGCTCCTATGACTTCTAGATTCCTCAAATTCACAAGCTCCCTTGTGCCTTAACTTCTTCGTTTACCCTCTCGCATTAGTAAATAATTCCAACACAAATATTATGAAAGCGTTTGTTGAATTCATTTAAATATTATTAAATTATTACTAGGTTAAATTAGAATTATTATTCCTTCGTATTTTGCTTAACTAGCACTTAGCTTTTTAAGCTAGTTTTAGTTGATCGAAAATAGCCTAAAAAAAAAGGTATATTAAAGATGTTAACCTAAAAAAAAATTTACAAATACAATGTTAATATTTGATGAATAAATAATGTAATTTAAAATAAATGCAGTGCTAATGATTACATTAATTTTTTTTTTTTTATTAATTTTCACAGCAATGCGAGGGGTAAATGAATATTCGTACATGCTCGTTGATAGAAGCCCATACACATACATATATAAATGCTTGTACACCGATATTTAATAATTTATCAATGAGCATATACCAAATACATTCGTTACGATCTATTCATTTTTTTTTACTATATTACTTCGTTTGGTAAACTCCAAAGTCGATATTTATAAACGAACCGCCACTTTCTGAACGCACTATATATAAAGACTATGGTCGAATGTAAGATAATACTTAGATATTAAGTTAGGGATTTTTTTAAGACTATTTATAATTCGTGATTAAGTCGAATCGAGTTAAAAAAAAAGTTTACCCTACAAACTGTATGTACTCGTTATTGTTGTGTGTCATTGTGAATTTAATTACATTTGTATTTATAATAAATTTATTATGTCATACACAACTCACAATAAATATTTACTATATAATAAATATGATCAATTAATACTGTCTTTTATTTTCTATGGTCATACTTTTTGCGCAGTGAATATTTTGTGGTGTTTATACTTTTTATACCCAATAAGCTGGCCCCTCTATTTCACTTTGTGTTAGTAGGTAACACAGAAGTTTTGGAGGGAGAAGTGATCGGTGGTAGGTCGCTGTTGCCGGAGGCCGTCTAGATAGGTACCACTGCAGCTCCTATTGCCGCTGTACAACAGCAGTGTAAAGAAAGATAGAACAGGATGAATATGTTGTCTGAAGGTGACGAGCGTAATGTATAAACCCTAACTAGCGCCAAATTATTATGAGCGAGGGTATCACTTACTATCACTTGAACTTGTCGCTCGTGTCATCGCTCCGTCCAATAATAAAAAGAAAGAAACCTCCATGCTTAGAATAATCTGGCTCTCATGTTTTGTCAGAACTCAGTAATGCTGTTATGGAGGCATATAAGTAAGTTGAGGTTATATGCATATTTGTACCCATTAAAACCCCCTCGGTGGTCATCCTCAGCACATTTTAGGGGCTCTGTCATTTCCTACGTTACGCACCAATGCATTCCTGCAATATTAGAAAAGCCTTGACTCTACTCAGCACCCAATACTCCTTTTAGTTCCCTTCTACGGTTGGCATGGCTCACCTACTACAGGACATGTAAGAGTGATAGCTAACTTGGCCGATTCAAATAAACTCTACCCCTATAAAAACACGATAATTTGTGACCTCGGAAACTAACCAGAGACTTCTGTGGTACAAGGCAACCAAATATCCACTACGCGACAAAAGCAAATAAACTCTGCTTATCTATATCCTTCAGGACATTTATAGTATTTTAAGGAAATATTAGACCCTGTTTTCATCATATATATTTAATTAATTAATTTATTGGTAATAACAACAAGCGTTAACTGGGTCAAAGACGTAAATACGTATATAAAGAGTTGGCCTTGTCCTTTGTAAAATGTAACGCATTGGTGATGTTACTTTGATCACGACAATTTACTGTACCTCCATGCTAGTTGAATACATAGCGAACTCTACATAAGGTTAACATACGTATACATTTACATATATATATATAAAATATTGCATGGCTCTATATATTCATAAATTATAATATAAAACAATAAAAGAAAGTAAAATTGACAGGTTAATCGTTTTTTGAACACGCTGTACATTTCGGCGAAGTGCGTTTTCGGGTTCGAACTCCACTGAGCTTGAGCTTCCGGTGAAGGAAAACATTATGAGGAAATCGACATGTTCCAATAACGGCAGCTTCCATGGGAATGTGACTTCCGACAACCAGCCTTTGGTCAGCGTGTTGGATAAACAGCCTTAATTATGTTCATGAGAGAGACCTTGAACCCCTTCCATGCGAACATTGTGCTGTTTATTGTTATAACATTTGTTTATAATCGCATATATATATAGTTATGTATACATAAGTATGTTGTTATATACTATATGTTTTAAATAATTTATTTTTAATTATAATTATTTATTATGAAAACCTTTTTTTATTTTATTTTCCATAGACCCCCTAGAAATTCTAACAATCTTGAGAATTGATCGGGAGATGATATGCATTCCGCCCTTCGTACCTTTTAATGAAGATTCGATAAAATTTAATCATTTATTTATTATAATACGCACTCTTTCCCCCACGCACTCTTTCCGACATTATTTTGGAAAATTATTACGTGAAAAACATTAGAGTACTTCAAAACAGATCATAAATTTTTTAGTTAAGTAGTCTGTATATAATTATAAATTCAACAAGGCTAGAAGATTATACCACAATTGTTTCGTAGGTTTCTGTTGCTCAACCCTGTAGTCTCAGGCTAGTAATAGGATTAAGGTAAGCCCTGCTTGTTGTAGAAGGCGACTAAATAAGTCTACGAGTTTCGCGGGCCTTGAGGGTGGGGGCCCTTATCGTTCAACAAGCGAACCTGCGTGGAACAGCATATCGCTCAGCAATGGTGCCTAGGAGGGTTTAGGCCTTCCTCAGAGACGTGCTAACACAAAGTGTAGAGGGGCACCGGTGCGTTCTGTAAGAGATCCCGGGGTCTCTCCGAATGCACCACCACCGAAGAGGTTTTAGTGAGTAAGAATCCCAATTAACGCTGAATTCCCCTCAGACGCATGGTATATAACAGAAAAATGATTCTGTTTCTGCATCATAGTTTTCTACAATGTTGCTCAGTTTACATATAAGCAATTATAATACAAAAATACAGATCTAAACTAAACATAAATACGTTTATTTTATATGGAAAGCGAAACACAGAACATTTATAAATAACTGCTAAACACGACGTGAATTCTTCACATCAGGGCGATGTCCTTTACAATAAAATAGCTGAGAGGCAAGTTTGACGGCTGCGGTCGGATAAAAAAAAACTAGTTATATTCTTAGTGTACTATTTATAATAGCGCAACGACCTATGACTAATCCAGAATGAGTGGAAGATAGGTGAGGTACCTAATATGATTACTTTATGTAGATTGTTTATATAATGCAGCGACTAATCGACTTCGTTCACGTATACTCACGGAAGTAATATATTGCTCTTAACAATGGTTCTAGATAGGATACTTATGTAGCAGCACATTGAGCTCGTTGCCATAAGAAACCCTCATAGTTTCACTGGCTGCAACGGACTTATAAACTAGAACACTGTAATCTATATAGAGATTTTATAGTGGAGACTCACCATAATATCTCTGGAACCATAAGGCCTTACTTGGAATTTTAGTAGGAATATTCCTTTTGCCGAGCGAGGGTCTGCTAAGAATGGATTTTATGAAATCTCACAAAAGAGGTTCCGGTGGTATTAATAGTAGGAAAGGGTGGTATTTTAGACAAATTTCAATCATTGGTCTATCCGGCCAGGGAAGCGGACGAGGAACAACTAGTGTATATATACTATATTAATTGCTTCCTTGGTGTTCCATCCTGGAAACGTGGACTGGAAAATAGGGATAAAGAAAATAAATAATTTCCAGGGAGCCCAGGTGTACGTGAAGCCGAACAGGGGCTAGAGCGTGGACGCTCTCCTGCCATTGCTAGGTCAGAGGGTTGTCCGCTAGTTCCTATACTTGCCGTAGTGTTTCAGCATTTGCTCAGTAACACAAAGGATCTCGGTTCGACTTCAGAGCTACAAGTTATAGATAGGTTTGGCAGGGTCTTTTCTTTCGCGTAGGTACCGTCATGTTATAAATCTGCCAACATAATAGCTGTATTCCTAATAATAGCATCAGTCTTATTGAAGATTTGACGACAGAAGTAGGCGCTTTGATACCTATCAGGACGACATTGGATCTGGGAGAAAACCCAAATCTCAATAAAACACTCATAAAATTAAAACAAAACAGTCGAAAAACATCAGAGATGATCTTTACTGATGGTAGATCTCTATTGCCGGGCACCGTCTATGTAGGTACCACCGCAGCGTTTATTTCTATGGCCAAATAGTAGTATGCAAATATTACTGTGTCCCGATTTTAAGGGCGCTGTTGGTGGTAGTTAGTCTAATTACTAGGGTAATGAGAGGCCTATGTCCAGCAGTGGATGTCTATCAGCTGTTGATGATGATGCGACTCGGCATCTTACGTCTATAAACCCGTAGTGTATAATATCTTAACTAGCGCGACGTTGTTATGGGCAAGCGCATAATCAGGCGAATGTCTCATTCGTCTCGTTGCTTCGTTGAAAAAAAAAAAATATAAGTTCATATTTTCTAGTTTTTCACCATACAAGAGTTTAGTTAAATTACCTTATAATAATTGTGATCCTTGATAAATAGGATTGTTGTTTTTTTTTTACAAAAAACTGTGATTCATCGACACCTATAAGGTTATTTGAGTGTATCAAATGAATCTCACATCACGACATAATCCTCGGCGCAGTTTCACAACACTCGTGACTGCCGCGCTCTATCACAGGCGACATCACCGGCGCCTGCGCAACGGAACCCTGTTAAAAATTTACCTTCGACTTGTCAAGGTTGCCATCTTCACATTTATAAGCGCAGGCTTCAATGAAGCGACCTAGATAGACGAGTTAATTTATATTAAACACGAGCTTTTTTTTATCTACAATACGCGAACACTTCTCTAATGGAAGGTCTCCGTAGCCGGAGACCGTTTAGGTAAGTACCACCGCAGTGCCTACTTCTACTGTCAAATAGTAGCGTGCAAACATTACTTTGTTCCGGTTTAAAGGGCGCTGTATTTGTGAAATTAATGGAGTAACGAGGCTTAAAATATTGTATCAATAATAATAAAAATATTACATATAAATCTAAAAAAATCAAAAATTACGTAAACAGTAAATGTGTGCGAATAGGCATAGGTCTCATCAAATGATGGTGGTTTTCAGAGCCGCCCGTTTGCCGTCGTCGTCGTTCCAATAATTTAATAAAACTTAATTTAAAGACAAAAATACCTATAGAAAACAATAAACAAAACAAATCAGAACCTGAACAAATTAAACAATTGTTTCCAAGTTAACATACAGTGTGAAATTTGCAATTCTATCAAGACAACACGCCGCACACCTCTCGTCACATTCGAAGGATAGTTAGACTTTATGATCTAGTTGGTTGTTAGTTGCTAGATTCTTTTTGGATTACAAGGAAGGTCTTTGCACCTTTTCTTAAAACTTACTACTTTTGAATGGCGGAAGCAGATCATTCCAATACTTAGAAGTAGCAAATCGGAAACTACCCCTAAAAAGTGTTAACCGCGGCGTTGACGACTCTAGATCATTAATTCGTATTAGTTTAGAAACAGTTTCTCTTCTGTCCCTCCAAAAGAGCTTTTTTGCAAGATACGATAGTCGTCCAAAGCATCTTAGTTTAAAAATTTGAGAGCAAAGCTTTAAGATGCATCTGTTCGTCATGTTAAGTCGACGAACTTAATGTGGTGCTTTGTATAACATTCTAACCAGCGCCAAGTTATCGTATCACTTACCATCGCGTGAACGTTCCGCTCATCTCGTCGCTGCGTTTCATAAAACAAAAAAATCCATGTTGTGTCAATGAAGCTGTACTCGCCTAAGAATACTTCAGAGTATTTTTTTTCTCATATGAAACAAGTGCTGTTATTGTAGATTTACTACATGAACGTTGTACTCCTAGTACCAATTCATGTGATCATGGAATTCAACCAGGGACATGTCTCTTTAGGACATTGCTACACGGAGGCAGTTAAATACTTGCTACCCTAGATTCTTTATAATATATGTACCCTGACTCTTAGTGACCTTAATGTAAAATAGTATTTTTTATTATTTCTGGTCCCTACCTTCTGAATTTTCTCTGACTTAGTGACGTTGTTTTTTTATTACTTTACTAAAGGACGAGATATAAAGGACATTTATTTGATAGTAAGCAATACATCTGTTCATATTACAGAGCTAGAATGTTTACACAGGACCACGTCGTCCATTAGTCAGTATTATATTAGTTCATTGTCTCCAAACTAAATTTATTTATATCATATTGTTGCAAATAGCGATTAAAAGTAAAAAAAAACAATGAAAATTGCTTACTATAATAGTAAGTCTTATAAATGGGATGTATCTTTCCACTACTTGGGTTTCGAGACTTTCTTTTATAACAAGGTTATTCATTCTCCAAAATAACCAACTTCAGGTTGGTCGATAAGAAATCTTCATGTCATGTAAAATTTCTATCAGGTTTTAAATTGAAATAAAAATTCATTGAAAGCCAAAAATCTCTATTTGTGAGTTACAGACATTACATGTGATTATATAATTAAACCAATAATTTTTCAGTACACGAATGAATGAATAAATATAGGGTTTATGTAAGCAATTTATCATCTATCACGACACTAGGGGTAGGTCGGGAACGTTCAGTGAAAGCTTCGCTGTTGGTGTGATAATGTTCGTTATGGTGTTGATGTTTAAAGTTCGTTTTAACATGCCATGCAACCGTTGTAACTGAGGCAGTAGGGCACGAAAGCCCTTCCTCAAGGTAGCTCGTCGAACAGCGTACGGAGGAATGCGTCCGGGTCGGGGATGTCCGCGAGCAGACCCGCCGCGTCGCAGTACTCCGCGAAGGAAGCGCACGGCAGCAGCTCGTCGGTGAGCGTGCTCACCACGCGCTCGGCGGACTTGGCGTTCGCCTCATCATTGTGTCGGATGTACTCGGCGAGCTTCACCGGCCATTGCTCCACGGTAGTAGCGGCAACATTCTGCCAAAAGACACTCGTGTTCACCACTACTCTACAGTAAATTAAGATCTTTCTAAAGCCTTTAAAGCGATAACACACACGCTGATTCGAACTAGATTTATTGTATGGTCATAAGCGCCATAGGTCTAAAAGGTATTGATTCCATTCCCACCAACCTGCATTGGCCAACGTGGAACATAAATGACTGTCAATGTTGTTTTACCTTGAACATGATGGTGTACAGCAGATCGATGATGGCGACGAAGATAGCGTAAGGTTTGTACTCCGTCCACTGTTTGGGGGCGCGGTGCTCTGCAGGCAGCGCGCGCATCGCGGGCCCGGCAGGAGCGGCTGCGCGCACGTGGGCCGTCACCAATAACCGTTTTAGAATGGTCACGCGCAACGACTGCCATCTATGTAACGTAATCAAATGTTGCTTACTGTATATGTTAGATATTATAAAGTTCAAAATGGATTTCTGAAATAACCAAACTAAATAATATATTTATCTACATAGAATGCTTTTTACGCCGGTTGTAGTAATGTATACTGTGGGTAAATTATATCACTTTGAGTCACTTAACTAGGACTAAACGTTAGTGTAATAGCAATAATACACAAATCTATTAATTGATTTTTTTCATAATACACTTACCCTTTTATAATAAATTCAATACATATAAGTTTCGCCGGGGTGTAAGAGATCCCGCACAACAACTCACGGGATCCAATCCAAGCCAACCAACCTCACCTGTTCGTGGTGCAGACTGCTCATCAACAAACGAGGCTCTGATTCCCACCAATCCGCATTGGACCTGCGTGGTGGGAAATGGTCCAAATCCCCCATATGAATTCCTACTCGATCGATGTGAGAGTCTTTGGTCTTTGGTCTATGGCCTATGTCCAGCAGTGAATGTCTATCGACTGATGATGATGATGAAGTTTCGCCGGGATGTTAAAAATCGTGCATTTACTTTGCGTGGGGGTAAAGAAGCAGCATCATCGTTGTGAAGTAGAGCGGTCCGTCCGCGTCGTGTGCGGACTCGAGTAGGCGCGGCGGCGGCCACGCCAGCGACGCCTCCAGTGCGGTCGCCTCACGCCCGGCCACACGCGTCCTATTCACGATCATCGGACACGATGTTACATTATTCTTTACAATAAACTAACAAGATGTCGCCATTACCAATAAACGAAACTATTAAAATGAAATTTTCCCCCAGGTTTTTTATTCGACGAAGCAACGGCTCATGAGTAAGAATCACGTGGTTGTTTGGTGGCAGAATTAGACGTCGCGGTGGTGCCTACACAAATGGTCCTCGGTAACAGACCCCTATCACCCATAAAACATGGAGAGAAGACATTCTATAAAGACTTATTTAACTAATAGATTAATAGATGATGAGCAGGTAAAGTAGCAATATGTGTGTCTTTTTAATTACAGAATCCGCTTACCTCGATTATCCCATGTACAAGAGTGAGATATTAATAAAATTCATTAAAACATTTACATAAACTAGTAAGTTTATTAATACATGTTTTTCTCATAAGTAATCGCTTGATTTGCACTTACGTGTTGATGACGTAGAGCGCCATGTGCACGAGCGCCGGCACCAGCTGCATGTTGGAGAGAGGGCCGCCGCCGCCGGTGTCGTCGTGGAAGGTGCGCCCCCGCGCGAACCTCACCAGCAGCAGCTTTAGATCGTGTATCGTGCACGTGTGACCAATGTCGCGGTGGCCCGTGCACTCCTGGGACATAATCAACTATAAAGACTTTCTCTCAAAATTCGCCTTGCCAAATACTTTTATATTTATAATTTGGCATTATATGAATAGTGTAAGAGTTAATTTAGGTTAAAATTAATTAATTAATTTCAAGAACGAATTGAAGAACATTTATGTAGATATATGTGTTAGTTAAGTAGCAGTTTAAGCTAATGTAAGTTATATATTAAATGAGTAATGTAAACAAAATGTTTGAACAAGTTTTATTTGGGCCAAAAATGATGCTTGTAATTAAAACTACGAAACACTTACGCCTTTAATCCAGGGTTGGCAGTGGAATAATGGTAAAAAAGCCGCTCGACACAGTTATGGACAGTGATTAGACAATAAAGAGCAGTAAGACAAAAATCAATAAGAAATGAGGCTGTTTTGTTACTTACCTGTAAGTAAGTGGTGTGTCTGGCCAGACAGCTGGCGAAAGCAGATTCTGGTACGTGAGGACCCCATAGTGGTAGCAGACCGTTGCAGCGTGTGGATGCGTTTTGTAGCGCAGCACTCTCCCACTCGTCCCTGTTGAATATATGAAAGTAATTTACATCATTATCGGCTAGAAGATGCCCCCTACTGAGCACAGGTCTATCTTAAAGGTCTCAAGAGTACTATTAAGTAAATAGTTTACTCAAGTCCGTCTTGCTAGACAAAGGGGTTACTGCGCTACAGAGGCTGTTAAAAGTTGATTATTTATAAATACACAGGCCTTTGGTAAGAAAAACCTAACACTAGTAAATAATTGTTTCGCCAACGTGAAAATTCGAATTAATGCTCCCCCCTTTTGTAATTTTTAAAAATTTTTGTACTTAAGTTTTCGTTGTCGTTAGATATACTTTAAATTAACTTTAATTCGGTTTTTTATAATAAATGAATAACGTTACCTGGCCCGAGCAAGCCGTACGGCTGCCATGTGACACTCGACGTGCACTATGTTGTAATGCGACACAGTTGTGTATCCAAGCGTCTTGCGCGCGCGCACCTCGAACTCCTCTACTGGGCACCTTTTGGTAAAAGTATAAACGCCGAGCACCTGTGCGATACATTAAATGTCGTTAAAACATGGTATATATTCATAATCAACAACCCCTTTGTGTGAACAGTAGGACATAGAAGTCTCCTAGGTAACTCCATGTTAGACCTGTACTCTCGGTCTAACAAGCAAATGATTAAGGTAAACTCTGTCTGTCGCCCAACCCTTTCTAAGGCACTGAAGGAGATCAGAAGTGTGGTAGTGGGGGGAAATCCCAAATAGTACATTCTGACTTCCTCTACAAACCGGATGTTCTTTTTCTCTCTGACCCAAAAACTAACACAAATGAATCTCTTACCTTAGTAGGTTGGTATTTATAACCTTCGCGACAGATACAACAAACGGCTCCTGCCTCTTCGGCCAGGTCGGCCAGCTGCTGCGTAAGCGAGCACTGTGCCGTCACCTGCCCGCGCTCGTTGCTGCGCATGCCCAGCGCACCCAGCTGCCGCTCGCGAACAGCCATCGCCAGACGTTTTTTCTCCTGATAACGATATTATAATTAGAGTTTTCTTTATATATGTTTTACTATAAATATACAAGCAAAATATATTTTTTTAATGTTACGAAGCGACGAGTCGAGCGGGGCGATCGTATGATGGTGGTACGCCCGCCTATAACAATGGGACGCTAGTTAGGACGTTATATAAAGCACCACATTGCGCTCGTCGCCTTGAGACATAATATGTTGATTCCCGTTACCCCGGTAATTTCACTAGCTACAGCGCTCTTAAAACCGAAATACAGTAATGTTTCAACATTACTGTTTGGCGGCAGAAAATGACGTTGTTGTGGCACCTGCATAAACGGTCTCTGGCAACAGAGACCTACCCACTAGTATAAATTTCACAATATTTTTTATACTCAATAAATATACTTGCTAAAATAGTGTACTTTACTAAAGCTTTTTTTTAAAAAAAAAACTTGATATGGCGACCTTGTAGTTGTAGGCCTAAAGTTGACATGATTGTTCTCCAAATTAGGCCTACGATCTAACCTGTCTGGTGAAATCGCGCACTTGCTGCACTTTAGCCGCACACTGCGGTTGCGAGCGAAGAGCCTCCAAAAGGTTCTCCGCGAGCGAGCCAACGTGCTCTCCAGACGACACCTGTTCCAGCCGATGCACTATAGGTATTACCTTTTCGCACACCAACATCTAAAACCCGTAAATGTTTATCGTCAATGAATATTTGGTATTAGTCGATTTACAATATTATATTTAAGAATTCAAAAAACATTACCTGAGTAGGTTCATGGTCGGTTGCTAGACCCGTAAGGAACCGCAGTATGTACTTGAGCGCGGGCCGGCTGATGAATTCTTTCAGCTCGTCAGAATCCGTGCATACGAGAGTTGGTTTTACGCAAGGCGCATGTTTCTGTCAACGATATAAAAAATGAGTTACCAATTCCATAGGGAAAAATATTATTCATACAATATATAGATTATACAGTAAATTTCGAATGATTTTTAGTAGCATCTCATTTAATAATTAATCATAAATTATATAAAATATATTCATTTGTAACATACCACGATGTATTCCAAAGCATCACGGACCACGCCTAATGAGATCAAATAATCTTTGAGGGTTCCTCCAATGGAATTCCTCTCGATGTTTGCGCAGAGCACACAAAACAATTCCATCCGGAACTCTTCCTCCGTCCATTGATCCGAGTCCAGCTTATCAAAATCGAGAACTGGTTTGAAGTGGTCAACTAGCAATGCCATCTTGAGATCGTTACCGTACACCAACGCCGCTAACACACGCGTTAGATGTCCGAGGGCGACAGAATTGTTACGGATCCCTACAGAAAAATACATTAATTAAAAATAATGCCTAAAGATTAAAGGCCAATATTTATTATAGTCGTAATTCATTACAAATAAAAAGCAGATATAAAGAAATTAATATAAAGAGAGCAAATATACTAACACATTATAAATTTAATTTTTACTGCTTCAAATTGTAGCTATTTTAATAAACGATAACATTTTTAACAAAAACAAAAATATATTAATATCTTTACCCGGACACTCGGTGCAGTTAAGTAATGCCTGTACATATTCTGGCCCGCCGAAAGTTAACGAGAACTGCAAGAACGATTCAAGGCTCTCGCTTGCGGCCACCGATAGGATACGTTCCATAATCTGCGATAAAATTTTGTTTACTTTAAAATAGATCTTTTATCTTTGTTTTTTATTGGGTCTGACAATAATGGTGCACACGCACGCACGCACACGCTCGCATGAAGACGCACGCATGCACGCACAAGTACAAACGCACACGCACGCACGCACACGCTCGTACATGCACGGCAGCACACGCACGCGCGCTCGCACTCGCACGCACGCACACGCACTAATACACACGCACGCATGCACGTAAACGCATGAATGCACGCAGACGCACACACACACATGCAAGCGCACGCACACGCACACGTACGCACGCACGCACACGCACGAAAGCGCACGCACGCAAGCGCACGCACGGATGCACACGCACCACCAACCACGCACGCACACACACCCACGCAACGCACGCACGCACGCACGCACACACAAACACACACACATACACACACACAAAGACAATTTCAGTGTGCGGGTTTCCTCACGATATTTTCCTTCACCGTTAAGTACGTGGTAATTGTAACAATATGCACATTAGACATTGAAAAATTGCCTAAGAGGTGCATGCCCCGGCCGGGATTAGAACCCTCTTCATCTGATATCTAATTAAATACATCACAATAATAATAATCATAGCTATCTGAAATAAATGATTTATTATTATTATTATTATTAATAGTCCATTTTCAAATACCTCGAGCAGTTGGTATACAAGGTGTGCGCGCGGCATGTCACGCTCTTCTTCGGCGGCGAGCTGCAACGCGCGCAGCAGCACGGGCAACGCACGCGTGTCTGCGCGGGTCAACACGCGCACGCAACGTCTCACCCGCGCGCACAACCCCAACAGTCGGAGCAGCGTAGAACAAAGCGCGCGTGCGCCACCCACGCGCTGTATAGCAGCCAACCGCTGTAGCATTACTTCAAGACCGCCTGTAAGTAAAAAGATTTTAATATTACGCAGTTTTCGGACACCTTTATGAGTTCCCAAGGTTGACCCTAGAGAGCAAAGTTCTTGGTAAACGTGCACCTGGTAGACAGCGCAAGAAATGATTTGACGACATAAAGGGATGGACCGGGTTTAAATACCGTCAGTTAAATAGAATAGCTGAGGATCGAATTTGTTTTCTCAATCTGATCGCCAAAGTTCAGTTTGAAGAGGGCACCTAATGATGATGATGATCATGATGAATAATACTTGTAAAGGATCTATTTAAAATAGATAATTTTTGTATTTTTTTATAGCAATGATTTTATTTAATTGCTTTTGTGGGTGGGTAGTGAGTGCTGCAGAAATAAACTGCAATACTGTACAAATTTCAGATGTCATAAATTTTTTATACAACTGTAACATTATTTGTAATATATCCAGATGTATAGGGTGGACAATGAGATGAACATGGTCCATTGCTTATTTAAGATACTCATCATATGTTTAGAAACGGAGCACAGCAATGCTTGAAGCGTGATTATTAGCATAGTAACATAAAAAAAATTTTTTTGAACGTAAAATTATATAGCGATATTTATTTATATACAAAGATGAAAACGAGGACTATATTCAGCAGGGGATATAAAGCTCAAATAAAGCTTTTATCTGATTTAATAGAAATTTTAATGCTTTCTACCCCTATAAGCTTTTAATTACCCAACAAGATTGTAAAGAAACTGCGTTACCTGATTATAATATCGATGTCTTCTCTTTTTAAATTTGATAGATATAATGTTTTTTATGTATATGGTGGCGCAAAAGTAATCCTCCTATCAGAAAATGCTATAAATTTTGCCTTGTATACAAGGTATACAAGGTGGCGCAAAAATAACCTTTCGATGTATTTTGGCTGTAATTTAAAAAAAATATGAAAAACTTTGATTCTTCTTGTGGATTATTTTTATTTGGTCTTTTAATTTTTTTACATCAAGGCAAAATTTATAGCATTTTTTGATAGGAGGATTACTTTTGCGACACCCTATATTATATACAAGAAAAAAAATTCAGATGAACTAATATTACACAGAAAGTTCTGTAAGAGAATCAATATAGATTACTCAAAAGAGAATATCTTAAGTGATAGGTATGTTGAATTTAGTTAATCATGGTAATAAGAGAAAAATATCTAGAATTTTATTTACCACAATCGGCTAAAACGTTCGCCATGCGATACAGTTGCTCGTCATCAACCGCCTCCGCGTTGGTCTGGCTGAGCGTCTCTACGAACTCCTCTGTGGCATCTCCGAGGAGACCCCGCATTCGGTACACAACTCGCATGGCATCCACACCTTCACCAGACGTACACCACACCTACATTAAAAAAAAAATCAATAAGTAAGAAATCTACACATTTTTATCATTACCGTCCCCAGGCTATAATAACTTCTAGAATAGATTATTTGATGAAATTTTGTGACTAAAACTTAAAAACTACAATAAATGGTCTTTACATCATACCTTTTTATACACTTCCTTCACGGGTAAATCAAGTGACATAATCTTATTGCAGACTAGGAGCTCCATTCCATTGTCGTCTTCAAGAAGCGCCACCAACTCACAGTCCGTACAGATCTTATTCTTTACGTCTCTCATAAGCGGACCCATGCCTGGCTCCAATGAAGAGTATGGGTTTCCTAACATGCGTCCCTAGTAATATTAAAGTCATCATGTATAAATGATTATAAATACGGAGTAATACTTTGTTCATAATAAGCTATGTCTGGAAGAGGCGTGGGTTAATTCTGTGATTAAGCTTTCACTAAAACATCACGAGAAAATTAACATGGTCCAAGACACATCTTTTGTGGACATGTGATGATATCCTACAACCCACACTGGAGATAAATGGTATTGACTCTTTCATTAAGAAAGGGAAGGACTCAGGTCCTAGTAGTGGGAACATTAAGAGTGCAGATTATCCAAAGTGAAGATTTAAATTTTAGATATCTCCTTAAATTTTCAAAAATATATATTAGTAATCTGAATAACTACAAATTTTAATAATGAAAAACAGTTACACTATTAATTACCTGCAAAAAGTCTTCCTGCTGTGGATCTTTTTCTAGCGTTAGGAAAAACTCCCCAACGTCATTTTCTTCTGGATAGATGATCGAGCACAGACGTTCGAATATGAATACGGGAGTGCGGTAATCGTGCAGTGGGTACTTCTGAACTGTTTCTATACACACTGCCATGAATTCAGCGGTCTCCGCTTCAGTGCCTAAGACATGTATTTTATGTACAGATAAAATAAATTATATTCTATTAAAAAATCAAATACTATAGCTAAGAAACAAACGTTGGTAGTCATAAAATATTACAGTATTCGTACAGAAGTAAAACGTTTAAACACCCAATATTGTTATGGACTTGCTTACCTAAATATAAGTGAACCCTTAGTGTGAACGTACTAATCGCCTGGTTGCCTTCTCCAATAAAAAAAGTTTATTTATTAAAAACTAAATACTGATAAACCTTGCGTCTACTACCACAAGGGTCATAACGTATATATATGGTCTTTACGATGATATAATATATCACCGCACATCTTTATGTGATAAATAAACATGTTATATTTCGGTCAATGAGTTTAGTTCCTACCGGATGATCATGTTTTTCAGTCTAATGTTTTGCAGTGATGGAAAAATTATTACCGTAAATATGAATGTTTAACGTTGCTCAATTCCGGTCTCAACTACGCTCAGCCAATCCAAGGATTGGACTAGTATATTTTCTTGTTTAACATAATGATAATATTGCCGACTTATTACCGGTTGTCATTTCTTCGAGCAGTTCGAGTAATTTCTCCTGTGTGTCGTCGGTAAGGCGCGTGCGTTGGACAACAAGGCGCCGCAGCGACAGGTAGCCGCCCAGCACGGCGCCCACCAACCGCCCCTTGTACACGCGACGGCCTCCGCCCTCCTCGAGGAACATCGATAGCAGTTCCGTCAGACGTTTCAATGCGTAACCTATAAAAAAAATTATACTCGTTTAATGTACAAGCAGAACATTTACCTGAAAGGGAGCTATAAACTTGCCCGTAACTGTGGATTTAATTCGATGATCTACACTACACCTCATTGGGTTGGTCGCTTTGAGACATAGTACTTTAGATTTAAACTCCGAGTAATGAGACAATAAACCCAGTATTTTTATTAATTAAACAATTGTCTAAATATTTATTTTTACGTATTTCTGACTCACGCCCAAATTTTTGTGATTGTTGATAAAAAGTTTTTCCATGAACTGTTATTTAGATTCATTTAATCTATAACAATTTATACTTAATTTTTTAAAGAAATATATGTAGGTATGGTATATAGATATTGAAAAAAGGTTATCGGAGAAGTGATTTTAGAATATATTCTTACAATAGCTCCATTTTTTTTTAATTATTATAATTGAAACTAGAGCCTATTCTTGCCAAAAGGTGGTAATGTGCAAACATTACTGTTTTGATATGAAGGCAGTTGCTGTATCTAGTTAATTTATCAAAATATCAAATTAAGCAACAAAACCTGGTGTTGTCTAAACCTCCTAAGTTAATGAGTATCATACTTGTCACTTCAATGTACAAACATACCTTGAGCCAAATCAGATGTAAGAGTGGTTTCTTCTAATCGATGAAGTTGTTCAATTTCCTTGGTCATTAAATCGGCGATCTGCTGCAAAACTCCCCTGAGTGCGAGGAATTGTTTCCAAGGCGCTTCCGACGCTAAGCCTGAACAGACATTATTTTTTTTTTAAATCTATTTATTAGATTTAACTAACGGATGTAGGCTGTGGCTACGTTTGCAACACAGAGTTCTCTTGTTCGATTCCTAGATATATGTTGTAGTTTGTTTTGTGGCAGGAGGTTTTTCTAACATGCTTTAATAGCTACCACCCTTATCGCGTAATTCTATCGCTACAACAGCATTGCTATACCCAGGATATCAACATTTTAGAGCGTCAGAGTATTCTGCACCAACACGTTTTAATTGCTCACTGTCACCACACAGGCTATGTGAAATTAAACTATAAACTTATTGTAGATGAAAAATATATAATTGTTATGTTATAAATTTAAACATTTAACAGAACTTACTTTGATATAGCTGTAAGAATTGCTCACTAGCTTCACCAGCTGTACCCACTTCTGGTAGAAAACTCGTTAGTAAAATCAGCACCTACAAGGGAATATCTTAGTATTTATTTGGTATTATTACACAAATAACTTTTATATATTTATTATATATGTATGCGTATCGAAAATTTCAGAAGAACTTACAGCTTTAGTCCGTTCGTAAGAATCGCATAGCGATTTAACCATTTGGCACGCAGTGTCCCGGGCGATACGGGAGCTTGGGTCGAACATGACTGGCCGCAACCAGCCGCCATCTTCAAGTGCCAGTGGTCGCATGCCATGAGATAATAGCACCTATGTAAAATATTTAAGTTATATTTAAATACAAGGCTAGGTGTAGAAGGAACTTCCACAATTGGAATAAAATCTCAATTTATAGGTTCTCAAACTAATTTTTTTGTGTTGAGTACATAGAAAATTAACAATTTTTGCTGTGAAATGTATGTGTGCTCTAGTAACGTACCCGGTCGCGCCATTTAGCAAGGTACTTCCTCACTAGGTGTACGTCGCGAGGCGGCAGAGTGACATCAGACGGCAGCGGAGCCACACGAGCGGACAGACGAGCCCACTGTCGGTGTGCAACGCGCCCCGCCAGCCAAGCCGCGAGGTCAACAACTAGAGCGCCAGATGTGGCCAGCGGACCCGGTGTTTCCGCAGCCGGTACTGGTGGACTTTCCTGTTTAATATAATATATGTTAGGAAACATGTTCTATGGGACAAGATTGAAATGATAACATTTATATTATAACATTTCAATTTGATTTATTTAAGATATAAGTAGAAACCTTAGTTTCCTTATTTTGCTCATCCGTTGCTGAGCTGGCAGCAGGTGTGGATGCAGGAGGCACCATTAATTGTTGCATGTAACCAAGACAGGGAAGTGCCACTTGCTGCAAAGCGAACTGATGAGCTGTGGGTAGATTATTAATTAATATCACTGTAAATGAGATTTATAGCAAATACCAAACCATTTGTAACAATGTCAGTTTTACTTACAGTTCGGAGAAGATGTGTTAATGCCGGGTATACCAGCTAAGGCTTCAATTTTTAACAAAGAACTGGCTGCTGGAGCAATACCGGCCACTTCAGTCAATTGAGGACAACACCTTTTTGGACAGAGTTAATCGTTTTTTTTATTATTATCGAATTTAAAAACAAGTTAATCGGGAAGTTGTTGAGAAAGATCTTACCAAACCCAAAGTTTAACAATGCAGCGAAGCCTCGCCTCCCAGCATTCCACTGAATCTTGAACCTTAACTAGAGATCCTAGTAGCAATACCAATGGACGAACCTAAAAATTGACACATTAATAAGAATAAAAATCATTTCTTATAATTAAGTTTAACAAAACAAAAAACTGGTTTTCAGCTGAAACAATATTTTAAGATTTCGGTCTCGAATCAGTCATAATCAGTATTTTTTTTTAATTTTTCCGTTCTTCACCCTGCACTTGGTCAACTTTATGGATTATAATCATCGTAAAAGAAGGCATCTAACAACTTACGGAATTGTTATGGTCCTGGGATGCCGCGTGTCCCATGAGTGAGAGAGTAATGCGCTGTGACAGCAAGTTGCACAATTGCTCCGTGGCCGGTAAGTTGTCTCGCGTCACCAAGCAAATCAAGGCACGGACCTCTTCTTGACACTGGAAAATTGAAACATAAAGATAAAAAGAAAATTTTACTTTACGGGACTGTGACATACAATATAACAATGTTGTAATTGCAAAAGCTGTAGTTAAAACAAAATCACAAATAAAAAAAATACTTTAGTATAAAATTATTACCTTCATTAATCCAAAGATAGTCATAGAAATAATTAAACATTAACGAATAATAAGTATAATACGAGGTAAAAAAAAAAAAACAACAGTATCATCGTTTTTAACAAATTTGTGGAGTTTGTTAGTTATTTGTTACATAAGTTGGTCGACTTATACAGTTATAATGTGTGCACAGACCTGCGGTGTGCCGCGGTGCAAGTTGTGGTGCACCAATTCGTGTACAAGGCCAAAGCGACAGAGTCGCTCGCGGTGCTCCGGCTGAGAGGCAAGAACGCGCAACAGGATCAGACACTGCTCTGCGCTCGCCAGCGAGCATCCGTAGCAGCCACCGCCGGACTCTAAATAACCACATCGTATTTGTTGAATTAAAAAATAATGTAAAAAAACGAATTTACTACTGTGTGTTAAGGAGACCGCTTCCGAAAACGAAGACAGACGATAGTACTAATGACACCTTTGATAATGGGACGAAAAAAAAATCGATCCTCGATCCCCCTAGAAAAAATCATATTTTTAAAACGTTTTATTAGTATTATTTACTCTCCATCATATTAGTACAGCTAAATGAAACGATAGTTTCATAAAAAATACATTATGAAACTATCGTTTCATTTAGCTGTACTTTATGGAGCGTAAATAATGCTAATAAAACGTTTTAAAAATATGATTTATTTTTAATCAGGATCGATCTTTTTTTAGTCCCGTCATCAAAGGTGTCATTAGTGCTATCGTCTGTCTTTGTATTCAGAAGCAGTCTCCTAACACCCAGTATAAAATTAAAATTGATTTTTCATCAATTAAACAATTTAATAATATACCTTTAGTTAGGTCTCCATCGTAATTTTTAACTAAGCCTGCGTACACAGGTAGAGTTTCGCCTTTTAATTGTTCACTCTGAGACCTGTCGTAAGACACCAATTCTTTTCTGTAAAAAAAAGAATTACATCAGTTGAAAACGAAAATAACAACTTGATCCCAAGCTTTTACATTACTTAAGTGTTAATTTTTTACGTTACTTAAGTCTTATCAATATACCGTCTATTTATTATATAAAAATCAGAATATTCTGGACGAGGATGGCTTTATATTATTCTTACGTAACCCACTAGTCACTAACCTGCAGGCGAGCACCTTCTGTATGATCTTGGACAGATCCTCGAAGTATCCCTTGCTGTCGACGCAGTATTTGTGCGCGAGTGTCTGTATTACTCGGTTGATCTGAGCGCCGTTGAAAGCTGCACTCGTGGAGTTGCTGTTCTCGTCAGCGCGATTCTCCAAACGGTGCTCGCTAATCTTGTGCACCAGTGACTATAACAAGTAATGAATAAAGTTTTCATACATAAAGTTTAATTGCCTCTACATCCATTGATCTTGCATTACCCGTATCCTGTGGTGCTCGTGACCTTTAAGAGTTATTAATCATCACTCCCTACTCAAGGACCATATTACCCCCTCGGGCATCGGTATATCAGGCAAATGTCACTAGTGAGCAGCTTATTATAAGTTTATAATTAATAATTAAATCATACTGTGGACACTAGTATACCTCGAGGACAGGCTTGTTCGCGACGAGTTGCCGGTACACGCGATCCGCTTTGTCGAGCAGCGCGCCTATGCTCTGTACCATCTTCTTGCGCTCCTCATCGTTCTCTATGGTGTCCACGGCGCAGCACGGCCGTGCCGTCAATGTGTAGTCAAACTTGGCATACTTGCAAAATCCGCAAGCGTGGCAAAGGAACGGATCCTTCTCGTCGTAGTTAATTGCACTGTCAATTAAATAACTTATTAGATTATACAAGACAAGTTTAACTTAGTAGACAATGCCAATGTAAATTTATTTTACATGTAATTGCTAATAAAACAATCGATTCAGAACTTCTCTATAATTTTACGAGTATTATTTTTTAAAGGAAAATATTGTAACTGATTACTAAGAACAAAGAGGCGGAAATGTCTTGCAATGTTTGGTGTTTCACATTGTAATTATTCATATACTTTAAATAAATAGTTATAGGTTTTAGTAATAGATGTCACATTCTTTTTATTATATAATTATTTCGGGGACTCACCGACACTTATGGCACTGGAACACGTTCTCACCGCAGTTCGCGCAAACGCCGGGGTTCGCCGGCACCGATTGCGAGCAACGTGGACATTGAAGTGATTCGCCTGTCATACAAATATATTTTTATAGGCAACTAGCATAAGTTTTTCTAACAGTATACAGGATAAGTGAAGAAGTTGTGCTCAGGCAGGCTTAATTAATGAGCTCGTACACTTTACGCACTAGCTTTTGTAAGACATTTATCAGCTTACCTGTGGCTTGTTGGTTTTCGTAAAAATCGGCGTACTCCATCATGAGATTGCAAGCGACGATCGGAAGCGGAAAGTCGACGCGAACTTCCGATTGACCGGACTGTAGCTGTACACGTTTGGCCTTATGCCACATTCCTGTAAAATATATTACGCGATTATTTCAATAACACTAAGAAATATATATCATAAACGAATATTTTCACTTTAAAACCATAAAAAATCTAAATTTTAGAACATCAAAGACTGAAAAAGAGTTTAATAGTAAATCTAGAATAAAATAAGTAGTATTTATGAAAAAAAAAACTACATTATATGAAAATTTATGTAAATGAACTTAATCCACCATGCTGTTATGTCGACCAATTTACAATATGATCAAAATAGAATAAGAAGATCAATGATACCTTAGACAGGCACCCACATTAGCCTTATTAAAGCTCCTTTTATTGTGTGGTAAGGTAATTGTTAAAAGAAATGACCCTCTTACCAGGTTTATTCTTGAGCTCCTGCACTGCCTGGACTGTGCGGTTGTTGTAGTAGAAGTTTATCGTGCGCACCATTTTGCCGCGCTTGATGTCGCCGATGCGCAGCGCGATGCGACTGATCATGTGACTGTTCACCAGCTTCACGATCTGAGTCGTCGTCGTGAACTTCGAGTCGATCTGTGCCCAGTAACGCGGTTAGCTCTTATTTGATCGGTTCAAAGATTTAAGTGAGAGTTAGTTTCTTTTTTTTTTTTTTTTTTTAACCCCTTTGGTTTTAATATACAATAACTTATTACTAGATCTCAACTTCACAGGGTGTTAAGTGAAATTGAAGCTATCCAATTGATAACTGAAAATGTGCTTGCCCAGGATACTCAAGCTCATATTTTCACAAAAAGCGCTTAGCCCATCCACTGTGCCAATGAAGCAATTATTGTTTCAGTGTGTAAAATGTTATTAAATATAAAAGCACATTCAAACTAAATAAGCACTATACCAAACATACTAATCTTTACTTTTACTGTTCAGTACTACATTATATAAATTAAAAAAAGAAACCATGTATTTTTTTATATTATAAATCTAACACTCCATATTTCTGTAATTATTAACTGTAATTACATTAAATTTAAATATACAACTAACCTTGATGCAAAACTAAATTATTGTACATGCTAAACTACCACATCAAACGACAAATTAGAAAGGATAGGGTCGCCGGTACCAACCTTAATGGTGGGCAGCTTGATGGTGACCATCGGCACCTCGGGATTGTTGCAGACGAGGCAAGGTTCAGACTCCAAGTAGTAGCCGTCCAGTTCAACGTAAGCGCTGAGTGAAGCGTATAGGGCTGCGTTTCCGTGCGATGATAACAGCTCATTCTGACGGCGCAGGAGCTCGACAGCGCTGCCCAGGTATTTCTGTATAGGAAGTAAATTGTTGTAAGCAAGAGTGTGTATTATGTATAATCTTACGATCAGGTGAACGTTTTGCTCATCTCGAATAAAAAAAGGGGTACAAAAACCTCGTCAAAATTATATTTTTTTTATTCTAATTACTGGTACGTACCTCCGTTTCAATATTAGGTGTCTGTAATGTGAAGTATCCTAACAGATCGACAAACTGTGCCGACTTGCGACCGTATTGAGGAAGAGTTGGCCATATAGTCCACAGCAATGAGACTATAGACGCTTGCTCAGGTTGCGGTGAGTTGCTAAAATCAAAGAAATTTTATTAGTCTATTTTAATAGGAACATATTTAAGAAAGGAACTATAAGAACGCAAAGTTATAGTTAATACAGTGAAATTTCTAAATATTACCTGATTATCCGTTCGTTTAATGCGTGGAAATGAAATTTCTGTTACGATTAAAATACAAGTGAATAATTATAAACAAAAGCTTACGTATAAATGGCAAGAAGTAATGCATGTGCCTGCCAGCGGACTGCTGTCGAGTTTGTCTCTAACAGGAAAGTTTTGATGAACATCTTCAACTCATCTTGAGAAACCTATAAAAATGTTTTTTTTTTTTTAATTTCTATTCAAAGAACATTATAAAATAAAAACGTAATTTATATAAAACTTTCTTTTTACACAAAGCGACAAGACGAGCAAAACATTGACCTAAGGGTAAGTGGGAAGAGTGAACATCACACCACATTATGCTCCACACCTTGAGACATAAGATGTTAAGTCTTGTTACCCCTGTAATTCACTAGCTACAGAGCCTTTCAAACCGGAATACAATAGTATTTGGCTGTAGGCATAGAAGTTACGAGACCACTGTAGGTCAAGATCTCGGCAATAGGGATCTGCCACCATTTATATATATGTACATAGATAAAATACCTGTTTCATAATTTGTTGCACAAGTATTGGTACTTTCTGATCCTGGAATTTCGATCCATCGGAAACAAAAGCATCGCTGTCCGCACTTCTTTCGCGTTCCGGCCATTCCGTGTAGACCTATGATCATAACGAAAAAATTATGTAATGAATATATTCATTTCTCTCCTAAAAACTCGCATAAGTTATTTGAACGGAGGACAAGGGCACCGGTACATTATAAATTACCTCAGACATCGACAACGAAGGAATCAATGCAAGTGAAAAAAAGGGTTGTCTCTACTGCCATCATTTCATGCAATTCTTGTCTATATTATTTGAAACAAACATTTTATCAGCTGTTCATCTATGCTAATGCAAAACTTGCCTTATTTTTTATCATAGTGGCATCACTTAAGGTGTAGATTTATTGAAACATAAGTAATATTTTATTAACTATTCATCTGTGACTTTCGATAAGAGTTAAATAAAAGAAAACAATCTTTTAAAACAAAAGGTTGCTTGAGCTTTCGATACACTAACCTTAGTTTCAGTGCGCGGTTGCGGTAGGGCTGAGGGTGCGGAAGGTGCGGGCGGGCATAGCGCGGCCTGCAGCAACTGCAGGACTGTTGGAGCCACATGCGGATGCACGCGCCGTGCCACCGACATCAGCCACGGTAGCACGCAGCGACGCTCTGTCGCGCACGTGTGCTGCCAGTTACCAGTGCGCGCATTCACAATCTCCGCACAAGCCTTACATAAACATCAAAAATAATATATGTATTAGGTCAACGTGGTTTTAATTATAGAATTATTGTGATTATTCTGACAATTTTTTTTTATTATAAATCAATATCTATAAGTATAATTAGAAAAATACACAATTTTTTTTTCTAATACTATTAATATGCATCATACTTTATTAATTGTGGAAATAAAGTTGGATGGAGGACAATAAAACTTTAGATTTAACTAAACAAATTTAATAAGTTAGCTATGTACTACACGGATGCACGAGTATGTTCAACAGGTATACAGTAAAAACGTATTCGCGCTTCCTTCATTCGCGTTTTCACTATTCGCTGATTAAAAAAAATGATGCCCAATTTCTATATTCGCGACTAAAATTTCTTTATTTGCGGATCTAATAAGTAAATATATAATAATAAAAGGATTCCAATAGATATGCCAATCCAATATCCTTTGTAAATGCCGTCAAATGGACTAATAAAAAAGTATATTTCGTATTCACGGTTTCTGTATTCGCGGCATATTTATGGAACATATACCCCGAGAATAAAGAGCTTTTACTGTATATATAATATAACAGTATCTTTTGACATAAAAAAAACTAATTGTTGTTATGGACTTTTGGTCCGAACATAAAAGAAAATATATTTTTCTGAAGTTTATCTTATAAACTTTGGTGCACCATATTGTCTGGGGCGTCTTACATGAGTCGATTGACTGTTGTTGAAAGTAATAGTTACCTTCAGATGATCCATAAGCTGCACGAGCTTGTCATACGCTGGGTCCGGTGTATTGAGCAGTACTCGCGCCGCATTAAGGTGCGTATCAAGAGCGTGCACGTCACGAAGCTGCCGGTAACGCTCGCGGGTTCCACACAATAGCAACAATAGTTTACGCACTTGTTTCCTAAAATATAAAAAAAAAAAATCTACTTTTAAGTGTTTACAAGTCATTTAATTTTCTCAAACATAACTAAAATCACGAAGTAATATTATTTTAATTTGTACTAATAATGTATTAATTGGTTAAGTAAATAATGGACCACAATAACAATGAATATTTATTTATTCTCCATGTATAAAAAAAATTCCAAATTAAGTTAATTATTTTTGGTTACATTTATTATGTTCAATTATAAACTGGTAAATATCATACATAAATTGTTTAATTCTAATTTAATTAAAATGATTGTATTTAACTAACCTTAACGGTGTCTGGGGGTTCATCATGTACTCGCAAAGGAGCGTGCGCCAACGTGCATCGAAATGCGCCGGGTCACAATGCTTGTGTATTTGACAGGGAAGACGTAATGCCATCTCCATAAGAAGTTGAGGATAGTTATCAAATACATCCAGTGCATGACCTAAACAAACGTCAGCGTTAAAAACATCAATTACGTATATCAAACAAAGAGGAAACAAAAATAACTTACTTTTAACATATTCTTTAACGAAGAATGGCTGCATATCGGGTAATGGCAGTGGCGGTTGCGGTTTGAGTAGTTGTTGACCAGTGACAGCTGCTCCACTGGCTGTTTTGAGAAATAACATGCAGAAATATTAATTGTATGTAGTATGCAATTTCTATTTGGTAATTTAGTGTACCAATTAACATAAATATATACCAATAATACTGTATATATTTGAATAACTAAGTCCTATTGAATTAAGCAGCTCTTGTCTTTATGATACATTTTTGTATAATTTCTTACCACTTGTGGTTATTTTCATATTTAACAAAAAGTAAATGACTAATACATATTAATCAATAAATTACATTCTTTCTTATTTGTAAACCTTCAACTTTATATAACAACTCTCCCTATAGTAACAATGCCAGAAAAAAGACAATCAAAAAGTTATAAGAAATACTTTCATTAAATATATTAAAGAAACATAATGGCACATACTAGCAGTCTTTTCTTTCCAATAGGGCAGTAGAGCGGCGAGCACGTTGTAGCAATGTTTCGGTGCTCCAGCCCGCACCAATGCCGCAGCAGCTAGCCGCGACACGTGCGCTGCGCACGCAGCGCCCGTTACCTCGGCGCGCGCGCTCGTGCCTCCCGAACCACTCGACCCGCAAGTCTTCCAACGCGCCATCAACACGCCTAATGGTACGAAATAAAAAAAAATATTAAATCCTATGAGATAACGATAAAAATATGCTTATCGGAGAATTATATTATTATGAAATGTTTGCATCAGTAATAATGTGGAAACATCGAAAAAGCGTTGACATAAACTCACTTAAGAGTCGCATTATTACAAGTTGTAGTTCACGACGATTGGTGCGCACGTGCGGTGGCGGGGTGATGACAGGCGTATCCAGCTCAGACACAAGTAATTCAAATCTGTTGATAGCAAGTTGTAGCTCACGCCGCTCGCCACGGTCGTGGTCCTCTTCATTTTGGATGTCCAACTCAGAAACGAGCAGCTCGAGGAGACGTTCTAATACCGTACGATCACCTTCTACACTGGAGTCCAAGTCACCAGCCAGCATTAAAACCACCTAAAAAAACGCACTGGTTAATTTTTCTTTATATTAGATCAACATTTTTTTTAGTATATTAGACAACACTATTGTGTTGCTTAATATATTAAAAATTCCAAAAATCAAGAAAAATGTGAACAGACCTGTACGAAAGGTATGGCCCGTACACCAGGTAAGTTACGAAGAGACGGCAAAGCGTCCAAACAAGCAGACAACAGCGAGAGCCGGAGAGCGTGCAGCTTCCGAGTTTCGCTCTCAGCTTCCACAGTACGCGATGAGGATGGTACAGGTGGTGCCGATGAGGTAGATGGGCCTGCTGAATGGCAAAAAAGAATTTATTTAAATGTAACTTTTATTACATAGAATTAAACCTTTAAAAACTATTTAGACTACATGAAATACCACAAAATGTTTAAATACATATTGAATATGTACATATTTAATATGATATGAGGAACAAAATAATTAAGAATAGAAAATACCCCTACACTACTATAAATAGATATTATAGTTTGATGAAAACCTTGTCATATAATGGAAAGACACTAGAATACTATTCAACTAACATATACTATGTATTAGTTTTTATACTAGCCTGGCAAAGCCACAGCCGCAGTAATAATTGTATTAACGGCAATCGTGCCGGAAGTGGGAATGGACATCATTTCGCCTAAAACATATATATTTTTATTATCTGCAATGACCATGTAACAACAATGAGGCTGTGGATGGAGGAGTATAAAATATGTTAACAGCCGGAACACAACGCAATCTTATAGCAACTCTGTATTATTTATTGATTTTACTTTACAAAGAGGAAAGCTCCTTTTTTTAATGGGTACTTCTAAAATATGTAATTAGAAAAAAGATGAATATCGAGATTGAAAATTTTTGGTCCTCAGGGACCCATACGGAACGTGGTGGTGTGTAAATATCTCAACAAGAGCGACATTGAACATAACGTATTACAAATCATCCAATGCAGATCTAGTTGCTTAGCTGAATGAACAAATAATAAAGAACAGTGGCAATCACCGTAAGCACTGGAGCGCCCTGAGACCCCGCCGATGCTGTCCGCGCCTGAGCCCCCACTGTCTGAAGCCGCTGAGCCTGCAGAGCCTGGTGGCTCAGCTGGAGACGTACGTAACGTACTACCGTCGGTTGCAGCTGTACTGCCTTCGTCGTCCGATCTACGGAGAATATATTGCAAGATAATTGCGTCACTTCTATTGCATTTCCATATTAAATTTCTTTTGGACATAGTTCAAACACTTTTCCGTCATATGTTAGAAGTAATACTATTTTCCGAGTTGGCAGTCAACCTTCGGGCATGAAAAGGCATGACCAAAAACCGCTACCCGACACATAATCCACATATTAGGTAAAATCATTGATTATGTCATTCATTAACACAGTACCAAAACCTTGATTTGGATCTTAGAAAAAGGGTTAAATTTATTAATTAATCATACAATAAATAAACAAAAATCAATCCAATAAATCAATCAATAAAAATATTATAAATCCTTGGCACAAGAATAACACACATTGTTATCTAGAGTTCAATATTATTTCTTTTACAATTAATAATAACATTATACGTATAAGAACGAATAACACTATTGTGTATGACGTCACTGTGACGTCATCGCCGGCGACGTTTTGATATGGTGCTGTTGATGATGCAAAAACAATCAAGTGAAGCATTAACTTGTTTCATTCAACAAAGTGAGGGAACGAGCGCGACGTTCACTTGTGCGTTGTATGTGATACGTGCGCCTAAAACAATAAGGAGTTAATTAGGACATTGAACCATATTCTGCCACGGCTTCAACAACGAGGATTTTCTTCCCGGACGTTGCGTCGGCATATCGCTCACTTCGTCGGCTGGAACTCGACACGGTCTTGGTCCAGATGTTCACTGGGCACGGGGGATTCTCCGAGTACCTTCACAGGTTCAAGCTCAAGGAGAGTCCCGCGTGCCTTTGTGACCCAGCGGTGGACCAGACCGTGGTGCACATCCTCACCTCCTGTCCCTTATATGGAAGGGAAAGGATGGATTGCGAAAGTGAGATGGGTAGGAGGATAGACGCAGGTGCCATCGCCTCTCTGATGAGTGAAGACGAAAGTCGTGAAGTATTCTTGAAATACTGCAGGAGAGTGGTAGAAAGAGTATTGGGGGAGAATAAAAAGTAAAGAAACAAATAGAATTAGGAACTGGGCAAAGAGGTTAACAGAGAAGAAGGAAGAAAGAAAAAAGAAGGAATGCTTCAGTGTATGATTTGTTTCAGGCTCCCCCCCCCCTTCTTCAGAAGGCGTCTTCACTTCAAGAGGATGGATAACAGAAGGAAATGGAATTAGAATGACTGAGATAAGAAATGTGTGTAAGATAAGTATAGAATGAAAGATGAAACAATAAATGACGATAAGTAAGGAAAATTAGTAAATCAATAACTGATGTTAAGTGAAAGCAAAAGGCCCTGACCCAAAACACGCAGGGGCAACGAAAAAAAAAAAAAAAAACATATTCTGCCCGGCATTTTATAGGAAACCACTTATTGGAGTCCCATTGTCCTAATAAATATTTATGTAAACTCCAGGCGTAGCGTACATATAGTAGCATTGTTATGATGATAAAGATTTTTTTCCATGTTAGGTAAACAATCTCAATATCTGTGTTTGTAATGATTATTATAGGTGAATTCGCATTTTATACGGTGCGTTAATGTACCCGGTTGGCGAGGCGGTGACGTCACTGAAGCCCGGCACGGGCGGTGGTGGCGCGGAGGGCGCGGGCGGCACACGACGAGGTTGTTCCTGTAGTGAGAGTGCAATCGCTAACTGCACCATAGTCTCGTCGTCCGCGTCCGCCGGAATGTCAAGAAGAGCTTCCAAACCTATAGAAAAAATTGCAACATTTTATATAATTACAGTTATGTTATATATAATACCGTTTTATAGAATGAAGTTTATTTTTTAAAACAATTCTATGAAAAGATATACAAGTGGTTAATACTCGAGGACAATATCATATGACGTTTACTAACAATGAAATCATGGATGAAGAAGAGTGTTCTGAAAAACAACCAAACCTAACTAGATGTACATACTACGAATGAACAATATTAGATTATTCCATTTCATTAGCTGATGCATTTTGGTATAGCAAACAGTAATGTCAATTAGTTTCATTCTTGGAATTTAAGGCAATGAGTACTACTACCTCCATCAGGCGCTAAGAGCACCATTGGCTCGAGCGCATCATCAACGTCAATAAATTGATTCTCTTGTTGTTCTTCACGAGTCGCACTAGTGTCAGACTCTGAGACAGCAGCATCTGTAGTCGAACTTGCCGGTGGTGCGGTGTTTACTGACGACCCTGCACCTGAGACCAAACAAAGTGTGTAACAGTTATTATTTTAATTTTAAGAATATATTTTGATTTTTTTAAAAAAAAGTTTACCGGGAGTGTTTGGTGGAGATGGTATGTATACACGACGTCTCTTAACCCGCGGCCGTAATACTCTCATGAGAGCAGCTTTGGTACCGAAGCTAATGGTTTGGTCTTCAGCCAACAGTAATGAAAGGTAGATTTGATTAACAAAATCAATCTGCAAAATAAATAAGGAATTTTAAGTAAGACACAAAATTAAGTCAATTATTTCATAAACTAAATAAATTCTCCTCGGTGTAATGTAAGGCTTGCCTTGTATCACAGGTTAGTTTTAGTGCTTCATGTAGTTGAGCTAGACAAGCTGCCAAACTAGTTACCTTTCTCAAATTGTAAATCTGCCGCCATAACAACATTTTTGTTTATGCAATAGGCCGAGCATTTAACGTGAGCAAACTTAATCATTTTGGTCCAATTTCTAGAACACCATGTGTTTTAAGTGTGAGCCCATTTAAAATATCACTGTATTCATTATATACATGATTGAGAGCAGTTATAAAGTTATGATTAGCAGTGCCCAGTAAATACTGAATATAAAACAAAGTGGCATAAATCTCATTATGTCACCAATTGCAAACAATAAACATTAACTTACTGTGTCACTATCAGACTGAAGTTGGAATGCGTGAAATGTGTCGGCGAGCGCATGCAGCGTCTGCTCGATGTGTCGCAGACCATGCGTGAGCACACCGCCCGGACCTGGCGGGGTTCGCACGCCTGCCAGTCGCCACAGGACAGTGCACAGTAACGCGCACATATGTGGCGGGCCGGTCACACCCTGACTTTCGCCGTAGTCTCCCTTCCACAGGACCGACCAATCACCTGACCAAAAAATATTATGTGAAAAAAAATTATTTCTTACATTTTTATTTTTTAAATTCATGCGAAACGATGGAATGATAAATAATTAAATTTGGAGATGATGAAATGAGGCCTGGTCAAGGTTTCTTTATCGACGTAGTGTGCGAACATTACTGTTTTTCAGTTTAAAGAGCATTGTAGCTAATGAAATTACTGGAGTAACAGGACCATCATCATCATCTTATGAATATCGAAATCTCATGAACAATAAATAAAATGAG
Organism: Ornithoptera alexandrae; assembly: GCA_029030555.1. NCBI lineage: Eukaryota > Metazoa > Arthropoda > Insecta > Lepidoptera > Papilionidae > Ornithoptera > Ornithoptera alexandrae. Next base: position 9,909,409 of record JARDVY010000023.1, on the reverse strand, counting down.
TATTAAGTATAATTCTTGTAAACTCACAATTGTCCGGCTTGCGGGGAATCGGCGGGCTGTATTTGACAAGATGCTGTGGGCGTGCGACAGCTACACCGCGAGCGAGAAGAACTAAGCGGAAGTAAGCCTCTGGGTCGATGTTGCGCGCGTCCGCCGTAGAACGAAGTTCGCACAACGACATGCACACGTATTTAAGGATTTCCTGGTCCTGTGAAAAAACAGAAAGTTGAATAAAATAAAGCCTGTTCGATAACATACTGAAGCTGTAAATACGAAATATAATAAGCCAAAACTTCTATGCAAATATTATATAAAATATTGTAACAAAATTAATTGTCATGTCAGTTACAAGTAACAGTTCAATAGAAGACATGGATGATATGTATGGCCAACAACAAGTTTTTGTTATGAACATGTTTTGGTTACAACAATATTCTGCAGTTTTCCTCAGAATGGTAAATAACAAAAGTGTTACAATTGTATTTGAATCTTTAGTTCTAATGAAGACTTCAAGAAAATACTCCGAGCAATAAAAAACAAAACATTTGATGAATGTTATAACTTGTTAATTCATATTATTCATATGCAGCTTAAGTGTATGTCAGTTTGTCGCCAATAATTTATTGGTTTGTTGCGTAGCAATGCTAGCCTAGAGTGAAGTTGGCGCGGAATTCAGATAGTCCATATACACCGACACCATGCATGCAATTATCATTGTTAAATGAAATTTCCATAACAATTAAAATTGATAATAATAAGATTTTTTTAATAACCGTCAACCCTGTTGACTGTCCGGCTTTTACTAGTACTTATATAACAATTTTATTCTAGTAAATATTTAGTGGTAAAGAAAGAATATAATACTTTGAACTGGTGGTACTGCGACTTGTAGATGGCGCGCAGCAAACACTGTGCACGTGCGTGTAGATGTGCGGATGCAGGTGTGCATAACAGCTTTCTAGCTGCCTCTGCACCAGCCTCAGCGTCTGTTTCAGTGTTCGAAGTTGCGGCCACGACGGCCGGCGCGCCCGCTGCGAGCTCCAATGCTTCCAACGCTGCGCACGCTAGGCGCTCCAGTGAGCTCGGTTTCCACATTCCACTTAAGCCTTCCCCTTCCTGTTAATGTATATATATTAAAGTACCATGTAAACTACTTTTTAGGGAATTACTTTTCATTGGTGTTGGATGGATGTTTATCGGCTGATGATGATAGACTAGTTCTGTATACACCATAAAGAGATTCAAACATTACTGTTAACTTTATTGTGTAATAAAATTATTTTATATGTGCCATATTAAAAAAAAACTTACCTGCGCAATTTTGCTGGTAGATGGGCATGCAGAAGTATCTTCATTTTCTTCTGGCCATCCAAATTGTTCTTTGTTTTTACCATAAACCTGTGATTAATGAAGTTAATTAAGGTTTTGTTAGATACATTTTTTCATTCAACAAAGTGACAAGACAACCGGGACGTTTACTTGATAGTAAGTGATTCTCATTCCTATAAAAATGTAATGCTAGTTGAGATGATCTACCATACCACATTCTGATCGTCATTCCCATGAACTGAGTAATTTCACCAATTACAGCACCTTTTAAACTCGAACATAGCAGTGTTTGCACACTATTGCTTGACAGCAAAAATAGGGGCTAGTGGCACCTACCGAGATAGTTTCTGGCACCAGACTAATCTTAATGGTGATAGGCCTTTTTTTTATTATCTTCCATTCAAATGTATTTCTTTTTATTGATGGTATGTGTCTCTTATCGGAGACCGTCCAAATGTAGTGTGCGAACATTCCTGTGTTCCGGTTTCAAGGAAGTTACAGTTAGTGTGTTTACTGGGGTATCGAAACTTAACACCTCTCATGCGACAAGCGCAATGTGGTGCTGTGTATACCGTCCTTACTAGCGCCACGTTGATATTGGCGAGTGTAACCCTTACTATCACGTGAACGTACCGCTCGCCTCGTCGCTTAATAAAATTTAAAAAAAGTTACCAGCAAATATTGATAATGTCTAAATGTTAAAAAAAATCTTTCATATTTTACCTTTACAGAGTCAACCATGGTGACACCATCAGGATCTTGTGATGCGCCGAAATTGATGATAAGCTTCTTATCAGACTGTAAGGACTCCTCGCGGGTTAAAGGAATGTCAAACCATCGGTTCCGTACTACTACTGTTGGTATTGCTCTGCCAAGTACCTAATAAAGATATTGTCGGGATTATTTACGACTTCCCTTCTACATTACTGACTATACTCAGAAATGCATTATAGTTTATAAATAAAATACATACCTCCACATACGATGGGGTCCGAACAACATCCTGTGTGCCAAGTAGTACTCTTATGCCACATATAACCATATTAGGATCGTTGTTAATAACTTCCATTGAGAAACCACTCATTTTCGTCGATACAACATAGAGACCTACAAAATAAAAGAATTATTAAACCTTATGTTGTAGTAATAACAGGGAGCTAGGATTAAATTCAGTCAGCATATCGACCTTGAATAACTTGATGAAAGCTTACTCATGAATCATAAAATAAAATAAAATTGCTCACTGGTAGTGTTGAGGCGATTCTTTATTTGAGCTGTGTTATACACTTGCAACAGATCATTGCCACCAAATTCAATGTCGGTCATTGCGACACAATGTTCGAAGAAATCGATCGGGAATTGAAGAGCGCCGTTTGCGTTAGATTTCGTGACAGCCTGAATAAGGAACAATACAAATATTTTTTTTTATTCGATATAGTGACGATACGAACAAGGTCTGACCTGGTGGTTAGTGATATGCGTGGCCATACCAATGTTTTCAATAGCTGCAGCGATTACATTAAATTATATAAAAATATCCACTGTGGTGGGTTCTACCCAAACAGTCTCCAGTAAAAGAAACGTAACGATAGTTTTTAAAAATAAAATAATTAAATAGATAATGATAGTAATAGTAAAGTAAAATTAGCGATGGTACTACAATTTAAGTTAATAGTGACCTGTTGCGCTTTGCCCTTGCTATGGTGCGTGAGTACGCGCGGGCGGCGACGCGGCGCATGCGTTGGTTGTATGGCGGGCGACAGCCAGTATCCTGTGTGCTCGGCGCTCGCGGCGTACATGCGAAGGCTGCCATCCTCACACAGTAAAATCAACGTACTCTTCTGTTCACCGCCACCGCCACACCAGTGCCGAACCGCCACCATATCCGTTATCTTAGCTTTTGCCGGTACAACCTGTTTACACGAAAATGTAATTGAATTTTTCTATTACTAATGATATTTTATTATTCAAATATTCGACACGTTTTTCCAAAATACAAAGTTACATTAACATTGCATAACTTTGAAGGAAGTTCATGTTACACATGTTATAGTATACCTTATCAATAATTTATTTTTTCTCTTTGGTGAAATATTATAAATTCTTAAAATGTTTTATACTGCGATAATGTTAAAATTATATATAATACTATAAAAAATACCTTTATCTCTTGTACATATATTGTGGTGGGAGTAAGCATCAGGACAACTGGGTTGTTGGAGGCTTGCATAACTGCAGTGACCAGTCCTGGGTGCCCTGGCACCTCTGCCCACTGACACAGTGACTGCACGCTGTTCTGTTTGCCACTGCGACCTCCGCCTTCCTTTTGCGTTGTCGACGACGACAGTGTTATCATTGCTGTACCTGTAAAAACTTATAGTTTAAGATTCAGTTCAAAGCAGTGATTACTTCTGATATTTAAGATAAATAGTGACAAGTAACTTACGTTTAACAGTTTCTTCTACATTATTAAGAGGTGCAAGGAAACTTTTGCCTTGAGCATATGAAAAGAATAGCATCTTTAGTGTGTGGGAGTAGTATATCGAGACACCACCACCACCAACCAAGCCAGCGACATCCTATACAGTAAATAAACTTCGTTTTTATTTAAAGTATTTACAAAAACTAATTTTAAATTTTTACAAGAACAAACGAAACTGTCACCTGTATTTCAGGGTGCAACACTTCAAGGGTATTTGTTACATAAAAGGTGCCCAACGAGGCACGTGATTCTTCACTCATTGGTTGCCAGTAAATGTGACCAGCTGAGCTCATGCAGAGCATATGCATTACATCTTCTTGATTCACAAATGTGACGTCACGCACCTGCATTAAAAGTAAACGATGTATGTTTTTGTGCAAAACATATGTATTTAGACAAAAAATGTAATGTTCAATTATAACCAAGTTATTTTAAAATTTTGTTTTTTGTTACATACATTATGGATGTATCATCATCATGGCCACGGCACTAAAATCAGCATAGCTTACAGTACCGTTGGGCACTAGGGGCCGTTGTTTGTGGGGGGATTTGGGCTATTTCCCACCACGCTGGCCCAATGCGGGTTGGTGGGAGCCAGAGTCTCATTTGACGATTAGCGGGGTGCACCATGAGCTGGTGAAGTTGGCTTAGGGCCCGTGAGTTGTTGTACGGGACCCTTACACTACCTATGGGTGTATATATATGGTAAAATATAATAAAGACGATTAATTTACCTTTCCGCTAGGTACAAGGAAGTGATGCATTGGGAAAGTAAGGTCGTTGCTTAAATCAAATATCTTGACAAAATCTGAAGTGACAAGTGCTAGCTGAGTTTGTGAACCAGGTAACCAAATTGCTTTGATAACATAGTTATTCCCTTCGAGACCGGTGTTTATCACAAGATGATCTGCCACAGCACCTAAAATACAAATATAAAATAAGACAACATAAAATCTTTTTTTTTAAACAATAGTATTAAAAGTTTTATAAGACAATCATAATTATTTTTTCTTAACATATCAAGTGCTATGTTACACATTTCATTGTTTGATAATAATAAGCTAATACTTGAGCTTAACTTGACGGCAATAAGCCTATGGATGGAATAGCATGCTCGCCTAGTATGGTATAGCTCTCATGTCGTCGCAACAAAGACAAGTACTAAGCAAACAGTTAGTCACTGTGCCATGGAGGCAATTTAATTTGACTTAAATTATTGTTCTTATATTCAATGAGATTTATATCCAACCTCCACTGTTAAAAGAGAGCACATGACATTCCTTGAGGCCGCAAACGGCAAGTAGATCCTCGTTCCACGCATTACCGCTGAGGCTGAGCACAGTGAAAGGAATAGGTGCGGACGACAACCGTGTTAGAGTCAATTTGTGTTTCGAGGAGTCTGCTTGCTTAAGAAGGGCTGACAGTTGCAGTACTGTTATTTTTCCTGTGAGGATAAATATAAAAAATCAATAAACGTTATAGTTACTTACAATGTATTAAAATGACCATATGGTATTTCTTAACGTGTTTTCAATTCTGATAAAACGATAAATAATTTAAAGAATAATATGTTACAACTATGGGAAATCTAAATATGCTGATGTAATAAATGGGCTTCTTAATTGCTTCATCACTATTTTATAATACAAAGATATTGCTTATTGATAGTTTGAGGAATAATATAATATGATGAACATGTTAACTGTTGATAAACACGTCATCTATTTGTCGCGACACGATTATGATCTCCGGGGGGTTTCCGGTTGAGGATGATGAATAGCGAAGTGTACCTTTTTCGTGGGAGACGGCGAGATGTTGTCGCCGACCGTGAGGAGAAGCCAGGCAGCACATGGCTACGCGTCGTAATTTGTGTGCCGACATCAGTTGCCGGATGGTCTGACCATTCTCGCCCGTATATGACATACGGACGTTTTCGAATGCACCCTCTTGTGAGCCTGATCATGGTGAGGTACACAGGATAAAAACTTGTTACATAAATTTCGATTTAATAATGACTAAACCTAATTAACATACGTTACTCCTAAATTTCACACAGAAAATATACTGTAAATAAATCATTAGAAAAGAAAAATGCTAAGCATAATTTGAAGACAATAAAATATTTTTTTTTTTATTAAAACAGATAAGTTTCCACTTTGTTGTAAGACGTGATGTAGTCTGACGTGATAAAATGTACTAACTGAACCTATTAACGTTTAGTCTTCTCTTGACGACGTTCATGTTGTGATTTAATAAACTCATGCAACTGAGTACACAGATAGATGGTTAAGGTATTATTGAAAAGGGTGTATTTGATATCTAATATAAAGTATCTGCTAAGTTCTGGAAACAGCTTTATTCCTTTAAATATTTTTTTTGTAGCTCGCTGGCCTAATAGTTGGAGCATACGGCCTTCATTCCGAAGGTCGCGGGTTAGAATCTTGGCACGTACCGATGACTTCAATATTGAGGTTATGTACCTTTGTGGACTTTAATTACAACAGCGAAATACAAACGGTGAAGGAAAACATCACGAGGAAACCTGTACATGAATTAGAATTTATTCTAAGGTGTGTGTGAAATCACCAATACGCATTGGGCCCGCGTGGTTACTACGGCCCATTGCCCTCATATTGAGGGTAGGCCTGTACTTTAGTAATGGGGACGTAAATAGGCTGTAAAGTATTTTTTTTATAAACCAAGGTCATGAGCGTAATACACACCGAGAGTGGGCAGCATTAGTGTGTCGGTATGAAGGAAGCGTTTGACACCCAAATGTAACTGCGCGAGTGCACGCTGAGCACGGCCATGTGCGCCTACTGCCGCGCCACGTTCGCACGCCGCGCGCACTGGGCCCGCCAGCACGCCTAACAGTTTCTTCACACGGTCTATACACGCACTCCAAGCGCCGTACGACATCAAGTACGAACGACAACCTGCATAAAAATAATACATAAAACAAAATGTTCTGCTACACAATTCTTTTTTAAGTATTATCAGGTCAGTGATACAGCGGGCGATGGAGAGAGCGATGCTTGGAGTGTCTCTGTGCCATCAAATCAAAAATGAGAAAATCCGCAAAAGAATCAGTCTCTGTGCTGGAATAGTGACCCCGCTTTGGAAAAGCGCAGTGTTGGCAGATCACATCAAAGACAGAACAGAGCAAATTAAAACAATCGCTGGGAGTCACTGGATTCAAACAGCGGAAGACCGTGCTTTTTGGAATACATTACAAGAGATATGTCCAGAAGTGAATGTTATTCCGTTGAAATGATGATTATTTCCACTTGACATGCGGATATACTTAGCTGTCAACTTAATCGTACAGCAGTCAGAAACTTTTTTATTTTAAACTTGTTCAATAGAAGACTTAATATTCACTGTAAAATTCATCACAATTTATTTATGAAAAGATTTTGCAGGTACCTCAGGTTTAGTAGCTCACTGGCCTAATGGTTAGAGCGTGCGGCCTTCATTCCGAAGGTCGCGGGTTCGAATCCCGACATATACCAATGACTTTAATATTGAGGTTATGTACATTTGTAAACTTTAGTAACAACAGCGAAATACAAACGGTGAAAGAAAACATGGTGAGGAAACCTGTACATGAATTAGAATTTATTCTAAGGTGTGTGTGAAGTTATCAATCCGCATTGGACCCGCATGGTGACTGTGGCCCCATCGCCCTCATATTGAGCGTAGGCCTGTGCCCTAACAATGGGGACGTAAATTAGCTGTTATGCATGATGTTAACAGGTACTTTCGGTTTAAAAAGGTCTAATTCTCATTAAGACATTTGTCGCTGACATGAGAACAAAAAGTAGAGTAAAAATTAAACAAAATGGTGCAGGTACACATAAAATTATAAGATACTATTGTATTATGCTGAAAAAGAAATTCGCTGCATATTTTTGTGGTGGAGAAAGTTCAAAAAGGTTTGTGGTTAATTAATTTAATTTTTCATTGCATTTATATATATACTGAAACTGCCTCTTACATTTTTGGGAACTTTATTATAAAATGTTATTTAGGCCGTAATTACCATACCTTGAATGTTGTTAGCGAGCGCAGGACGCCGCGGTGGCGCCAGGTACGCCGGCGGTGTCGGGCTGGAGGGACGGCGTCGCAAAGAAGGCGCTGACGGACTCTCTTCCGTGCCGGTACCGTTCCGGGCCCCACCCAATGTCACCGAGCGTTTTACTAGCGCCTGACAACTGTAAGAAAAATCTATAATTTTAATATGAAGGTAAAAATTAATATGCTTAATGATTCCAGAATTTTGCGTTCAACCAAGTTTTTTTTGGCAAGACATTAATTTACAACTATAGAAAATGAAATATTTGAAAAACTATGCCTTTGCTAAAAAGGGATATAAAAACACAAAAATATTGTGTTAGTGTTATTGTTATATTATACTGTACTATACCGCCAGATGGCGAACGTTTAAAGTAATTATAAAATCCTTGTTTCAAGTGACAATATAAAAGGAAATATTTGTAAAGTATACAACCTCGAATCGGGTTTAGCGCCGCAATCGCAGAAGAAGTTGCCGAACTTTGCGTAGGAGACGTCGTGTCCGCGGTGACAGACGCGCGCGCACACCGTGCACACGCCCACACCGTCCACCATCTTGCATGTGTGGCAATGGTACCAATGCTGGTTCATAAACTCGCGCTGCGTCACCGTAAACGTGCACAACTTGTACTGGAGCATTGCGTCCTCATCCTGTTGACGATACTAGTTGTGAATAACCTTACATAGTTGTAAACGATAAATTGCTTCGTCATACTAAAATAAAATACGAGTTATTTTTTTCTGTTATGGTTCACAATATAGAATTTGCAAAGGCTGTAGATCACACAATAAATATGTGACATCTCCAGTAGCGACTAGAATTAATTAAAACTTTATCGATAATAAATAATATAATAAACTTTATCGAAATAGACCCGAATTCATAGACAGACACACATCTTTAATACAGGATTTTTGATATATGAACAAAATTTATAAATATATCTTTAATAATTACAAGGAGGCACTTTGTTAAAGCCAATTATTATGATTAATTATTAATCAAAAATGTATCTTACGGAATCGTCAGCGCTGGTATCGTCATCATCTTGTTGTTCATCTGTATAATCAAAGTCGAAACCTATATCTGACGGAGACTCCCATGTAGGACTCACTGAACGCCAAGCTAAAAAAAATTATAAATAAATAAGATTGAATTATGCTGCATTGTACAATGATTTCATAACTATAGTAAATAAAAAAATCCATAACAAACCTTGAGGTGGTGATGTGTTAATGGCGTGTAGAGCATCAGCAAGGTAAGACAGCAAAACGCACGCTGACTCGATTTGTGGAGCAAGGGCTCCATCCACTTGTCCTTCCTCCAATTTTTCCAACACATCAGAAGTGCTTAAATTGTCCACGCTATAGAAATATAACTTGATTTTGAATCTCATTTGTCGTTACTAATTTATTAGTGGTTTTGAAGTTTCTGTTTACCAGTAACTTAAGCTCAGTGGGTTTCAAACCCGGATATCTTCGAGACGTATAACGTTTGCGAATACCGTATTAAGCTATCGTGGTTTAATTTTCCATTTTTATAAACAAAAAAATATTTAAAATTTATTAAAAATTATTACATAGTAGTACTGACCAGGTCGCAAACCAACCCACAGCAGCTGGGAAGAGCAGCTTGTGATCACCGCCGGCGTGTGCGTCGGCCAACCGGCAGAGCTCACGCATCAGCAACGGCGAGCAGCCCTCCACACATACCTCTACCAGCGCGCAAAGCATACGTTCGCTCACATCCTCACTGCTGTAATTAAGCGCCAGTACACAGATTGTATAACCTTTTTATACATAGTTCACATAATATATATACACAATTTATTATATACAAAAAATGAGCAGGACATTTATGTGGTGGAAAGGGATCAATCTAGATTTTATGTTTACACAAAATCTAGATTACCCTCCCATCATTAGATGTTATATTGAGGGTAGATTTCATTGAGAGTTTCAGTTCAGTTAGCCTAACCATATAATGGCAATGCACAAACAATAGTTGAATGTTTTTTACTCACCAGTGAGTTACAATATGTTTACACAGTGCGGAGAACAGAGTAGCATTCTCGTTAGATGACTCCGCTGGCTGCGTCGGCGCCGGCTCCGCTATCGCAGCACCAGCGCTATTTTTACTGCCGTCAGACCAGCTGCAACTCTCAGCTGTAGAAATATTAGTGTAAAGTTTAGACATATCCATTTAGTAGCTATTAATTATAATTATTAGCAACATTTGAATATATTTTGGTTAGTATGATTCATGATGAGTCATGGTGGCTCAATGGCTATGAACTCGGACATCGCAATCAGATGACGAGGGTTCTAATCCGGCCGGGGCATACACCTCTTAGGCAGTTTTTCAATGCCTAATCTGCATATTGTTACAATTGTTACAATTACCACGTACTTAACGGTGAAGGATAACATCGTGAGGAAACCCGCACACTGAAATTATGTTTGTGTGTGTGGTGACCCCAATAAAGTGGCAACAGGCTCGCCCCCCTGTTACAAGGGACCTAATCTGCCCACACCTAGCGAAAAGTTGGTGTTTGTTCGCCTCTGCCTACTCCTACTAGGAAAAAAAGCGTGATAGTATAAAAAAAAATGATTATTGAAATTCACCCGAGTTTGCAGATTGTTGAGCGGTATCCGACTGTGCTCTAGGGGCTGGGGACCTGTGAATTTTTAAAATCACGTAAATAGCCATAGAACCTAAACAGTTTGTTACAATTTATTATATAAATACATTATAATAAACATTATTTAATTAGATTAAATGTAGAAATAACATAATTTTTTTAAATCGTAATAACTTTTTAAACATTCTTTCCACTCATCATCATTATCGACAAAACACGAGCTGGCACTGTTCTAGTGTATAGTGGCCTACCAGAATTTTTTGATATTGTCTGTCCACCTAGTAGGTTTGCAAACGAAGCATTTTTTAAGGCGAGGGGATCCCACCACCACTTCTTGGTATTTTTTTTACAAATTACAATATAATACAAATTTCGATTTCTTTCTTTATTTTATTAAATGAACGAGACGAGCGTGCTGTTCACGTGATGGTTACACACGTTTCAAATTAACTTTAACTGCGATGTTATACAACGATGCATCGTCAACTTAAAAATTCATGTGATGTATCTCACGCTGCATCGAAGACCGGCAGTTCGGCGTCGCTGCGCTGCGCTGGTTCACTATCAGAGCGGAAGACGCTGCGCAGCGCGTTGCGGAACGCGAGCGAAGCAGGGTTGCCGCTGGCGTCGGGAGCGCTCGACGTTGGCGTGGTGAGTTCCGCTTCCGTAGGTGTGCCATTCATCGCGCTCGTCGTTCCGTTCGAAGATAACAAACCTGATTCGAATAGTTTACATAATATGAAAACTTAATTAAATACCATATAAATAAATAATGTAACCGCAAAAAAAAAATATATTTTTTTTATATTCAAGGAAGGTACGATACTTGTAGAAATTTCACTTGAGAATAAATAATACACTTGCCTGTAGTGCTACTTAGGATGGTATACATATCATCACAATGTGCTCCTCACCTTGAGCCAAATATACATTATACCTTTAATTTTACTAGGCACAACGCTCCTCAGACTGGAACACAATTTTTTTGGCAGTAAAAATAGACACTGCGGCGGTAGCTAGTCTTTCGGAAAAGAAAACCTACCATCACTTTTAAACAATACGACAAACACGAGGTCCTTGACATCTTCAAATAAATATCCTTTTTTATAATGTTAAAGCCCATTAAAATCAGTAGTAGAGTTAATAATTTGAACTCCACATACACCCATAGATCAATGTCTAGGTTGTAAGATAATAATTTTTTCTCTAGCTTGATTGTAAATATTTTTTTTGTAATAACTTACTAGGTGTTGTCGAACAAATGTAGGTAAGGAAGCTGGCCAGTTTTTGTTGATCAGCCATGCTAATAGATTTGCATATAGATACACACAAAGCAAGGTTTAATTCAGCTACGTCGCAGCATGTAAAAATTTTTACGAATAACCTGAAAAAAATATTATTTCATTATTTTTAAATATTTAAATATTCAATATGTATTTAAATTAATTATGGATGAAAGTCGATTAACGGAAGAGGTATACAAGATAAGAATGATTGGAAAAATTGGTGCAGGTCGACCTAGGCACACATATTCCGATCAAATCGCAGATGTCCTAAAGAAAGGCCGGGTCAACAGTACTCGTAACCGACGAGCATGCATGAAGGCGCTCATGAAAGTGGAGGAAGCGAGAGAGGTGTGCCAGGATCGTAGCAAGTGGTGAGAGGTGGTCTTTGCCTACTCCATTGGGAATGAGGCGTGATGTATATGTATGTATGTATTTGAATTAAGCGTCGTACTTACTTGATTACCCTCTCGGTGTATGATACTCTAGCATTTGGAGATGCAAGAAGTACTTTACCAAGGGTATAGTCTAGTGATGGTTTAGTGAAAACGGCTTCAAACGCTTTACGTCCAGCTGTACGATCTAAAATCTTTTCCCAATACCTAACCTGCAAACGAATTAGATAAAAAAGGAATATGCACATTAAAAGAGATTATAGTTTCAATAATTGAATTAGGAAATTCGTCTGCAATCATTTACCATGTGACGCAAGAACTTCTCAGTGGAAGGCTGCAAGTGATCAACCAGAACATTGTACGTAGTCTTCAGAATGTGTTGATGTATTAACTGTTCAGCTGTAAGTGTTTGTGGCACTAGCGTGTTTAAGGTCGCAGTTAATGGATCGGCTAGGAACTCTAGGCGTCCATCACTCTGTAACATATTTCATAACCAATATTTTAAAAACATGTCATTTAAATATAATATAGGGAATTTATTTTTGTAGTTTGTTAGAACCACAGACAGGCCGAACACATGGATAGGAATAATTAAATATCTTGATATGTGCTAAAACTGAAAGAGGATGGTGAAGAAAAATGGGGCATTGTTTGCTAACAGAGCATACAAAAAAACACTTGAGATCGCCTTTTTATACTTCCTCGTAAGATGACAGTGATATGTTTTGTTATCCGCTAGATATGTCCAAACTTTTACTAATTAATACGTCGAAAACTACAGTTGTAGAGTTTTTCTTTTGATTTACATTATCCAAGCGACAAATTTAACGCCCGGGACGATCACTTGAACGATTTATTAACTTGCATATTTGTAGGGCCCACATTAAAGTTGTCTATTCCTTTTCAAAAATTCCGAGTTATTTTCAATGGGTGGTTCGGATAAATGCCTTTCCATAACTATTGCGCAGGTTTTAAAAGTATTAAGATATTAAATTCGCGTGATTGACCAATATGAGGAGACAAGACTGGCAGACAATATTATCTAGTGTGCTATGCTCTATACATTTTGATGAGCTTTTATGCGATGTTCTAGATGAAAGTTTATGAAGAAAATTATTTTATCTTTAATGTCTCTCGTGGGGCCTTTAAGTGCATTCACATACATTTACTCCCAGTAACATAGAGTGGCACATTGTGGCAGTGTTATTCATAAATAATTCATTATGTCACTTTGTATAAATCAATGTAGTTGAATCAAGTGGTAAATAAATGTATATTGTGTATGCAATATACATTTATACTGTATGCAATAGATACAATTATTGGTAACAGGATAGTCAAACAAATTCCAATCATAAGTATGGTAAATGAAATAAAATGTATATTTATATATATTTGTAACAAAGGTACTTACTAAAGCAGGCACAATCAAACTTATTGCCTTCTTTGAAAGGTTTGGGTTTTCAGCAAGTGTGGGCGATCCGATCTCCATCAACTTAGCGGCAGAGTAAGCCAACATCATCAAGGACGGTCCGATAGAGTACTTGCTATTGGCACTGATAAGCTCGCAGTGAGACGACACAAGGTTCAGCACCGCGCTCTCGGAAGGGATGATGTCAGATGCGTAAAACGCCTACCGGTACAATATATTACTTGACTAAACAATGCATCACAATAAACAGTGAACTGAAGGATTAGACCTAATTGAATTACTGTCTCTAGAATAATCTGCAAAATCTAAATACTTAGCTATCCATTAATATCGTTGCTTTGATAATCATTGCTAATGCTTATTTATTAAAACTATTAAAATATTTTTTGGGAAGACTTTTCACCCCACCAATACGATTTATATGCATTAAATGTAATGTTGTACAATTACTTTAAGCGATTATATCTAAGTAAGAAGTAGCAAATCCATGTTTCAGTTGCGCTCGATAAAGAGTAAAATAACGCGTTTTTTATTATGGACACGGCTAACCCTTAACACTAGATAAGTCTGTTAATCGCTTCATTGCTTCGGAATATATAAAAAAAAAACTTAATTTTATTCAATCTTTACCAAATTAAGACATGTTAGTGGCGGCGGAGAAGCGAAGCGCTCGAATGCAGCACCAGCGGCAGGTGGCAGATTTGTGCGCAGCCAAGCGCAAAGCGCGGGCGCACTAGCAGCCGGGCCCGAGGCACCACCCGCTCCGCATACCGCCAACCGCACCGACCGTACTGCACGCTCCGCGGCGGTATCCGCAGGCTCCAGAACGCTCTCCAGCTCTGGAGTCGCGCTTAAACTACAATGAAACAAGAATGACAAAATTTACACAAAAAAAAAAATCATTTTTCATAACAACCAATTTACGTCCCCACTGCTGGGGCACAGGCCTACCCTCAATATGAGCGCGATGGGGCATAGTCCCTACACGGGCCCAATGCAGATTGGGACTTCCCACACACCTTAGAATAAATTCTAATTCATGTGCAGGTGTTTCCGCACGATGTTTTCCTTCATCGTTTGTATTGTTGTTGTGTAGTTGTTACTAAAGTTTACAAATGTACATAACTTAAATATTAAGAGCATTGGTACATGCCGAGATTCCAACCCGCGACCTTCGGAATGAAGGCCGCACGCTCTAACCATTAGGTCAGCGAGCTACTAATTTAAACAAAATATAAATAATAGTTTTTGTATATATAAATTTACGTTAAATAATTACCTTATTAAGGTGAGAAACAATATTAAAAAAATATATTTGACTATCAACAACTGACAAAGATTATGTTTATATAAGATATGATGATCTTACCGACAGCAATCCAAAATTGTGTCTAATAGTTCCAACAGATTAGGCATGAACTGATGCGCTTCTGTGGCCGAAGATGTATCGGCTAAGCAAACTTTTAACCTCACTAGGGCCGAATCACATGATATCACATCGAGAAGAGATGGTAACCCACTTGCTGCAACAAATACATTATTATTTAATTTTACTATTACATGCATAATAATCTACATTTAATTAAAATAAAAAAAAATCCAATATTATAGATTTTATTGCCTTCATTTTACTATTTATTACTCTGACGTTTGATGACAATGATAATTTACGAAATTAGTTCATTTCGTACAAATTAGACTTACTACTATTTAAAAAGTGTAGGTACTCTATAACTATTGCATCAGAGTATCTGCCATAGTCCTACAGTAAGCACGAGTGTCTTAAACTGCACTGGAAATGTCAGGTGACAAATAGTTAAAGAAAATTATAAAATATGTAAATACGTTATTAAATTTCATTTAAAAAATTACAATCATTGATACTCACTAGTAATATTCTGTTTTAAATGTTTGATAGTTTCTGATGTGAGCCAAGCAGTGTATTTTATATTGTCGCAAGATGCGCTTACGCCCGCCAATAAATTTTCAGCATACTGAAAAGTAAACAAAATTCTCTAAATCTGTGAATTGAATACTAAGTACTTAAGTTAAAATATTTAATGTACGTTTTTTATTTTATATTCCCACGTTATTATTATTATAAGCTGATAGTCATCCACATCTCAAAACTGGTAATTTCGAGATATACTAATTAAAATAATAAATTTGTTATACAAAATAAAAGTTCATCACTGTATAATATGATACTGTTACTAGAAATCTATGAACTATTATTGATATAAACAAACCTGGGTGTACATGCCCTGTTTGACGAGCGCGTCTTTAAGCCAAGGGTTAAAGACCTTCTTGTTGTCTGCACGAGGTGCCCACACGACCGCATGCAAAGGCAATGGCGACGGAAGTTCCGCTTTTGTTCCTGCTTGCAGCTTGTCCATATGCGGCGTGGCAGGTGGCATGCTGATCACCAATCTGTTTAAACATTAATTAATTAAATTACTAGATATTACACAGTTAAAATAATATATTTATAATTTAATGCATTTATTTATTACCCAAACTTTCTAGTCTTTTTATGGCAACCTATGCAGTTACCAAAGAGCTTAGATGTCAGTTGTGTTTATGCTATAGTTATCAGTATAGTATCTACATATTAATAATTACATCTACAAGAGATAAAACTAAAACATGTGTAGGTTATATTTAACTTCATTTTGTTCATACTGTTGAGTATATTTGATAATATTATAAATGCTGGAATCAGTAATATTAAATAATAAGACAATAAAAAAAAATGTAAAAATTTGTACCTCCACGCAGTCTGGAAGCAGTAGTGTGCCGCGGCGAGAGCAGCAGGGGAAGATACGTATTGATTATTGTCGCAAATGCACGCTGAATTGAGCAGAGCTACTAAAGCATCTAAGAGAAGTGGGTATTTGAGCTTATGGGGTGTGCCCAGTACAAAATTACACGCGAGGCCATCTAACTTCGGATTCTCCTGAAAATTATGAAAACGATTATCTTTAGACACATTAACTAATATATTGAATTGAAAACGAATAACTATCTAATCATATATTAACTTCATCCTGTGTACTGATATTAATAACAAAAAATCTTGTAATTAGAAGAAATTATAACACAAATAACTACAGATACAATATAAAAAGTAATATTAACAGATTATTTTAAACTACCTGATTATTTATCTCGGCATTGACTAACGCATAAAACTTCGGCCTCATCGATGTCTCATCTTGCGAGAATCGCCTGTACGCAGACTCTATGTATGGTACTTCACAATATATGCGAGACTTAATCTGGCCGTTATCTGTATTACCAGCGTTTGTAGACGTATCGTGAGTTGGTTGGGCGAGTCCAGGGGCAATTACAAGATTCCATTCAATCTACAAATAAAAAAATATCGATGAAAATTTAATCACGAGTGTACAGTGGGTTAACACTTAATATCTATTTCAGTGTTTTATGTGATAATGATGCCATGAGTGTTGAAGCATGCCCAAAATACCCCTCTATCTCTAGTATGATGACAGCCAGAACACAATTGTACTATTAAGGTGACAAATTTTCAATATGACTGTGGTATTTAGCCAGGTAGGTTTGAAAATATCTGAATACCAACCAAAGTCTACACGTGTCCTTTGATTTAAACTGTGCTGGACATGTTACATAGCAAGCGATTAACCACTGCGCTCCAGAGACAGCTGAATAATTATTACAGAATTAATTATTAAATTAATTTATACCTGTTGCAGTAAAGGCTGCGGCGCGTGATAAAGATCGCGCATCAGATATTCCAAAAGCAGCATCAACCGAGTGGTCAACATAATTTGATGTGGCGCCAAAGACATAGCTTTTTTTCTGTCGCTTATTGACAGTGCTTCGACTATCTAAAAAGAAACAAAAAAAATATTCCTAAGTAGAGTATCGATTATTTAAAAATACATAAACTTTCCATTGTTACTTTAATAAACAAACATTAAGAAGAAAAAAATTGTTAACATCATTTCAGCCTATTGTTGATCCAGTACTAAACAATGGATTAAAATAGATAAATATTAAGGTTCTCATTCATGTGCTTGTCTTAAACAGGATGAACTCCATATTTAGAAATCTTAAATTGTTTATATATGAATAATGGTATACATACTTTGATGATAGCATTTGATGTCATTAATAGTACTGATTTCTTCTGCAGCAAAGTTAATGAATGAAACAGGTAAACCAACAGTTGAGCATGTTCAACATTCAAATCTGTAAAACAGATTAAATTAAAATTACATCCTAGACAAAATCTATCTGGACTAGCTACACACTTGTAAATAACCTTCTTAATGTTCATACTGCTGGGACTCAGGAGTGAGACTTCTTGTGAGAATCAAGACCACCATGATGTCTAAATGTAATAATATAAGATATAAGTGCTCATTTGTTAACACACAAGTCTACAATATCTGTTAAAAAAACATGATCAAGCTTAGTAGGGATCGATCCTGCACCTCTTCAAGACGTATAAAGTTATGACTGGTTTACATACTGAGCTATCAAGGCAGCTTGTATAATGTGACCAGTAATATAAACTTTGCAGGTCAAAACTTAACTATACCTTCATAGTCATGATCCTGCGAAGGCTGAGATTGCAGAGCGCACTCCTGGAGTGTGTTAACTACCTTGTGCCACATCATTAGGATGCAGTTTTCGCGCTCAGATGCTAGACTTTTACTCAGGACCATACTGGCCAATAGTTTTACAACGCGCGGTCCAACCTTTAAGTAAAAGATAATTTTTGAGTTTTCATCATCATTAATTTATTTTTTTATTCAACGAAACGAGCGTGACATTCACCCAAGGGTACTGATACGCTTGCCTATAATAACGTGGCACTGGTTAATATAATATACACAGCGCCATGTTGTGTTCGTCGCCTTGAAACATAAGATGTTAAGGCTCGTTACCCCAGTAATTTCATTAGATAAAACGAGCTTTAAACTGGAACACAGTAATGCTTGCATACTACTGTTTGGCGGCAGATATAAGCACTACATAGACAGTCTCTGATTACAGAGACCTATCACTAGAGAAATAGTTATCATTACTTTACTGTAATATTTTCTATAGATTGTCGCTGTTGTCGGAGTTGCCGCCACTTAATGAGCGCGAAAAATTAATTACATATTTGTCTATACTCTATAATAAATAAACAAACTAATTATTCTATCATTTGACTATATAATAAATATTGGAAATGTAAATGTAACATACTTGCAGCGGTGTGATATTAGGGCGATCGTTAACTACGCCGGAAAGTTGGTGATGCAGGGCGGGTAAGAGAGCAGCGAAGGCTGGCGAACCCACTAAGTTGTGCAAATATCGCACAAGCGCGGAACTGAACGCCGCGTACAGCGTGCCCAAGCGTGCCCCAAAGCACGACGATATTGTGCCTGTTTGGGATATTTTATGCTTATTATACACACTAGCCAGTTTCTTTAATTTATTATACAAAAATCAACGTGACCAAGGGAATAAATGCACTTTTTTTTATCAAGATTAAGAATTGGATTCATATTATAATAGTAACCAGTTTAGTGATATATTTTTTGGAATAGTATTGCCAGAATAAAATTTCAAGCTTGTTAAAATTGATAATAAATCATTACCCGTATCGGTACGCGCCGTCTCCCTGTCTAGGTCCTTGGCAAGTGCGGCAAGGAGAGCTTGATGCGCCTCAAGCAACTGCAGTGCATTACTGCCAAGGCGCTCAGAGCCCTCACTGATGATCTCAGAACTCAACAGCGTAAACACCTCCGTCGCCAATGTTATATACTGCAATATTTTTTTCACATTGAATGATATTATAATATTAGAACGGTCTATATAGAATGACGTCGTTTGATTTTTTAGACTAGCTTTTTTTTCTTCTGTTTACAATATCACTTAATTTCCAGGGTTAATAAGCAAAGAACGATATCATAGCTTTAGCACTGCCCTATATACCGTAAACGCAAGAATAAATAAAATAAATGTTTAAGGTATACCGACATTATATATACAAACATAAAAGTAATTTTTGTTTATTAATTTCAATATACAGTTAATTTTTAATTGCTTACTGAGTACGGCTCTGCTTTGTCAGGCACGATGGTGTGCGGGCGCGCCGGCACCTCGCAGTTATCGTTGGCATCGTTACCGGGACGCGTCGTCGCTGCGTCGACCGCGTCTGGTGCGACCAATGTCGACTCGAACCAAAGCCCGAACAGCGGCTCACTGTCTTCTAGGACAAGTTCTCTTAAGATTATTATAGATATAGCTCATAAGGTATCTATTTATTTTTTTAATGGTTTTTTAAAACTAATCCTACTAGCTACCCGCACCCATAATGTAAATTAGCCGTTATAACAGCATTGCTATATTCCGATGGACATTCAAGTATCAGGTTATTCTAATTGAAAGCGCTTCGCCATTCACATTCTTGTTACCACGTGAAAGGAACTATGATCCCTCTAGAAAAATAATTTATGCTATATAATAGGACTATAAATTATAGCAAAATAATGAAGGACTTATGACTATACTTAATGCTTCCACTGCATTGAGTCAGGACTATCTCTTACAAAGAGTTAAGGGAATGTCACTAATCTAGTTAGATCAGCAATGGTGTATGTCATGTCTCTGAAAGCTGCGATTATACAACATGCCTATTTTACCACAATATTTTCTTTCACTGGAAGGTCAAGCTCAGTGTGAACCGTTCCCTTTGCCCTTTCGAGAAATAACATATGCAAATATTCCTCTATGATATGTTTTAAAATAATCGTATTATGTGAGCATCATGGACATTTTACCATCATCAGTCTCCGAGTCTTCAGAGCATAAAATCATGTCTTGGAAGTATACAGTCGAGTCAGAACGATCAGGATCAGCATCCTGGTTTTGTTTCTGGACTACAGCGCGCTTCAAGTTTGTCGCCTTTCGGTAGCACACTACGCCTAACGCCACCAACAGCTGGAATAAAATGTAAGGTTACGTAATTGATTATCTCAACATCATCTGCAGAAGATTTATAACTACAATTCTCAATTTTAAATTGTTTTGTGACAAATATTCGACGTAATCCTTTCCTTGTACGAAAGTTGTAATTCAAAATATTTATTAAAAAAGTATTTGAATTCAACGTTCACTCTTCTTCCAAAATTACTTCTTTGTCATAGTAACATATTCTTTTTTTTATTTTTGAACGGTCTCCGACAACGTAGACCTACCACTAGTAAAAACTACTATTAAATCAATTATTCTCGAACCTGGTGGAGAGGCGCGGCGTGGGCGAGGCGTAGTTCTCTTTCATGCGCAGAATGATGATCGAGTATGTGCAGTGGGGCAGGGCACGCGTTCTCGCCACCAAGACAGCCAAGTGCTTCCAGCCGTGCATCGCATAACAACGCGCCGCTCCACGCGAGACACCGCCCGCCAAGCGCGACCCACACAACGCTGAGACCTTGTTGCCTAAAAAAACTTTACTTAAGCATAAGTCCTTATAAAATAAAATAATGTCTTATATACCTACGACAATGTTCTGTCACCGTGTAACAAATCGATAAGGTGACGACGTAGATAAAAAAATAGCAAAATTGCACCATCTCATCTGGGTCCTTTGTTAACATACTGATCTTACCAATTAACAAACAATTGGAAAAGTCTACAATATATATATATATTATATCACGTCTCGTTCCCAGTGGGGTAGGCAGAGACCACCTCTCTCCACTTGTTACGATCCTGGCACCACTCTCTTGCTTTCTCCACTTTCATGAGCGTCTTCATGCATGTTCGTCGGTTGCGAGTACTCTTGACCCGGCCTTTCTTCAGGACATCTTCGATTTAATTGGAATATGTCCGCCTAGGTCAACCTGCACCGATTTTTCCAATCATTCTTACCTTGTATACCTTTTTCGTTAATCTTCTTTCATCCATTCTTTCTACATGGCCGAACCATCTAAGCATCCCTTTCTCTATCTTTGTCACTATATCTTCAAGCACGTTCAGCAGAGCATAATAATATTGTAATAATATTAAATAATTGAAATTAAACGATTTTATTCTTAACACTCATGACTTAAATCTCCCAGGATGTTAAATGACAATCAGGTAGTGTGGAACAACGATGCAAGCAACGCGGGACAGATCGATGTGGCGATCTCTGAGGGAGGCCTACGTCCAACAGTAGTCATCTATCGGCTGATGAAGATGATAAAGGAAGTGTAATGGTGTAGTTTATTTTCATTGATATAAGTTACTACAGAAAACAATACTGCTGTCATAGTGAAAGACTTAATATAAGGATAATAGCTAGCCAGGTGGGTTCGAAAAATCTCCACCTCCCACAGAACTCCACAAGATGTGCCCCTGGACTCTAACAAGGTACCTCCGTGTTACAAAGCTAGACGCTTAGAGATTGCCAAACAGAGGCAGTTAAATAATGAAGATAATAATATATAATCATATAAATAATATAAGCACTCAATAGTCTTATAAAAAGAAAAAAAAAATATTATTACCTTTGGGTTACTGAAAATAAATAATACGTAAAGTAGCTATAATGGTAGTCTACTTACATTTTGGTTAGATTATAGGGTCTGGAAGGAGTTTTAGCTGGGCTCTTGCCGGGTATGTACGATGACCACGGAGCACCTGCGAGTGAATGGTGCAGACCACACAGGAGTACCCACGCACCAATCATTATATGATTTTGGTATACCTAACATAAAAAAGTTAAATCTTATAACAAAGACAACATTTATCTGTGAGCTTTATCTCACTATAACATTGACAATGCACTTTCTTTCTATGACCACTATTATCAGGTATTAATATCAAAGATTGATTTTATTGTATCACCACATGTAAGTTGATAGATATTATTTAGACAATATATAAATATAAAATTGTTTATAAGCTTTTAATTTATGAGAAGGCTGGGAAGAAAGATTGAAAATATACTACTCAATTTCATATATTAATTATTGTATTTTTAATTACATCAGTTTAACATACATATAATAACTTACATAACCACCAGCTCGTGTTGATTGCTTAAAAGTCTCTCCAACAGTGTTGTAGAGACAGAGTGCACTCTCTACTAAATTTGCTGTTTGCTGCTCACTTTCTTCATCTTTAGGATGCAGTGAAGCCTGTGGCATATATAAAAATAAATAAAACTGAAACACTATTGAGTGCCTACTAACAGCTAATTTTAAATTATAATGAAGAAAGCTCTGGAACATTTGACTTCTTGAAAATGGTAGATTGATATTGAAAGAAAAATTGAGAAGTCATTTAATGGGTATAATATCACAGACAGCTACATAATTATGGATTTTGCAGTTACCTTTAAATTTAGTGATGTTTTTAGGAATTTGTTTTAGTATTTGCATGCCATTCACATTATACTCCTTTTATAGTCTTTCTCTACTCTTCAGCCTACCCATAAATTTTTTTATTATGATTAGCGTAAAAATTTCAGACTATATATATATTATATAAAGGTTTCATGATGAGTTAGCCATCTCTTATTATCCTATAAATTTTGCATGTAACTAACTTAACTACTTAAAATAATATAATTACCTGTGCAGTTGCACACAGTAGCCACGCAGTTGCAATATCGCTGAGTGTTGCGATGCGATCTGGTGTAAACGGTTCCAAGCATGGCAACGAAAGTGCCAGACGGCATACATGCACCTCATTCACCAAGAAATGGAGGCTGAATGTAACAAAAATACTTTAAAAATTTCATTTGTCTAATCATATGTTTCCCATTGTACATATATACAAGCAAGAGAACATAACTCTAATTATAAATGTAACAATACTACTATTAAACAGTAGTTAACAATTATGGATTTTCAGCATAATAAAATCAGGTTTACAATTGCTGGGTACCAATTCAGTAAAATCAACATTTTAATACTCACAGTGAGGCGTCAGAATTAAATTGTGGTGCAATGGCAGACTCTTTAGACATTTGCCAGCGATTAAGGTATCGCTGTAAGCATGGTAATGAGGAGCAGACTTTAAGCACAGTAATGCCAGCTCTGAGCTCCATGAGTAACGACCCACATGTTGATGCAACCCACTTCTGAAAAAAGAAGCACAAGCAAACAAACATTTTAAACTCAATGAAGATTAAGAACAGGTTACAACATCAATGTAATTAAAATTTAACTAATGAAATTTTCTACATAAATTTTATATTATAATAGTTGGGGTTATTTACCATAATCCGAAGGGAATGCTGAAAATAACAGATGAATAGTTATGCAGAGATGCAAAGTACTATTTCTAGGTAGAAAGCTAATGCCACCAAAATTGTTAAAGAAAAGTTACCTTCATATCAACACATGGTGGCTGGTTACCATTTGCTTCTTTCGAACTTTCCAAACTGTCCTTGCTACTAGGAGACATGACTGTGCTGACAGGTGGAACTTGGGCTGATGTTATTGGTGTTGTAGGGTTCCGTAATGGCATAGTTAATTGTTCCAGCAGTGCATCTGAACGGCGCTGGGCAGTGGAAGGTGCCTGCTTCTCATTGTTGCTTGATGTTTGTGAAGCAAGAGATGTTATAGGGCTTGGTAAAACTGATGATTTCGTAGTTTGGGTTTCTACAAAGTAAAAGATATTATAATTTTCTTAAAAAAAATATATATTTTTCCTTTGGATGCTACTTATACCTGTAACATTGACATGTGCAGGCAATTTGGCATTCTTTAAAAGAGATGTCAATATAACTAGATCTGATTGCGGATAACCACCACCATCAATGCCACATAATCCAACAATAGGTAACAGAAGCTGAAACAACATAAAAATAAAACTTTTAAGACGCCAAATAAAATTCATATCTAATTTATTATATATTAATAAAATGATTTAAATAACATGACTGAATTTATTAATTGTAACATAACTACTAAAAAAATTTTGCTACCTGCTTGATTGACACATTAGGTGCAACTGTAGTTGTGGAAGCCTCATCAAAACTCAGACCAGCCTCAGAGAGCTTCTTAAGAATTTGGCGTAAAATAATCTTAAATGCATCTCGTGCTGTACTGAGCTGATCAACGGGTACTACAATAAATAACAATTGCATGTAAAAGATTTATTACAAAAATTACCAATAAGACGACAGCTCTTTTTTTAATAATTTTTATAATTAGTAAATAGAAAAATATGTCATTCAATTTGATCAAACTTTTACAAAGAAAAAACATTCACACTATCTATGAACCTAGTCATAGAATTGCAAATATGGACTGTTGAATGAATAACACAAAAACATGAAATTAAAATTTTTTTTATAATTTAATTTTTCATTTATATATCACACCATAATCTATTCTTGCATTATTTTAACATTAGTGTATATATTTACATGCCAATGCATGGATAATGATAGACAGAGCATTTATATAACTAAAACCAATTTATCACCTCGACTGATAATATATTGAGAAAATGAGGTAATAGTTGAACGAATTTCAAACTCTTGACGTTTATTCTAAATAAGATAAAGACTAACATTCTATATACATGAACTTATATTATACATCAAAACAATGTTTTAATACAAAAGTACAGTGATTATGCAAATTTACATCTAAATCACATTACTCATATTGCATAATATTATTCAATATGAATTAGTCACAAAATTTTGGAATCTCAAAAAACAGTATGTTGATGGAAACTATAAGATTTGTTTTTGATATAAAAGTATCTGTACTTCAGCTTCTGTTTACTTCTGTTCTTGGCAATAACATAACATAATTAAATCTATTATACTTCCTTTTTACTACTTAATTTTATGGTTTGTTTATGATACTTACAGTTATTTGCATTAATACTGATGAAGTGAGCCGAAAGGCATGCAAAACATGTATAAAATAAGTCATAAATATCTTCATGGTTCTGGAATTCGCTTTCACTGAAACATAATAACTAAAATTATAAATGCAGTTATGAGGAAAAGAGTATATAAAGTAGCTGCATTATCCACCGTTTAAAAGTTTCACTGCTAATAATTTAAACACACATTTGTTTAAATTATCCCCATTCAGGAATATTTTTTAAATCCAATACTTCATTAATTAATCAAGTTTATAAAAACATTTTTATTATTTACGTTCTGTAATTCTACCTGAAGGTATTTAGAGGTAAAATTTTTTTAGTAACAAATAATAAAAATATCTTTAAAACTTTTGAAGTAGTAGATACTGCGTTATTTAAATTAATTGCTTCATTATTTGTTTCGTTAAATTATTTCGTAACGTTAAGTCACTAAGCTAAAATAAATCATTTTACATAACGCATATTAGCTTTAAAAAAATTAAGTATGTAAATAACATAGAACATTATTTCGGATATAAAAACAAAATTGAGGACATTAACGCATTGGGAAGAAATAATTAAATTTTTTCTTTGTCTTCCTATATATATATATATAGTTACGAATGTTTGTAGGAGCAATAATCTGCTAGGCAAAAATAGAATTTATTGTATTAGAAACTAAAAATTCTATTTTCTAGGCTGTATAAAAATAGGTAGTGCTGAATAATCACAAAATGGGCAGCCATCATAACAAATAAAAACATTCTTAATCAAATAATTAAAGGATACGATACCTTTTAATTATAGCCTGTATTATTTCAACTGCATCATTTTTGTCGAAAAAAGGGCCGTAAAGTGCCGTTAAAATTGGTTTAACAGTAGTAGACCATTCAATATTACCCCCCGATGCGGCCATTTTCGAGAATGACCAATCGCGAAATGTCACTTTTAAAGACTTTTTCTTCAAAACGTTGCCACATGAAATCAAATTGATCGATCTGTGGAAATAGTATTACTACATAATTTCCTCTAAAAAAACATAGATCAATATCGTGAACCAAACCATTTAAAAAATTTACTATATGTATTTACGTTTGGTTATTAATATTTTATCTAAGTAGTTAATATTAAATACTATTTATTTATATTTGTTCTAATCGAGCATAATCAAACATGTGTGCTGCTTTTTTTGCAAAGTTACCCTTGTCGTAGAAAAATATAAAATAATATATTTGTATTACTACTATTTTTTCTAACATTTAAAAATTTGTATTAATTTTTAATATACAACAATTATAAAAAGGCAAAGTATCATTGCTTTAAATTAATGTAAATATTTTAAGCACAAATAAAGTTGTAATGTATACAAAGGAACATATTTTTTAGTTATATTTATTTTTTGTGAAAAAATGTAACATGAATAATAAATTTTTTATAACATTAAACTATTAATATACTCTATAATTTATATCAGTGTCACTGTCAATGCCTGTTTGAGAGAGTAGAATTTGTTGATCAGAGCTTGTTGTGATTTTGTATATTACTTTATATGAGTAGGGTCGTGAATGCGTAAATATAATAAGCGATAATGTCAAAACGAGTGGCAAAAAAACGAAAGGGTTCTGAAAACGGAATTGATAGTTCAGGTATAGTTACATAGTAATTATAACCTCTTAGTATTGTTTGTTTTATATTTAATTAAAATGTTACTTTTAATTTTTAGAACTCTTAATCAAGGCGATACATATTCAATGCCCTTATTTGGATACAATTAATAGACATGTCCTAGATTTTGATTTCGAAAAGTTATGTTCAGTGTCATTAACTAGAATTAATGTGTATGCTTGTCTTGTTTGTGGAAAGTATTTTCAGGTGAGTTTTAATTCTTCGCTCGTAAGAATGAAATATTGAGTAGTGTTTGAAGTAGAATGTATTTTATTAGGGTAATCTTCAAATTTAGTCGTAAGTTTTAGTTAAAAATCACATTTAAAATAAAAATAATAAGTCAAAATTGTTTTTGATGTGTCAGTATCCCACAAGTTCACTAGTACAAATATAATAATACAAGATAATAGTGTAAATATTATAGCTAAATGTTCAAAATATAAAATATGTGCAAAAAAATTCCACTGATTTTTTTAATTATTTCAGGGAAGAGGAACTAATACACATGCCTATACACATTCAGTAGCGGAAGGTCACCATGTATTCCTTAATCTCCACACTTTGAAGTTTTATTGTTTGCCAGATAATTATGAAGTTATTGGTAATCTTTGAAGATATTTACACTGTTTTTATAAATGAGGAAAATATAATTACTTGGCTTTAATCTAAATCTGCAGAGATTTGATTAGATCATATTAACTAAGAATATATATATTCTTCTTTGTCGTAATCTCATGACTGAGGGACATGACTATGTTGCGTTGCCCTGGCTACCATTTCTTACCAGACATTTCTGTCTTGCATCATTTGGATGGATGATTGTAGGGTAGCTCCTGTAGCGTCCTGTAATATATATATGGTTCTAAATTAATTAATTATTTTTTTTTTTGCATTCCCTGTAATGTTTAATATTTAAATATCATGCTGTTCTTATTTCAGATTCATCATTAAATGATATAAAATATGTGTTGAATCCAATCTTTTCTTCAGAACAGATTAGACAGCTTGATACTAATACTAAGATGTCTAGAGCAATTGATGGTACTATGTATATGCCTGGTATTGTGGGTCTGAATAACATCAAAGCTAATGATTATTGTAATGTTATTCTGCAGGTTAGTATAAAATTATCTGTAAAGATTAATCTCTGCATGTCTTAGAATAGAACAAAAGATATATTTGTATAAAAAGCAAAGTATTTAGATGTTACGATTTAAAAAGAGAGGAATAATGAATAATATTTGTGAACTTTAAAGGATTTCCATATTACTGTTTGTCATTTGGGTGATGACATAAAACTACCAATATATTATTAGAATGTTCATAAGTTTTAGATTACAATAAATATTAACAACAATTGTACTTGTTTATGTGTTATATAACCTTATCCTTAAAATTTCTTTCAGATTATTTACAATGAGTTTAGATTTAATTGTTGCTATATATAAAAAATATCTCAAAAAATAATTAATGCTATTTTTAGTCTGAGGAATATGCATCAACTCTGTATGTTCTAACGATAACTTAACATTGTATTATTTACTATATTATTGTTTTAGTGTCTATCCCAAGTGCGACCACTTCGTAATTACTTTTTACGTGAAGAAAACTATGCAGATATTAAAAGATCACCTGGAGATTCATCATTTTTATTGGTACAAAGATTTGGAGAGTTATTGAGGAAGTTGTGGAATCCACGTGCATTCAAGGCACATGTGTCGCCACACGAAATGTTGCAAGCGGTTGTGCTTTGGTCTAAGAAAAGATTTCAATTCATAAAACAAAGTAAGGACTAAAAATTTTTTTATTTTATTTTCTCTTATGTATAACCATTAAATATATTTGTCCAACAATTTTACTTATAATCACAATTGATACTATTTCTTAATGAAAAGCGCAATAGACATACTATTAAACATGAAAAGTAAATAAAGAAATAGGTATACATAAACTAATGGTAAATGTTGTTCAAAGAAAAAGTAGTGAAATTTAAAAAGTTTTACATAAAATTAACAATATTTATAATATAACTTACCCAGTTTTCTTACAACTGTTTGTAGGTGATCCAATCGATTTCATGTCATGGTTCCTTAATTCTCTTCATATGGCATTGAATGGTACTAAGAAACCAAATAGTTCAATAATCTACAAATCTTTTCTTGGACATATGAGAATATATACAAGGTATGGTTCTTAATCACTCTTATTTCTTTTTCTTTCTACAAAGTGACAAGACAAGCTGGACGATCAGCTAATGCTAAGTAATATGCATGCCTATAACAATGTAATGCTAGCTGGGATGATATTCATAGCACCACATTGTGCTCGTCGCTTTGAGACATATAATATTGTCTCATTATCTCAGTTATTTTACTAGCTACTTCTTTTTCTTCTTACTAAACTTTGTCCCATTTTTACTTGGGGTCAGCTATCCTGGTCATAGCCTCTTGCAACAAATATGTACCATCAACACTTATATTAATTTTAGGCATATCCTCTAAAAAAATAAACCTAAAAAAGTATTGAGTGGATTCAAAAATAATCACACTTCCGATGACATCATGTTTGCAAGAAACCAAGATATAACATTGTGTTTACATATAATTAACCACCTCCTCCGTTCTTTAAAAATCCCTAGGAAATTGTTGGAAACTATAATGAAATTATGAACAGTATAAATTTTTTATAAGTATTAATATGTTTTTGTAATAATAGGAAGCTGCCACCACCAGATGCAGATGACGCTGCAAAAGTTGATCTTAACAGTGAGGAGTACGCTGAGATGATAACGGAATCACCATTTTTGTATTTGACTTGTGATTTGCCACCAACACCACTTTTCACTGATGAATTTAGAGAGAATATTATACCACAGGTATTTTAATACTAATAATTTAATTCAATCTGCACATATTTGGTAACTAGAAAAATATTTTCAATATGACAACATTATGACGAAAAAATTTAATTTCCAAACTAATATTTATTATATTACTAACGTTTTATACTTATTTATTTATATATTATCTTTTATATATAACAGATATATAACGTAAAAAATATGCTTAATAATTATTCATTTAAAAAATACCTTTTTTTCTTGTTTATTTAATAATTATATTATGTATACTCTCTAAATCCATAACAATTTAGTTTCATTAAAGTCTATCATTTTGTTAAAATAAATCAAACAATACTATTGTAGTCCTGTGCTAAAAATATTGATTTTATATGTTAATAATAAATATATGTTATTTTACAGGTAAATCTGTATCAGTTACTTTCAAAGTTTAACGGACAGACATCTAAAGAGTACAAAACATATAAAGAGAACTTCTTGAAAAGATTCGAAATAACACAATTACCGCCTTACCTAATATTGTATATAAAACGGTTCACGAAAAACACATTCTTTGTTGAGAAAAATCCAACTGTGGTTAACTTTCCGGTTAAGTGAGTATTATGGTGGTATCAATCTTTTTGTTTTGTTTCACGGGGGGGAAATGCCTTCGTATACCTGCCCCTGCAGGCACAAAGAATTTATATCGAACTTGCACCGACTAAAACCTTTACGATACTCCACCATCGCCGGTTTATGGCGGGGCCATGGGAACTCTTTCACTCACCACTGTGACCTCGAAAACGTCGGCCGCACCGCACAGCACCACTTGAGGGGAAGAGACTCTCAATTTGAACTTCTACAGGGCGCGCCCTCCTCGGCCGTTTATCGTCACCTGAACGATGTATTCCCCGAATTCGTTAAGAGGTCATGGGAGCAAAGAGAGAAAACTCTTCAGTATCCCTGGGGCAGATCTGGTCTCGGGCCCCGCCATCAACCATTATATGGGCGCAGGGGAGAAGGAGAGCGGCGAATTGTAATATTGATACTTCTCTCCCTCCGTGACTCCACCACGGCTGCAAAGGCAAGAACATGCCTATCCCTGCAGTCGCATCAGGTGATTTTATATAAAAAAAATTTACTTCCTCGCTCGCTTTGCTGACTGTGACACCTCTGCAACTCCCTTAAAGGTAGGAATTTGTTAAATTCATTTTTAGCTCACCTAAACATCAGAAGCAATACCTTCACCAAATTTTGAGTTTTTGCTTTTAGTTTCGAAGATCTCGTGATAAGTCAATCAATCTTAGGATATCTCCTATATATATATATATGTTTTACTTTAATGTTAATCTGGTTTCAGAAATGTGGACTTTGGTGATATACTAACACCAGAAATAAAAGCTAAGCACAACGGGAAAACAACTTATGAGCTGGTAGGGAACATCATTCATGACGGTACTCCTGAGAAAGGCACCTATAGAGCCCACGTCTTACACACACCAACCCAGCAGTGGTAAGTTTTAATTTTGTATTTAATAACTAAACTTTCTCATCATAAGATATTGACATGGTATATTGCAATTACTTTAATACAGTGCTTTTTTTGTTTTTAAAGAACTTCGTGGATATACGGGAGCTCGATGGTGCTGCCATCTACCTTAAAATTAATGAAACAATTTTTTTTTCTGTATTTACCTCTTTTATGATGAAGTTTGCGCAGCAATTTTATTAACAACCATTGCAGTTTTTTCGGATTCAGGACTCGCGGATCTGGTATCCGCGAGCTAAAATTAAGAAATGATACTAAAATCAATTAAAATTAAACTAAAACTTTAAATGAACACAAAAACAAACCTGAAACCAAAACTTTAAAATTAAATATGTACATATATAAAGTTGTATGTAAAAGGGAGAGGAGAAAGATGAGAAAATATTGGATGCGGAAGGGTTGAAGAGATGGATAGTGCTATAGGGGGAGAGATAAGTGAAGTGTAATTAAATATATACATATGAATTTAAGACGCGCACGGTGCGCGTCGGATGGAGGCAATGACTTCTATTTGTAACACCTTATTAATATGCAGCTTAAGTGTGTGTCAGTTTGTCGACGATAGCTCATTGGTTTGTTGCGTAACAGTGCCAGCCAATGGCGTGAAGTTGGCGCGGAAATCAAATAGTCCATATACACTGACACCATGCATACAATTATCATTGTTAAATAAAATTTCCATAACAATTAAAACTGATTATAATTAGATGATTTTAATGTAAAACAGTTGTTCATATATACATATACATTTTCACTGATTTCCACAACAATTAGTAATAATTATAAGATTGTTTACAAACAAAATATGCAATGATTTATTTCAATTTCCGCAATAAATAATAATAATTACAATATGATGTTAGCAGACACCTTTACACAGATGTTCTTAATCACAATTCATAATATCTAGAACAGCAGTCGATTTTGTTGACTGTCGTGCTTTAACTAGTATTAGACTTAGACTTATAATTGCTAGTTCTGTTATGTTATTTCCGCTAATAATCAATACTATTAAGGACTAAATTATTTCAGACATTTAGTTGAAATCAATCGTAATTTTTTATTATTATTGTAATTACAGTGTCAAAAAGATTTATATTAATATAAAAAATAGTCTTGTTATCGATAGATAATACAACTAAAGTATAAAAAACGCTTGATTGTCACCGAGGTGCTCTAGCTCCTTGATACCAGATCCGCGAGCCCCGTATCTGATGAAGCCGCAATGGTTGTCAATAAAACTGCGAGCAAACATCACCACAAAAAAAAAACTGAGGTGCTCACTTTCATTCTGCCTTTTTTGGTGTGTGCAATTGTTATATTTTAATAAATGAATTATGTCCGTACTTCGAGATTGTTTTTAATATGGATCTTAAGGATAATCCTGGCCACCCGTCGATATATATAATATTGTAATAATAAGAAGGTAATAACGTGCAATTTCTTTTAATCTCATCACAAAGCGACGTGATGTTATTTTGACGAAAAGTCATACGCCAGTGAATGACAATGAGGTATATGGAAAGGATGTGCTCACCGCTTAAAGACAAAACATGTCTCATTGCTCCAGACGTTTGCGGTGGTGTTACTTAGACTTTTTTTTTATGTTGGAGATGAAATATTCAAAAGACAGAGATCTTTTAGAGGGAAGATAAGGTTATGTGGAATTTGTACCAAGTAAAAGCCTCTGGGTGGTCATCATCGGTGTGTTCTTGTTTCTCCCTACACTACGCTAAAGTACGTTCCGGGGAGAGACAACTTTTATCATCTTCGCTATGCTAAGACAAATACGAGGCAATCTCGTATATGTCGATCTTTCTGTGCTCGCTTTCTGGCGAATGTAGACCCCTACCTTCAAAGCCCGCGAACACAAATAATAGGTTATTCTTCTTCGATAGGTGGTATTGTCCTTAGTCCTCTTCAGAATAGACATTCCAGGCCAGAGGAACAAGGATCAGCTTAACCTGTTATTAAAGCTGCGGAGAAGATGGCAGCACGAAATACGTAGTTACCATTAATGTCTTTTTAAACTATTGTTACAGGTATGAAATGCAAGATCTTCATGTTACCAGCATATTACCACAAATGATAACACTTACCGAAGCATATATACAAATATATGAATTAAAGCAGGACTGAGATGCAAAATGTGTTTAAATAAATATAAGGTTTTACTTTAAAAGTCATTTATTATTTGAATATACAAATTCCTGATAGTTTAGGTAGCCCTATGATATTGTGGTCTTGATGTTTTTATCCTTATTATTTAAAACGTTCACTACAGTGAATACATGACAAAAAATATACATTACGAAATGGCTCATTTACCATATGAATATGTTTTTCAAACATAAATTAATTTATTAATGAACGAATAATGCAGTTTAAAGTAAATAAAGAAGATATTAGTGTATTTCTTTAATGTTTATTGTTTTAAAAGGTAATAAAAATTCTCTATTGGATTATTCACCGGTTTTTTATATAGCAGTTTATTAATTTAGTGGTGGTATCTCTTTATCGTCAGAGCCTATCTAGACAGGTACCACCATTTATTATTCGCAAAATAAAAGTGTGTAAATATTACTATGTTCCCCTTTTCAAAGGAGCTGTAGATAATATAGACATGCACAAAGTGTAGTGTTTATCATCCTAACTAGCACCAAATTTTCATGGGCGAGCGTATTATCATCGGGTGAAAGTTTCGTTTTTTGTTGCTTTGTCAAATAAAAAGAAACATTTTGTTAATCAGAATTATCTATATGATGATTTTTAACTTTATTACATATCAATAATTTTGTTTAATGACTTTCACCCTTCTTCCCAGCAACACGTTTAAACTCCCCCATGTTCGTGGTACAAATGGGAGAGCCATAAAATGCAAGATGATTGATTAAAGTCACATCACCATCGGATTGATTATCCTTTACAAATATTTGAATGTTTTGAACATTTTGGAACTTAACAAACTTTAAAGGCACTGGGTTGCCTTCTAAGTCACTTGGTGTTAACCTGAAAGAAAATTATCTGATTAACTCATACAATAATAATAAACTTGCATTTGTTTTTGACTCTACGAAACAGTTTTATAATACCATATTAAATTTTTGATTTTTACTTCATTACAGTGCAGCATTGCTTAAATATAAAAAAAACTACACATTCTACTAAAAAAAACCAACAATGAAACAAAATCAAAAAAAGCTGATGCTCGGATCAACGACGCCTGGACCTGCAATCTAAATGTTCCGTGACCCTATGAAATAAGGTTCAAATTGAAACCAAATACATCTTGAGTTCCTGCCGCGCCCGTGCGTTCCTTGATCCGAGCATCAGCTGTTTTTTTATTTTGTGTTTCATTGCTGGATTTTTAACTTAAACTATCATTTCATTTAGCTGTACTAACATAATGGAGCATAAATAATGGTAATAAAATGTTTCAAAAACATATATTTTTTTAAAATCAGGCTCGATTTATTTTCTGTCGCATCATCAAAGGTCTCATTAGTGCTATCATTTATTGGCTTCGTTTTCGGAAGCGGTCTCCTAATACCCAGTATATATATGTTAGTCTTCTGATAGTTTACTATAATCATCAAAAAACTTATTATTTCTGATTCTTAAGCTTGAATCATGTTTTAAATTATTAAGAAAACTTATTATATCTTAAACATGTTCATATATAAAAATTTAAATTATGTATAGTGACTATTTTAGGAAAACTTGATTACTTACTCTAAATCTTGCACTGATACATTTTGAGCTGCTTGGTCAAAATCAAGTGTTCTTGGTTGATTAATGAACAGTTTCAAAAATTTGGGACCTTTGTCTGCTGGAGCCTTTATCTTCAATGAATGTAGCTTTACCACCTAAATATATTTATAAATAACTTTAATTTTTCTGGTTTCATGAATAATTTTGTTCATTCATTTACTTTAGATAAGAGAATTATTTATTTACATATATATATATTTATATATGTATATATTTATATTGATATTTTGTGTATATAAATTATATATTATCTAAAAATATCACTAAAACTTATTTCAGATATTAAGCAATGGTAATAACTTTAGTTTAATCTTTGTAAGAAATAAAATTGGTAGCGCTGTGTAGACACATTATTTCTTAAATGAGAGTTACATACAAGCATAATTTGATTTGTATTCTATTTTGTAAATCAAATTAAAATTCATCAATTACTACTCAGTAAAATTTTGATATAGATAAATACTACTTTAAGTCATAGTTGTCACTCACCTGATTAAATGAAATGTTAATGATAAGTTGTTCATCGCAATCACTGGCCAGATAACCACTTCCATTACTTAAAGCAAGAGTTAATGGATGATCATCAGATTCATTTAAGCATTCACATTCACTTTTGGTGATAAATGTTACCAAGTCCATCTGTATAAATAAAATGTTTATATGTTTCATAATTACAAATATGTAGTTATAATGATAGTAGCATGAGCCAGAGGGGAATAAGTATAGATCATGGTAATATACTTCTTCCTAAAAATTAGTCTGATATCCCTACAAATTTTTTCTGTAATATATTTTTAAGTTCTTTCATTAATTTATCAAATGTAACAAATAAACAGATGCTAATACAAGAGATTGGATGAGCATTTTCTTGAGTTATTTATTTGCAAGCAAAACAGTTAACAAATAACTTACATGCCCGGCAACAGCACTCTCCTCATCACCGGCTTCGTCAGTGCCATAAAACTGTCTAACTTTTGCTTCGAGGGATGCAGGATCTGCACCTTGTAGTCTATCAAGCCTTGTCTATAATAATTATGTTAATATTACAACAAGTCAACATATTTTAATTAACGTAATTTTCATGTATTTACCCTATTCCGATAAAAAACGAAGGTCGGCATTGCACTAATTCCTTGGGCGCTTGCTGTTTCAGCGCATCTATCAACGTCAACTTTCAAGAATACCGCCCTGGGAAACTTAACTGTTAATTGTTCAAAAAATGGGGCAATTCGTTGACATGGTGGGCACCTTATAAAAAATTAAACATTATTTAAGCGTAAATCCATGCAGTGATTCGGCTAAATTAATGTTTTCCTCGGCTTATACATACCATGTAGCTGTAAAGTCTACGACTACGAGTTTAGTACCGGCGTTCACCATTTCCGATTGGAAATGAGTTTCATTGTCAATAACTGTAACTAAGCCCATTTTAAAGACTTGTAAAACAGAATTAAGCGACAACAATCAAAGAATGATACTTCAAATTGGAAACTGAAATGGATCATAGATGACACGGTTAGGCAATGTCATTCGATACGATGTTACTACAAAATAATACTGTAGATAATAACATTACAAGACATCATATAATTTATGTGAATATATAACTAACATTAAAAGAATAATGCTGTTTTAAATAATAATAAATTAATAAGAAAATCAGTGTAGTGCGTTTTTAATAATTTCACGTAATTTAATAATTAGTAAATTTTATTACCATAACACTGATTTGAACTTTATTTTTAGGCATCGCAGAAGAAATCTTCGTAAAGATTCCTTACCTTCTAATCTATTAAAATCTTGTGAGCATTTATTCTCAGCGGCCAAAAATGTCATAGAAACATATGACATCTGTTAAATAACATTTGGTTAACGTGGTGGACTTATTTTAATAATATATTAAACTTTTTATGTTATGCAAAAACTTCAAATTTTCAAATTATAATTTGCATTTCAAAATTATTTACCAATTTAAATATTACTAGATATGACTCTACGATATTAAAAATGTGTTAGGTACTTATACTTTTGTTTCTGTTTTTACACATAAGTATGTGTAAAAAAAATTATCAATGGTCATTGTATCTTTGCTATATATCATATACTACTGCAACAGGTTTTTAATAAAAAAAAATCAATAACGAAACCGGCAGAAAAACCATGTGTTAGTAAAAAGTTATATATCGCCCATAGCAATAAGGCCAATTAAAAAACATATTCAGTAGCCCGTAGATATTGTTTACTAACAGATTGATTATTTTGTTTTTGTATAACTAATAATCTTTTTGAATATTAGTTATACAAATATAAAATTACAATTAGGTTCACTGGTAATTTTGCTGACTGCTGTGCATTAATAAAAACTCGATTTGTTTTATTTAAATTTTCCATTTAGTATAATGAATAAAAAAAATATATTAAGTATTTTATTAGTCTCTAAAAATATAACGAAATAAGACTTATATTTTAAAATAAAAGTATTTGTCTCTCAACAAGTCATTTAAACGACCACAAGCAAAGCTTCACTTAATCAAATGTAATGATTGTAAATAGCGTCTCTAAACGCCCGTGGCGAAACTTATCCTTACAAATGTCCCGAGTTGAGATGTTTTAATTTGTTTCAATTTTGTAAATCCTCTTCCATTCAAATACCATTTGAATTTTTTTTTATTTGAACAAGCGACGAGACCTTGACCCATAAAGTTGTGGCGCTAGTTAGGATGTAATACACAGCTCCACATTACGCTCGTCATCTCGAGACATAAGATGTTAAGTCGCATTACTCTAGTAATTTTACTAGTAACAGCGCCTGTCACACCGGAACACAGTAATATTTGCACACTACTGTATGTGGCTGCAATAGGCGCTGCGGTGGATCCTACCTAGACGAACTCCGGTAACAAAGACATACCACCAGTAAAAAAAAATAAATTTGAACGGAAGAGAGATACAATTTAAGAATTTTAAGATAATCTTAGTAAAAAAATATAACATTGATAAAGTGGATAACTAATGTTATGTTATTTTATATGGCATTAAAATTGAAAAATGTCTGTTAATATAATACATCTATTTCTTTGAAAGAAGTTATCATAGTGTCCGTCAGATATTCTATTATGTAGCTGGATATGTGTTTAACTATGATATTGCTTGTCATCATTCTAATATCTAGCTTCCGATTAAGTTGCGTTGTTAATTATACTATAATAGAATTCTTTGCATGTTGTTTGTACATAGTGCATACCGTAATACTGTAACCTATTGTGTAGATTCACATCAAGGTTTATTATTATAACGTAACGATTTATTGTAGGGACTGAGTGAGAGCGGTTCTTAAATTCGCTTAAGTTTCTTTGTATAATTTAAATTTTTTGGAATTTTACTGATGGTAGGTCTATGTCGTACTGGTGGTAGGTAACTGTTGCGAAGACCGTTTAAGCGGGTACCTTCTATTTTTGCCGCAAAACAGTAGTGTGCAAACATTACTGTGTTCCGGATTGAACGAAATTGTAGCTACTGTAATTACTGGGATAACGAGACATCACCTTATGTTTCAAGGCGACAAGCGCAATGTAGTATTGTATACCATCCTTACTGGGGCCACATTGTTATGGGCGGGCGTATCACTTACCATCAGGTGAATGTCCCGCACGTCTCACGGTCTTGTAGTAAAAAAAAATTATGTGACCAACACAACATTAACTTGATGCTAGCCGTGCCCTTAATTTTTCTTTGCAAAACACCATATTGTGTTATTAAGATGTCTTATAAAAAATATTTAGCTAAATAATTCTAGTATAATAACTTAGTTCAGCTCGCTCCTTAGCTCCTTAGTTTTGTACAGTTCCTAAATCTTAAATACTGAGAGCGACCACTATGGATATCCTAGTAGGTAAAATCTTCAACTCAGTCGTTATCCAAGAAGAGAGCCTTTTTTTGTATACCTCATCTAATATATAAATATAGTTAAAACCTAAACCCTAAAAACTTTCTGCGTTTACATAATTGACAGGATTATTGTTCAGGGAACATTATATAAATATAATATATGTAAAGTCAGTACAAAATAAACTAAACAAAAAATCTATAATTAATACAAATGTCTGATTCTCGGTTTACATTAATAATTACAACTCCGGTATTCTGATTTCTTACGTGGAAAGTTCTACAACGGAGAATAATAATCTTTTGTCAATGGACTGTAAATTTTATTGGAAAAGGCACGTTTTAACTTATAAACAGTGTTAAATCCCTTTTTTGCCTAATGAAGATATAAAATTTGGATGATATTAATGATTTATAATAGACTGCTTTAAATTATTTCAAGTTTTCGCGATTGTATGTAAGCTTGCATTGCAAACTATTATTTTCCGGTACCGGGATTCGAAACATTCAACACATAATAATCATTTATAAGTATAAAATTACTAAACATAAGTATAACAATAGTAACACCATTCATAAAATTTTAATCATAGTTTTGTTATTTGTTATAGGTATTTGTCATAATTGTAATGTTTTTGTAAATTTTTTGCGCGTCTGTTTCTGTTCAGACTTTATAAAAGGCCGGTACACAGCGGACGATGTTCAGTTTTATTTAAATGTAGCAGATGAGAGCTAGTGTCGTGGAAATTAAATATTTATTATTAATTCAAAATGTTATTGCATACTTGTTTAAGAATTATATTTTATTTCATTACTCTCGTGGTTATTGTGAATGGGAGTAGTAGTGAAGCTTTTCATATGGAGGAAGGCGAAAATGATGTACCATCAGAAATAGACTACCTAGACGATTTTCCACAGGTCATTGATTTGTTATTATACTTGCAAGCCTTGAAAAAGATATTAGATTTTGCTCATCGTTATAAATTTGGAATCGACATGAATTTCGCGTTTGGTTTATCGATTGTATATGGTAAGATTTTTATATATATTACATTGATATATTTTGTAAAAAGTTTACAATAAGTGGCAGTGTTCGTTACAGATAATTTACAACATGTTCTATTAAGAAAAGAAGATGAGCTGCAAAAAGATATTAAGATGTATATTAAAAGTTTTCTAAGATACAACGGGGAGTTACTTCAGTATTTTGAATCAATGGTTAAACATGATAAAGAGCAATCGAATCTTATACATAGGAGAGGCAAGTATTTAATTGAACTTTAATCCGTGATAAGTTTATTTAGTTACAAGTAAAATGTGATAAGTGTATAATATAACCAAAACTAAAAAAAAATATATAATTATAATATAACGACTTTGCCAACATTTATTATAATGATGTGTACATTACATAATATCCTAACAAAGTACAAGTTGTAGTTAAATGATCGGTAGAAAGGAATTTGAATAATTCATCTTAGTTTTATATCGCTGTAAATATCACAATAATTTACTGTTTTATTTTACAGTATCCTCTTTATTCCTAAACCGGACGCTTGGTGCTAAAGGGATCAGCGATTTCAAAAATAGGAAGAAGTCGCCTATATTTCTAACTAAAAGTTCTTATCCAAAATGGGAGAATTACGAATCTAAAGTATTCAACTTCAACAGATGGAAACCCGATCCCGGAGAAGCTGGTATTTTTTCACACATATTAAATTCCTTTGAGAAAAGTAAAATATTTTATAGGCACGATACGTTTTAATACTCGTATTTGAAGTTTTGGTACGAGATACACGATACTAACTTTTTCTAGATCTCTGTTTTAGAAATCTGACTAGGTAGATACCGCCTCAGCATTTATTTTTACGACCTAACAATAGTCAGCAAAATTTATTGCATCAGAGTACACTAGGGTAAGGAGATTTAATATCTTAATTCTTAATACACTATTTGCTATAGTGTACATCATCCTAATTAGTCGACGTATCACTTACCATCAGATGAATGTCTTCTAATTTTCATTAAAATATATTTTTTAATTTTACTGTTATTAAATAATTATAAATAAAAAATAGTGATGAGTGGAGGATGTATTAAAACATAATTTTTTTGTATTATGTTCTATAATAGATATTTGCGTAGCATCGCTGGCGAAGAATAGACTGAATAAAAGGGTGTGCAGGTTTATGCCAATGTGTTACAACATTTTGGTGAATGGTACAAACTTCGGATATTCCCTCACCCACAGGCAAGTGTGATATTAAAAGATAGATCATTAACATTTGTAAGGATTTAAGATATTATATAAAAAGTTTAGAAGATTGTGAGAAATTTTATTAGTGGTCCATTTTATTCCTCTCAATTATTATTAGGATAATTATTGGATATATTCTTTGTATTGAACTTCAAATTTCTTTAAATTTTGATGGCGATTGGTTCAACGTTATAGAAATTGATAAGCTACGTCATCTGGTAGTGAAATATTTCAAACGTAATGATTAAAATGTCTTATGGAATTATATTTGTTATTCCAGGCTGGTATGGCTGCTACAAGCGTATCGTGGACGTGGTTGCAGAATATTTTCGGCGCGGGAAGACAAAGAGCTTGTTGATGTAATATGCACGAAGGTTTTTCGCGAAGCAAATTACATAGCTTCCAACAAATACAAAGTGCTTGATCTACTATTGGAACAAAGTATGCCTTTTCTTTTTAATTTTTTATGAAGATAAGACATGATGAAAAGACCAGAGATGTAAAACGTTAAGATGGTAAACACTACGCAATGTTATACAGGTCAATTTGATACTATGTTCAGTCTAATTACTCTGCTAATTTCACTAGCTACAGCGCCTTTTGAACCAGAACACAGTAATGTTCGTGTATTACTATTTTAGTACCTAATATCTCCATTATCTCCGGCAAAAAAGTTCACCGATAAATGATACCTTTTTTGATTTTTGTGTAACAAGCGGAGACAAGTATTAATTTAATTTGTTATTAAGTAATCACCAGATCTTCTCGATTGATCACAAGAACTAATGTTTTCCTTTTAAATTACCATTTTTATTGAATACACTAGTTATGACATATATATTATTAGTCCATTAAATTTTTAAAAATAATCCCGTGACTCATCATGATGTATTTTTTTAATATATGACAGCTATAAATTTAAGTATGATATTAAAATTTCTAATACGGAATTGCCCGTTTGTTATTACAGCGTAT
Source organism: Ornithoptera alexandrae (assembly GCA_029030555.1). NCBI lineage: Eukaryota > Metazoa > Arthropoda > Insecta > Lepidoptera > Papilionidae > Ornithoptera > Ornithoptera alexandrae. The sequence goes on along the minus strand of JARDVY010000023.1, from coordinate 9,866,972 downwards.
AAATTTATATTATGTTTGTAATTACAGTGACTCTTTGCTCTATGGGTGGCTATCCGGACACACTTCGCCGTTCCTGGTTGACCAAAACGTTAAAACATCAGACACCGTTCGGTTGTTTCAGTCCTAAGTGGCCTCTGATAACAACTGTACCGAAGAAATACACAAAGAGCAATTCTGAACAATGGTCCATTTCAGCAACTACTACTGATATGTTGGGTGGTGCTTGCGATAGGCATCTCACTGCTGTCGCCGCCGGTGCTTTATCCGGTGCCCTTAGATATATATTAGAGGAGAAATACTCTAAGGAGTAAGCTGCTAAAGTAAAAAAGTGGAGATTACAATTAAAAAAACTGAACAACAGCGCGGTATCTTTCAGCTCTCAAGTTGAAAATAGTTGATAGATATCTTCGCTTTACTTTATTAATAGTTATGTCATTTTATTATTGCCTTACTCATTATATCCTTATATAATGAGATCCTCCTATCACTTGTTTCTGTTTTTAGTTTCTTCGGAAAATACTTTATGTTCATGAAAATAATCTGTATAATATTTCTTAGCTCCTAAGTAATGCTTATAATTTTTTTTAAAAATTACGATCTATAATTTGTTAACACTTTTGTTATATTATACATTAATGTGATTTACTTGGCATATATTTACCAACGCGCCTTTCATAATAATTTAGCAACAAACAGAAATTTTATAAATTACTTTTATTTTTTGTTAAAAACTATATTTTATGTATAGAAATTGTGACAGAATAAATTACGTTACTGTAAACCATGAAATTAATATAACGTTAAGATTAATGTTAGTTAATTTTAACAAAAACAAAGTAAATAAGTTTATTTAACATTTATCCTTATAAGTTAATTTTGATGTATGAATTCTGCTTATAGAGTAAATACCGAAGTGAAGTAATTTAAAGTAAGGTCATCTTAAGTATTAATTTATTACATTAAGCATTTTACGGGTGAAACTACTTAAATTTAAGAGAATATAAAGCATTTTGTTAATAGATATGTTATATATAAATTGTAAGAAATCTTAATATATACACAGTTTAAGAATTAGCTATTTTTATTTTCATTTTGTGTCAAATAATAAACTAATTAAAGTTAAAAGCAAAAAATGCTACATAAGACAGTCATGACGATTTAAAACGTTGGACGCCTACTTCTGGACATAGGTCTCTTGTAATGTATTCCACATCAAAAAATATATTAAATTTGCTATTGAATATGAACATTAGTGTGACAGGCGCCTGGTTATAAGATTTAGCAACAAATTTAAATAAAACAACTCTATGAAATACTTCCAAAATTTGCAGTAGTGACAAATCAATTGTTTACGAGAACATTAAGACATCATTCGTGAGATTATCGAAATGGTATAAGAATTTTTTTAAATTAACTATTAAACGTAGAAATATGGAATAATTTAGTTTTATTGAAACAGGACGAGCACGCGGGATCGATTGGTGTGGAGATCTTTGAGGGAGGCCTATGTCCACCAGTGGACGTCTATTGACTGATGATGATGATTGAAACAGGAATGGAAAAGTTCATATTTTTCAAGTATCTGCTTTTTGTTAGGGATACACAATGATTAATATTATTAAAAAGTTATGTGACACGTATAATAAGAAAATCATGATTTGATCATCGGTGACTTCCTTCATAAAACATTCTATTTCAACAATACGGAGTGTTATTATATAATAGGCTATTCAATGTTAGATTAATTCCTCATCTAAATACTATGTACTAGTTATCCTTGGCTATTTATTTATGTTATAATGGTGTTTGTTATCCTAGATTCAATTATATGACATTGAATTTATTATGATTACCGAGTTACAATGATACCATTAAATTTAAGTAGATTCTTACTCCTTCCTGATTAAGGCCCATTTCAGGGTGAACGTCGAAAGTGACAAGCCGACTCGGTGTCCTCGCTGCACATAAACTAGATGGCCAATGTCGACCGGAACCATCGACAGGCGACTTGAATATTGCATCACTTACTTCCTGTGCGAAGGGACTTGACACGTTCAATATAATAAAAATATTTCTACATTTACCAACGAATAAGGCTGCATTAAAACGTTTACAGAACGCAGTAGCTTACATTATTGATATTCATACATGACCTGGTTTTTTGTAATTACTTTGATAATATAGCATCAATAATACTGATGAGAAGATCTCCTGCAAAAGTAGGTGACCACAAGAGATCGTGCCTATGCTCAATTCATTTTCCTGTGTAAACACATTATGCTAGATATTTTAAGACAAAAGTATATCTAGTTAGATCGTTCTGTTAGCTACAACGCCATTCAAATGTTAACACCGATATATATGATTTCTTTTTTAGGATTAGCAGTAGTAGCAGTAGCAGTAATAGCTGTAGTAGCAGTAGTAGCAGTAGTAGTAGTAGTAGTAGTAGCAGTAATAGCTGTAGTAGCAGCAGTAGTAGCAGTAGCAGTAGTAGCATCAGTAACAGGAGTAGTAGTAACAGTAGCAGTAGAATCAGTAGTAGTGATAGTAGCAGTAATAGCAGTAGATTTAGTAGTATCGGTAGCTGCAGTAGTAGTATCAGTACTACTACTACCTGCTGTAGTAGCAGTATCAGCAGCAGTAACAGTAATAGTAGTAGCAGTTACAGCAGTAGTAGTAGCAGTAGCAATAGTAGTCACCGTAGCAGTAGTAGCACCAGCAGTAGTAGTATCAGAAGTAGAATCAGTAATAGTGGTACTGCAGAAGTAGTAGCAGTAGCAGTAGTAGCAGTTACCAAAAATCGAAAAGACATATATTGTTGAGTCACGATATCCCAGAAATTACACTAGCTACAGCGTCCGTTAAACCGGAACACAGTAATATTTGCACACCACTGTTTGCCGTCAGAAACAGGCGGTGGTACCTACTTAGACGGTCTCCGGCAACGAAGACAGTGTTTAGTGTGGTTAAATTTAATACTGTAGATGTTCATTCGTTCATCGTTATTTATTTATTTAAAAAAAGTACGACGGAAACACATGTGACAAAGAATTAAAAATAATATGTTTTTTCTATTGGTACGATATACAGGATATCATTTACCTAAGTGCGGGTACTACTGCAGTTAAACAGTAGTGCTGTTTGCACCATATTCCACATCGAAGCGCACTATAGCTGTTGTAATTACTAGGGTAACACTTAATATTACGTAGCTCAAAGTAACGAACACAATACTTTGCTGTGTACATCACTCTCTTCGCTTCGTGAAGGAAAAAAGTAATAATTGGGAGAAAAAGTGTTCTTTATTTTAAACTTTTTACATTCTAGGTTCCTAATAAAGGTGCCGCGACAATAATCAGGAAAAGTCGACTAAAAATTTTAAAATTGTTAATACTCCACATTATGCTGGTTTTTTAAAAAAATTACATGAAGGGTAGGCGAATTTACATCACATTTTTGTTACTCAGCAGATGTAATAAAACTTAATTAATAAATAGGCTTCATCTGTACAACTGCTCTTTACCACCCAGATTATATGATGAGCTTCATCGGACCCAAGGCTCGCGCATCTGGTATCCGGAAGCATTTAAAAATTCATCCAAACAGTTTCATTCATCGCATTAAAGACTACTGAGTATTAAATTTGCACTGTTTTTCTTGTTTTCTCCCAACTGCTTTAATGCTATCTGTACCGCTAAATATTATTCATCTGTAAGGGTACCTTCGTGAAAAAAGTTGAGGAACCAACGGTTTACACAATGCACCTTTGTTTCTTATATACCTACTACAAGAAATATGTTTAGAGACTTATCAATGCGAAAAGTATTGTTGTGTGAATTATACATTCAAACACAAATTGACGTTACGTGTCGATTGGAATTAAATGTTATTACTTCGACGGAACAGGAGATTGGACTTTGATATAAAATGGTTTTCCGCTCGACGTTTGCTTTTATACATATCAATTGGCACTAAAAAAATACTTGCATATTGTTAATACTGTTTTTTTTTTTCACTTAATCGTTCTTTTTATCATAACAATTTAAAGAAGAAACGTATCAGAATAATAAAATGGATTGTCGGATATTTAGAGGTTATATTTAACGAATATTGATATAAGAATGAAGAAGAAAATGGATTACTAGTTTAAGCTGTGACTGAAAGAAATAAAAGATTTATGTTAGCATAAACATTATAAAATAATAACTATATAGTTATGCCACATTACATGGTATAACTTACTGGTCCCCGCCCCTATCTTGTTCGCCGTTGGGGAAAGAATTTTGTATAATCCATACTTGCTGACTTTTAAATATCAGAATCATTATCCCTATTAAATTTTGATCCTTACGTTTAATAGTTTCGGAGATCTCCTGGTGTGTCAATGAATCTCTAAATATGATAAATGTACAGTGTGTAGTAAATTATAAAAATAAACCAATGAGATATTAATTTTTATGTTTGTAACACAGAAAAAAAGTGGAGATCGAAATCTCATTACGTGATCATATAAATTTCGTCATTACCAACGTAATCACGCAACTGAACAATTTGTATGTGTGAACGTCACTTACACGAGTTCAACAGCACTTTTATGGACACATGATTGAATGTTAAAAATTTTAGAGACTGGTTTGTAACCAGCGTGTCTCACAATTAGTAGGTAATAACTTTCTACCTTTAAGCCTCTCTATAATAAGAGTCGTCAGTTAAGAAACATTGATTTTTTAATTGTTATAAGGAAAATACATGACAAATGATTGATATATTATAAATTAAACAAAGAAAAAAGGTATAAACTTTTCAAGAAGTACTAGTTCTACAATTTAATATGTAGAATTATTTAAAAAAATACTTTAAACAACTCTTCATTATGTTATCCTTTCAAGTAGTGACCCTATCTAAAGGGCAAAGTTTTTTCTGCAATTACTAGTTTTTGCTTGACGTGTGCTTGCTATAAATGGAGTACGTGAACACAAGCTTGAAATATTAAATTAGCTAATATGGTTACCAGACAGTTACTAACTGAAGCGAATGGTTACTTCTTTTTAAGTTTTGTTAAATCGGATTGTTAATGATTTTATATCTTTCGTCTGATTATGCTTCCTGCTGTCTAAGTTTGTCCGTTATATTTTTATCGTGCTTTTGCTTTGTGCTATATTGTTCATTATTATAACGTACAAATGAGTACGGCATTAAATAACTGGTATGCACTTCGACCATATAGGGTCTAATTTGCTTGTCGTCGAATTAAAATTCGGCGCAAGTTCCCTCGGGACCATCGAACACAATTCATTGTTCACCGCACCTAACGGTACCGTCACGCGGCTCACTCTCTTGCATTTTAATATTCCCATTACTAATGCTCTGCTGTAAGTGACCACCATGTTCCCAATTTTTCTTTTAGAATCGGGTTAACTTATTCTTTTGTAATGTAACGCATTTGTCCCTTGCGAATGTTTGATATTCAATACTCCACAGTTGATATGATACCACGTTCTAACTCAATGTGTTCCTGGAAGACATTTAACTTTTTCATATGCAAATTGTACGACATCCTGAATGTTCTTTGTGTGCATAGGAAATTGCGATTGTTCGTATATTACAATATAATAGTACATTAGAACCATTTACCATATATATTAGCACGCCTTTTTTCCCAGTAGGAGTAGGCAGAAGCGAATAAATACCCACTTTTCGCCAGATGTGGTCAGATTAGGTCCCATGCAACAGGGGATAATTAAAATTTATTTACCGTAACTGCAAATATTACTATAATAATATTTATTAAAACGTGATACGTTATTTAATAAATTAAATATATTTTACAATGTTTTATTTTCAAGTTTTAAGAATTCTCAATATGTTTCAATTCAGTAAGCGTTTATACTATGAGTAATATTTAAGAGAATTTCGACTTTGAGATATCTAAAAAATGGAAAAAGTAATCTACGGAGAGTTTAAATTATTTAAAAAAATTAAATAAAAATTGAAATGAACGTTGTCTTAAATATCAAAGGTTAAGTTAAAGTTTGATATTTAGATAATTTTTGCATTACTCCTACAAAGCTGTCTATTAAAATCTATTTTCTTATAAGTTTACCATTTATCTTACCCGGATGTGAAAGGATATATATTGTTAACAATACACTATCTAAGACAGTCTGTTGCCATAAACGAACGTCCGTTACAGCTTTCAACGTCGCTTCCGATGGCCTTACGTCGAGTTCAAGCGCCTTCGTTAAGAGTTAAGGTTAAAATTACAATTGGTGTCCACTATCTAACAACTAGGAAGTATAGTAAGTCCGATGCATAGCAAACGCTACGTATCTATGAAATTGTGTGAAATATCTGACATTTAATATTATTGTACACCAAAGAATGTAAACGCTGGGAAGGTTGTGAGGCACATGAAGTGAGAAAATATATTTAATGTAAGACTTGAATTATGTACATTTTCACATTTTGAAATAATTCATTTCGTTTGTAATGAATACATAATTTGTTAGTTTGTACTGAATTTAACGTATACAATTAATAACAACTACAATACTAATCATCATACATATGTATGATAATTTATTATTAATATATATGATCGAAAATGAGAAGACTCGATTCTCATCGAGTTTTATTCATTTAGAGATAGATTTCAGTATTACCTATGTGCTTACTGTCAGTTCGCAAATGGCATTTGGAAAAGTGTCATCTATGCTCTCTTGACGTGAGAACAGACTACTAGTTGGATCAATAAGATGAACAGGGATGTTTTTGCTTCATTTGTAATCGCTTAATACTGTGGTTAAAGTACAAATTTTAAATAAAGTAACAAATAACATGACATTAACCATCTATGTTACAACAAATAATTACAAAAACCGGATAAAGTAAATCAATTAAAGTTGGGAGTGAAGGTAAAGTATTCTCTGTCATTATGACCAGGATGCTTTGGTACTTGCCGCGAGGTCATCCAGGCAGTAAAATTTATCTTGTCAGATTCTTAAGGTTACACTAAATAATTTTTTTTGGACATGAGCGCATCGATTCCATATGTTTTATTGCTTTTCGAGTTGTTTACGGCGTCCTTTATAATTTTATGTCATATTGGAATAAACGTACTTAGTTTTAAATGTAATTGATAAATAAAAATGTTGATTTAATGATTAAAGATAGTGTACGCGCCATACAGTATCATTTATATATTATTGTTAATAATAACGATTGTTGAATGTAAACGTTCTTTAATCTTCTAAGTGTTAAAAAAGGAAGAGATATCGATTAAGAGATATCGATCAAAATTAAAGAAAGATGTAAAAACAATGACTTAAAATAGGAGATAGAAAGAAGATTAGTGCTGACTGATTTATTTAGTCATTGTTTAGATCTGTGATTCATGCCTCCTTTCAATTAGTACATGAAATACTAAAGCGGTTCTATCCAAATTCAATGAGTTTTAAAAAAAAGAGGTTGAAGGGATAAAGAACCAATTTGTTAGTAGAAATTTAGACTTCTGCTCAGATTGAATCTTCGCATTAGACACTGCACTCTACTTTAGACTCTTATTTAGAACTATAAGTTTTCAATGAATGTTAAGGTCTGATAAAAACTCTATATTTTTCTTCATCGATGACCAATATGAACACCGGTGACCATGTAAAAAATCTTGAACACGACACCGGCGACTGTTGTAGTAGTTGTATGTGTAAGGCAATATATTACGAGGATACAAATAAGTCCGCATTCTTGTACATTATAAAAAAGTTCTTTTTACCTTACTTTATAGCATTAAATTTGTGTTTTCTTGTGTATTTTGATAATAGTATTCACATTGATTTCAACGAAATAAAGTTCGTCTTCTTTAAGTTTCGGCTTGAAAAGGGACGGTCATAATCGTTAGATTTTAAAAACAAAAGGTCAAAAGGATGGCACAACACGGAGCGCAGCATTGTCCAGGGAAGTCGATGGACACTTACTTCCTATTTAATATTCAAGTTGTGTCCAAGTGCAATGACTCTGCTGTGACATAGATTTCTTTGCAATGTCTACACTTGCTTTATATGAGTATTTGGTCGAGGTTATTTACGTGCGACCGCAACTGTAGAAAAACTAAGTATAGATAGTCTTCATCGATATGAATAATAGTTTTTTATTCTACAATTTTATAGTCTGTTGGTACTTTTGTTTATTAAATACTGTCATAGTGAAATTTTACGTTGTTATACCATTTAAATAGATGGACAATCGAAATGGTTATAAAAAACTTTTATCGGCTAGTAACTATCTTTGTGTAATAGGAATGGAGCTCTTAAACATTCTCTCCAAGCTAACCACCACTTCAGAAATATATAAAAAGTTAACATCTCTAAGCTTTTGCTATTACCAAGGATAGTGTAAACGCTTGAGTTTTTTTTTTAATACAATAAAGCGACGATACGAGAGAGACGTTCACCTGATGGTAATTGATACGCCCACCAATAACATCGTGGCGCTAGTTAGGATGGTATACACTGCACCATATTGCGCTCGTCGCTTAAGACATACGATGTTAAGTCTCGTTATGTAATTTCATTAGCTACAACTCCTTTCAAACGGGAACACAGTAATGCTTGCATACTGCTGTTTGGCAGCAGAAATAGGAGCTACAGCGGTACCCACTTAGATGGTCTCCGGCAACAGAGACCTACCACCAGTAATATAACAACATACAACAAAACACAATAATTGTCCATAAAGTTATATGTATATACATAAAAGGAAACTAGGAATCTATTCCTTGTCTTCGGTAAATATAATTACACCAGCAATGAAAATGGTTATTGCACACATTCAGATAAGTGGGTAATACTCTACATAATGACGAGACGTTATTCAGCCGGTCGAGCAGCTTCCTTATAAAAGCCAAGGCCGTCTACAACGAACTGATTATCTTTACCTAGGTTATCTATGTACTTAGATTTTATGAGGCTTTAGACAGCTCTAGATTTTATGCGCCATGTATTTCAATCAGATTGTTATGTTTTAATCATTCCTATATTGAAATGAATAATATTTAAAATTTCATATTTATTATGTTACTCTGTACTAAGCCTTCAAAATTATTTAGTAATCTAAATAAACTGTTATGTTTATTTATATTTATTAGTTTATTTAGGCTATTAAATTAAATGAAGCTATACAGTTTCCTGTTAACCTTAAATTATACTAGTAAAAGGAAGTAAACTACGAGTCATTAAATAAAAAATTAAAACGAGGAAAATAATTTATTTATTTATAAAAAAAATATATAGTGAATGTTTTAAATAAATACAATTTCGTCGATATTTTATCTTTACGTAATATGTTAAAAACGTATAGCGGAGGAGTTCACATGGGCGTCATGATGAATTAACTTGCAGAAAATGTTTGTGGGTGTCAAAACGCATTGTTCATTATAACAATAGCGGCATCTATGCAATATCACAGAAAATCTGCAAACGGGTCACATCAACAGTACACTGTGTACGCGAATTTGGCTGCAATCACCTCTGTACAAGTGTGGTGATCGTATGCAGGGTTTCGGAAGTTGCGAAACGATATACGCCGTCGGTATGCCGATAATATATGCGGTACTTGCATCTAACTCTCAAGGATGCTTTAGTCATCGAAGTTTGATGACAACATTGATATTAGCTATCTATGACGATATGTTACGTGAGTGTCGGATGTGATCCTTGTGAACATTGTAGCCGACGTCCTAACAGGTATTCGTGACTCGAATCCATATTGTAAGCTAGAATCGATCGAAAGATAATTGTCGTCAGTCAAATCCAAGTTTTGTTATTTATCAGGGGAAATCTTGTAAAGATGCCTTGCCTTGCTTCAATAAACTGACGCACATTATTATGGGCAGGTGTACTTACAACCTGGTGTATGTCAGGCTGCTCTTGTCTCTGTCTAATAAAAAACATTTTTTTTATTCAATTGACCGATCTGACGAGCGGGACGTTCATCTGACGGTAAATGATACGCCCGCCTTAACAACGTGGCGCCAGTTAGAATATTATATACAGCACCACTTTGAGCTTGTTCCCTGAGACAAGATGTTAAATCTTCTCACCCCAGTAATTTCACTAGCCACAACGCTCTTTAAACTAGAACACAGTAATGTTTGGATATTACTGTTTGGCGGCAGAAGTAAATACTGCGGTGGTATCTTTCTAGACGGTCTCTCGGTGAGAACTACCACCGGTGAATTACCACCATTTATTTTTATACCACAATAAAGAGGGCTTTTTTATTTACCGTAAAAGTGAATTGTCTACGTGGTGCTTCATTTCCCATTTAAAATTCTTCTTTTGCTAACTGTACGTAACTATGCTGAATATATTATAGGGGTACAAGAATTCGCACAAGCATGATGTAATAGATAGGCGATAAGATCGGAAGGGGGTTCGCAAATGTGTCACAATCGAAACGACATCAATACAACACGCAAAAACTAATAATTACTTGATATAGAATTGTGAAATTTTGCTTATATAAATTGCAAATATTTGTTAGTTTTATTAGTGTCGAAATACATTAAATACTAAAACATAAATAATAATAAAACATTAAATTTTTTTATCAATTAATTTACGAAGGGAGCCAGACGATCACCTGACGGTGTTACCCTTGCCGATAACGATAGTTAGGGTGGTTTATATTACACCAGATTGCGCTCGTCGTCTAAGATATTAAATGTCGAGTCTCGTTACCTCAGTAATTCCACCAGCTACAGCGGCTTTCTATCAAGAACAGTAATGTTTGCATACTAATTTTTGGCGGTAGAAATATGCGCTGTGCGCTACCTAGACGGTTTCCGGCAACAGAGACCTATCATCAGTAAAAGTCATTATAAACTAATAAATATAAACACCTGCACAAATTCTCATGAGAATAATGTCGTATTATGTGAAGATTCTGAATGAAGTTACACTATGACTTTACCAGCTGAAAAGTGTCTGAACACTTATGGGAAAAGTACTTGTTTTAATTTTTAAATATTTATGCAGAATTGTATATTACAAAAAAAATCATTTGTTGAATTATACCAGTCTTTATTTGTTTTCACATATATATTATTATACATCATCCTATTGCGATATATGCGTATTAGTACCTAGTATGATACTATACGTTTTATGTTTATATAGGAATTCGAAGGTTATTTTGTTTCTTGCTTATTTGTTAATGTCGCTTACCACCTACAATATTTAATCCTAACATTCGTCTTGTGTACTATAGAAATAAACTTTTAAAGGATGTAGGTACTTGATCGGATATATAAATTTCAAGTATTATCTCGACTACGGTTGTTACTTTTACCGTATTGATCAGTTGAGACTTTCTTTGAGCTGGAGCTCTGATCGTGCAGTTCAGATAGGTAACCGCCACGGTTTGTATGCTTGTCATGTTTGTATTACAACATTAATCTGGGATGTTCCCTGTCATGACGCAATGAACAGCACGGATGCGTTGCGTAAAAGCCTTTTTAGCATGCCGTCAGTGGAGCTTTCTCGTCGGACGTCGCATTCGGCGAAGCACCCGCTTGCATTCGTTACACCCGACAGGTTAGACAACGTTCAATGGGGGCCGTGAAATTGACACTGTGTCTTTGTCGAACCGCATTATCGGTTCTGAGCGACGTAACCGAGTTATCCGATACAGTTATTCCTCAAAGATGCAAAAATTTCCAAGGAAAAAGGAACAAATAAGAAAGGAAATAAGAAAAAAGCAAATGAGCAGACCTGTAGAAAAACAAAGGTCACTGACATAGGCCAGCCGATTAGTAAGCTAAAGTAGTATTGGGCAGACCAATGAGGCAGAAATATTCTTCAGTGGATACCACCTATTGGCAAGTACAGCTTGGGACGACCTGCTAGGTGGATCGACGACCTAGTGAAGAGCGCAGAGAATCATTGGATGAAGGTGGCATTAGACGTATTACGCTTGTAATCTATGGTCAGCAGAGGACGACAATAGTCTGAAATGAAGATGATGATGATGTTAAAAGTTGATTGTTAACAGTTTCAAATAAATCATATCTATGTATTAAATATTTATGTCTTAGTATAATAAAGTAATGACAACGACTGCTCAGTAATGACAAAGGAGAAGAAGATATTTATATATCACTCATAATATTTTTCGATTAAGCTTATTAAAATATTTTTTAAATTATTGTATAATTTAAAATTGCCGGAACATCCGGCCATAATTTTATAAGATATTTAAATTTCATCAATATTAACTACGACTATATATAATATTCGAATACATAACATATCACTTAATATGACTTACTTGTATATGTATATAACGCATATTACTTAATAAAGACCGAGTAAATGTAGAAGTAGTTACATATATACCCATGTAACTTGTAAATAAGTATAACCTTCGGATGTAGGTCTGTTCAGACAAGAGATCTGTTCCATGATGCAATGAAGAACAAACTCTTTTATTGGATTAGATTTTATTAGCTTTTTAAAATGATAGACATTTTTCTTTAAGTTATATACTTTTTTTACTTAAAATCGTTTAACACCTGAGTGACTGAATTTTACATGATGACGATTATGTCAAATACGGTGAAGCTTATGAGTTTAGCTTTTGCAACTTAATACATGGTGATTTTGTTGTTAATTTTCAGACGTACAATCTTCGGTAGCAAGTAAGGAGTATGCTGAATAGATTCACCTTTCATTTAAGCCTCAGAATAAAATCGGTGATCAGATTATCACAGAGCAAGTGCTACTTAACGAGTAGAATTATAACTATTGTACAAATCTCATTGTATGTTTACATGTAAAAATTATATGTCCAGTTTTTAGATAAAATATTTCTTTTAATGTATAGATATATTATAGTTAATGTCCCTGAATTTGAAATATATAAAGTAACAAAAAAATTACATTTGACTGAAACATGTGAATTAATTAGAGCTACAATCTAAACCACGTCGCGTCGTATATTTTTAAGCAGCTTTGCACCGAATAATATTAGCACAAACTGAAGAGTTTAGTGATGAAAGTGATCGCCAATGGTGTCGAAATGAAGAGATCTCACCTGGGAAGGCTGCAGTGTTCGCACGTTGCGTGTGTTATGTAAATCCGTGTTAGGTTGCGAGGACACTGCACAAACACAGGCCAAGACTAGCGGTCGGTGAACTCTCACATTTTGACCACTAGAATAACATGTATTCAGATCTTGCGACTTTCTGCCACACATCCTCATTTCAAAATGTCACGGATAACTATATGTCGGCGGATCAGAAGTCATTTTAGAATTGCCAATGAGTGTTAGTTTAATATGAAAATTATGTCAAACGAAAAATAACGGCGGCATAATTAAAAAATGTTTCTGGGTCACAAAATTAAATGGAGATTTTGGAGCCTCCTTTACCATTCACTACCAGATAACTTCTTTGTATCACTAATATTATTGTCAATATGAAAATTAGTGTATATCTTCTTTTAAAACTTTTTTGAATCATATTACCTTTGACAAATGTCGTTTTAAATATTTTTAATACTATATAATATCATTGCCTTGAGGAAATAATTACTTTAACTGTATAATAAAGCCGATAGTCATTGAAATATCTAAAGTTATATTATGTTATTTTTTTATTCTACATAACAATGACATGAGCAAGACGTTATCCTGATGATAAATGATAGGCCCGCCCATAACAATGTGGCACTAGTTAATACTATAAAAGTACAGATAATATTTGCTTAATACTTTTTGGCGGCACCTACTACATCTAGATAATATCTGGTATCAGAGTCCTACCATCAGTGCCTTGTGATATTTATCGTACCGTGAAGTATTTAACAAGCAATAAAATTACTTCCTCTGTTCCCGACTCCGTTACACTTTCTATTTGGCATCCCAATAGGTCGGGTCACATTGCATAATGTTTGCTAGTAACTATCCATTCGATCCGTACTATACTCACTTGTGGCATTCCAAGCTGGTTTTTGATTATTCAACACCATGATAACGTTTGCCAAGATTACGGCTTCTTCATTTTTTAGACATACATTTCGTAAACATCTAGAAACTTATGTCACACGGATTTATTATAAGAGATTGCTTAATATATTCACAAACTTATGAAAACTGGAATTGCTTTAAAATACCAGTGATGATTTATAAAGATAACATTATTATTATAGTTATTACTGTAAGTTTCATCAGAAACTGACCTCCGCCATCATTATAATTAAAATATAGGGTGGCGCAAAAATAACCTTATAAAAAGTACCTTATAACACAGGTAATAAGGTACTTTTTATAAGGTTGTTTTTGCGCCACCCTATATATACGGACTACAAAAAGTACGATCCATAACATGATAAAGGTAATGCTGAAATAAACATTTCTACATTACATAGATAGTTTATTGGTATAATTAATTTTTTTATGGATCTAGTTAAAAAATTAAATGTTTTACTTGATCATATCGATATCTTTTACAAACTGATCGGATTTCGTAAATATTGTTCTGTGAGTTTATATTTATCTTATTAGAGCTATGAAAATTAATCGGTGTAGAAGTATATGCTTTAAATTAAATCTCTTGAAATCAAAATTTTTGGTAAAGTATATAGTAAAAATACGTTGAAAATATATTTTTACTATCTATTTTATTCTCGTGTCAATTTGCGTGGTGATCGGACCATTAGTTATGGAAATTAGCGTTCTCGAATATTGTAATAAGTAGATAGTAATGTTGACGAGATTCTCACTAAAAGGAAGCTTTTTCATTTAAATTCTTATATAATTATGCTTTGTATAAAATTCTAAACACGTTAACTTTACGTAAATACATTTATTTGCTTGAGCATTGGTCAAAACAAGCCGGTTTGCCAATACCAATAGTAAGTTTTGCAAAAGTACGTAAATCACAAGTGACATTCGCAATTGCTTCGGCCTCTCGTACATGATATTTGTTTTTGAGGAAATTATTTGTATTATTTACGAAGTTATTGGAAAACAAGTTTCTACACGACGACATACAATTATTCTCCTGTATCTTTTTTCATTTGTTACACAAAGTGTTAGTTATATATAAACAAAAGTGCCTATTAAGTATGAGCAAGCCTTCATGTAGGTAGACAGCGTTATCATAGATTTTAACTAACAAAATTCGCATCGGAAATAATAACTTTTAATTTAAGTTACTTATATTTATTTTCACTTTTAACTTTGTTAGTTAATTTGAAGACTGTAACGAAGAATTCTTACGTTTAATAAGTGTTAAGCTAGAAATCATGATGTGACTATAAATTTACGAAAGGTTTCTTATATTTTATTATTTTTACATTTTAGAGTAAATTATATATAATTAATAGCAGTTGAATAGAATTTAATCAAGTTAAAACACCAGATTATGTCTGTGTCGTCCATAACGTAACTTCCGGATACCTGAGACTGTATGCTTTGTATTTGCGGAGACGCATAATTCACTTTCACATGTCTTAAAAATTTAAATAAAATACTCGTAACGATTCTTTTGGCGTTCGGATCCGCGGCGATACTGCAACTACCGTGTGTTTATCGATCGCGATTTTATCGTGAAATTGCATTTTTTTAAAAGTTCATTGAATTTATACTCTCACTTCTGTTAAGAATCGTATATAAGTTTTACAGCTATTTTATATCAATAAACTTGATCCAGCTCAATCAATTATGAACAACAATTTAGAAACGAATCTGTATAAAAATGTTAGGGTGATATTTTATAATTCCGATCGTGTTAGCAATTCAACAAGCTAAGTTTAAAAAAAAAAATCTTTTGTTCGTAAAACAAAGTAAATTACTCGGTGGTTGACATATAAGTTATGTACAATATTTGAAATGTAAAACGAGAATTGTGTAATTGTATATACGTTACGGTTTCGTTGTGATGGTAATAGTACGACACGCGATGAAAATTTCTCCTCGTTAACTTAGACTGTAAATTATCGCGAGATGCATTCTTAATGCTATCAAATCGATTAGCTACTAAATAATTGCAGAATTAAGTAAAATATACGCTTGCACTTTCTCGCAACAAAAGTAAAAATATTACACTTTCATGTTCACACCTCCCTTGGAGGACTTTTCAGCAACAAACCTTCTCTAACAAAATTTATTTATCTCTTCGCTGATTCTATACAATGAAAAAAGGTTTTTCATTAAAGCTTTTTATATTATTAAGGATTCTAATAATGGTAAGAATAATAAATATTATACTTACACAGTAGTTATATTTTTGAAATTGAAAACAGCTTGGTAAAATTAGTTTTTCGACTAATGGTAGCGATAATATTTTATACACGTTATTAAATTCTAAAAGAAATATTATATAGATACGGGAGGTAGGTCCTGTTGCCAGAGATCGACTAGGTAGGTACCACAACAGCGCCGATTTCTGAGGACAAACAGAAGTGTGCAAACATTACTGTGCTCCTGTTTGAAGGGCGCTGTAACTAATGTAATTACTGGGGGCAATGAGACTTACTACCTTACATCTCAAAGCAATGAGCGCAATATAGTGCTGTGAATATGAACCTAACTAGCGCCATATTTTTATGGGTAGGAGTATCACGATAGATTTTTCACCAACTGGTGAACTGGTGAACCCGCACGTTTTCTCTTCGTTGAATAAAAAAAAAAAAATATTCAAATATAACCTAGTACTATTAACATTGAATAGGTGATCTTCTATTTGTAATACAAAAAATTGTTTTATATGAAATCTTTTAAGTATTTTACACTTTTAGTTCCAAAGCCTATTAAATATACGAAAGAAACTGTCTTAAATATTTCTTCCATGAATCAAGTTTGAATTTTAATTGTTATTACTATTTATTTTATATACATATCAATACTAATGTAAAGATTTTCGCCACTATTTCTTCAAATGTTCGAGCATTGACTTTATAAAAATTTTGCATGGCGATTTAAGTAAATTTCATGTTGTTAAAATGTTTGAAAACTCTTAGATTCATTCTCATCTTCTTCATCAGCAAATTGCCATATCGGATAGATTGATCGTTAAAAAACAATTACATTCTAATGGCGGTTCTCGAAACGCAATAATGCTTGGGGTAATATACACTGCAAACGGCTTCATCTGACAGCTGCTGGCGAAAGTTGTAATTTTCGTTGCATTTGTGAGGCATTTCACTTTGCAACTGGTAGTGTTAGGTATTCCATAATCTCGTTTTATGTAAACCGTTTTCTAACTAGTATCCGATTTTATTTTATAATATAAACGATCTAAGCGATATGAAAATGCGGCTTGCTTACATCTAAAAGTATGAAACTTCAATCTTTGAATCAATTTTCCATTTGCGTTAGAAATGAATATCTTCGTGAATCATAACAATGCTAATATTTTTATAGTGTACATAACTTTTTTAAATAGTAACTTTAATTTTTTCTATAATAAACAAATAAAAAGATAATCAATTATTTCATTCTAGGTTAGATATAACTTTATATATAGGGTGGCGCAAAAGTAATCCTCCTATCAGAAAATGCTATAAATTTTGCTTTGATGTAAGAAAAGTGGTCTTTTAATTTTTTTACATCAAGGCAAAATTTATAGCATTTTCTGATAGGAGGATTACTTTTGCGTCAACCTATATAAAAAGTAGCACTGAACAGCTGAATGAGGTTCACACACAGCAAAATGCTTCTCCTATTAAGAGTAACGCTGATATTTAGTTGGACCCTTGTAGACCCTAACCGTACTAGATATGTGAACACTTTGTTAAATACCTTCAATATTTATACAAATATTTTTTTAAAAAATAAGAGGAACAGAAAGGAGATGTAAAATCAGAACAAAAGTACAATACATGATGTTAATATAAGTAATTATTTAGTAACCGATAAGTTACAGGTGAATGATACTTGTATTACTCATCCATTGCCTAGTACCAATTGCCAATAACCATATACACTTAAATGACTATCTACATTCAGTCAGTCCAGAAAGTCGATGGAGGTGCTACTTCAAATGCTATCACCACATTACTTTAGTCGCTTTAAGTCGTAATCTTTTAACATTTGTTAACCCATTAGCTTCACCATCTACAGTTGTCTTTTAACCGGAATACAGTAATGTTTACACGCTATGCCTTGACGACAGGAGTAAAGATAATGAACCTCTACTAGTTCCCACATAATGAAATAATGTTTATAATATATTGGTAGATGCAATATTTTAGTTCAACTTTGACTTCGGAATTAATATCGCATATTTTAGATCTTTTCATTACTGTACCCAGTTGTTAACATTTAAGAGATACAGTTTTCTAAATGATTCTATATCAGTAACAGTCATATTAAATTATAGTTTAATGTAAGGAGCAGGTACAGCCCCCTACTGGGAGCTGGAATTTTATTATTGTACGATTAGAAAGAGAGAAAGAAATGGTTTTTAATTTGTGACTATTAATAAATAATCGACCAAGAAATTGGTATAATTAAGTATTATGTAAAAAGATTTTTTTTTTATTGTATAGTTTGCGTAGTCCATAAGAAGCAGAAAGAAGAAAAAGAAGAAGAAACTATTGTCTTGTGCTATTAATATTAAAGGGGCATTATGTTATTAAAAAGTAAAAGTCCACAACTTGAATATCATCAAGCATAAAAATACAAAAAATTCTCTTTATTACTTTAGTGCCCCTGTTTAGATCCCTAAAAGCACCGTTGCGCGAGGTCAAGTGTAAGGATAGTGAGGCCAATGGGCGGTATTGTCAGGCGTCGCACACACCACTTCCGTTACACTTCTCTGATATAACTATGACATTTTTTTCCATTGGGACACACCAACTGGGTCGTACTTTGTGTGCCGTCAGTACGAGGACACTCCTTACTAGGGAGCCGTTTACTGGGTGACACAAAGAACTCCGATATGTAGCAGTGTGATGAACACGTAACTATTTTCTTCCGATTACTAAGAGTAAGTTCGAAGTTTTCATAGCTTTTTTTTTAACAAATATCTGCAATAAATATTGAATGATCCTCCATAAGGAAGCAACGAGCTAGTGAAGGTTCGGTAGGAGTTTGGGTGAGGCATATATCCAGAAGATGACATTCGTCGATTGATGATGTTGATGATGATAATGAATTATTTCTGTTGAAACTTATTCAGTTTATATTTAAATTTGATTAACTTTTCTCTATGGAACGGTGGAAATTATTTTAGATAGTACGAAAGCATAAGTGAAGTTTTCTCAAATTCTTTAGTTATAAAAAGTATAATAATATGGAAAAGAGTAGCCAGAATATTTGATGTTTTATGCTATTTATATTTGTTATTTTTTATCAAATAGTTTATTATATATACTATATAGTATGTGCAGCGAAATGAATTCGTTTTTTTCGTATGCAAAAATATTTGACATAATCTAAAATTTGCTGGTTTTACACAACACAGTTTTGTCAATCTTATTATCAAAAAATTTAAAATGGAAATTGTATTATCTAAAGTAATATTATATTGTTAAAATCAAAAATAGAATAGGCCAAATAAAAGGTTAACCGGTGCTACAAATTAATTGAGAATAACGACCAACCTGAAACGGGCTCGTTTAATAGTCCCCTTTCGTTATAGGTCAGTGGGTCAAGATGATAAGTGAAGCCTTAAACTGGTTCATAGTGATGGTCACAGCAATACATTATGTATGCTAATAAATTATCTAGAAAATATCTTCCTGCAATGAGATGAAATATTTTATCCGTAATAACTATGATAAGAATTAATTAAAAATGGTACAAAGGTATATCAATATTTCTTAGAATTTCATCACTTTATATTCAGCAAAAAGAACAATAATCAAAACTTGTAAATTTGCACACAAGAAAACGTAAATAATAATATTTACATAAAATATATAAATAAATACGACATTATAACATATAAAACGACAATGAGATAAAAATCTTGGTAAAGAAGGAGTGAAAAAGAAAAGGTTAGCGCCAGATAGAATTGACGTATCAAGCCAATATTTTTGTACTTCTTAACTCCTTAATTATTATCGATTACAGTGCTGCTATATTGACATTGTTAAAAAAAAGACTTCGGCACATATTGAGACATGTAACTTATTTAAATAAATGCATTTGTAACGGAATCACGATAAAATATATTTCATTGCCTTGTATATCAATACCCAAATGTGGTACAATGTGTTGGACCTTGAACGGAATATCAATATTGAAATGAAACACGCTCCAAATTTTATAAAGGTGCGACATTCATTCGATTCTGTATGCGTTGATGGAAGCCGTTAGCTGATCAAAAATCATAAAGTGGCATTTAATGAATTGTAATGGCCGATCTGGTTCAGGTTTCTTAATGAGGAGTAAACGAGATTTCATCTAATATAAATGTTTAATTAAATTTTAGATTGCGATATCGAATGATTGGCCGAGTAAGCGTTACTCGGAGATGCTTATGTCCAGCTGTGGATTGCCACTGATTGATGATGACTAATTAGAGAGACACTTTAAGAAGAATAAGAAGAAGAAGATGATGACAAAGGTAATCGTTTAGGTGTTATAGTTGAAAGCTACACAGCGTGAAGATAGGACAGGTTTGTTTAATTGCCATACACAACTCGGGATGACTTCCCACCAGGTGGATCGGTGATTTGATGAAAATTGCACTGATTTGATGCAGGAGATATTGTACCGGTTATGTGGGAAATCGATTTGGCAAGCCCATGTTGTACAGTGGACAGCGATAAACTGAAATGATAACGATTACATATCTTGTTGAAGTTTTTTAGTGAGTCTGATTGAATTGCAGGCCAATAGTGAATTTTCTTTTAAATCTCACATTGAAAGAGCATGGGTAGTAAAATTTTGCAAAATATACTAGAATCATGTTTTCATTTAAATGTATCATAGATCAAAAATTAAATATTTAGTTATTTTTTTAAAACGGCTGAGTTTCCGAAGCTTAACAAAGAATTAAAAGTTTTGGTAATTCATTTATTATTATAGCTGGATTACTTTACAATGATTTGGAAAGCTCTTCTTGTGTAAGACATTTTAATATTATAAAGCCGTTTCTCTGGAATCTTTTTGTATAGAACATCAAGATATAATGCAGGTTGCACTGGTAGCACGCGTATGGAATTTTTAAAGCGGAATTTGTCAATAAAATGCATACAATGAGTGCAGTATATTGCAGATGCGTAGAATTTGCATGTTAGTAAATTTAAACAGAAGCACACGAAATAAATTAATATAGTTAGTGTATTTAATGTAAAAATGCTAGATTACATCTTTATAGTAGTATTATAACTTGGTATACCATATAAACTTCTGTTATCTTTTAATATACGTTAAACAACTATTATGTAAAGAGACAACTTGACAGTAATCCTTAATGTTCTACAAAAACATTTACTAATTAGGCAAATTTTAGGTACACTTGAAATCTAAATAAAAAATAGATGGAGTGAATAGACTTTTTGTAATGAACAGACGATAAAAGTTTTTTTGTTGTTTTGACTCTTAAATAACCAACAAAAAACCTGACGTTATTTTATATGAGTTGATAAACTTAAAAGTATTTATTAAAAAATCTATGTTGAACATATGTAACAGTATTGTTAAAGTTTCAATGTATAACTCTTTGAGTGTTTATTGAATTAATTATGCCTTTGTTTTCTTAAATCAAATTAATACTGATATAAATTTGTATAATTATCTTGTATTTTATACTAGCTGTTCCCGGGCCGCTTTGCTGACCGTAACATCTCTGTAACTCCTTTTGGAGTAGTAATTTTGTAAAACCTAGCTGACCTTTAAATAGGAGACGCAATATCTCTATCAAATTATGAATGTTTACCTCAAACAGTTACTTTAACTACCGAATTTTAATCATGTGTTCGCATCAAAGAGGTAATTAATCGAGAATGATACACAAAAACATCGGTCTAGAAGAATCTACAAAACACTTTATATAATTAAGTTTTAAAAGATAAAATAAAAACCTTCCAAATACGCAATTTGATTTAAATAGCGGTGTCTAGATTACGTCTAATTAGGGAAGTCATTAAAAATTAAATGACTACGACTGCATAGGAATTAGTATAATGCACACAATTCTTGTTGCTATTTTTCCCGATTTTCCTACGAATATATATAATTAAAGCAATAACTAAAAAAAACTCAAAATCATTGTAAATAAGAAGCGCGTATATGTCTGTAAGTAAAAAAAAATCTTCAACTATTTGATTATTAGCTTATTAGATATGTTACATTTATAAAGAAGTAATAAACTAGTATCCTCTTTTTTGCGTCGCCGATTAAAAAAAAAACTCTAAACCAGTCGAATTAGTGAGCTATTAATGTTCACTAATTTTTATAACGTTCAAAATTATCGAGAATCTTTTCAAATACTAACTTTGGTGCCTCTTTTGCCCATACATGATTACTATGACTCCAATATGTGTTGGGTACTACATAGGTCTCCACTACACCCCGTAGTCTTTTGCTTAACTCTTTGACATCTAGTAAACTTGATACCCAGTCATTTTGACCGCACACTAATAATACCGGTGATACAATATTGCTAACGTTATAATTTGGAGGTGTTTCCGTTCCATACCTTCGCAAATTTCCTATTCTACCTTCGTCATAACGTTGAAATCTCTTTGACAATATCAACTGTCCGAAATGTGCCAACGTCTTACCGGATACACCAGCTAATAAATGTCCGAAAGCGACGGCTAGTGTTTCTGATGGTATCGATTTTACTAAAAATCCAGTCGTAATTGCTAATGTGGTGCCGCAAATCTCTTGTGGTGCAAACTGACAGAGGAATTCAATAATAATGTGCAACAGGTGACCATTTGCAAACAATTCGCCTATACCAAATAAATCTAACGCGGTTTTTATTTGTCGTGAAAACTGAGCAACAATTTTCAACAATGGACTATTGAAATATTTGAACCAGGCAATAGGTGCGAGGTGAACCGACATATGAATTTTGCTATTGTAATCTGGTCTCAAAGACATAGCGATGAAAAAATCGGTCGTGCCTTCGGAATGACCGACGTAAAACACCTTCTCTTCATTGGTGATATTAGTAACATAATCGATAATTGCAGGTACATCAAAATAACCGTTCTCATCGAAAGAGAAATTCCAAAATTCGATATCTTTATCTGGATTCAATTTTATGTGTCTCCTTGAATACCTGTTGCCCCTGTGATTGGCTGCCCATACGTCGTAACAATTTTCAGCGAGGATATATGCCAAGCCGTTCTTTGGTCCGTTTATAATCCATTCGTCGGAACTGTCGTACAATCCGTGCATTAATATAACTGGTCTTGAAATGGTGTTGCATTCGGAAAATATCCGAAATACTGCAAGTACGTATCCGTCTTCAGTAATAACTGTGTGTTCTTCACTAGGGTACTTATATTTTGCTGTCAATTCCATAAAATTGAGATATGTATCTTCTTTGTAACCCAGATATTTCTTCAAGGCACGATTTTCAGGCAACGAGTACGTCAATAGAGTTTGTCGTTGTAATGTCGCCGAATGACATATATCTTGAAGGTAAAGAAGTAGAAGTATTGTTATCTTCATTATTTTTTTTTAATTTAATGTTTTATTATTAATAGATCATTATTCAACCTTTGTTCTGACTTAAGTTAACTAAGGTAATTTTCCTTTTGTAAGCTTGTTTTATAATATTCGAACGACCTTACACTAAAGGTCTGTAATATTTCGGGAAGTTTTTTTTTTTGTTATAGATTTGAAAATGAATGAATACTAGTGCAAAAACATGCAACGTGGCCTTTAGTTTTTTTTTTTGGCTAAGAGCTTATGATTATGATATTTAATACGGTAGATCCGACTAGAAATAGAATTAACACATACAATTATAACGAAGGTTTTTTAGTCTAAACTTTTATTTTATCTAATAATATAATAATTCTTATTAATAGATATAAATAATTTTTGTTTGACGAAGCAACCATACCGGCAGGAAGTTCACCTGAAGGTAAGTTAAAAGTGTATCTATAACGATGTGGTATTAGGACGATATTTTATTTAAAAAAATTATAAAATATACATTAATATACAAGTTTGTCATCTTGAGTTAGGTCCCATTATCCAAGCTGTTTTACTAG
The DNA here is from genome assembly GCA_029030555.1 of Ornithoptera alexandrae. Taxonomy (NCBI): domain Eukaryota; kingdom Metazoa; phylum Arthropoda; class Insecta; order Lepidoptera; family Papilionidae; genus Ornithoptera; species Ornithoptera alexandrae. The sequence goes on along the minus strand of JARDVY010000023.1, from coordinate 9,842,787 downwards.
CTACATTACCCTTTAAACCGGAAATCAGTAATGTTCTCACACTACTGTATGGTGGTAGAAATACATGCTACGATGGTATCCTAAATAGACGATCTCCGACAACAAAGACCTATTATGCTCATAATTATTAGGCCGATTGTAAATGATTTTCCTATTGCTTTGAATGTTTTTTTTTTCCATTTTTATATGCATGTTTTTAATTGGGGAAAAGATCCAAATAATTGCAGGCATCCTACTTTTTTTGGACATACAGGTTTACCTCTCTTCAATAAAGAAAACGGTTTAAAAAATGTCAATGTCAGTTAAGCAGGACAATTACTAAAAGCCATGACAAAGGTTACTGTGATAATATTTAGTAAAACAATTTGACGGCGTAGAGTCCTTTTTTTTGATATTACTATGGAGTAAAAAAATTTATAATAATAAGTACTTTGACTTTTATACTTATAGTTGAATATGAAATCTGCAGCGATTCAGCAGTATTCTTTTCAAAGATTCTTAAGAATGTATCAGTAATGCCATATCTAGTGAGTTTATTTTAAATAGCTGTTTTGTTTAAATTTGTCCTTGTTTTATTTTAAAGTTTCATCAACTAAGTAACTCTATTTCAAATTTAAATGAAAAAGATCATGACCGAACAATGAAAGATTCATCTTTCAAAGTTATATATAAACATCGTAAACTTTAATGATTGGATAAAGACAAACTGTAATCATGGTCCAATAAAGGTTAGCATTTGGCCTTGTGTCAATAATAATCTTCATATTTATTGAGTTCATTGTTACTTTGTTTACTTACATAAGTAATAAATATAGTCCTGTTTGATATATACTTCATTCTGTTTGGAATGATATATTCTATATAAACTAACTATATTTTTTCAATATATCTGTTCGGAAATCTTTTAATTACAATAGACTATATATAATTATAATACATATGACTTCAATTTCACTTAGTGTGTTTGCGTGTTTGCTTAGAAAACTGCATCTCACAAATACTGCAATAACAGCTGAAACACAGCAATGGTGTAATAGTAGCAGATTTACAATACGAGGATGATTTACAATTATATTATACTTAGCCATGCTGGTTCAAAAATATTCTAGTACCTAACAAATTGAAACGTTTGTGGTCCTAGAATCAGAACTCCATGTAACAAAGCAAGCGATTAGACACTTCGCTTTGAAGACAATTAATTTTTTTTTTTTATTCAAAAAAGCGACGAGACGGGTGGGATATTCACAGGATGTTACGAGTAAGTAATATCGCCTACCTATAACAACGTGGCGCCAGTGAGGATACATTGTACCACATTATGCTTGTCGCCCTGATACATAAGATGTAGAGTCCCGTTACCCCAGTAATTACACTAGCTGCAGTGCTATTCCAACCGGATCACAGTATTGTTGGCACACTACAATTTGGCGGCAGAAATAGGGGCTGCGGAGGTACCTACTAAGACAGTCTCCGGCAATAGAGACCTATCACCAGTTAAATTATTGTAACTGCAATAGAGAATCATTATTAATATTTTGCTTATATATATATATATATATAATCCATAATAATGATGTTGTTTAAAAGCAAATGTTAGGGGTAGGGTTAGGTTGTTGTGTCCGCGGTCAAGATTAACTTTGGGCCGCTGCGCTAAAGAAGTAAGTAGAGGCAAAATTATTTACATTACAATAAACTTCCAAATGGTTTTATTTCGAAGACAACTGAGGCAAATGTTTTTAAGTAAACCATGAATATACGTAAACATGACTGTTCTCAAAGATCGAATTAAACTTGATATTTTTAAAACAATGTGCGCATATTTTTGTGAACGATACTAGTGCAATGTAAAGTGGGAACTTAGTGTCGGCGAATCCATGACCCTGAATGTTGCATACATATGGATATAGGTAAGTAAGATGTGGCTATTTATGGAAACGCCACTGCCTATCGAAACCTACTGGAATTGCAAGGTGAATTGCTTTAGAATTGTTTTAAATACCTTTAAGTATCAACAAGAGAAGGTAATCGCGTATTTTATTATACTATCAACATATCTTCATTAAAATAAATATTTTTATTTCCATCCAAATGGATCCTAAGTTTAAATTAGTACAGAATTAACTCATGAAGAATGTTTTTTTTCTTATTTTATGAGTTTTGTTTTTTCATGACAATGACATAAATCGTGATAGATCTCTATTGCATAGATTAGTATACCAATACATAGATAGAGTATACCAACACGAAACTTATTTTCGTCTTTAAACAGTAGTGTGATAACAATACTGCATTTTAGTTGAATAATCTGCAGAAAAAATAAGGGTTTTGGTGTTGAAAAATTACTAGAATAATTGAATTTAATATTTTATGTACAAATATTAAATTAGAAGATCGACCACTCACTATTATCATTATCGGTTTTTTGAATTAAAAACTAAGGTGCTATTATAAATAAACATTAATAGCTCACTTTATATATGAAACCGTACTCGGTATATTATATCGCTACATGATATGGGTTAGATCCCTAAAGAAACTTCTGGTGAAGAAAAAGTCGTTGAAAGGATACTAATATTTTTCAAGAACAGCTTTCGTAGACAAGTGACATCTGTTGCTCCGCACTTGATCAGTACGATCGAATAATGTCCTTGACTCTACCTTTATGAGGAAAGACCGGAACCTCAGCGGTGGGAACTAAGATGGTTGTTTATCTATTATTTAAATAAGAGCCTAAATAGTTAAATATATAATGATCTTTTAATTTTTATTCATTGTCTACTACGAGCTTGTTAAATTATATTTATAAAAATACTCGATCGCCGGCGCCAGGTTCAGTTAGGAACCTCACACGGCCGCAACGCTGTGACCTTTGCAATAGGCTGCATCTTCACTAAATGTCAGATCATTGAGTAATTTCTTCGTACGGTTAAGTAAAAATTGTTGCATTCAGATGTAACAAGATGCTGGTGTAATCTTTAGAATTACATTTAGTGAAATATCTTCATGGATCACTTGTCTACTGTTATATAAGTGAACCCCCCAATTGAACTGTCTTCTTTATTATTTATATACCTAAAAAATGTTGTATAGTTAAAAATATACAACAATTTAAAATATTTAATATAAAATATATATAAAAACTTTTTTTATTCAACTTCAAGGAGGCATGAAATGTCATAGTGTAATCTTTTTTTTGTTGTTTTTGTAAATTATGAATTCGAATAAGTTTTTGTACAAAGAAAGCAACCGAATGGTTAAGTAGAAGGAATAAAAGAAAGCAAGGAAGGCAAAAGAAAAGGTAGAGAGGCATGTTTACGAATAGATAAGGAACAGAATAGATCAGGAAGATTTGATACCAATAGAAAGAATTAGAGGAAGCGTATGCCGCATAGGCGAGATTCACCATTTTACAAGAAGTTTATTAATGCTATTGCTGGAAAAAAAATTGTGAGAGACAATCAATAAAATATTTGAAAGCAATTTGGACTACCTGATAAAAATTGAATTTTTTATTACATTTTCGGAATTCAGAGAACAGTTGGAGTCTGTAAGAGCAAGGTTCGAAGAATATCTTCGTTGTAGGGGATATTCCAATAGCAGCTGTTAGAACTTTTAGATGAAATAAGGAATCAAGCATTGTAAAGACTTTTTATTTATTCAATGAAGCGACTAGCGGAGCAACATAATAGTGGGTAGTTATCGATCTGATCGTCCAAAACAATTAGTGTTAGAAGTATGTGTACAAATTACTCCAGTAATTTCACTAGCTAGATACAACGCCATTCAAACAAAAAAACAGTTATATTTTCATATAACCATTTTGCTGCTGAAGTAGGTGCTGCAATGCGTATATTTATTTAGACGGCCTCCGGCAACAGAGATCTGTTACCAGTATTTGAGGTTATTAGAGAACACGACAAGCGCATTTCAGAATTAAAAGCTACTTATTTATTTCAGGAAAGGTGGGAGGGAATTAGATATAATTTTACATGATAAAACTTGCGCAGACAATTTGATAAATCGGAACAACCCTCCAGAGCCCTATAATTTTGGGCTAGTAAGAATAGGAGTAAGGTAAACCCTGCCTCTTGTAGAAGGCGACTAAAACTCCTAGAAGTTTCTCGGGCCTTGGGGGTGAGAGACCCTATCGCCCAACAAACGAACCTGCGTGGAGCAGCGTATGGCTGAGCGATTGGCTCTTCCTCAGAGACGTATTAACACAAAGTGTAGAGGGGTACCGGTGCCTTCTGTAAGAGGCCCCAGGGCCTTTCCGAATGCACTGATGCAGACAACATACGGGGTTTTAGTGAGAAAGAATCTCACATAACCCTGACATTCCCCCAGAAGCAAGGTATCTTTCGAATATTTCCCCCCGAAACCGAAAAGAGAAAAAAGGACAACATCCAAACTCCACGGCCCTACCGATCCACAGTCTGTTCGGCTCCAAGGCAACCTTTTTGATTCCCTGCAAATTACTTTTAAACTTTGCCTGTCGATCTTTTAAATATGAGACGGTTTATTACTATTAATTTTTTTTTGTGTCTGAACGGAATTGTTTGCCCGAATTGGGGTAGACATAGGAAGTGTGTCGCTGCACGGCTGATAATTTTGTATAGACGCTTTTGCTTTATGAATACTAAACGTCAAGTACCGTTGCTATATGAGTAGACTAAATATAATGTATGGAAAATATTATTATAATGTTATACACATAATATCTAACATATTAATGTATTCCCAATTACATTTTTAAATATGTCCTTATTTGTGTTTGAATTTTAAAGTCAATTTTCCAAAAAACTCAAAGATGTTTACTTTACTGGTTATAGGTCTTTGTTGAGGAGACCGCTCAGGTGCACCACCAAGGACCACCGCAGGTTTTGCTTATGCTGCTAAACAGTAGTGTTCAAATCTTACTGTGTTTCAGTTTGAAGGGCGTTGTTGCTAATGAAAATTAATAAGTCTTAATATCTTGTGTTACAAGTCGACGGGTACAATGTGAAGCTGTGTATATCATCCTTGATCTTAGTTAAGTTACTTAAATATTTTTACAACCTAACCGCATTATTTAAGGTATTTATTATAAATTTTTTCTGGTTTCTCATCTAATTACTGAAATCGTAAATGTATAGTTCAATGAATATATGCTTCTTATGTGATAGTAATTGTATACTGATGAAACTGTAACATTGTTCCAGATATAACATATACATGTTATATGTAGATGAAGGTCAGCATATTTGGCCCATAGCCTAAATGAACGAGTAAGTATTAAAGCGAGTTAGGGTCATAGAGAAATTCGCTATAATTTATACAGATTTGAAAGTTTGGTTTTGGGACTGATCATGGTTATGATGATGATCACAAAGTATCGGTGGATCACTTGAAATTATCCAATTCTTATTAAAAAGCGGTGAGAAGTAAATTTACAATTACTTGAGGATTCAGTATATGGGGTAGTAAACGTCACAAAAATATGCTTACCCTTTTTCGCGGAGGATAAAGTGGTAACGTGGATATTCTGACCCGTCTTTTACAAGGATTAATCTGTTATTTATTATTTGTACACGTAGGCGAACATGTTTTTCTCATATTTATTATCATTCATAGTGCTATAGAAAACAATGTTTAAGCGAAAGTAATTATTGTGAGTTGCCTATGAATGTGAAGTTATTTTCCTTAAGTCCTAACAGTAGTACGGTGAACAAATACACTTTTGAATGTTCAAGCATTGTCGATTGCAGGCCACCTTCCGCATACTGCAAGTATCTTGCGTCGCCACGGTGAGGTAAACATTGTGGCGAATACCAGTGAAATGTCATAGATTAAGAATGCAACAGTCTAAGGAAATGTTAATGCTTAATAGTAGTTTTCATCATCTGCTCGTTAACGAACCTATTTCTCGCTACCTTTCATCACCAATCATCGATTTGTCTATTGCATTTACGGTGATTTAGTATGACCAAAAATAACTGTTAATTTGTATGTTCATGAAAATTTGAGCATATCATAAAATGCTTAAAAACATACAATAAATGTGGTATTTTTATAAATAAGGAAATGAATTCTAAAACGATGCATTGTTTAGTTTTATGTAACTTTCGTGGTAAAGTTATATGATATTTTCAAAATGAAAGTTTATTATATTTTATTGTGGGAAATAGAAATCAAATAAGAATATTATAATGTGTATTTCTTGCCTTTTCTAATTTTAACATACAAAGTGTTCTTTAAATTAAACGAAGTACTTAAATAATATTTTCAATAAGCATTCAGTTATAATAGAAATTCGGACTTTCTTGAATATTTTTATTGCTTTTGATCCTGGTCCGATTCCGCCATATGTTTTGGACAGTGCTATAATTTTTTCAAACTCTCCTGTATATGAGAGGTAGAGTATTCTAGGCGAACACGCCTCACCATCCACGGTTTTATTGTCACTTAAAACCATGTGAAATTGAGGTTAAGTATTAGTCATTCTAGGTTAAAAAAAATACATAGTTTATCACCAGTCCGGATTTTCACTGTTAAGATCTTGATCTGTTGAATATTTACATTACCTTTTCATTTATAATAGAAAAAATCATTTAGTATAACAAGGTCATTTGTGTTGGTAATAACCTTATAAATTTTATGATTAAAATCCATTTATGAGATATAATAAATCGATTTGTTACCTATTTATATATCTTCGACAGTTTGCAATAGAAGCGAGCCGTGAAACCCGGAGGCCTTCAGGTCGGGCGCGTACGGTTGACGACTCGGCCGATTCATTCGGACCCTGCCCCAAATACCTTCGAGAATAATTTCATAATAAGCACTAGGCTCATTTAATATTCAATTACATTATTAGCTCTCATACTAGAAATCGATACTACTAACGCGTATCTGTAATGAACTAAATACTTTGTCTTTAGTACTTTAGTTGTACTACTATTTGTACTTTAGTTACATTCTGTATTACTTATGTCATCAATTAAATGAGCTATAATAATTATTAATATACCTATTTATTTATTTATACTCAGTAGTAAAATATTTAGTGTACAATAAAGTTATTTCTATATTCTAATTGTAGTCAATGATCTTTTAATTTTCTTATATTTCTGTGACATGAAAATTTATATTGGTACAGTGTTAGTTTTTTAAAAATTATGTAACCTTTCAATGTTAATAATTTCATATTTCATATTTATAACAAGGAAATGTTTAAATTAATTTAATATAATTAATTATGTATTAGGTTATTTCGTAATCTGTGCTTATAGTATTTAGTAATAAAACAAGCAAAACGGGATTGTCTTTGTAAATAAATAAAAATTTAACGTCTGTTTGTATTATTGAAATAACAGCCTTTCACTTAATTAATTTAAATAAAAACAAGTCACTAATACCGGTAAATATATTTTTCAAGTTTTTGTTTCTTCCGGGTAATATCTGAAACGGTTAAGCCGATTTCAGCAGCACATTCATATAGTGGTTGTTGTATAAAGAAAGATTTAATATTCTACTATTTATAATGATATAACAGATAATTTAAAAAGTGAGATTGTTTATCTCCAAAACCATTTGCCTGGAGACTATAAGGACTAAGCAGGAAGTATAACCGCATTTTTTTTTCATGTTTTTTTATTACTTCCTAAGTTATTGATGGCGATATATATTCAATTTCTATATCTATCCTTTAGTTATTTTTCACTTTGACATTATGTATGTCGTAAAAAAAAAATTATATATATAAAGGGATGAAACAAATATACTTTGTTAGGTCTGTAGAGTATCAGTTTGTGTTAAATATAATTTAAATCTGAGCGCATAGTTATGAATAGATAATTAAAAATTTCAATTCAAGACACCAATGAGCCATTTATCTTACAACTACACATACATTTTGTATAATTTGTTTAGTTGCTATTATTGAAAATCTTTACTTCTTTTAGAATTAGTTAAGCACAGCTATAAACAATTTATTATTATTGTTGTTATTTTGTCTAGTTCGGTTGCAAGAAGTCAAAACATATTAAAGTCATTTATTCATAGAAACGACGCAGCAGATTATTTATCTTAGTATATGAACTCGGCTTAACCTTTATATGTGTAACTGTAGACAGTAAATCATGATTGACTAGGACACCCTGGTTCGTATATGTATGACGTCTGGAACATAGTAATACTAAAATCATACTACTGTATTCGTCTACTTACTTGGTTCCAAAATTGAGTCAGGAGTAACGGTGTTTAATTGAGATTAGGACTCCTAATAGATACGAGTATCTAAAACTTATGGGACCTTTTACAGATTTATGCCTAACTCAATATAATATATAAATTTAGAAAATTAATGAGTTAAATTAGTATTTTAAAGAATCAGAGGAAATTTTTAAGAAATTTATGTTTTGACTATTTGAAATCTAACAACATGGATGTTGATCTGATCTAAAATGTCTTGTTGGACCCAATACCTAAAGTCTCCAAAGACATCAAATCTTTTAGATGACAATAGTTTGTCGATATTTTAGATCAGACCAACATCCATGATCTCAGATTTAAAATAGCCAAATCATCAATTTTTTATATAAATTATATTTATTTCTTCTGCAAGTAGTCTTCATAAGGTTTAGCCACATAATATATAATTACTGATTTGATTATCTCATCTTTCCGGTTATCAAACCAGAATTTATTAGCTGATGGATCCGACAAGGACTTGTATTTATCCTTATATAACGCCATACGTTAATAACATTTTATTTTGTCAGGTCAATATATATCAAATGAATTCGATTATAATTACTTATCATCATCACAGACCTAACTCAAACCTTTAAATGACTCCTAATTAAGGTCGATGAACAGGTCCAGTCGAATGGGTTCGAAACGTTTTTAACGATGTTAAAGTCATAACACATATCCATCATGTTAATTTTACTTTTTTTATTTGACGAAGCGACGGAACGAGCAGGTACTTACCTAATTGTAAGCGATACTTCGATAGAATGTGTGGTTAAAATGATAAACGATGCATCCAAGTGTGATCGTGGTCTTCAGATACAAGATGTTAAGTCAAATAAGTTTAGAATAAATACCAAACATCACTAATTACAACGCCCTTTAAACCGGAAAAATAGGAGCTGCGGTGGTACCTACCTATACAATCATCGGCCGTTTAATAGTAAAAAAGGATATTTGACAATTTATTTAATCATAGACAACTTTTTACTATTTTGAGGATCCTTATTTTGTTGAAGAGAATATGTCTACGCTAAAGATGCTTCAATAAGAAAAATCTGCCTTAAGAATAAAAAAAATATTTATGCAAGCTTTTGTTATCAGTGCCTTTTTTTCAGCTTATGTTTTCCACCTATTACTTTAAAGTATAAACTTTGGCTATTTTCACAAACCATCTTCGCCTCCTTTCAGAACCAGAAAGTTTAATTTAATAGGATAACGGAAACAATTAATGGAATTTTTTATTTGTCCAAAATATTAGGATCTCCTTCTTCTTAAAATGCGTCTCCAACTAGTGAAGGTTGTCGATCAGCGTGGTACAGTCCTTTCTGTCTCTGGTTCTCAGATATATCAGTCCATTCTCTGATATTTCTCAACCGTGTCTTTTTCCTTCTCCCCCCAACTTTCGTTTTCCAGAATCTACTTAAAATTTTTTTTTGGTTTATGTACTCATTGTTATTCAACTTTTAAATATGCATACATGATTGTATATCTATATCAACGTATAAATGAGATTATTTTCTAATGTGAGGAATAAGTGTACTAGTAACAATATTAAAAAGATATTGAGTCGGTTACGGTTAATATACAATAAAAAAATTTAAAGTCGTCTCTCAAATTATATCTGTTTGTTCTTGAGCTATATGTTTGTTAAATAGAGAAATGACATCTTATTTATATTTAAGCTATTCTTTATGAACATAAAATAAAATATGAGTATGTCTAAGAAGAATCGTTGTGCTTTATTCGTTTGGGAGGTTTTATCCCTTAAAGCAATGAATCACTTTCAAACGAACGACTCGGATAATACAATCGTTGAGTATAACTTTCTATGACTAATCTCTAGGCCTTAGCAGCTGCAAACGGGAAATACGAACACGGTTTGTCAGCTAAAACACTATGCTAATTATTGCTATAGTTGAGCTATAATTAAATGGAATAATAAAAATAACTATAATTATATTAACTAGAGATGTTTTAGGAATTAATAGAATGATGATATCTACGAGGAATAGTCTGTTCGAAATTTTTGTAGGAGTTTATGAATTACGAGTTGATTTTCTTATACAACATAAAAACATTATAATAGACTTTGATATGATATGAAGAAAAAAAATTATTGGCATAGGTAATAGCATCATTGAAAACATACATTTTTAAATAAAAACTTGTTTATTAATACTGAGAATATAAAACTGTTTTGGTTTAAATATCGCTTATTGTTTGTAATGGAAGGCACTGTTCAGGGAATCTTTATCACTCTCATATAAAATATTACACGAATATAATAAAGAAAAATAAAGAAAGATTAATCGCTTGACAAATTCTCAAGTTTTTTGTATATGAAACAACTTATGTAGATAGTTGAAAAAGATAAAAAAAAAATGACTCGTCGTTTTATCTTTAACATTGAAATCTGATCGTGTTGTGCTGAGAGCTATGCGTTTTTTTTATTCAAGGCCTTGTCGCCTAGCGGTCAGAATATTCGCATATGATAGCAGTGTTTTCACAATGTATGTTATATTTATTAATCATTAACTGTTTTTATTTGAATAAATTAAATATTAATTACTGTTAGAATAGACCTAGTAGATTTTTATTTATATCTCTTGATAAGTTTTTGGTCTATTAATTGCTATTTGAAGGTGAAGAATCTTTAAAAGAAATCTGGCGTTTGGGAGGAACTTTGTGATTATGAAGGATTAGTGTTAAAATAGTAGTTAACACAATTTGTCGGTTCTTCAAAAATATTGAAACATTTTAATAATTTTGAGTGTTTGTAAGTATAATAAACATTATCATTGCAGCTTTAGTTGTTATTAATATGAGCGTAGCGGTTTTTCGTTTCGCTTCTTAGGCCTTGGTTTCGGATGCCACATTCAGGCTTTAGACTTACAGACAATGATTCATTTAAATAACGGTTCATGGCAGCAACGTTCCGTTTCCTTTTGGTAATGTATTAACAAAAGGGATTGTCTCGGTGATCGGCTCCCAAAAAACGAGTTTTTACTGTAAATTGTAACTAAATCATTAAATTAACAATAATATTAAACATTGAACATGAAACTGTGACCGTATTTAAAAGGCAATAGTGAGACATTTCGTTGGGAAAATATTTGCTTAAAAATAATCATCCGAGGTATTAATAAGAGATAAATTAGTAATCATAGAAATGTAATGGATTCGTTAATCAGTAAGAAATTTTAATATGTGTATAAAATAAAGAATACAATTAAATTTTAAAAGAATTATAAGTAAAATTTAATTTCTTGAAACAAGAATTATCTTTACATCTAAATCATGTGATAAAATATAGGTGGTGCAAAAGTAATCCTCCTATCAGAAAATGCTATAAATTTTGCCTTGATGTAATAAAATTAAAAGACTAAATAAAAATAATCCACAAGAAGAATCAAAGTTTTTCATATTTTTTTTTAAATTACAGCCAAAAAACATCGGAAGGTTATTTTTGCGCCACCTAGTATACCTTCTATACAAGGTATGTCGCATATACAAGGTATACAAGGTGGCGCAAAAATAACCTTCTGATGTTTTTTGGCTGTAATTTAAAAAAAAATATGAAAAACTTTGATTCTTCTCGTGGATTATTTTTATTTGCTCTTTTAATTTTTTTACATCAAGGAAAAATTTATAGCATTTTCTGATAGGAGGATTACTTTTGCGCCACCCTATATAAGGAAACCATAATAAATAGCAGTTTTTGTTTTCAAAATTACATTCCCTCGGAAAGCGATTTTGTTACTTAGTTTTGAATTACATTGTAATATATTTTACTTGTAATATATACTGTGAAGAACTGATACTGAATATTGAACGCAGCACGGTTTTTTTTGGCACGGGATGGTGAGCCACCCTGCCGTAAGGATGCGGCGGGCGCGGGGCCTGCGCGGACGGCGGCGTCGCTTTTCACCGCCCGAGTTACTCGTACGCCTACCCGATATAAAAGCCTCGACCGCCCATTCACCCGTTCGCAGTGTGTGCTCGAACGTTAAAGTGTCCACTACAGCCGTGCAAGGACTTAAAAGTTTAAATCATGAATTCACGGTGTTTAATAGTGCTAGCGGCCGCCCTCGGCGTGGGTATGTAGAATTTGAAATATTTAGGGTGCGGCGCATGCGGCCGGCGACAGTGTGCCTTGTGATCGACTGTGGAACCATCTAGAGCGGTGCTGTGATGCATTAGCTTGCGATGTTATTTGTCTACCGGATCTCGAATGATACATACGTATATTCTCTCATTTAAAGCTACAATTTTCCATTGACGTGATGAACGTCGTGAAAAGAGAAAATGTTTTGTTAGAAATTTTTCACAATATTTCGCTGCTACGTATCTTGGTGTGACAATTTCGCAATAATTTTATTGCAAGCCTGAATTGTACACATAAGCCTTTTAATTTTATTTCTAGGTTTCCTTGATATTTGACTTCAAATCGATCGTTTTGACCACACAATTTAAGATAGACACAATGTTATTAAATTAATCTATTATTTTTTACAATATAATATTAATAGCTACTAAGAAATACTGCTATTAATAAAGTACTATAAAATACAATTTATTTATAGTACTTTATTCTTGTCAGTTATATTTTCACTATGGTTTCACAAAATTTAATACTTATGAAATTAGAATGCAACAACAGACAACGTTATAAATCGTGCTGAAAAATATCGTAGACCTTCACTACGAGCTTAATGCGATTTTGTATGAAAATACTTTATCGCCTTTTGTTGTATAATTAATGGCAAGTTTTGGATGTCAATTGCTTTTATTGCACTTTCTAACTGATGTAACTATGAATTGCATAATATGTGCCGTGTAAAAATAGGAAGACTGGCTCGCAGTCATTAAACAATGAAAAAGCATTAAGGTTAATTAAAATAATAATTATAAGTTGGCTTCTAGAAATTTTTATAATAAAAATACACATAAACAGAGAGTACCGCGTTGTCTTTCAATTGAAAATGCAGCTGCAGTGTCTGTAATAGTTCACTATTAAGTGATCATGCATTATTTATGAATAGAAAGTTATAATCGTTTTCGCAAAACTTTATTTATCGAATTGTAGAATATTCTTTATTTGGTATAAAGAAAAAAAACATTTAATTTAATTTGTAAACACGCTCAGTTATTTGAATTTGCGACATCTCTAAAAACAAATTCTCAATAGTAACCATGAAAAAGCCTTTTAAAGGGGACATTGTTTCTCTAATTAACTTTTTAGATATGAAGCCTTCTCCATTGTTTGAGATTTCATACACGTACAAAGTTCTCACGGGTGAAGATCAATTTACTATGCGACGTCAGCATATTGCCAGCGTCAAGCGTTGGGAGCAATATACTGATTAAATACGAAAATTTTACCAAAAATAATTATATCTCGTGTTGTTATATAGAATATTTATTAGGTTAATATTGCGTGAAGGTATTTAGTTGTCGCGATTCGCGGTGCGTGCATGAGTTTCACAAGGAAAAAAAAAATGGAAGATACGGTGAAAATGATTCGACTGCTTGAGTGCGCAAAGCATTGAGCTGGGACAGATTGCTATAAATTATCGTTGTTTTCGAGAACATTAAGTAAAATTATAATTATTTGTTTGTTTCAAATGTTTAATTTACATATGTTAGAATGTTCTTATAGCTTCCAGCGCCGGTACTTCACGATCATAACGATACTGTAAAGTGAAATACAACAATCAATAATTTAATGCTTAAAGTAACATCTCGTTTTTGTAATTTTCTATTAGGCATTAGAATGAAAAAAATTATAATAAATAATATAACATATAATTGGCTGTTACGATGATGATTATAATATATAAAGCTGTAGAATTGCATGACATTTTAAATTTTATAATAATGTTCATCAAAACATAACAAGCACAATTGAAACAGCATTGATAAGTATCAGAATGTGTGTATTGTTTCGATGAACAAAAACTTCCTTAGCCTTCTGGGAGAAGATTTTTTTTTTAATTAATTAAATAAGTGCTGAAAACAATGTGACGGAAGTTGCGTTTTACTATTAACTTCTGGTCTTAGAAACTTAGGAAGAACAATGCTTCGAAGGCTTTGTATATATTTTTAATTATAAACATACACTGTATTGAAGTATAAATTATAAAATATACAATGCTGTATATCTCTTTATAAATAGGAAGCAAGTTAAGATTTTATTAAAAAGGTAAAATGTCAAGTGTTGGTAACGTGGCAGACGTCGATAATGTAGGATACGGTGATTGTATGTCCTTCGTAGCAACCTCTTATAAATAACTTTGTATCGACTCTATGTATAGTTCGTTAGGTTCTCGTTTTATATTTTAAATTCCGTCCTTTGCTACCTGCGGAGGCTGTATTCGATCTCGCGTATACAGTTCCTTTGAAAATATATATTATAATTCCGTTGTTCTTATTATAAAATAACTTCTTAATGCATCGCAAGATATAGTTTGTGCTTATACAATGACGACCCTCAAGAAATAGTTGTTTTTGTTATAACTCTTTTAGCTCTTTATCTACTATTTTACTTATACTGTTACATTAAAAAGGAACCAATGTATTAGCTCCGCCATATTCCTAATTCTAATTCACTACCTAAAGGTGCCTTTGTCTATCATCACAGAATTTATATTGCTTATTAAATACGTACTGAATAGGAGTGTTATACTTGTTAAGGACAGTTTAGATTAGTTAATATTATGTTCACTATAGGATTACGATCTTAATTAAATGATTAAAAAAAAAATATTTATTTAATAATGTAATAGTTAAAGTTATAGTTAATATAAAGATATTACTTTTATATGCATTGTATATTTTTTTCTTTTCTATGTACAGGTTATTTATACTTCCGATATATTAAGGAGAAATTACTTACATTTAGAAATAATTTTTTTCTAATTCGTGTTAATAATTTTATTATCATTAGCCCATGGTGTTCCATTGCTGGACGTAGGTCTGCTCCAATGATGTATACACCGATCGGTTTTTAATAAGTACTATTATAAAATAAGAACGATGATTATATGAAACAGAACTGCGGTCTACATAAAAACTTAAAAGGAAAGCGATCAAACTTTCACCGCGCGCGCTTAGCCTGAGCAATGGTTATCTAATGTTGTTTTAAATGTTACGTCAAATGATCTCAAGTGTAATTTGAATAAGTGTAATAAACGAAATAAAGCGAAGTTTTCACTACACTAAAATATAACACATTCCCATCAATGAATTGAAATTATTTACTAGATACCGGAAAGTCTACATATTCGTAACATATTAATTTTGTTATGGTATTATTACTAATAATGGCAAATCTGGTTGGCATACTTTCCGTCTAAAAATAAATGTATATAACATGTAGTAATTTATGTTAATAAAGTAATAATTAATATTGACGTGAATTAATGAATTTATATGTATATAAAGGTCAATCGTAGAGACGAGAGATTGCTTAATAAGATGAGCGGGCGCATCAAGGTGTTAACGAAATCGAAAGTCCCGCCCGCGCTTGCTCTCTGGGTCAACTTAGAGGCTTTCACCTGTATTACTTAACGGTTTTTGACCTTTGAATTGTATAATGTTTATTGTGTAAGCCACATACTATGCCACCCCCATTTGTTAAGTACGATTGCTAATTTGTTTCGAAACGTTGCGTTCACATATGTGATACATATAGCGTAACAGCACATGAGAATTGTTTTTTTTAAATTTTTTTTTGTTGTATTATATTCTATAAATTAATAACGTATAATAAAAATAGAATATATAGTGTGAATTATATAATTTTTGTGTAATAGCATACAGAAAATTATGTCACGACAGATTACGTTGATTAGAACAGCTCATATGACATTGTAAGAAGAGAATTGTTTATGCAATTTTACTATTGATATCATAGATAGTAAATAAATATTATTCATTATATAATAAATTCATATTAAACAGACCAATTACGGAAATTTATAAACCTTATAAATATAATTAGTAAATTTTTGTCTTTGTAAATACGTAATTCGGTGTAAAGGTTACCCGGGGTGAAATTTATTCTTGATGTGACCTTACGATTGACAGAACCAAAGTTTTCTTTTTATATATTTCTTTCAAATGGCAAAAAAAATTACCTGTAATATAACGTGCTCGAACAAACATGTAATATTTCGTGTTCATTTAAAATTGTTTGTGTAGCAAAAAAAAAAAAGTCTCCGTGAAGTTAGGCAGCAATGCATTCTCAGTGGTTTCGTGTTATTTTATATTTCATCATTCATTTAGTAACAATCTTGCTCCAACTGTCAGGAATGTCAGTTATTTAAAAGGCGTCATGTTAACCTCGATTAGATACAATCTATACTAACGTCTGCATACTATCAGATAGTAAATAATGAAGGCATTAGATAAAAGTTAATATATTCTTTATACTGTTTCGCTGTGCTTTATTTATTTCTTTCATCTATAAAGTGTATATCATGTGTATAAGTTTATTTTGGAGTATATCGCTTTCCGGTATTGAACCAACATAACCTAGATATTTATTCGGTTACAGTAATTATTTAATTATGTTTTTAACCATTCTGTAACGCGATTGGGTATGATTGAATAACCAATGTCGTTAAATTATTAAGTTGTAACAGTTGAAAGCATATTATTGATTATTTTTATACAACACAAAAGTAACTATAACATAAACTGTGTAAGTCGTCTCGACTCAGATGAATAGAGTAGCTAGTTGCAAAATGTTCGCGAGCTTTTCGCCAATACTGGTTGCGTATTATTGCCACAAATGTCAACCGGTAATGTTGAGTCGTACTCATGACATAACCCCACAGAATATGGAAGTATTTACACTCCTCATTCGTTAGTCAACAAGACGTCTGGAAACTGGTTTCAGTCACTGCTTTTTTAGGTCTTAATGCGTTGGGGAATTACTACGTCACTTAAATTATTTGATGAAATTTAATACTTAATGCTCAAACCGGTAGGTGTTTGAGGAAAACGCGACAAAGTTTGTCGGTGGAATGATCTGTTTGAGAATTATTATAAAGTAGAAAATCTGTAAAGGGATAATTTTAACAGCCGTCGTATAATATTACTCAACAACAGTTTGTCGCGTTGTATTCAGTGGAGAAAGAGTGGCCCTGTTTGTGACCGGTGCGTTGCGAAAGCGGTTTCGTGTGCCGACGCTTGGCAAAATCCCTTGTTGGAATCTTGCGAAATTTCAATTAAAATTCAAGATGACCATCCTTATACCTTTTATGCTCACTACATTGAATAATTTTAACGATATATATAATAACATTTCTCATTTATTACAGCTGTCGCCCAAGAATCCTTCAAATGCCCGGATGACTTCGGTTTCTACCCACATCATTTGTCTTGCGATAAATACTGGAAATGTGACAACGGCGTTGCTGAACTGAAGACTTGCGGCAATGGGCTGGCTTTTGATGCTTCCGACTCTAAATATCTGACCGAAAACTGCGACTACCTTCACAACGTTGATTGCGGTGATAGGTCACAGCTTGGTGAGTTAAAATATTAAATGAGCTTTGGATATCTTTTATTACATTTAAATGATTGATAAGTAAACTAAGTGAATAATAGTTTAGATGACGGAGATGCGGTATCATGTTACAACCTGAAAAGCTTGGCCTTTCCTACTAAAGTATATAAGTAGAAATTCCTATCATATAAATAATACATTGTAGAATGATATATTAATAAGAACAAGATTGCAAATTTTATATATTTTCCTACATAGTTCATCTTAATAGTTTAAATTAAAGATTAATATTAAAATTTCACACATCAGCTCTAAAACGTTTATGAATTTTAAACGTTTTCATTATACACGGTCAAGGTTGAAAAGGATTTGAATTTCAATGAATGCGTTGTGATATTCCACTTACCAGGATGTTGGTACAAGGCCGTCGGTTAACTCATGGACTGTAATATATTTGTTAATATATGCGACGTAAACTGCTTTAATGTGTTAATGCGGACATTGGTTTCATTAATACGAAAATTCTTTTATTATTCTTCATATCAAAGGTCATCATGAAATTGAAACGAACCATGATTTCACAGAGCCACCAATTTCCACTCCCCACTGCCAGAGGCTTTACGGTATCTTCGCTGATGAAAAGAAATGTGACGTCTTCTGGAACTGCTGGAACGGTGAAGCTTCTCGCTACCAGTGCAGCCCCGGACTTGCCTACGATAGAGAAGCTCGTGTGTGCATGTGGGCTGACCAAGTGCCCGAGTGCAGGAATGAGGGTAAAGAAGAATTCTGTCTAAACTTAGAATTAATTCTTTTTCTATAATATTCCAGATAGAAATTTGATTTACAAATATAATACATAGTTAGCTTCGTCCTGCTGAAGTTGTCATATCGATATACATCTAATCATAATGTTTTGTGATCGCTAGAAGTTGCCAACGGTTTCTCTTGCCCCGCCCCCGGTGAAGTTTCCAACGCTGGTTCCTTCAGTCGTCACGCTCACCCCGAAGACTGCCGCAAATACTACATCTGTCTTGAGGGCACTGCTCGCGAGTACGGTTGCCCCATCGGAACCGTCTTCAAGATCGGTGATGCCGACGGCACTGGTAACTGCGAAGACCCAGAAGATGTTCCCGGATGGTGAGTACCGTCGTATTTTGAATTTCATATATCTTACATTCTATTGCTCTGTTAGCGTTCAAGTGAAACGATCTTGACTGAGCAACTTGAACACTTGTCTTTAAACACTTTGTATTACTATCTAAAAACGCTGGTTCATTCACTGGTTTTATGGTGTTTGATCAGTTAATTTAACTCTTATATTCTTAAATGTGGGCCCCTTTTTAACCTGTTCCGTAACGTACGTCCCTGTGACTAACATCTCTTCTGCACTTTTCAATAGAACTCTATACTTTCTTTAGTACGTTGTTTTAATATTATTAGTTCTATTTTCTTTTTATATTCTGTAGATTTGTATGTGAACGGAAAGCTTGTTCATGAAGCCGTTAAGTACTGATACGATGTTAAGTTCAGTATTTAGATTAATTTTAACATTAACACGACTATAAGTATAACTGTACGCTTGACTGTGTTAATATGTCATGCGGTACCTGCTACCGTTCTTTGTCAATGTCGTCATGATATTTAACGGAATATATACAAAATAGTTACTTTGACTTAGTTCTGTCATTGAAATACCCTGTGTCTCACTGTTTTGTAATTTTTTATTAATTCACTTATTCATGATACAAAGTTAGTTTGTCATTGAAACAATGACTCCTTTTGAAATAGTTATCTACAGTTCATGGTTTGCTTGTTACAAACAATCGCTTTGTAACTGAGATGGGTCTGCTTTGATCACGATTAAATAAATCGAATGAAGGTCGACCGTCTCGTCTTAGATCCTTTCGTGTTACCTCATTTGTTACTTCTTAGAATTCCGACAGTTTATATATACACATTGATATATGTATTAAGATAAGCGAGTAGTTATTTTACCCGCTACAAATTCAAGGCGGTCCAGTAAATATCAAGTGTTGCGTGCAAGTCATATTACACAATTTTCAATTCTCTTAGTTACTGTTCGTTCTCAGTAAAACTTAGTCAGTATACAGTTGGCAATTAACAACGTTTTTTATTATCAAATATAGAAATATACTTGTAGTATTAGTAGAGATAAGTTTGAGTAGAAGTGACAGGCAGTAAGGTGCGCGTACATTTTCAGCGAGGACTACTATGGCGATTTGGATCTGAAGTCGATCCGCAAGAGCGAACTCCTAGCTGGACTCCAGAACGACGGCCAGGCCCGCCAAACACAGCCCAAGCAGCTTAAACCCCGTCCCCAAAAGGAGAACTAAATTTAACACTCCCACCTTAAACCCTTAATACTCACATTTATATTTTTTTTTCAACACTTTGCGCGCTAAAAACAATAAGCACATACCATGTACAGCACAGTCGAAATACTAGTTTGGTAAAATAAGCAGAAAAACAATTGTTTTCGGTGCGCGGAGTTAGTTTCAGGTTCAAAACAAAAATTGTAATGTTAAGTGAAGCCGGTCGATTTGTATTCATTTCTAGTTGCCAAATAATTTTCTCGTTGTAGCCTTAACACAGTTTCCAGAGGCAGAATAGAAAGTTAATAGAAAGCTTAAAGCATTAGAAATATTTATTTTGTATTGTATCTAAGTTTTTATAACGCTCTAAAAAAAACCGTTATCAGACGGACAACCAATGTTTCCCCTGGAAAATATAAAGAAATGTTAGTATATATATGTGTCTGAAATATATGTAGATATGCATTTATAGAGTCCAATGTAAAATTTCAAGTTTCCGTTTTAACGAACCTATGACCTTGTAAATAAATCTATGTACTGAATTATCTCTCTGCGACTGAGTGTTGTTGTTTGATAAAGGAACTGTAATACTTAAGTTTTACATTAAGTCATAAAATAAAGAAAATATATTAAAAATTTAAATAATAATGCGTATTATTTTATATCTGTTAGTTTGTAGTATTGCACTGTTGCACGACTTTCTTGGTAACATTTACTTCCACGGTCACATTCTTTTCTCATGTTGTTTACATTCACTTATAACTCTCTGAACTTCTTATTCTTTCAGTAATCTCTTTTTTAATTAATCTGTATATACTCTACTATTTCTTTTAGCAGCTAAACCTTTAAGTCTTCTAGTGAGCAGGTACGTCATTTTTCTGAATCTACTTATATTTGTTTAATTCATAACTTTAATATTGCTTTGCGTTTACGTGAGATAAAATTTCAATCACTTCTAACTCATTTATTATATATGATTCATGATAATAGTAATAAATGTATGTTTACAGTGAGGATTATTACGGAGATGTCGACCTCAAGGCGCTTAAGAAATTGGGATTCTGAATGTCAAGGAGCAACTCAAAGGACAGACTGAAGTTCAAGCCTTACGACTTGATTTAGACGCCTTTAAAGAAAAAGTTAAATTATCATGTGAATATGTAGGCAGCTTTAGATTACGATTAAGTTTTGATAATAAAGAATCAATGTTTTAATAATAGAGATTTCCATTTTGGAACTAAATATAACAATGTTGGTCTGTCTCAAGAGACGCTACAGATTTTCCTTGTAATCGTATTTTTAATACTCGTTCATTTTAGGAATATATTTATATATGAAATATATTCAAATGATAAATAAACACTGTAGCAGTTGGGATTATTTTTGACAAACACTGATTCTATATAAATCATTGCCAAAAATAAATGAACTGATTATGACTTTGACATGGTACCAACGTCAATGTCGATACTGTGTCGAAAATAATTCGTTTTAACTTAGTCGTAAAAATAAATATAACGTTCACTTTTAAGTTAGGTTAGGTTCTTTACGGTATGTAAATAAAAATTATGCTTAAATTTGGAGTTTTTTTTTTATTTCATGAAGCAGAGGCAATCGAAACATGTAAAACTCTAAGCTTGTTTTTAATAATTAATAATATGAATCAATTTTATAAGAAAGCAATAAAGAAATAATAAGTCAACTTTTAACTTGGTGTATTAAATACGTATCTTATTCAGCGGTTTCAACTTCAGCTATGCTCTTAAGCTTCAGTTGACGAATGGCTTCTTGTCGTGACATCGCAACGTGTGTAGATGTCCAAGCTAGAAACATTAAAAGATTTTAGAACTGATTTCTGCTTTTTATAAAAATACTTGCTGTTTCCCGTCCACTTTGCTGACCGTAACATATCCGCAACTCCCTTCAGGGAAGGAATTTTGTAAAATTCATTCTTAGTTGACCTCTAATTGGCAAAAGCAATATTTTTGTAAAACTTAGTCTAATAGTTTCGGAGATCTCGTGATGAATCCATGGATCTCTGTGTATCTCATATATACAAAATGTACACTCTAATGATTAGAGTGTACTAGATTATCATTACAAGAACTGTATGATTACAAGAATCTTAAGTCTAATCATACTTTGAAAAACAGCAAGTAAAATATTTACACAGTATACTTACACTGTAGCACATTGTACTCAAAACATTCTGGAGTCTCTAAGTTTACTAGCTACATCTTCGGACTGAAATATAGTAATATTTGCAGGCTTCTATTTTGAAGAAATAAGTTATAGAAACTGTTGACTGCAACAAGGACTAAGAATAAATAAATATTCTTCATCGTATTACTTACTTTTGCTATCATAAAAAGAATTGATAAAAATTGTTCCCGGTTTAGAAACATGTTCAGTTGATTGTACATTAGGAGTAGTTGTAGCCTTTGTAGAAGGGGGGTGCGACGCGATGGATGCTGTCGTCGGTTCTGGACTATTGTCAGTAGTGGCTGTAGCTGTACTGTTGCAACTCACTACATTTTTGTAGTCACATACTCCCAGATACTGAAAATGTTGCCCATATCATAATGATTACTTATTTAAGCTTTTATAAGAATGAGATAAATAGAGATAATATATAGATATAAATATATAATATGCTGTGGTTTAATGCTTATAAATTAATTAATGATTTTTATATGGTAGTCATTGATCTATGCTATTTTTAATTAATGTATAACAACGAAGTAGACTATTATAATTTTTTCAGAAAGATTGACTATAGACAGTGTTTGTATAACCAGTTTCAGTTGTTGAGGAAAATTTGAGTTTTAATCACGAATGCCTTCGTTTTATTGACCTTCGATAAATCAGTAGCATACGAAGTTTTTGAAAACAAGAAAGAAAGGTTTTAACCTGCAAAAGTGTTGTATAGATTGACTTCGTAAACTTTTTAATGAATTAGTATTTTTCTAACCTTAATAAGTTTAATTACTGTCGTTTATTGCATTTTAATTTAAGTATACTATATTTTTCACGATTACACAAGTCATATTGAAGATTATTTAAGTGGGAGGTATAAAGCTTTATTAGGTCAAATAAGTTGTTACTATTTACAATGCAAAAACACTGTCGCAATAAAATTATACACTTGTACATTTGTAAAACGTTGTCCAGGCAAAGGGTGAGTCACTTGGAAAGGCAGCCGACCTCGTTGTAATACTTTTTTTTTTAAATATCCTCAACAAAGGAACGTCTTCTTTAAGGTAAATTGTTTATATAGAATAACGTAATAAGCACAGTTGGTGATGTCTGTTTTATATATATATTATATTTTAAGTAATTAGTTATGTAATGATATTTTTTATCTGTAATAGGAAAATATTTGACTCCAATTTGACATAGTATTAAGTAAAAGTAAGGCCGTGAATAGTTTTTTTACTTTCTAGCGTGATTTACTATATAAGAGTGGTAGCTACTAGCCAAGTGGTTTTAAAAAAAACCCTATTACTAACAAAACTTCACAAAATGTGATCCTGGAATTGAACTAGGGATCTTCGTGTTACAATACAAGCATTATGCCACTGAGACATGAGGACAGTTTATTGAAAATCATTAATGTGATTTTAGTTTTGAAATTCTCAGTTGCAAAGATTCTCTTGGTATTAGATCTATTTTCATTTCTTTTAATATATTTACATGCTAATAAATAACCGACCTTATTACCTTGTGTAGATATGAAGTTAGCCTCAAACTTTTTGCGGATATTTACTCTCGCTAATAGGTGTTGTATTCCTTACCTGGTTATAGTAAAGGTCAGAGGGGCACTTGAATCTGACCGGTAGGCTGTTTACGCATACGAAGAACTCGTTGCAGTTCGTCTCGTTTCGAAATGTTTCGAAATCTTGACGGCATCTCGGTTCGATGATATCTGAAGAAAATGTTATCTAACGCTATACGAAATATATTTAATTTGTAGGTTAATAAGTTTTTTTTTATATATTTAAACGCAGGTAGTATTGATCCGGTTAGCCAGGAATTCGCTTGAAAAGTGCGTATTCTGTAATGGACGTCAACAGGTTGATGTCGATGGAATTATAATACTAATGATATCAGAAACGGAAAGTTAATTATATAATTCAATCTGTACTATAATCAGAGTCGTGTGCTCCATACTGGCAAATAGGCACTCTCTGTATCCCTTAACCTATCTCAATAATAATCTCTCAACTTATTCAAATGTAAACACCTATGCTCTGACTATTACTAAATTGATGGTAAATTGACCAAATTTCTAAGTTGGTAAGTTTATTTTTAAGTATAGATAAGTACAGAGACTTCGTGTGTGGATTGCATACCCTACTCGAAATTTTTGTGTATGTCCCCGACTACAAGTAATACGATCGATGTAGTAAATACTTAGTAAGAGTATTACTGATTATTAGATACCAAACAATAAATCTAGATATACTAGATCAGTGGGAATATAAACGAGGGCATCTTATCATGGTGATGTTAGTGAAGTGTAGGACAGATGATATAACGTTGTCATAATGCCGCTTTTGTTGTGTAAGTTGAGTGTCAGTTTATATAATATCCGTAGTGACATCTCCGGCTTCATCTGATGACATCTCTAAGAATAAATATTGCTTTGCGAAATTTTGTTTCAAGTTTTTCTTTTAGATAAATAATAACCTGTTCTTAATGTGGCAATTATCATAAATATTAATTATGCCTAAATAAGTATTTTAGAATACTTAAGTTAGAAATAAGTCCTTTGAAGAGGTAATTACGACGAATGTACCAGTACTCTTTATTTGGTGAAGTTGTCATTGTCTGTTTTAATATTTAAATCTATCTAACCTTTTAGGAGTTCATGACAAGTTAAGATATAACAATTGTTCTTGATTTGTTTCCTCAAATTGTGAAACACGGAGGTAAGTGAATAAATATATATATTATATGAAAAGGCACGTCTACAATTAAGAATATATAAAATAAATTTGTGAAATACGAACTCTTTTTGAATTGACAACAAAAAAATAAAAAACAAGACTGTAACGTTGTGGTGTCTCTATTGATTCATTTTCGGGTCCATCACAAGTGGTGTAATTTAAATGGTGAAACGGTTCTTTTGTACTCTTCTGAATAGCTATCACTCTCCTTAAAGTTAACTAATTATTCTGTCTCGGTAAATTATGGTAGAGAGTAAAGTATAAGTAAAGAGTAAAGGAAATAAAGTATCATAGACGTGCCAGCCATTATCGGTCTCAATGTCGCCTAACACGACATTATAAAAATCATTAAGCAATAAATATTGTTAAAAATTATAACTTACCTTTAAGTTTTCTATTGCTGCAATCCACGTTGTAATAATAATCACAATAACCGTTATTAGAGAACAGTAATCCGTCAGGACACTCTTGCTCGAAAGCCCATCCGTCCCAGCAGTTCAGGAAGTTGCTGCAGATCTTGGGTGACGGTATGGGTTCCCTTTTGCCACTGCAGAGAGGATTTGCCTCCACAACGGGATCACGTGTTGTCAGGTATAGTAACTTGTTCTGATATACTGGGTCACTGTTAATTTGCTGGACTACCGCGTCCGATATTGGTATCATGTAAGCAATCGTAGAACCACTGAAGCTGGTGGGCTATAATTATATTATACTTGTTACTACTAAAAGTTGTTTTACCTTATATTTCGTAGAATATAGTTTACAAATAATACAACTAATATGAAGAAAACATTTTGGAGAAAAAAATGTAAAACAACATGTTTCTTTTATTTAAACAATTGGTCTTTATTATGTCAACCAAATCTTGGGATTACGAAGATCTAGAGAGCTCCAGATGATAGATACGATTGAATAAGCCGTAATGACTTG
Source organism: Ornithoptera alexandrae (assembly GCA_029030555.1). Classification (NCBI taxonomy): domain Eukaryota; kingdom Metazoa; phylum Arthropoda; class Insecta; order Lepidoptera; family Papilionidae; genus Ornithoptera; species Ornithoptera alexandrae. The sequence goes on along the minus strand of JARDVY010000023.1, from coordinate 9,816,829 downwards.
TTGGCCGATGGCCATGGATACAATGATGTACGATCCTTATAATAACTTACGCTTTGATAAACAATAGCGTGATCTATGGTTCACGGTAGCGTCATCTGTTGGGTTGTTTGAAATCTTGTTGTTATAAAGTTAAATTTATTAAAAATACACATGTAAGAACTCACTCGAAAGAAGCTGAAAAATGGATTCACCAAATTCCAGAATATATTGTTTCCTTTGCCATCGAAATTGTTAAGATAAGGGTTGGTATATGTCTTCACCAAATTTCCTTGCTCATCATAAACTGAAAACAAATTTTATTTTATATAACTGCTAAAGTATTTGAATAAACTTTTATTGTAACTTATGGTCGAGTGTGAAATCTAATGAACGATTTGTTTATAAAAAAAACTTTAGAAATGAATACACATAAATACAAAAAGAAAAGTGAAGCTTAATAAATTATTAATCAAAACGATGAAAGAACATTATACAATAGTAGCACTAGATTAATCTTGTATACGAATAATGGTTAAATGTATAGAGCTTGTCGGAAGGCATTAGGCACAATGTATCTGATATATGACAGTTGAATGCGGGCCCCTGTACCGAGCACACAAGATGCTGTGGAACTCCAAACCATCTTGTATGTGTGCTTGATAAGTGGTTAGATTCCATGGCAACTACCATGGGGTCCAACATTTGTATAATCTAATGTATTCAAAGTTTAGAAATAATGAATTTCACATATGATAAAGTTCGCCGCGTTAAAAAGTTAAGTCACGGTTAAGTAGTTTCATATAAAAATAAAATTAGTTAAATCTGAGAAATAATAAATTATATCTGTCACGCTTTTTACAATGAACAATGTTCTTACCAAATCATTTAAAAAAATAAGTAATACTAATTTCTAGTTTTAGAAGATTTTTTGTTACTTAGCTAGACTGTTGATTTAACAACTTAAATTTTTCTTATTATTTTATTTCATCTGTTGGTCACCAAACTAAGTACTGAACAAGTACTTTTGAAGAATTATAATAAAGATTTATTGACCTTAGATTTAAAAGTAAATATGGATAAACTAAAATATCTAATTAGAAATTAAAGAATAGAAAGACTCTTAGACTTTAATAAATACACTTTTCAAGTAACTAATTGTCAAATATAAAAGGGAGGTAATTATTTATTTTATGAATATATGTCGTAGTTTTTTAATTTCGTATTATATTGAAGTTGTGTTTTTAAACAAGTATAAGAAAATTAATTGTTATAATAATTTATTGTCTAAAAAAAAACTCTGATTCGTGTCAGTGGACAGCGCATAAAAAATCTTTATGGATCTCTAATTGTGATCTATTTTACTTGTCGTAATATGTCGTAAGTATAATCGCGAACATTTTACGATCGAGTTCTTCGTCTATCGAATACTGAGATGTACACTATATATATACAAATTAGATAAATACAATAATTGTATATTGTTTTACAATTCCTAAGCGAAGAATTACCCTAGTAATAGGTGGATGGATTGCATTCTGATACCCATTCGATGCCTATCTATTTTAAATCATGATTGCATTAAACCACACAATGAAATATGAAGTGAAATTATAGAAATGTTCAATGACCAATTTTCTTACTGAATATGTAATATAAAAAATTATGAAAAAGCAAGTTTTATCTCAACAGCAATAAAGGAATATTATAAGTTTAACTTTCGTAACTTTGTATGAACTTTAGTTAAAATTTTTCCGCGGTGTATCAAGGTATATTTTTGTGATAAGTATATAACTAGAATAAAAATCAGATTTTTCCATTACAGATAAATATATTGAGAAATGTACTCTTTCAAATATTTTAGTATATAATATACTAAAATTTTGTGTTTTCTTTTACGTTAAGAAAAGTAAATTATCTTCTTTTTTATAAGAATAAATTAAAGCGAATAAAAACAATGTACGTGCATTTAATTTACGAAGAATTAAGTTAATAATAAATTCTTTTGTTTGTTTAAAGTTTGTATTTTGAATTTACTATTTTTTTTTTCGTTCGTACGAATAATTTTTAGAAAGATATAAAATGGTTGTTTAGTTTTACATAAATACAACAAATGCATACTCACATAGAAGTCGTCTTTGTCGATTGCTTTCGTCGGGAACTTTACCGGAAAGCGAGTTTCCTTCGTCGGCTAAACCGCCGCAGGCAGCCGTTGCCACAATTGTAAGAATGACTATCTTAAACATTTTTGTTTACTCTAATGTACTTCGCTTCTAGTGTACCAAGGCAGTGTCAGGGCTAAGCTCAGGTCCTAGCTTTTATAGAACCGCAGGTCGAGTACATCCGTACATACGTGGGCTCTAGTTTTAGTCTGGACATTAAAGGAAAGCTTAAAAGGATATGCCTGTTGTACATTGTCCGCGGATGTTATTTTGTACATTTTATTTCATTGTTATTATTCACGGTTTAAACGCTTTTTTGAAACTAAGACGACACGTCTTGTTAAAAATAAAAAAAAATACTTATTTTGTACAACATATGTTATGCGTAATCAAGTTTTGGGTTTGAAATGTTCTCTGCTTTCTATTTCTTTTAAAAAAGAATCAAATCTGAAGTCTTAAATGTTAAGTTTTTTTTTATTCGATTATGTGAGACGATTGGGACGTTTATCATTAGGCGCATCACTTATCATCACATAAGTAATACGTCTGCCCATAAGAACGTGGCGATAGTTACGATGATATATACTGTATTACATTATGTTTGTCGCCGGAGAAGAGGGATGTTAGTCTCGTTACCCCAGTAATTACACTAGCTACAGCACCCTTCAAGGCAGAACACAGTACTGTTTGGCGGTCAAAATAAGCGCTGAGGTGTACCTACTTAGACGGTCCCCAGCAACAGAGACCTATCATTAATAAGATTAGTAAGATCGTCTGTACAACATAAGAAAATAACATGCAGTAAAGTTATAAAAGTTTCGTTCTGGTATGAAATTTTTATAACCTGTTGCCATGAAGTATGTGATTATATATTAATAAAACGATATGACGACTTGCCAACAAAGTTTTCTCGATAAATTGAAATTACTGTAGATACCTGAGTACATTCTATGAATATCTTTTATGGTTAAATTATTCGATCGTTAAATTGGAAAATGCTCTACCGACGGGTGCTCATATTATATAGAGGTAATAAAGTTTGATAATCAAAGAAAAGAAATTAACACAAAAATCTGTTTGATATTTAAGTTATTTTTTCATCACGGTAATCTATTTTTAGTGGTATGATTTATGATATTAATTTCAATTAAACTAAAATATTTCGTGGAATATCCCAAAAGACTTCGTGTTCGAGCTCTTGACACGCCGCCTTTGAATCTAGAGAGTCATCTAAAGGCATCAATGCATCAAGATCCTTGACAGGCATCTTGATAAAATACATTACGCATCCCTTAGTATTCAAATGTATAACTTTATGCTATTTAATATTGCCTAGTGTTTCATACAACGATGAAAGATTAAATAAAAGAATCAGTGGATAAATAATTTAAGTTAGTACTTTAATTAATTGTAGCGCTTAAATATATTTAAATTTTAAATGCCTACATTCCTGTGTACTGTGTTATGTGGGCGGTTAAAGTGTTGTTTGCTGTTTCTATTTTAGTACTTAGCAGCCCTCGCGTGATACTTGGTAGTTTTGTAAAAAAAAATATCCTTGCTTCTCAAGATTTTTTTTTAACTTGTAGCTGATACTCCAAAAATGGTTACTTTAAAAGCTCCAGTAAACTTTAAATACATATATGAAATAAACTTAATAATTTATTGTTAATAAGTATACTACATAATTTATTATTAGTGAATAATCAAAGACATTTTTATGCCAAATTATCGTAAATAAGTTAAAGGAAAATCATGCACGATTTTAATACCTAACTTATATTTAACTGACACTAAAAATAAGATCAGCCTAAGCTTAGAAAACTAGACCTAATAGTATTATAACACTTTAAGAATCATCCATGTTATTTGATATTTTAAATTGATTTCCGTATTTATTCTAGGAACTGTTTGTTTTTTATCATCATCATTTTTGTCTATTGATGTCCACTGTTGCGAATATGTATTCCCCTGGTCGATTTCTCTCAACCAGCGCAACGTCGCTTTTATATTTTTGTTACAACATTATAACTATATACTCATACATTTTTTTTATTTTGTAGTTAATATACATAATAAAGGAATATGCTAAAAATTCTTTACAAACATTTAATCACATAGTTACTGAGCCGTTTTAACCCACATACCGCAGTTCATAATTTAGAAATGTACTATTTTACCTCATCAGCAGCGCCGCATTATCAAAACATGAATCTAACATTAATCTTTTTTTACTGTATAATTTAATGAAACATCCATTTTCTATTCATCACCCATATAAATTAGAATTTCTATATTAAGTACTTAATGGTAATTGTCTTGCAGAACGCGTAGAACAATAACAGGATTCAGTTTGTTTGAAGTGTACATTTGTGTGTGAAGAGTGTGGATATATAGTGTTTTTGGTTATGTGGGAGCGAGGAAGTTGCCGTTATCGCAGCCTTTCGCTCGGCCATTCTTCAGCTAAGAGCGGATGACAAAAACTGTTATGCTCAGTGCGCTATAGAACTCAGCGCAGACGTCAAGTTATACTAGAACTTATAATACAATAAAATTTTACTTATATATTATAATAATTTGAAATACTACAAGATGGCGTTTCGGTCGAGGGTTGGAATTATTTTTTTAGCATGTTTAGTGGGTAAGTAAGAATTTTGATAAGTTATAACGGTGAATCAATACGTGTTATAATTATAATGTAATATTGATTAAAGTCTCGATAAATATGCACAAAAACAAAAATAATCGATACTACAGAAACGATAAGTGTTATGTATAAAAAACTTTTTTAAATTAAATTATGTACTTAAAGTAACGAATTATTTATATCAAACCTTATTTAAGAAACTAATAATTTTAAATCTGTCTGTTATTTTACACTAACAATGATTGTCAGAGTTTTCTATGAAAGAAAAGACATCAACGCGCTGTTTAACGGTAGTTAAAATAATTAAGATATGTTTTTATGCTTGATAAAATTTTACGAAGGAAAACCTTTACCTAATATATCTTATACATATATAAGGTACCCTCCCTCTGCAAAGTTTGGAAGATTATTTCTTAATATTATGAATTGCTGGATGATGAAATAAAATAAATATGTCACAGTTACGTATAATATTTAAATAGTGTTATATAGACGAATTATATTTTGACACTTTTTGCTTACGACTATAGCTTGAGCATAGTTAGGTAAGAGAGAAACTAGCGCGAAATATTGCTACACTTCACTTCGTTTTATTCTTGACGTTTCAATATTTATTTATTGAAATGTCAAGAATCAAAACGAATTGTATGTTTTATAATATTATAACTTTAACTCTACTTCATTTTTTATTACATTACTTTTATAAAATTATGAAAGTTATATCAAAGTTGTGCGGGATACTATACGGTATTGATAACAAATTGATATAAATATCATAAAGACGAAACTAGTTAATTCTTCTATTATTAATATATTTCGTACTTTTAACATAATTTTGTTATAATTCATTAAAATTCTATATATTTTGTCTCAAAGAAGATCCTATCCGTGGGTATAATAATGCCTACTGAATATTTAAGGAAGAGAACATAAGTCGAATGTAAGTGCACAACAAGGTGCGGTTTAGGTTCAACAGACAAGGCTATCAGTGAATGTGGATCTGACAGGCGATAGTAAGAACAAATGGTAAAGATAAATCTTTGGTACCGGCGACATATTTCAAAGCGGTTCACTGAACGAACATAAATTTAAACAAAATGTACTGTCTCTTTCATTGTGTATTACTCTGTGTACTTTTAAATTACTTACCATTTTATGTTTTATAAGGTAATATTTTACACATTTAACTCTAGTCTTCCTAATATTGATGTTGTACTTATTACCTCAAAATTTTCTTTGAATTTTAGGCCTCACAAATAGGATTAAATTCTTATATACAAAAATATTAAAACTACATTGCATTTGCAAACCTTGATCAAATATCATAGTATGTTAAAAAATATATTTTACTTAAAAATTTATAATAATTTTTAAGTGCACTAACATAGAAAAGTTGTTCAAATATTTGTGTCTACAAAAACAAATATGCAGCAACCAGGACTAAGAGCATAACGGGCACACACTAGGAAGTCTTGTAATGTTCAATGTGAACCAGTCATGAATGCGTTGTCCGACATATGTCCGACGGGAAATATAATGGCTAGCAAATGAACGAGATAGATATTCGATTTCATATGATAACGTTTTAAATTTTTATGCATTTTTTCTAGTAGACAGTAATACAACGTTCGAATAAAAAATATTCTGTACATTTAAATAGATCACATCGATAAACAGAAGACAGCGTTTCCAAATCCTCATAAAATTTATTAATATAATATAACATATTAATTAAAAGCAATAGCGTTAAATTATAAAGAACAGGAATCTATATAAAATTAGTATCTTCGCAGTTATATCTCATAAATTTTGTCGTTTTCACAGCGTTCGCAACATCAGCTGTACCAAAAAACTCTAAAAGAAAACCAGTAAACCCTCCACCACGAGCTGTAGTCGACCCTGAAAAGGACGCTGAGATCACAAATTCCTGTCCCGATGACGGGTTCTTCGCTGATGCCGAGCAGTGTGACAAGTACTACGAATGCAGGTCGGTGTTTTTAAATTTAACCACTAAAATTCTTAAAGAATCAAAACTTTCATATTATAGAAAATAAAATATAAAACTGAAATTATAATTTTTAATAAAAGTTAACTAGTGTTAAATTATATATTTGCTCTAAGTATGCGTGATAAGTAAATAACTTTATTTTGCTAGAAGTTGAAATATTTAAAAAATCATGTACATCATCACAAGATAGGATAGTTTTGTTTTACTTAAACGTTTTGCAATATTTAGTAAAATATTTGCTACATGTCTACATGTAACTGAATCTTGAAACAAAATATAAAAAAAATTATTTTAAAGTTCTTTTCAACATAAACTGTTTATCATTTAACTTAAACAGGTCTTAAAAAATCAATCAAATGTAGCCTGTAGTGAGAGGGTGACTAGAAATTTATTTGTATCGAATGTTCCATCATCAATCAGTTTTGATATTTACAATGCAACCTTTTTATTTTAAATAAGGTTTCAGAAGCGGTTGTGTACAGAATGATTTCATACACTTTACCTTTTATATTGACTTTACCTTGTTCGTTCGTTGACTTTTCACTTCGTGATATTCAAAAGTTGTTCACTAGAATTTCAAGATGACTCCCCTTTAAGGATGTTATAACTGCGCAGTGAAGTGAAATTGCATGTATCTTTAATATTAACTCTTTCTATATATTTATTTAATAATTGGACTATTAATATTCGACTTGAATTTTACATGGTATTAAAAGTATATCAAATCGGAATTGTTGCACCTTTTTTTGTACAAAATACTTTAGTTATCATATATTATATATAGTCATCTACTGGAATATAAACTTATCCTTACCGCACGAATTGAGCCATAAAATATGCCTAGTAGTTTTATTATTTTTTTTATAAATACCATTTTATTCAGATAAGGTTAATCTTAATCTTATTCTAGTATAGTTTGGTTATTACTGTATTTTTTTTATTTATTTGCAATCGGCGTAGGGCTCTTCAAATGTATTCTAAATTTTTTTAATTAATTTCCAGAAGCGGAGAGATCATAGAGAAACTGTGTCCCGACGGTATGGTGTTCAACGACTACAGCCCTCATGAAGAGAAGTGCGACTTGCCCTTCAACCTGGATTGCTCGCAGCGACCTAAGTTACGTGAGTGAATTTACAAAGTGAACATCTATGTTGCAAATACATTGCACATACTAATCGCGACCTGATTTGTTATAACGTTACTTTGTGGTCTTCTTCATATCGTTGCAAGGACTATTCTTAAATTGTTAACAAAGTTCTTTATCGATATACAATATATGTTTATGTATTTATATTTTATACTGGTGGTAAGAACGTCTAGGTAAGTACCACCGCAGCTCCTATTTCCATCGTCAAACAGTACTGTATAAACATTACTGTGCTCCTGTTTAAAGAGCGTTATAGTCAATTATTTTACTGCAGTAACGAGACTTAATATCCTATATCTCAAGGCGACGGCTTCACTAGTGCCACGTTGTTATATGCAAGTGTATCACATACCATCAGGTGAACGTCTCGCCCGTCTCGTCGCTTCCTAGAATACAAAAATGTATTATACTGTATGTTAGCGTACGTACTAGTTACATAATAAATTATGAGAGCTACATATTAATTGATATTGTGACCTTAAAATTTATACATTCAGTTATATATTAAATTCAAAGTAATCGTTAAAACAATTTTCAGCGGCAGCGATTAGTTTATAATTGCAAATAACAATTAAATTAATGAAAGGCACTCGCGAGAGTGACGGTCATTTGTGAATGTTACTGTTATGTCATTAAGGTTAAAGTTACTGTTAACTCATAATTAATACACGTTTAAAATAATTCAATAACATTAGCGACAACCTAATTTTGATTCGTGTTGATATAATTTTTAATATATTCCGTTGATATAAACGACACTATAGTATAGGGTGGCGCAAAAATAACCTTATAAAAAGTACCTTATTACCTGTGTTATAAGGGTGATTTTGTGATGCGCTGGTGTAGTTTTTATTACTAAGAGTTAATTACAAAATCTCTAAGAATTATCTATTAACTAAAGCTTGTTACACAAAGCTCTCTGGTATTGTGTAGTTAGGATTTAACTAGTTATCGCTTTCAATAGTCTAAGAACAGGAACATCATCGTTGCGTTCCAGTTATCATAATGAGTGTCAAAATGTTCGAGGTCTGAAGTAATTCGCTAATTAACTGTCGAGTCCAGATAAAAAAAATATTTAGTGGCTAATGTAAATAAAATAATGTGACAAATTTATTTCCGTATAATATATTTATTATACAGAACATTTCCAACAATTTCAGCGGCTACAAAAGGTCAAATTTTTGAAATGTTAGAAGACCGCATCATGAATAAACCATAGGTTCTATTAACATTTAGAATTAGCGGTATGTGATATAAAGGTCAGCGTACACGTGAGCGGCGCACGTGTTGCTATTTTAATGAGACGTCGCATCAGTGTGTACCAGGCTGTATTTTAAAGGTTATCTATAACGAAACAACTTTCACGTCTCAAGGGAAACGCGGCCTTGAGCGTCGTGTGGATACGTAGCATTCGTTGCGACGGAGCCGGTTCGCAAATAATAGACTTTTTTTTTATGTATCACCTTCACCGAATATGCAGTTTAAATTTTATTTCGACCCATGAAAGAAATTGTAAGAATTAAATAAAAAAATATGTTATCTATTAACTAATTGTAAACTATATATCTATAAAACAATAGTTCGTTAGTTATTTGATAAATTTCGTTCATATATAGTGTGGCGCAAAAGTAATCCTCCTATCAGAAAATGCTATAAATTTTGCCTTTATGTAAAAAAATTAAAAGACCAAATAAAAATAATCCACAAGAAGAATCAAAGTTTTCATATTTTTTTTTAAATTACAGCCAAAAAACATCGGAAGGTTATTTTTGCGCCACCTCGTATCAAGGTATATATATATACAAGTTATATACAAGGTATACAAGGTGGCGCAAAAATAACCTTCCGATGTTTTTTGGCTGTAATTTAAACAAAAATATGAAAAACTTTGATTCTTCTTGTGGATTATTTTTATTTGGTCTTTTAATTTTTTTACATCAAGGCAAAATTTATAGCATTTTCTGATAGGAGGATTACTTTTGCGCCATCCTATATAATCGTCATCCGATCAACTTAAATAAAATGATTGACTTAGATACTTAATATAAAGTTAGCGATATTGATCATTACTAGTTTTATAGAAAGTTAGAAAAGTGTTAATATAATGAATTATTGCTATATTTTAACAATATAGTTAGGTTGTTATATATTGCACCAACACTATGACGTCGTAAACTGTAAGGTATTAAGTTTCGTTACCTCGGTAATTTTGCGAGTTATACAGAATAACCTTTTTACACCATTAATTGGTTTAGTAACTTCCTAGACTCTTCGACAACAGACGTACTAACAATTTTTTTTAAACATTCCGCTGTTACATAGTCGTGGTAGGTATTTGACATTTACATTAGATTTAGTAACGATAAAAGAGTTTGTAATAGACCATTTGAACCTGGCGTATGTTGAGTCATGCCTACGTATAATTATTTTACATACGATTTGTCGCCATCAAAATTAATTGAACGGCGCCATTTATGCGTTGGTTAAGACGAAGTCAAGAGGTCAAGAGATATCTTTAATGTTTAACATGTATACACAACAGTTTCATTAATAACTCGATTAATATTTATAAACATGCAATACTGTTATTTGTTGGGTAAAAAGATTATTTTTCTACTGTTTTTTTTTTTTACAGAGACACCAATACCAGCTCTCCATTGCCCCCGTCAAAATGGTTACTTTTCGCACGAAGACCCAAAGGAGTGCGGAAAGTTCTATTATTGCGTGGATGGCAAGTTCAACATGATCACATGCCCCGATGGCTTGGTGTATAACGACAAATCTGGCATCTGCACATGGCCTGATGAGGCTAAGAAGAAGGGTTGCGGTGCTGCAGGTAAGATTAAGCTGTTTAGGAGAAAACGTAAAATATATGCGTGGTGGGATTGGCAGTGCAACATATTTGATTTTTCCACATCAGGCTTCATTTTGTTGATAACAGGTTTAACAGCCATAATATTTACAGAATATTTCAACCACTTTTTAACATTTGGTCCAGAAGGAGTACAAATATGAAAGTATTTAAAATGTTTATCAATTCTTCGTCATCATTATTTAGATTTTCTTATTTACTTTTGTATTAACGAATTGGTAAATGACCAGAACAATTTAAATTGAGACTGTAATCCATGGATACTATACGTCAGAGGAATATATACATTCTGACATGACAGTCGTCTTAAGAAAGATTTATTTCTGGCAACACTACCTCTTGGTAACAGAATATAATTCTGTTCTAAGAACACAAGACTAAATTTGCTCTGGTATTTTTATCTGTGTTATCTTAGCACTCAAACGAATAAACAATTATATATTTCCTCAGTTTAAACTTTCACTCCAACCTCCATGAATCTTCTATGTATCTTTGATATTTTATCTATACAGGATGTTTATACTTTTCTGCTTTAAGATTCTATTTAATTCTTGTTTTTTTTTTTGCTGTTAGGGTATTATATTATTTTGTATTGCGTTCGTTAAGAAAGTGGGTGCTTTAAATTGATTTTTTTTTGTGACATTGTTTGAAATATGTGTTATGTTTACTTCACAGAGGTATTCCAATTCGACTGCCCCGCTGTGAACGAGTCCTTCGCGCTCACACACCCACGTTACGCTGATCCTGAAGATTGTCAATTCTTCTACGTCTGCATCAATGGTAACACGCCGCGTCGTTCCGGATGCAAACTGGGACAGGCTTTCGATGACGTTAGCAAGAAATGCGAATGGGCGAGGAAAGTTCCGGAATGGTAAGAATAAAAAAAATTATGATTTTATTGTGAATATTTATATTTAAGTTCATAAAAGAGAATTTATGAATTTCTGTATTTAAAGGAATTCAGATCGTTTCAATCGTTTTGTCAATTTACTTTGTGATTTTAAATGTTTTTTTTTAATTACTTTATTTTCAAAATAATCTTCTAGTGCGGACTGGTACAAAGGTCAGCTTACCGATGCTGAGCTTGATGCCCTGGAGAATCCACCTACTCCAAAACCCAAGCCCGCTGGCTCCCAGCCCTCAAGACGCAAACCGCAGCGTCCGAAGGCGAGGGATGTAGAAATTGAAGAATAGTGTTAATTTAGTTGCGTAACTTAATAAAATAAGTTAAAATAAAGAGTTTTATTTTTGAGAAATTAATTACGTAAATTAATTTAAAATATTTTAAGTAACTGGGAACCAATACGAATTTTAATAACCGATCCAAAGTTTTACAAAAACAATGAAACACTTCGTTAATCTTTAAGTGACTGCAATAACTTAGTAAAGCAAAGAAAGGAATTTTTTGAAAAAAGTTAAACAAAACCAGATTTACCTTGGGGAGTCAATGAGCTGGAATGCGATCTCGTGATAATAGAAAAGCGTTTCCAGGAAGATCTTACAAGAGACTTATAATGGTGATGAAGTGATATGCATAGACCCTTCTATCCGTCTAGGTGGTAACATCAGCTCTTATTTCTGCCGATAAACAAGACTTTTTTTATGTAATTTAACAACGGGACTAGCGAGACGCACACCTGATAGTAAGTGATACGCCTGCCCATAACAACGTGAAGCTAATCAAGACGGTATGCATTGTACCACATTGCGATCGTCGCCTGAGATATAAGGTGTCGAGTCTCGTTACCCCGGTAATTATATTAGCTAGAGCACCCTTCAAACCGGAACACAGTAATGTTAGCTAGCACATTGTTACTGTTAGGCGGCAGAAAAGCGACAAAGGTTGTACATCGTGGGGGTTTTAGTTGGTGCAAGTCTGACATAATCTGTCTTTGCCTCTGCGAGGGCAGGTATGCGAAGGCATTTCCCCCACTTAAAGCAAAACAGATAAGTCAATTAGTAGATTAAAGACTAAAGCAGAGTTTTTTTGATTTCTCTTTTCGATTAAAAATAATAACGTGTAAAAATGACTACGATTAGAATATATTATTGTTTTATTTTTATATATATATATATATAAATGATTTTCGCTATTTACACTTAATTTTTGTCAAAGGTATTATATTTACATACACTTCCTTTAAAACATGTACAGCTGAAATATATTATACAAAATCTTTTCGTAGTCTTACGGTAACTAATATCACGTTCAATTCAATCTGATATATATAACTTCAGGATATTAATGCAAAGCTTTGAAAAATATTCGGGTATGAAGATTAAATTTTAACAAAAGTTTAACTTCGACTCGAAATTCTCATTGTAACAGTAACTGAATTTTTAATGAAATAAATAGAGTTCGGTGGAAATTTTTCCATTTTTCCTGTTTGTTATTAAATTAAGGAACATTGTATCACAAAACGAAAAAGTAATTTGTATCACTGGATTATATCAATACGTTATACGGTGTTGTATTAATTCGTTTTCGTTTTGTAATACTACATGAAACGAGATTAATGAAAATCACGCGTGTCCACAGTGTGGCACTAGCTCTGGGTCCTCGCAGGTCAGGCTCTGGTCGTCGAACACTTTGCCCTCGCCGCATGCGATGAGTCTTGGCTGGCCCTCCACGCATGTAATCAACCTGTGACAGTCGCCGGGCACCGCGAAACGGGGGAAGGGCCAGAATTTGGCGGCTTGCGAGTGCGAAGGCACCTTCGTTGGGCATTTGAATCCGATGACAGCTATGAAAAGACAAAAATGGTTATTTCTTAGATACAAATGTTACAAACGTTAAGAAATGGTAACAAACTATTTATTTATACAAAATAAAAAAAATTAAGAGCACACATATCTGGAATGCAGGGGCAGGATCGATTGGAGTAGTGATCTTTGGTAAACGTTGTCTCCAGTTATATCGGCCGAATATAACATGAAAGTAATTTTTTTTTAGCCTTTAAAATTATCAAATATTTTTTGCCATTTCCTTGGAAAGGAATAAAGCGATAATTTTTGTATGAATGTCATAAATTTTTTTATCATTATTTCAACCGATGGACGTCCACAGTTGGAAATAGGTCTCTTGTGATGTGTTCCACCAAGCACGGTCTTGTGCTGTTTGAAATCAGTGGCCCCCAGCGATTCTTTTTATCATACATTTAGTATTGAATACTCACACATTGAACCCGTATATTATAATGCATTAAATTAGTATTGTCAAATTCTACCTTCAGGGTTGCAGAATGGTTGGAGTAGATCAGGCCAGTTGCATCCGTGGATCCTATCGTCGTAAACAAGACCGGGAGTACACGGCTCCTGATTCGGTATACCGAATGCGCACTTGACGTAGCTCGTGGAGCAGTCGGGGCTGTCGGGATAAATGCCGAATTGGTACTCGCATCCGGGTGTCGAGTAGGGAGTCACTGGAAACGCGATAAAAAAAAATCAATACCGAGCTCTTCTAGTGTTAAATAATCTGAACACATTTTTAAGCAGTTATAGATACAAAAAAGATTTCTGTATGAAACAAACACGCAATAAGAATAAGTTATTATTTCATCATCATGACGTATCCTCTTCAAAGCGAATTTTAAGGATCAGATCGATAAAACTAATTATTAATAAATTTAGTTCATCTATTTAGCTTTCTAATTTTTATTTGTAACATAATATATAAATTAAACTTGAACAGCTGAATTTAAATCTTTCAAGAAGTCTAATTTTGACGAACCTAAATATAACTGTTTCAGTGATTGTGTTCTCTAATCAGATGGTTTTATATGAAAATGAGACAAGATGTTGAAGTGTTCTTATTCATAATACTCTGGTTTTCATATGTTATCAATAAAAGTTGAAAAACCCAAATGCTTTTATAGCGGTAGATTTATAATGTACTGATGGTAGCTACCCTTCAAACAGCATGTTAATACTATATTAGAATGCGCTATAAAGGAATTAAAAGAATCTTAAATAAATGTGCTGAATAACTTACTATCGGCTTTCCTGTCTCCGCAATCCACTGCCCAGTTGTAGTTGCAATGGTTGTGCACAGCGCCTTTACCGTCAAACAGTAGACCATTCTCGCATGTCTCCACCGTCAGTGTGCCGTTTATGCAGAGGAAGAACTGATCACAAAGCTCCGGGTGAGCGTAAGCCTGAAAGAAGAAATATGATTATATTTACATAACGACATCCATTGACATGGTTAATGAACCTATTAAATTAGAAGTATTGTGCATATTAGAGAAAGCCCCAAGTCTCAGTTGTGGGTCAAATAGGGCTGTTTATATTATTAACTGCTTACTTGAACTCCATAACTTTCAGGACATTGCGGTGCATGCCGAAGTAGAATTCCCGCACTTGCTGAAAAAATGAAAAAAAAAAAACGCATTTTTAGTATAATCTTTTACACATATAAATAGAATTTTTACACATATAAATAAAAAAAAGAATAATAAAATAGAATCATCTTAATCATATTCTAGTGAACAGTGCAGTGTAATGTTGTTCACAAGTTCAGCGAAGTGAACTGATTGTTCGTCTCTTTAATGTTATATAAAAATGAGGAAGATGGGTATTTGAAAATATGCTACGACTGCAACTAGAAACGGAGGTTGCACTTTGGTTTTAATAAGTTCATTATGCTCAACGGCCATAGTAGTTAGCCAATTCCGCCGATGTGAGGTCGTCGTTAATTATTAATGTTCTATTATGCCATTAGTAACGCTGTACATTTGAACGAGGTCAGATGTTACGTTAAAAAAATTTCACTTGTAGTGAAGTGAGTTTTATAATAGACGCTCTCTGCTGGATATAGGCCTCCCTTGAATAAGTAAATTAAATTTATGTAATACTTAAGTATAACATATCCATTAGGTAAAATATTATGATATTTGAAAATTTGTATAAGAGACGTAATTATTCTTCTTAGTGCTTTATCTTTCGATAATAAAGAAGGTGGAAAACTGCTACCGACAAAGGAATTTAGCAAAAATAAAGAGCTTTTCAAGATTTTGCGACTTCCGCCGTTTCGCACAAGAGTAGCGTGGTTGTTACCTAATCTCTATCAGAGGAGGAGTCAATTATCTATTACCCAAATTAAGAAAATAAAGGGTATGTATGTATGAGCGTAATTTTATCACTAATTTATAATTTCTGTCCATAAAATAAATAGGGGTAGACTTAAGAAAGCTATAAAAAAAGAGTAGAATTCTGCAACTATTCTCGGATCAGCTGCAAATCCATTTGTAACGAGTAAACTACTCTAGTTGATAAATGTAAGTATATTGATGTTACTTCTAGGTATAACTTGATAATAATTTATAGAGTCTATGAATGACAGCTAATAATATAACATTTTGTTTAATTAAGAAAAATACAAGATATTTTAATGATGATATCGCAATTCAAAATATATTATTTTCCGCAAGTTGTGTTATTTTTAGACATCCAAATGTTATATGAAACGAAAATGCGAATCGAAAATTACAAATGTTAGCTAAGAAAGGTATAAGGATATATCGCTTGTAGGAAACCTTTAGTTTTCACGTAAAAAAGAAAGTACACAATTGTCGTATTCTTTGCACGTAGTTAAACACTTCCCGTTTGTTTTACATTTATATTTAAATTATTAGAAAAGCCTGTCAAGCCTGAATCTATACTCGTTACATAAAGTTAGCTTCCTTTTCTTAAAACAATAATTTTTATTTTGATATTTGTGTTTATTAAATCGTTAAAATATTACATTAAATGTAAGTAATGTTTTAACGAATGACATACGACGAAATATACATGTATATAATATAATGAAAACAATATAAAATAATTATGAGATCAAATTGGAATACAATAAATATAACACTACACAACGGAGAGAGGATGGCGAAGTATGCTCGCTTTAAATACTCTGGCTCTTATATATTGACAACCAGAACATTATAATATAGTTCCGATTTAAATTTACAATATAGGGGTGGTTGCTATGAACGTGGATTAATTATAACACCATTAAAACTGTTCAAAGCAAGCCGTTAGCCGCTACATCGTTAAAGATTGTGCAATAGAAGGGAGCGACGTATTGCTTTTAAAAAGACAAATATAAAATGATAAGTGATGAAGTCATGGAGTACAACTCGAGAAGAGTGCATCAGCTGGATGGACGACTTGATGAAGATCACAGAGAATCTTAAGATGAATGTGTTGTACTAACAACGTGTCGTTAGTTAGGATGACATATATGATACAGCAGCACACGTGTTCGTCGCCTTGGGAGATCAGATGTTTATTTTTGTCACCCACTTTCACTGGCTACAGCGTCCTTCTAACCGGAATTCAGTAATGTTTGGTAGCAGAAATGGGTGCTGCGTTATTACCTAGGAGGTCATCAGCAACAGAGACCTACCATCGGTACGCTATCAGTAGTTATGGTGGAAAAAGATTGGGAGCACATGTCCAGCTGTAGATATCTGAAATGATGATGATGGATCAAAGTGATGACTGATTATCACGTCATTTCAATAAGTCGGTCGGTAGTGTTCTTCGGCATAGATATAATATTGTGTCAGCGGGTTCGTGCGATACGCGTCGGCGGTGCGATGTCCACATCACGACTTGGCACATCTCGGCCACCGCATCAACTATCTACAACACTTTTGCTTTCTCACTATATGATGCGCGTTTTATATATATTAAAAATAAATCGCATTTTATACTTCAGTACTACAAATTTACTTGTCGATAAAAAAAAAATCTATAATAAACATGCACGCAGATATATTTTTAAGATTCTCGTTAACCTCTACCTTAATTTCTAGATTAGTCGGAGATGAGCAAGCGTTCAGAACGGGGTTATAACACCTAGTATGTATAGATATAATCTTTTAATAGCTAATATATCGTTAGTATGGTAAAAGACATCTTTGAAGAGATACCCTCCCTTTTAAGGGGAAGTGATTTATACCAAACACGATGTTCATTGTTATTAATTGTTTTATTCAAATTTTGTCTATGAAAATATATCGTTGATGTTTATGGTGAAACTTGAAAGCAGCAACGGAAACAAATAAAGAATAATACATTGCCTTGGTATATAATATGGAGAGAAGAAATTGAAATTTCTAGAAGAACAAGAGCAGAAGTTCAGATGAAGACCAAACAAGAAATTGTGTGAATATACAGTTAAGTACAGAAAATTTCTGTACAGTGTTGTTTTAACTATTTTAAAATATATATATATAAAATGTTATTAGCACTGATTGTTCCTATTTGAAATTTTGTCCATAAAATTTAACATTTTCCTTAATTTAGATCTACACACGTAAGTAATGCGACCTTGCCTTAGTTATTTATTGGTTTACGCTTTGCTAAGTCAGTCGGTCTGCTGTTAATTGAATAATATCACTAGGCTGCTAAAATTTACTTTGTTTAATAAATACACATTTTGCAATAAATTTTCACAATATTTAATACCCCGTTGTAAATCAATAGTTTATTCAATGATATTTATTCAGATCATACTTCAATTTTGTATGCATTTATTGTTATTTTCTTAGATAAAATTTTAAGATATCGTATGCAATATAAAATTAAATCAGTCGTCAATCTTTGTTGGATGAACTTTTAAATTATTTTGTTTATTTTTTTTTAGTTTGATGCAATCGAAACATTCTTACAAAAACAAGGTTAACGAGCTCCTACATTCATAATCAATATTTTTTATTGAAATATATATTACAATATCAAATAACACGATAGTTTACGAACATCTTTATTAAGGTTTATTAACAACTATTTTTTTTTTCAAACTAAATCTTACAACGGACACATTGAATTCTCTGTGAATTGGTACAGGTACAATTGCGTGCTTTTATTTAATTGCTATTAAATATTGTTAAATGTGTCACTTTGAAAAACTTCTAATATGTTTTTATTTAAAAACAAATATTTGTTAAGAAATAAAAAAAAAGTGTTAATGTCCAGGTACTGCAACATTTTAGTGGCCAATAGTGTCGAGCAAGCGAAAGTAGTAATAACTAGTGGTCAGCCTTGATGTGTTCGCGCAACTGCTTGCCGACCGGCCGTACGCATTTTGATAATAATTCTTTTAAGTTAGATTGTAGATAAAATACAAAAATTTTTATAATAAGAAAACATTCATTACTTATGTATATTTACAGTAGTTTATAATACATATCATTTGAAACCTAAAATAAGTAAACCTTACGAGTTTCGTCATGGTGTTTTGTCTAATAATTAAGGTGATGGTGATATAAGTTTAATAGACGATTATTTTTTATAAAATGAAATAACAGTTAAGTTTATCATTAAGGAAGCTAATCACATGACTTAATTTTTTTAAATTTATATAGTTTTGTATTAAAAGACACGAATCAAGATGATCGGCACGGATGTCATCGTTACCGCGGACGATTCCGCTGTTGCGTAGGATACGACAGCTGACAACTGGTTTCCGCCAACCGCACCTTCCGCGCTTTTGTAATTCTATTATCCAATGAATATATTAAGTTTGACTCATTTATTAAAATACATTCGCGTCTTGGGCTGAGGAATTAAGATATATTTCTACCTAAAAAGTTGAATTGTTTATTTTTATAAAGATCGCTTCATTATTTACATCGAATCATATTCTGGACGCTTTACAAATATATGTTGTGCGATATGTTTTTCTTGCGTAATTGTCGATTCGTTCAGGTATGAAATCAATAATTCTCATTCAACTCCGTCGTATGTAAATGTTACGACAATAACGTAAACGCGTTAAATTTCACATTTGAATGAATAACTGAAAAACATTACTGTAAAATGTGACCAGAGAATAGGTTAAGGCTTTAGAGTGATTGATTAACGACATGCTAATTTAATATTTATTTAAATAAGCACCTACGTAAATTATGATATGTATATTTATCAGACACATACGCATATGACACTGGTGGTACTATGGGTATTTACTGGGGGTAGGTTTCTGTTGCCGGAGACCGTCTAGGTAGATACCATTGCAGCGCCTATTTCTGCTGCCTAACAATAGTGTGCAAACATGATTGTGTTCCTGTGTGAAGGGCGCTGTAGTTAGAGTAATTACTAGGGTAACGAGACTTCAACATCTTACGTCTCATGCGACAAGCGCAAAGTGGTGCCGTATGTATCATTCTAACTAGCGCCACTTTGTTATGGGCAGGCGTATCATTTAGCATCAGGAGAAAATCTCGTTTCTTAATTAAATAAAAAAAAATACAAAATTTTAAATATAATAAAATATACGTGTTATGAAAAATAAGATCACAAATAAGGACCAATGAGTTTGACTTGCTGAATAGTATAATTGGGTGATGGGGAACCACAGTCTTGATTCTACATTCTGGATATAGAGGTATGGACGTTAAAGTTGTTAAAAAAAAATATTTCGATAAAATATTATAAATCACTAACTATATGAATATTTTATAATTTTTCGAGAAACAAAGCTAGTTTAAACCTAATGATGTCATTACTCCATGTGTGAAAGAATGTTATAGAAATATATGAGTATTAGTAAAGTATGTTCACACATATATATAGATATGTATACAAATGTTATAATTTCATTTAGTTTGATATAATATTTTGTTAACAGAGAGCGCGTAAACGGGGTGAACGTCCAACTCGCAGTATCGAGAACAGCTGCCGAGTTGAACGAATTATTGAATGTGTAATGGTATAAAGATCATGCGATATCCTTAAGACGAAGTGCGACTCGATGTTTACTTCATTATCATACAATATTTTTTAATACATCATATTTAAATATTTAGTATATTATATTTATGATTTAATGTTTCACGTCTTTTTTTTTCTATGACCCGATGAGACGAACAGATCGTGGCTTAATGGTTAATGAACAAGGCGCTGGTTAAGATAAATACAACACCACATAGTAGCCATCGGTATATGACAAGAGATGATCTCGTTACCTCGGTAATTTCTCTAGCTAAAATGCCTTTTAAACGGGAATACTGTAAAGTTTGATCATTATTATCTGGCGACTGAAAAAGGTCGGTGATAGTCACTTAGAAGAACACCTACCACCAGAAAAATATTACATACCTTTAAATAATAAATTATTTATTTAAATAACTCACTATTTAATAGTCTTAGTTTCAACTGTTGGATACGAAAGTAGAACGTTATTATTATATAAATATATAAGGTTATGTTACTAATGTAATTATTAGGTAAATACTACATACTACACGAGTCTCAGAGAGATGGCATGTAAAAAAAAATCTAGACCTTACGTAATGTAGTGAATGTTACTTTCCGTCAGTTAGACATTCTTTGCTTCATGAACTGCGGAGATATTTTAACATTTTACAAATTTAATTTAATTAAAAGAAATTTTAAATACTTTTAGTGTACTTTTTAAAACATTTAATAAATGTTTTCTATGTAATTTTAATACAAAATCTATTTAGAAAATTAAGAGAACATATTATTAAATATCGTAAAATCCATGTTAAATTTACGTTCAATCCAATACATAGGTATACTGTTAAAATATATTGTAAAAAGTCGTAGTACTGTTTACATAAATAACTTATATACCCATAAGTGCGTTTAACTTAGCAAGGCCAGTTTGTTCTGAACGAGATGTTATTTTTTATCTATTACCTTTCACAAAAATGTTTTTTTGTGTTATTTATTAATTATATTTCTTTATTTTTAAGTATTATACTTAAATTTTTTTTAATTAATATTTTTTAAAAACAAAGAAATTTTTTTTACATACCTAAAAATATATTCTATCAAATACAAAGACAAACATCCCATTATTTTAACAGCTTTCTCTAAGATCTATAATTGTGTATCAAGTTTTCTACTAGCATGTACAATGCATCTACAAAAAACAAACCTCAGATATTTGCATTTTTACGCAACTTCGTATTATCGACTGGCGATGAGCTATTTGCTTTACAATCAGTCAAATTTATAGATCAAAAGTAATTTAAAGATATATTGTTATACATCAATACTGAAAATTAAATACGAAGATAAATATGGTTAAACACCTTTTATATTAAATAAAATTTTGATAGATACAGTAATGTGAGTATAAATCAAAGTATTCCATTTCCAAAATAGAAATCACGGTATTTTTTAATATCTCGTTACGAATATAAAAATTTTTCGCGTTGATGTCTTTTGTATTAACTATACATTTATAAATTTTGAGGTCTATCGGTTTACGTTTATTATTGGAATAAAAGAAATTAATTACATATGTGTACTTTTATATTTGTCATAAAGCGTTATGGATTGTTTTATTAATAGAAAATATCTGTAATATTTTAAAATATGATATCAAACTTCATTCATATATTTATGTCGTGTCCATTTACTGGTTATTTAGAAGAAATTCTTTTAAGGTCGCCTTAGCTGAATTAGTATTATTTATTTTCTTCTCATGTCCCATTTGCGTATAAGTAAAGAATATATAAATACATAAACTATTCGATGAATTAAAGCTTTTTCCGGAACGTTCATCCGAGGTTAAGCTATTATGTAAAAGTGAAACTCGGGTCATCGTTAGTCTCGCGGTACTACATTAACCTTTATGTTTCTCAATAAACTACTAAGATATTTGCTTCTGTTTTATTTTTATATTAGAATTCAAATCTGAATTATTTATGTTATGATATTATATATTATTATAAAATAATTTAATTGTAGTAAGATATAGGAAGTAATAACCAAACTAATAGAAGTAAGAGTACCAACAGAGTAAATAATTAAACGGAAATTAAGAGATCTTATGGAAATAATATTTTTAATTCATTTAATAATAATAATATATATTAAATGTCTAATAAAATTATTAAAGCTAACAAATCAGACAGACAGGGGTGCATTTAAACTAATATACCGTATCTACAAATACTTTGTACTTCATAAACACCTTTTAAATAATAATATCACATACCTCAGTAATGCTCACAATGAAATATCTTACAATTTCAATGTTACATGGGCTATATAGAAATTATTTATCAATCATATCATCAAATTATTAAAAACCAATTAAACAAAAATTTTACGAATTTCCTGGAAATACACGATTATTCCGATGATAAACGCATGAATTTTACGGCTTTAGGATTTAATTGTTTTAAATGGAGCTGACGTTTCCACTGGCTTGGTGGCAGTTGCCCAACCAATTGGAAAGGGAGTTGGATTCGGTTTGTGTTGTTACAAGGCCCACAGCTGTCCGTTGCCGGGCGATATTAAAGCGCAAGACATTTAGACCGCCCTGAATTCGATTTATGCGCTACTTTTGTACAAGGGTTTCGTAACAGTAATATAATATATATTTAACATACGCTATTTACAGTGTATCAAAAAAAAATATTTTCTTTCAATAACTTTGAAGGCCAAAACTTTAACTCTTTGTTATGAAAGTATACATTTTAGTAAAATAGTTCTAATAAGCTTTATATTAATAATAAATCTAACTGCATCATATTATTACAATTTTATACGACAAAGGAATGCCGTAATAGTTTAACGGAATGTATTTGAATGCCCATATCTAGTTAGGTACCACTGCAGCTGCTATTTCTGCCGCCAAACAGTAGTGTACGAACATTGCTATGTTCCGGTTTAAATGACGTTGTAACTAGTGAAATCGCAGGGATAACGTTATTCCACTAATTACACCAGCTACAATGTCTTTCGAACTAGAACACGGAAATTGGCACATTACTCTTTGACAGCAGAAATAGGAGCTACAGTGGTGCTTACCTAGAAGACCTACGGCAAGAGAAGCCCACCATCAATAAAAAAGTATGATACAGGAATCCGTTGTGCTCGTCGCCCTGAGACGTAACGTTGAGTGAGCTATAACGCCTATAAAACTGGAACATAGTAAAGTTTGTACACAACTGTTAGACGACAGATTTCGGAGCTGGTGTGGTATCCACCTAGACCACTGCAACAGAGATCTATCCTATCTATATCTATTGTAACTATATGAGAGAGTCGTAATATCTAACTCCAACTTTCATAATATTAATATGCTATAATTTTTTGCCTCATGGCTTAAAATTGATTAATAGTTGTTCTCTTAATATTCTTCTTGTTCATTATTTAAATAAATAAAAGTAATTTAAACAAAGAACTATTTTAATTTTAATACTTGTAAATTTCTAGACTTGTGATGATATAAGACTCTGGATTATATATATGTGGATATATGTTATACGATTATAACTTAGATATCATTGGTTGAACACCTGTATCGATTTCGGTGAACATCCAGTTTTAGTGTGAACACGTTTTTGTTACGTTATATATTTATACGTAATAACTTGATTTTTATTTATGCTAATTTATTTAAGTGTATAAGTTATGTATGAAACAAATAACTTTATCTATTTTATTGATTAAATCTTGTACTCAGTATCAGTATTATCTACACCAAAACTATTGTTAACAAAGGTTATGGTTATTGAATGATATATGTAAATACATAAAATAGAGATACTCTCACACTCTTTATAGAAACAAATTTTTTTTCATAGATGTAAATATGTATAAGAACTTTTATTTCTATTCAGGAGACTATTTAGTTATCTTAAAATTACCTTAAATAACCAAAGCATAGTTTAGATGATAGACAGAGACTGAGATGGTTTAGATAATAATTTGTTATGAATATTCAATCTTACCATATGTGATGCAAGCGAATAAATACGCGAACTGTACACAACTCCTCATGATTGCCTGTATGTCTGTTTGCTTGAGTGTAACGACGTCCGCGCGTTTTACAAAGCCCGGCAGTACTGGCGGCCGGCGCGCAAGCAAACCATGGACCGCCGCCACAGACCACATGACTATATCTATAGTCGAAACGTTGTACATACTTTTTTTATAAAAAAATAATAATATTAGTTAATACAGTAGACGTAACACTCATCAAAGAGTAAATAATTAAAGTTATTCATCTTCATATTTTTAACAACGCTTATTATCTTAACAATTATTACTTGCAGGACAACAGTAGAATTATTATTACTGCCGTCTCCGTATTTAAACAATATAACTTAATAAAATTATACTTATATTTTGAATGAAACAATTTATTCAACAATTATAACTATTATATATTACATTAATAAATACTTTAATACATTATATACTCAAAAAGTAACGACAAAATTTCTTTGTAATCTTCTCTTACTTTATTATTTTTTCCAGTGGTTAAGAACTTATCTTATAAAGCGGAGGTTTGTAATGTAAAATATGGAAATTTCGCATAGATACAGGATTTTAGAAACCGCGTGGTTAACTACCACCCTCGTATTTTAAATCTGTCGACATAATAGTGTTGCTGTTCTACGTCTGACAATAAATGAGATTCAGGGTATTCTGAGCAAGCGTGCTCCACCATCCATAGCATCATTGTTGTTTATTACGATCTGTGAACAAAAATTGTATAGTATTATTTGTACTAATTGTTATTTAAATGAACAAAGTATAAACCACAAATTATTGGACTGCACTATGGATACGTATCATGTCACTATCGAGTCCGTGTCACATATTACGAAAACGGCCATATGCCTCAGCCGGCGTGCTTTGTTTGACAATAGCATAGATGTAGCGTAGCTAGATACGACAGTAAGATTTATGCATTTAATGGTTTCAATGACTTGAGCTTAATTGTATCCACTAAGTAGACCGACGATCTGATGAAGATTGAAATCATCAATCAGTATAGACCTTCTAGAGGCTTTATCTAACAGTAGACGTCTATCAACCAATGATGACGTAGTTGTGTGGTCTGTTGTCTTGGCGTGTTTTTCTTAATTAAGTTATTTGTTACCGGAAATAATCGTTGGCATTTAACCTTGCTGTGAAACAATCTGTGACAAGGAAAAATATAAAGGAAATCAAATTTTTCTTACTTTATGTTCATATAATTACAGCATTACTATAGTCGATTCCGGGTCCAAAATTAGAGGCTTTTGATTGTCTGGAGGTGTCTTTGTATCTTCAAGCAGCATTAGTACCTATCGCCTCTTACCATTGTATGATATTTAAAGGAAATGTTAATCTATTCTGAATATAAGGATTTTTAATAAATAAATTTTAATTAGGTTTTTAAGAAATATTTATTTATGTATTAATTATATATTTATTTATTTATGTTTTTTTATTGTCAAACGTTATTAGAAAAGGGATGATGAGGACGCGGCCATTAAATGCTTTAGACGGTGAGAGATTTTGAATAATTAAGTGGTGAATAATTGTGTGAACCGTAAAATAATTTTCCCTTTTTTTTTTAATTTTGTTAAGGGTAAGACATTGTCCCCTATTTAAATAATACATATGTAAAGAGCGGTGAAAAGTGGGTGGATGCTAAAAGGTGAGGACCGCATTTGGTGAAAGACATTGGGAAGGCCTATATCCGGGAATGAATTAATAAAAGTCAAAAATGATGATGATTTATTTATTTTTGATTATCTTAAATTTACACATGATTCAAAGTTTAATTGCTATTCATTTCCTTATTATTAGCCTGGTAATAAGTTTACGAATGTAAATACAAATGATTCTTCATCTTACATAAGTTGATAACTGAAATTTGATCATGACCTCCAAATTTTCATTTTCGATTATTAGACAACGAAGGTAAACCTTGTTATCATTGTGTTAAGGCTTATACTATATGTTGCTCGACTATGTGGTAACAGCATAACATACTTATGATTATTTAAACATTACTTAACCGCACAAATACTACAGTTAGTTTGTCAAAGTCGAAACGTAATGTTTTGACAAATGCTTAAAATAACTAAGCGTGAGATTTCTTACATTAGTGGATTTTGGTGAAAGCTTCATGTTAGTTGCTTTATTATTTTCTTGTATGTTTTGTGCGACCTAGAAAGTAGATGCAAGTAAGAAAGAATATATTTTAATATAATTGTTCCCCGCCGGCTTTATTAACCGTAACACCCCTGCAACACCCTTTGGGGAAAGAATTATATAAATCTATTCTTAACTGACCTCTTAATGCCAGAAGCAATATTTTTACCAAATTTTGAGTATTTACGTCTACTTTTGGAGATCTCGCGATGAGTCAATGAATCTCTGGATCCTTCATATGTATATATAGTTTTGATTGCTTTATAACTTATGTTATTGTTCTATGAGTATTACTAAAACTGAACAATAATGTAAATAGAATAATAAAACAATTTTCTTACACAACATTATTAATTAAATTATCAGTTCTATGGTGGTTTTTTTATTAAAAACGACTGTGTGAGAAGAAACCGATTTCCAATTGATAATCTTAATAAAGCAATCATATTGATAAATGATTTGTATGAGTTAAAAGTAATGTGATATTAACGATACATTATTTATATATTGCATATTTATTATTTGTTATATTTGCAATTCACTTAGATTAAAGTGCGTAATATTTGATACCAATTGTACCGGCTGCACTGGACGGGGACCTGTTGATCCGGCTCTCTTACATCAGCGTGACCGTACTCGCACAGTGTTGCACAATTTGCCACAATTATCTCCCGTAATTGGTTCGCAGCTGGTTCTTGAACGATTTGCACATTAACTTTGTTGTATTTTATTAAAATTATGTTACATGACAAAATTTATATTTTGTTCACCATCATCATTTCAGCTCATCGTCTTCCGCAATTCAACATGGACCTTCTCAATAGAATCAATTTTGTTATTAACTGTTAATTTAGATAAAAATAATGTTATTTTCACAATGATATATAAACATATATAATGTAAGTGTAATTTGTTAGTACTGCAAAAAATTTCTAACGAGTGAACATCGTTGCAATCCGATCTAAGGGGCGTCGTAGATAGTAATATTAAAAAGTGGATGTCGTGAAGCTTCCTCTACGCAATTCTTATCAAATCTCATGCGTAATTAATAAATCTGTATAAATCTAAATGTTTCTTATTTAAGGTAGTCTTGGTAAATACCAGCACAGCTCATACTTCTTTCTTCAAGCAGCAGCATCCAAACATTTTAACATTAGATTTGAAGAGCGTTATTAGACTAGAAAGAGATTTTTTTTGAGCAATAACATCATTTCATAAAAAACTAAGCTTCGTCCTATCTTATCACACTATCATCATCGTCATCATCATTTCAGCCTGTTGTTATTGACTGAAATAATCTTATCGTTATTTTATTCGGTTCGCGATATTTGTGTAACAATTTTAATACCTTGTCTTACTTGGGACCCAGTAATGAAACACCCTTTCTCTCGATTGGTCAATCATGAGCTGCTTTTTTTGCTGATATTAAATCAAAATTTATGCAATTCTTATAAAAATTTGCGATATCATTAATTTTAATGATATACGAAAGAGAAGATAGCCTGAATTTGAGTTTGACAGATTTCTATAATAAATTCGATTACTCGTATGTGCTTAACTTTGAAAGTTACTTAATTTTTGTTTGTAACAAGCTAAGGTTTTTATCATCGCCAGTCGATAGTCGTCCACTGTTGGACATAAGCCTCCCCCAAATATTCCCGGATTGATCGGGTAGGAATTCATATGGGAGGATTTGGACCATTTCCCACCACGGTGCCCAATGCAGGTTGGTGGGAGCCAGAGCCTCGTTTGTTGATTAGCAGGGTGCACCACAAACAGATGAGGTTGACTTGGATCCTGTAAGTTGTTTTGCGGGAGCCTTTACACCCCACTCGTATTGTTTTTAAAATATCCTCTTTAATTGTTACTCTATTTAATCAAAAACTAAATTTTTGTTTGTCTGGATGAAACAAATAACGAAATTATTTATACAGGTTACGTTGCATAAAGTCGGCCTCGCCCAGGATTTGCGTAAATATCTATTTCCTTCTTATGTTATTCTGTCCGGTGTTTTGCAATATCATATTTAAGTCTTATGACGAAATTCTCCTAAGCATTTCGTTCCGCAACACTTTGCGTAGCGCCCACATTGCCGCATAAAATTAGTTACGGTTTATTCTCTCGCCAATTAGGGATTTATAATCGTCATTGTATTACATACACAGTATGTAATCCTTGTGCTCAATTAATCCTTTACTTTGTCACTGTTTATTTTTTTCGTATACATATATTGGCTGTAATTTCTCAGGCGTTCTAAAAATTACCTTAAAATTAAACTTGAAAAATAGACTATCAATAAATACTCATTTAGACGACAAACTTGATTATATTTTATGTATTATATAATAATCATATTTATAGAAAGCAGATCAATCACAAAAGATCTTTTGAAGATTTGTTCCTCGACATCCAAAAAGGTATCATCGGCCAATGCCTGTATTGTGTTATGCTATAGATTATCTGTAAGATTAAATATCGGTAAGGACAAAAAAGTATACGTAAATTGTACGTTACTTGATTTATTATGTATTTATATATACAAAAATAACGTATAAAAAACAAACTCGTGATCTTATTTGCTTTCTTTATATAATAAGAAAACAGTATTAGTAGTGAAAGCTGTGCAGTCGAAACTGTTAGTGGCGCGTGAAATTAAAGTATATAATTAACCGTGACTAGAATTTTGAGATGAAATAGTTAAAAACAAGAGATAATTAAATTAGAGATTCATTACGAAAACAACATGTTAAATATTTAGAAGAAATTGAGGTGATATGCAAACCTACGAACCTATGATGTTTACGATCAAAACTTTACATAAACGAAATTCCTTAACACACCTAAGGTTTTTTACGTAGGTAATGATAAGAAGGAAACGGATACATTACAATCTTCAGAAGATAAAGGTTTAAGTTAAAAGCTGATATCCTCTGTTTTACTGTTCTCTTCTGTAAGTTCTTATTCTGTTTACCCCGACATGTATAGTAGTGTAGTAACTACTTTCCTTTTGATTAATAATGTACTGTTTAAAGTTTTATGTTTATTATTATATCGATAATTAGCCGTACAATATCGATATCTATTTCGGTCCAAATATATCTGTTGATGAAAATAATAAAGAATAAATAAAGGAAAATATATAAATATAAGCTATGACACAAAATGGAGATAGATTTAGAAGAATGATGACGGCCCGACCCCAAGTAAAGATGGGACGGGGAAGGTCTAGCAAGAAGAAGAAATAACAGAAATTATATATATATATATATATATATATATATATATATTATAGAAGTGATTTCTTTTACAATCGGCTTCAGAACTTAGCGGCTTTAAGTCGTCTGAAGATTACTTAGCCATGTTGTAGAAAGTCGCAAAATCATTTCAGTCAACTAATAAATGAATTGTTCTAATTTCTGTATTACAGGAAAATGAAATAACTTAAGAAATTGTATTGTTTATTTATTATTTATAAGAGCTTACAAACTATTAGATTACTAAATTAACTGCTGATCACGCTTTCTTCGGTAATTTGTTCTTTTCCAATGGTTGTCCTTCATAATAGTTTTCACTGGAAAAATAATTAAATAAAATTATTTTATGAATATCGAGACATTTTTATAATTTTTATTCGCTATTTGCACCTAATTATAGCGGTTTATAATGAAATTTAATTATTACGACAGCATTTCAAAACTTAATAGGAGATTGAAATTTTCTTACCATCCAGGGACTTTTTCGGGATTGTCGCACATGAAAGTATCTTCATTGTATACTTTTCCAGATGGACAACTGCCTTTTTGGGGTTGTACACCGTTACGGCAGATATAGAACTTTTGACAATCTTCGGGATGAGGGAAGGTCGGGTGCGGGAGAGCGCGTCCGTTGGGGCCCATTACTTCCCCGTCCGGACAGGAGAATCCGTCGTCGAGGACATCTAGTATAAAGTAAATTTTTAATATTTATGTTATCTGTTCTAATATTAATAAATGTGAAGCATAAAAAAAAATATTCTTAGTTTAGTTATCATCCATAATATTGTCATTGATATTGGAGACAGTTCAAAGTAAGAAGTTATCTGCTGTGCAACTTCAGACTTCTTCTGTTAGGTCTATGAGAAGAAAAATAGAACCGGGTTTTCTAATATGACCTTTTTAATTGAATGAAAAATAATTAACTGAACCTCAGGGTTTTCATAGAAATGTATTACGTTAAGAAAGTTTAAGTTGCACTGTACCTTTTGTGATATGTTCACATGTCCTGTCGACCAGTTCTTTCCAGTCGCAGTTAGACGTTTCCTCGTCGAAGTACAGGCCGGGTGGGCAGGGTAATTCGTTAGGGATGCCTTCGGAGCAATAGTAGAATTTGTCACAGGCCTGATGTTAAAAATGTTTATATTAGTATCATACCTGTAGTACAAAATACTCTAATACCCAAAGCACTTTATTTTATTTTTTTTATAAATTTCTTACTTGAGGATCTGGGTGCTTGAAATAACCGTTTTGTCGCGGACATCCTTTCGTTGGTTTTGGCTCTTCTGTAAGTTTTTGGATTTGTTTAATATAGTTATATAAACAACATACTTAAGGAGTAGTTATCACTATATTAAGCATAAAATTATCCCATTTTATACTTTATCTATAAATTAGGTGTTTATTGTATTTTTTATAAAAAAAGTAATAAATAAATATAAAAAAATTACTTATCATAAAATTTTAATAAACTCAATTATTAAACTATTAAATCCTGATTATTATTGTTAAAATAATAATTGATGAACAAAACTTACGTAGCTCTTTTCTGTCTCCGCAATCAACATTGGACGGGATGTCACACAACTCCTTGTTAGGATGCTCATCAGAGAATACCAATCCATCAGGACAAAGTCTAGTTTCAGCAACTCCTACAAATTAATAAATGTTACTATATATTGCTCAATTTGTATATATTCATATAATATAATAATAATTATTTTTGTCAACATGTATATACAGAAGTACAGTCAAAAAAAGAAATTATATGAAAATTTCAAAAACAGGAAGTTAACACATTTAAAAGACATTAACAAAAAATGCAGTCGGGTGGGTTTGAGAACGACAGTGTGAAAAATATTTATTCATGTTTGTTGTTGTTGTTGTTGTTTTATTCTTGTTAAGAGGAATGAGAGAATTACAACAAAAAGTTTATAAAAATAACCGTATATTAATTCTAGATAAATACCAAGAGTTTACCTTGAGACTAAAAGATGTTAAATATGTAAAAGTTAAATGCTTACAAATATCAATGTAAAATGATATTTAATACAAAGATATATATATATATATATATGTATATAAAACGAGAACATAATAGCACAAGACATTATCTTCCTGTCAATCTTCTTTGTTACTAAGTAAACAAAGGTTTAAAAAAAGTACAAAACTTTATAATAGAATTAATACAGATATAGACTTAAGTTATATATATATTTACAGCCTCCGTTTTGTTTTCAATTTTGGGAGTCTGGGTCTTCTTGAGCAGAGTGGCAAGGCCGTTTTCTATAATAAATAAACATTGCTGTTGTACTGGGGTGTAAGGGCTGTACAACAACTCACGGGACCCAAGCCAACCTCACCTGCTTATGGTGCACCCTGCTAATTAACAAACTGGGCTTTGACTCCCCCCAACCTACACTGCGCCAGCGTAGTGGGACATAACCCAAATCCCTCATATGATCCCCTACAAACGAAGGTTGCGTGAAGCCGCAGGATGCGGGCAGCGCAGGACCAATCGATGTGAAAATCTTTGAGGTAGGCTTATATCCAGCAGTGAACGTCTATCAGCTGATGATGATTGTTGTAATATTATTATAAATTATATAAAAATGATAGCTAACCTAAATTTAATGAGTAAAAATGAATAATAATGATAATTATTAATAAGGAATAAGAAATTGAATTCCTAAAGAGCTTTTATGAAACTATGTCCTGAACAGCAGCTTTCTAGGACATGCAATATCCTACATCCAGCTTTGTTTGGCCAGCGTTTGATTATAACTTTGAGTCTACTTTTGGAAGTGAGATAAGTATAGATAGATAGATACATCTAACATATACTTGGGAAGTTTCATTCAATATGGAAGTTTAATAACGTTATTGTATATCATTTATAATCTTGATGCATTACAGGAATAAGACCTTGAGACCTAGGATTCTAAAGTCTTCATCTCATGTTAAACTTTAGAGGATACATGCACAAAAATAATATGCCTTTGAGTACGAAAGTATTCTAAATAAATATGAAAATACAAAACTAATATTAAAACTTTTAAATACTACACCAAGAAAATTTTACTTAATGACTTCTGTTTATAACTTTACTAATACAAGAAGTAGTTTAAGCGACAATAAGCATTGGAAATATCCCTAGGCTTTATGCATGAACATTTGTCCGTTAGTTTCATTATATTTAACTATACTTTCTCTACCGGTTTAAATGGTAGTCTACATTTAAGTCGTATTTAAATTAGGTCATACCTAAATCACTTTCAGGTATGATCTAATTTATTATTTTACAGTATTTGTACTGAGATAAGACAATTTTGTTGCTCCTTTTTACATATAACGAATGAGATTTTTTAAAAGAAATTATATTAATAAGAGCTTAATGGTCAAACTTGTTTATTTAGCTATTAATCTAGCCAAGCAGTAGTTTGTTAGTGGCTTAACGAGGTCACCAACTGTTGTGATGAAATGATAATAGTAATACGAGCCCGTGCGCTGCACGGTCGATGTGGTAACGTGTCGATTACGGCCATTTATAACTGTGTACCACCCTGTGATGCAGGATAACTAGCTATTTCATTCTCATGGTCAAGACTTACACCCCTACTCAATCTTTTTTATGCGACTTATATTGTTTATTTAGATATTAAACTTTAACATAAATATCTCAACGACTACCTCAAGAAAGTAAATTCTATCCGAAAAAGTATTGTTACGCAATTTAATTTATATGATATACTAAAAAAAAAAACTCGTTTAATAATTAAACGGAATAATGAAACTGCGTAAATGGTCGTAACGTACGCAATTGTGTAAATATTCCAAATATAATTACCCGTATCACCTTTTATGGATTACGTTGATACTGTGATATTTACAAGTTATGAGAACTAATAATTAAAACGCTAGTGTTTATATAGTAAATAGTGACTACGGAAACTGTAACTATTCGACACATTCAGTTCACACTTTCACAGTGTGAAATGAATCACTAAGATATATATATATACAGTTCGTCGGGTGTTCACGAAAAAATTTCGATTTTCACGTGCAACATGTAATGGATGGGAGTCCGCACAATTGGCCGGCTTTCGAAGCGGATACGTAACTAGTTACCGAAACTAGAACGAAACATTTTAGAAATTTTGCACTCGACAACGCAAGTTTTTACCGACAGCACAAAGAGAACTTCACGATAAGTATACTATTGCTACATCAGCTAATTGTGACCTTGCTATTGTTGTGGCATACATTATCGCAACAATGAATCTAGAAATTAAAATATTAACTACCACTAATGAGAAGCAATTGTTTATGTTAATTATGTTATTAATTTTCGCAAATACGGTACATTATAAACAATTAGATCCTTATGTTTCCAGCCCTGGACTTAAGCGAAGTTATTTTGTATAGATTGAAATATATGTAATACTAAACAGAAAGCATTTAAACGTAGATAAGATTTACACATATTTTTTATATTCATCATCTGTCTGCGGCAATCCACTGCTGGACATAGGTCTCTTTCTTTCTCTCTATGTTTTTGTTATCATCACTTTTGGACTGAAACTTGACACCAATTTCAAGTGATTTTAAGTGACAATAAGACTGTGGATAATACAGCGTGATCGCGGAAAATGCTCTAGCTCTCATATATCTATAGCCCGGACATGGCAAGGCTGTTATGACGGCAGTTTTACAATATGAAGGTGGTAATTAGATTGAATTCGAAAAATCCTCTGATCAACCAAACTCCACAACATTGGCCCAGAAATCGAACTTGGATCCTCTATCATTACGCCACAGAGGAAGTAAAATTTTGTATATATGTAACGTTAATATATTTCCTTAGTAGCTTTTAGACGTTGATAATTAATTTAATTAAATATATATAAAGAAATCGTTTTTAAATATTTATTAGTAACAAAATATTGTAACAAGGTTATTATCAGTAAGTACGTAAACACGTTTTTACATTATCCGATAGAATATCGCTATGTTCAATGCCAGCGATGTTGCGAATTGAAATTGGGAAATCTTTGAGAGTCAATGACCTCTACCGGCGGATATTGATAAAAAATTTGAATAGAGGAAAATCAATACCGTTTATCGGTATTAAACTGAGTTGTTTTTAGGGAGTTAACTGTGTGAAAAAAATGTGTACATTAATAGGAACAACGTTATAAATTTTTATTCAGTAAACCTGATATCATGTTAATATGCTATAATACTAGGTTTGTTCATGTAGTAATCGCTTGAGATGACAGTTTATTTGTTATGAATTTTTCGTCGAATATAAATAGATACAATCTGTAATAGGAAGTAATGCTAATGGAAATTAAAAAAAAAATAATTTTATTATCATATTAAAGAAAGAACTTTCTTAATGTACTACTGTATGAATTCCAAGCCTTGTCTCACAAGGAGAGATTCAAGGTCATATTATCTACCAAGTTCAAGTTATTGGAATATTCACAATATTTTCCTTCACCAGAAACTCAAGTTCAGTGAATATCGAATACGCGCCTTTTCGAGAATAATCACAGTTTCTTTACATAATGATAATTTATTTATCATATATGCAAAATATATAGGAAATAATTACAAAATTGAATTCCTATCACTTATGTGCAATTCCGCGTGGCTTTTACATAGCTTAGACTTCATACTTGTTAACCTTTCGAGGTGTCATACTGACCTTTGCTGCATTTGTAATAAAGGTCACACTGGTACGGGTCCGGGTAATATCCGCTCTTGTCAGGGCAATCGAAGTCTTGGCCTGAAAGAAGAAAAAAATGTACCGGTTAGTTTAGTCACGAGAGGAAGTCTTGCTTAAGGACAACCGTCGCACGAAAGTGACATTCCATTTAACAACCGGTTAGTTTTTGATTTTTGACAAATTTAATTTTGATAGTATTTTTATTATCACAAAGTAGTGATACATACATAAATAATTAAAAATTAACGCACACACAAGCTAGTATATAATATGCTTAATATAATATCCCTACATTTTACTAACTGTACTGAACATTTTGATATAATTTTTAACATTTCGTAAATATAACGCAGATTTTATTAAATCCACGTAAAGAGTCATGAAGCAGTAATATATCATCAAGTAAAATATACACTGTCGTGTCATAACTACAAAGAATGTCTGCTAAGGAAATAGAATGTAGACGTTCTTGACCCTGCCTCGAGTTTTATTAAATCATCTAATGGCGAGGAAAAATTTCGCGTTAAAGTTGTCAGCGTCGGTTCACTTCACTTCACTGCACTTAAACTGGACCGATTCAACGACTCCATAACGATTCCATCATCACATTATAGGTTTCGAAAAATCTGATATTTCGTGACAACGGACCGATAGTAAAATTGCCTTTGCAACATGTGCATTATTGCTCGTTTCGTGCATTATTGCCTTTGCAAAATGTGTATTAAGAAATTATTGAGGCAATCTTTTCACTTGTAAACATCGAAATCGTGAACACGTAACCCTAGTTATTTCAAGTGATGATTGATCTTCAATTTACTAACATATCAAAGTGTAATTTAAATTGATATTTTGTTATATATCGAAGCACCAGAATAAAATATATCAGCTGAAACTTAAGTAGAATCTAGTTTATTAACTACACGTCATGTATACTACGATTAATCATTGCCTTATATTGACAAGCGCAGTATGGACCAGCTTTACATTAGATCTTGAAGAGTTAAGCAAGTTTCTCTTACGTAGAAGGACCTAAAGTCATATAGGGAACTTTAACATATAATTTAATTATAAAAAGAGGAAGATAAATAGTGGTATTAAACAGTCTTCTAGAGAGAATTATACAGACTTATGCCTTAACTTTTATTAATTTACTTGGTGATCTTTAAGTTACAGAAGTCTTGCATTCTTTTCTTTCGTTATAAAGATACTCGTTATACTAATAACCAAACGTGAAATACAAGCATCATTACATTTTTCATTACGTTATTGGAAATTGGTCGTCATAAAATTGTTATTTCTTATAAAAATACTTTAAAATCCTCTGTAAACGAATATATTTATTAAGAATAAACACACGCTTTGTTCATAACCGAGTGCGAGTCTGCAATAAGAATGTAGGAATTTAAGTCCTTGGAAACTTCGTAGTTACTTTCATAATCCTCTCAAAAGCGCGACGACGTATAACTTTTAAAAGTTCAGAATATTCATATTGTAAGAATAATCGTCGTTGCCTGAGACGATGTAGTTAACAGCCTCGAATTTCGACGAACTCGACAGTTAAGTTTAACTGTTGTACAATTTTAAGGCACTGCTGCAAATATATCGTACATGTAAGAAATCCGGAACTATGAGTAAAGTAATACAATGCAAGTAATACATAAGTATATGTTTGAAACTAAAAGCTTTGTATATTTTCAATAATGGATTTCAATAAAAATAAATTGTATTTGTAAAGAGTTTATAACGCGGTTTTTACATATAAATATCAGACTTAAGAGAAATCTTTTTATATATACTTGAACGTTAATATAAAACACAAAGTTGACGTAAGTATAGAAATGTTTTAACAACAAAAAAATTTAATACAAGATAAATTCAAAGATGTGAAATGTCTTAGGAATTATTGTATAAAAATATCCCCTTATATAGGTAATATAGTATGTTAAATAAAATCATAAGGTACTAAGTAGCAAAAAATTCTTCAACTATCCCACAGACTTCGGTAGTTACTAAAAAATCTAGTACCTTATAGAACACTGGATTAGTAAGTACGTAGGAGCCTATTGAATCATTTGTAAGGTTATAAAAATTTTTATTAATAAATAAAGAATTTTAATCGATCAGTTTCTTAAGGTAGTTTCAATGTTCCCCTGAATATTATTATTGCAATAGAATTTAATTTATATATAGAGGCTCGGGAGAAACGATTAAACGATAAATTTTAATGGATAGGTTTGCGACTACTTATTAAGATATTTGAAAGTAAACTTACCAAATCCGCCGACAGCGAAGCATGCGATCAAAAGAAAACTTAACATATTGTATTATAGTATTAAATTAAAAGATATTAGATTAAAATATATGTATATAAAGTAAAGCCTATCCGGGTGCACGTGTGGTTCCTGCCGAAGGTTGCTCCGTATTGCAGCCGCCCAACGGGGGCAGGCGTCAGCGCAGCTCGCTTACACTACATTCGAAAATAACGATTGCGTTCATAAACTAAATCGACTTACTAACTTTAATTAAATACACAATTTTTTTTCGCACACGACCTGAAACTTATCGACAACTATCCCTCGGTACATTGCATTTAAAAAAAAATACAAGTTTTACTATTAAAAGTTGTGTAAAGAGGAAATAGGTATAGATTCATTTTTATCCAAAGATTTCATCATTAGGTCCTAATATTTTCGAAATTAAACTAAAGTAATTAATAAAGAAATAACTTTAGCTGTAATATACACGGAAGTATAGATTCTTGAGTATTTTTTATTCTCTATTTTTATGTAAAAATAGGAAAAGTTTTGAACATTTAAACGCAGGCATTACTTTCGTAGATTAATTACCGAATATTTAAATAATTAATATCTATAAATATTAAGATATACTTCAAAATTTAAATAAAAAATAAATACAAGATATGAAAATAGTTTAAATATTAATTTTATGTTAGTGTTTCATTGTAAAATAAAAAAAAAACAAGCAGTTTGTGTCGTGGTAAGTGATCGTCGCCACCTAGAGACACTCCAACGGAGGCACAGCTCTTTTTTGGAGGATCAGTTCTTGAAGGTCGCTAAATCGTGTCCGTCTACAACTGAATCTACTAAATATAAAACAGTATGAGATATTAATCGCAAACTAAATTGTATATTTAGTAATTATGTTTTGTTTACTAAAATAACTTTAAACTTCACGCTAAAAAGAATTTACCATGTTCTACTCCTTTGCGAAGTTCAATATTCCTTGAAACAAAATATTATCAAAAAATACTAATGATTAGAGTTAATGATATTTTTTAATGTATATAGAAACAAATTGTGCAATAAAACTATTTAAATATTTTTTTTTAAACTAACGCAATAGAAATTTTATTAAATAAATGTATGAAACAAATTAATCCAATTAAAGTAATGTCTTATAGTTGTAACATGATTGCGTTGTTGGATCATTATTTAAATACTTATACTTATGAATATATTAGCTTATTACTTATTTTTTATTAAAAAAAATAACATATATTGCTTTAGACTTAGTCTGAAGTCGAAATTAATACTTACCCAGTTTATGTATAATATATTTTTTTTAAATTTCGTGTGATTTAAGCAAATATAATATAGATAATGTCGGCTAGTCGACATGTATAACGAATAACTGTTTAATTAATACTTATGCGTTGTTTTTTTTTTATTTGATATGAAGCAACGTTTAGATAAGCGTTTGATATGAACAAATTAAGTAACGTAAGCAACAATTAAGGTTGAGTAACAGAATGCCTGTCGAAAACTGGTTCGAGCATTGTCAGCTAGGACAGGACCCGTGCTTGCGTGTGCCTTGTGGCACGACTTCGTTGAACGCAATGCACCTCAAACTTTCATCTGGCCCTTTCCAGCGAGATAAATTTTGTTACAACATATAATATTAATCTCAATTTTAATTCAATTTAAAATAAACAAATATTTATCTAGTAGATAAACTGTTATTCAACGTAGAGACAATATGTAAAGAACATTCACCTCCGCCATATTAACGAGTTAACTTGTTGCTCTCATCGCGATGAGAATTAAATGTAAAATCTCATTAACATAGTAATTTCTCTGCATTGCAAAAGAAGCCGGAATAAACTTTAATATTTGCACATTACTTCTGCTTCCAGCGAAATAAACTTATGTATCTTTCCAATAAGTAATGAAGGTGAAGCTAGATTATAGTTGAAATTGTTTCAGTAATTGCAGTCTGGCTTTGGAGCACAATAATATCCGTACCGAAAAGTAATATATAATAATGATTAAGTGTATTATGACTAAGTTTAGCGTACTTCTAAATTCAGGAAATTTTTCATCGGTGATCTGTTTCTCCTACGTCCATAATACAATATGAGTAACTCGACTTAGTTAAGCAGTTAACGGATGTGAACGGACAATGACGAATTAACTGAATATTACTAAGTTATATATCTATTTAATAAGTCTATATATACTACTCTATTATATCTATTTCATCCTCTTTTAATAGTAGCTTGCAAAAGTCCTCTATAACCCTCTTCCATGTTTCCATCTATCTTAATACTATAATATTAGATTGCATAAAGCGGTTTACGAGTAAATTAACAAATGTAAAGCAAACCTTTTTTTGTATTTATAATATTTTAGCATAACAAAACATTTTTTTTTTATTTATTTTGTACACAGAAGTATATG
Source organism: Ornithoptera alexandrae (assembly GCA_029030555.1). Lineage (NCBI taxonomy): Eukaryota > Metazoa > Arthropoda > Insecta > Lepidoptera > Papilionidae > Ornithoptera > Ornithoptera alexandrae. The sequence goes on along the minus strand of JARDVY010000023.1, from coordinate 9,776,423 downwards.
GGTTTTGTAAAATATATATATAAAAGTGTGTTTTCTTCCATCTATACTTATTGTGACGTTATGGAGATTATATGCGAGCGTTAGAGTTTTTAATAATTTTCAGTTGTCTATAAATTTTACACAGATTAAGTTGAGAACATTCGGTTGAACTTAAATAGCACGCGCCTTTAACCAGTATCCCGTCACGTGAATTGCATAACGCTTGATTCATATTCACTACTTCGATAATGGAAGAAGAGAGTAATTTGATTTGTATAAAACCTTTGTCTGATTCAGAGAATCGCTATGTATTCTAAAGCTTTCTTTGTGAAGCTAATATTGATGCAGCAATGACTTTTTACATGGTTTCTACGAAGTTATTTATTTAAATCCTGTATACGTACGATTTTATATATTACAAATTGATTTATCAAGTTATTACAAGTTAAGTTATTGATGCCTGTATCCACGATATGGGAATAACATAGGAAACTCGAGATTAAAACTAAAATAAATAAAATTGGCTGCAAACTAATTACAACTACACATAAATCTATTTTTAATAACGTATGTAAATTTTGCGGAAATAAATCAAATATTTAATTTATTTTTATACTTCCACTTAAATTACCGGTCCGTAGCATTACTGTTATAATTGCCAACTGTATCCGGTTGTTTCCGGTTTGTTATATTAGACCTTGTTAGAGAAGAATTATACGATAATATTATAAGTAAATTTATATCGCGGGTAATATTGAATTATAAATATTTTTTTTTTTTTGTATTAACATATAAAATTAAAGTTGCTTTGGGAAATGTCGTATCTCTACTTAGAAATCATCCTGCGATGTGTACAGTGTCTGTGTTCGAGACATTGGTGCAATTTCGTATTTTGTTCATGTACGAACACTTCCTTTCACCGAATTACGTCCGTCTACGCATTGTAAGTAGTCTAAGTGTATTGAATTTCGGAAAACACAACGGAATATATAAATTATTGATTGTATAATTATACTGTTTCCACTTAAATGTTTTTTTTTTTCCTGACTTCGTTTATTAGATTACAGCTATTAACACGTTTATTTACATTTCATATTAACGCAACGCCGCTTTTCGTAGTTTCTATGTTTTTTTTTTTTTAATTTACAATCATTATAGCAATTAAGTAAATAAGTGACAGAGATAATTCATGATCTGAGGATATTCTTGAAGGTTGCTCAACATCGTTCAAAACATTTCGTATATTTTCACTAATTAAATATGGATGTATTAATTTGAATGTATTTATTCAGTTTAACTAAAAGATATACATGAACCGACAACATCAACAGCCGATACGCGTCCACTGCTGGACTTAGGTCTCCCCCAAAGATCTCACATCTATAGAGTGGGGATTCGTATAGGAGGATTTGGGCCGTTTCTCACCACGTTGGCCCAATGCGAGTTGGTAGCAGCTAAAGCCTGGTTTGTTGATTAGCAGGGTGCACCACGAGCAGGTGAGATTGGATTGGATCCCGCGAGTTGTTGTGCGGGAACCTTTACATCTCTGCAATGTAAATTCATTTATTTATTCAATTAAACGACGAGACGAGCGGGACGTTGACCAGATGGTAAGTGATAACAGGTGGCGGCGGAGCGCAAGATAGGATCCGCCGCAGGAGTCGGGAGAGTTTTCTCTCTTGGCTCCGATGGCCTCTAGGTGTCGCGTTCGGGAGGATCCGTTGCCCGGGTGACTGTAATAGGCCGAGAGAGGGGCGCGCTGTGTGTTCCGGTTTGAAGGACGTCGTAGCTAGTTTAGTACAGGGTAACGAGGTTTAACATCTTATGTTTCTAGGCGAAGAGCAAATAGTGGTGCTGTGTATATCATTCTAACTAGTGCCACGTTGTTACGGGCAGACATAACTTACCATCACATGAACGTCCCGCTCGTTTTGTCACTTGGTAATAAGAATGAAGTACTATTGTTATACTGTCTCAAAGCAGTAATATGAAATTATTACTGTGTTCTGGTTCTGAGTGCGTTGTAGCAAACATTGATAATGAGGTAACAAGACTGAACTCGTCTTTAGGTAACTCATTAAAAAAATAACTTTTGCGTATTTCTAGAGAAAGTTGCCGACATTGATCATAACTTACGTAGTCGCTAACTTACTATCTATGTAATATTAATTTCATATGATTATTATTAATATTATTATTTCATATAATCAAAAATCTAGTGTATGTGTGTATAGATTGTATGTATAGAAAAAGAAAATAGGCTGTTACTAAGTTAGCGCGTTAACACCACAGACCACATCATTACTTAGCATCAGGTTGGATCGAAGCCAAGCACTAACCTTTTCATTTAAAAAAAAGGAAGTATTGAATGGAATGTTTCATTTATTAAGAAAAATACTTCTCTAATTATAATTTTAGCTTCTTTACTTCCAGCTTGAACAGGTAAAGTTAAAAAATATTCAAATTTTACATTAATAAAGCTAATAATTTAAGTTTAACATTACTTATATCTATAGTTTTAAAACAAGTTATAAGTTGTATTTAAAGTTTTTGTTAATATTATTTTGTAGAGGTATTGAGGTGGGGGTGCGGTGTCGCTGGTGAATGACAACGCACGCAGCAATACCAGCACTATATTGATAATTACAAACCGATTTAAAGTACAGAGGAATTTACAAAGTACAACAGTATTACAAAGATTCAGAGACATTCATCTGATGGATACAGTTGTAAACTTCGTGATAGGCTACTGTTTCGACTCTTAGTATTACAAAGATCCAAATAGATCCAGTTAATGGACACAATTGTATACTCCGTAACGACTTGATGACCCAAGTCAATGTACGCAAAATGTACGAACGTTATAAGTATTTGTATTATGACAATGTGATCTATTATTTATGGTGGCGCCATCTGTTGAGTTCTTTAAAAACTTCTTGACAATGTTTTAAATACATTTTTTAATGTATTTCTTTCGTTTTTGATTAATTTTAACAAGATTTACGCGGTATGATATTCTTCGCTGCAAAAGTGTATTAATATATATATAAGATTCCTTAAAAATTTTCATTGAAAAATATTAATGAGAAAAGTCTTCGGGGAAGTAAAATAAGGTAAATATAAAATTATATTTATAATCGTAAATTTCTAGTGGTATGCTTAATGTTGTCTTTGCTTAAACAAAATGTTTAACAACTGACTTACATTAATCTTTTAGAAACTTCTCAATATTTGTTAATGTTGTGGTTAACTAACCAAAAATTAATTCTTAGAATATCTATAGAACCAGTATAGAAGGAAAACTAATACAGCTTTATACGGGAAAAGGAAACGGGTATGAATTGACGTGTACAAAAACAAAAAATGTAATTCTTACAGTATATTAACTTATCAAGTCTTAGGTGTAACTAAATTATTAGTATCACTATATTTAAGACCTCGCTTTGGGTCCAGGAGCAACGTCTTCGGAATCCTTGTACCAGTCCTCGCTGTAAAAATAAATTAATTTAATAAAAATTTGTATAAACATTGCATATGTTGCAATTATTAATAATTTTCTTCCAAAATTTTCATAATCGGTTGATATAGTTTCTAAAATTTCACTCACCATCCGCGGACATTTTCAGGGGCGTCACATTTCTGCGATTCCTCGTTGTAGACCTCTCCTACTTGGCATCCAAGGTCACGGGGTTCGATTCCGTTAAGGCAAACGTAGAAACGTTGGCAGTCATTCGGGTGGGGAAACTTGGGATGAGCGATGGCGAGACCTTGAGCGTCAACTTGTTGTTCCTTGGGGCACTCGAAGCCGTCCTTGGTTTTTTCTAAACAATTTTATGGAAAATTATTACTAAATGCACTTAGTACTTATCACCTTAAAGTAATTTTAGTGCTGTAGAAAACTATTTTAAATATATTTCTATCAGTGTATATTAAACTATTTATCATATCATATTTAGTCTGCTCCTGCAAATCTATCTAAACATTACCTATAAAGTTACCGGTGAAAGGATCTTTGTATGGTTATGAGATTGAAAAGGGCAAATCGATTGTCGCATGCACTTCTGAATAGCATCTATATAAGAAGAATAAATAGAACAATAAAACTAAATAGAACTTCTTTGTTATTTATATATATACGTATAAAGAAAGATTTTCGATCAATCTGTGAACAGCATTTTAAGAAAGAATAAAGATACCATAGACCATAAATTGATGAAAAATAACAATGAAAAAAATTAAGGTATAGAATTTGGCTATAACTACAACCATTGGACAGTTAGAACTGTGGGAACTAATAACCAAGCACAGTATACTTTTACCAATCAGAATACTTACTCTCTTGGACTTGACATCCTTGTCTGCCGGCAGATTCAGGCCAAACGCAAGTGCCAGAGTATTCATCGAAATGAAGACCGGCAGTACATTTGACTTCAGTGGCGTCACCTTCAATACAGTTGAAGAATATATTGCAAACGGAGGCGTCGGGGTGAGCGAAGAAACCGTTGCGGCGTGGACATAAATTGTTGGGCTTAGGGGGTTCTGCAAAGGAAATAATAATTATTAAATTTATTATTATAAATTAAGAGAAATTAATTATTAGATAAAACTATTAAAACACTAAGATTTATTATAAATTGTTCGCTTTATTCAAATCGTTTTGTTCGCGCGAAACTTCATATATATATATATATATATTTAATATGAGAAAAGAACCCAAAAATTTGCAAGTTAATATATCAAAAAAATACATTTTGTAATAAAAATTACGTCGATATTGTTATCTGTATACTGTTACCTAGAACATTATTGCGTTATTCGTCAAATAGCTCTTAAACATAATTTTCTGCTGACAACTTGTTACGCATTCAAAGTTATTGCAAAAAATGCCAATGTGAGCCAACCCAAAAAACAACTTTTGAAACCGAATCATTTATGAAACCAATATGGTTGCGTCAGACTTTGTAGGACATGACTTTCATTGTAGACATGGAATTTATTATCGGGAACCTTGAGAGCCGTAAACCGCTGCATTCCGAACTTGACTACGTGTAACTTTACAAAGAATCGATTATATCAAAGACAAGGAAGTGTACAAGAATCTTTCTCTCTCGTTAAAGTCACTAAATGAATGTCGCTATTTTTAAATTGTTCCGTTGCCAACCCATTCGCCTTGGCTCGGCGGGTTGCGTTGTCCGCTATTAAATTCCTTTCACGTCTCATTACACGGTACGTATAAAATTTCTATAAAATCAGTATAACACTAAACTGTTGGACAAAAGATATTGACATTTAAACACACATCACGATCTTCGAACAACGCTTTCCATAATAAGTGAAGGTGAACAATACCTATCCTGTAAAGATTATCTACATTCGATTATAATAAATACAAAAATCAACACTTAAACAAAATAAACAATAATCAATATTACCCATGTTCTTTAAACTAGACCTACCTATAATATAATAATTCCTGTTTCAAAAATAAAGAATTATTAATAAATAATCAATCGTGAATGAGGATCATATAAAAGTTTAGCAACTGCATAAAAAAATATACATGAATTAATAAAACATTTACATAAATACAATTTGTACGTAGTCATAGTCTATGCAATACGTTCACAATTTACATGTTTACATTGTAAGGTACTCGGTATATAAGGACAGATAAATAGGCATGGCCGTATGGTCTAGAAAGTCTATGATGTGTGACCTAGGTGATCAAGCCTTCACTTCACGGTGTTCCTACAGCGGCCTACATACCGTACTACATAGATACGAATCATAAAAATTATTTTGGGGTTATGTCTATTCTCCTAAGTATTTTTCTCATATGTATACATTTATTTTAATAATGAAACTTATTTGATTACGATCAGTATCTATTTATAATAAATAAAAAGTCAAGTAAATAAGGTAGTAATGAACTTCTGATTTCCATATTTTACTTTGGAAGAAAATAAGACTTACGCAGCTCGGTCCTGTCTCCGCAGTCAACGTTGAAGGGTTGGTCGCATTTGTTGATCTTCCTGATCGTAGGATCAAACACCAGGCCGTCGGGGCACAGTTTGGTGGTGGCTGCGCCGTCTACACATTCGTAGAACTTGTCGCATTGCCTGTCATCTTCGTATTGGCCGTCTTTGTTTGGGCATTTAAATTGGGCACCTGAAGGAAGATTGTTATATTAATACTATACCCTATGGACTGGGTAGTTAGATACCTGAAAATAATTTCAACCCTAGAATGTTACCAGTGAGAAAAAATAATAATTAAACAGTAATTATAATTACTGGTAATAAACACATACTATAATCTTATAAGAAATATATAAATGAAAGGTCGATAAAATTTTCTATGATATTTTAAGTATCCTAATTTAACTCAAATTTATTTAACTATTGTATACATACTTGTTAAGTTTGTAATAAGTTTATATAGAGTTATACATTGCGGGATAAAGCTTCTTTAAATAGAAGTTATTAATTATAATTTATCCTTTTTGGCAGTTATTGTAAAAGTTGATAGCAAATCCTCACGCTATAATAAATCTTTAGATTAATCTAGAGATAGTTATATATATGCTTTGTTATAAACTTTCCCCAAGTGTAAGAATATGCTGCATTGAAACACATTAAAAATTACTTTGTTTAAGAAAAAGTTTTACGTGAACGTAATGGATTGGCATATTTAGTGAAAGCCCAATAGGCTGATAAAAAAACAGGTTACGTATCCATATTTTGGCGCTGACAATGTGCGGAGCCAGATTTTTTTCTTACATAAGAACACATGTCGTTGTATAATCATCGACATAAGATATTAACACGCAAGAGCTCTCGTGATATCTTGAGCAATGGGCAAAACTGATCGAGTGAAGCTGATCAGAACAATTCTTTTTTTACAAGTGATAAATACACAAACATCAGGTTTAGACAGAAATTCTGAAAAAGAGAAGCTATTCCAATCCATCAATGAAAGCGTTATGAAGGACGAAAAGAAACGCTTTATCCTAATGTCTGTATGAATTCTTTATAAAAGAACTTTGAAAACTTGCATTTATTTATATTCCGATGTTACCTAAAATTTTATAAAATGTCTATAATACATTATTATTACCTGCCTTATTAATTCCAAATATAATTTGCATAATTAAATCGTGTCCTTGACATATAAAGCTTGTAAGGAAATAAAAGCTTAGGAAAGACGCTATCAATTAACATGTTATAGATAAGTTTATTTAAAGAATACTATTTATTAGTCGTCACTAGGAAGTCGCAATTGCTTTTATAAGTGTTTAATATTAATATTAAAGTAAAATGTTAATGTTAATTTATTATTATGAACATGATTGTAGTGACACGAGGACTGCGCGACACGCGAGCGGAGTGACGCAACGCAAACGGACCGAGAAGTGAAAGTGTGGCGTTTACGACACAGCGCCCGCTGGTGCATCGTTTGCTGATGCACTGGGGTCGATGCCGCGGCGTGACCCGCGAGGAATTTCTACATTAATCCTTAGGTCACTACACATGTAAAAGGTTATAAGTTGAGACGTTTCGAAAAGTTAAATGTATTAGTTTATTCATGTAATACAACTAGCTGTTCCCCGCCCGCTTTGCTTGCCGTAACATCCTCGCAATTTCCTTTGGGGAAGGAATTTTGTAAAATCCGTTCTTAGCTATTTCCAAATAGCAAAAGCAATGTCTCTGCTGAATTTGAGTCTGCGTGTAACAGATCTCGTGATGAGGCAATGAATACCTGGATATCTCCTCTATATATATATATATATATATATATATATATATATACTTATATAAATTATTACAACACATTCTTATAAAGGAATGCGTAGGTTAGCAGAAGCAGTCAGACCTGGTATCAAAGATCACAAGACCGTATTTTTTTTTGGAAGATACTACAAGAGATTTATACCCATTATTGGATATCCAAAGGTTGATATAATGACGACTTTTATAGATACTTGCAATCAAGTTGTTAATTAAATCACATATTCTTTAATCATTAAACAAATTAAAATTATTGTTAAAAAAAAATGTTTAGAATTTTTTCGTAACCACTTTAACTGTGTGGTAACCTTGACACATAAAGTCTTGTTCTCTTATCTGTTCGAAACTAAAGAAGACAAACAGGTTATGTTAAGTAGCCGTTCGAGTGGTTGCGGTTACGTTTCCCTGGACATCGGTGACAGACACTCAAAAGTAAAATATTGAAGTCGAATGGCATTTTCCGTGAACGTGGCCGTCTTTTGATGTATACACTTAAAAGACATTCACTTCTTACTATATATAAAGTATAACTAAAAAAAGCTTTTTATAAAAACAGCTTATTGTTAATCTAAAAAAGACTTTAAAAAAATATTTGTTTCATAAGAAAAAAAACGACATCTTTAGAAACAATAGTTTTTGGTTACCTAAAATAACCCATTACTTATATTACAACGTAATGTTATTTGCGAGCTAGATCTACACGATTAGATTGTAACCTAGACATGGCTAACTAAAATACTGATACGTAGCATATTTTTACTAACCATGACAAAACTAGTTTATCAGACATAAAGACTGAAACATTAATGCTTAAATTTGAATTATAGATTTTAATGATATGTAGACATTAAAAACTTTAAATTTACAAATTTAAAACATGATTTAATAAAACATTCTATAATTAATTTAATATTTTATTTTTATAAAACAGGCCTTTTATTGTTTTTATATACAAGTTTACTTGCATATTTGATGAAAAATTATAATTTGTTACATCAAATTATTTGCTATAGGCATCATATGGAAACAATCTTGAAGAAACATTAAAATAAAATTTACTATTATTCTATTATATTTTTTCATCTTGGTTACATGATTATTGAAATTAATGTGATTTTATCTGACGATATAAAAATGTGAAGGTCAATGTCATATTTTCAAAAGACTACCCGAGAATGATAGCAGTATTAAAACCGAACGACTTGTTGAAAATAATTTTGTGTGTCTGTTGTAAATAATTCTCCTTTCCAGTCAACATGAAATCATATATCAAAAATAATTATTTCAATTTAATGATGAATATTTCCCATACTAGTTCATGAATGTACGAAATATAACAATAACTTTAGGCAAGCTTATTTGTTTCACACAACATGTTGAATATCAATCATGTTAAATTTAAATTTGGTATTAACAAACGAATACTGAATTTAAATTATATGTCAGTGACGATACAAGAATATTTTGCTAGTTAAACAAATGTAGAGTTCAATAATACGTGTATAATGTACTTATACTAGTAGAGTATAATAACAGTAGTATAGAAGAATAAAACATTTTTTAAGTAAATATAAAGATTTTAAATAACTCATTTAATAATAGCCTTAGTTCAAATTATATGTAAACTTTTTAAGTACATAAGACATAAACGCGTTCAGCCTTTCAGTCAATATGTTTCATAGCGATTTCATGTTCAACACTTACAAAATTTTTTAATAGTCGTATTAAGTAATTCTTGTTAAAAACTATGAAAAAAGGTGAAGATTTTCACAGCAATTATGTTCTGTAATTAACAACAATTAACGTACCTGTAATGGTCACGCTTCATGAATTATATTTATCTACTTTATTAGTTTAGTGTTAAAGCTTCATTTAATCTAACGATCGAAAAAAGAAGTATGTGATGATTATAGGAAGCTGCTGGGTGTGGGCAGCGCAATATCGTTTTGGAAATGTTTGGGGAAAATTTATCCAGTTGTGGGCATCTACCGATTGATAATGATAATAAATAAATCAAATTTATATTTTTGATAAAATTTTAAACTTCATAAATAATGTAAGACTAAAAGATAAAAAAAGACATCTGACGTTTTGAAATAGTACTTTAGTGAAATGAGACAAAATTATGAAGATAAAAACAAATTAATTTTACTTTTAAATATATACAATATTTTATTGTTAGTATATAAATATCTTTAAGGTACAACAAAATAATGTAAAGAATTTTAGGTATAAGTATAAATATGTATAAAATGGTAGTAATAAACTTGACATAATTAGTCTAGTAATAATAGTAATAAGTGGTGTAATCAGGAAATAATAAATTTAATCTAATTTCAGTTATTCTGGTATGAAATTATTTATTAATGAGTTAAATATCAATATTATTAAAAAAAAATTCTTATATTGAAAAAATACTCACTTGCTAAAGCGGCGACTGCCGTTAATACGATGAACACTTTCATGGTGACCTTTTGATTACGAAATTTAAAAAAAATATTTTATAAAAAAATACAATGACTAGATTGCGGACCGACCCCTTTGACGACCCTGGTGCGACTGACGAATGCTGCCTTCGCGCGCGCCTTTTCTTCGCCTGACCTGTGTATGCTCACCTAAAACCGGTACGAAGATTTAGCTGTGATTTAACATATTATTCTATCAGCACCCCGAAAAACAATTTTCTAGTTGATAACAAATAAATAATATAGCATAAAACTTAGATTAACAGTCTTTACTTTAGTTCCGCACTATACAATTTGTTATTATATAAATAAATAATAAGCATAACGACCTCCTTACTGACTTTGCATATATGCGGTTAACTGTCCGTTCCTAAAACAAAGGTGACACCGCGTGCATAATAAATAACACATCAAAGGTTTGTGTAACATTAAATAAATTATACAAAATAATAACTAAAGTAATGTATAGTTTAAGAAACAATGAACTTATGACAAAATTATCGTTATTATCGAGAGGTAGTTTTATTTAGGACTTTACATTTATTTATTCAACAAGTGCGTGGCGACTGGAGAGGTACGCGAAGGTGATTTATTCGTTTATTTTTATTTTCTTCATGCGCAGCACGTATTGAGATGTCTAGCACATAGTTAATCGAACACCGTTCACTTCGGCATAGTTTAAATTTCATGTAATTCAACTTTCAAACGTCGTATTCTGTAAATCTTCATATTAATCGTTTCCAATTTTTTATTAAGACGTAATTTACAGAAATGTAAGTAGTAGTAGTGCACCTTAGGCAAACAATTTTTTTTCTGTTTATTTTGGTAATATTGTCTTGTGAGTATATATATGTATGTATATATATTTTAATTGACATAAAGCAGTTTTTAAAATAATAATTTTAAAGGTCGCTCATTCCTGAGTTTTATTTGTAGACAGATCTTTATTTAGCAAGCTAAATTGTTTTGGTTATAACAAGGCATCAGGAAAAACATTTGGTAGGGATTAAATCATCGACTAGTACATTTATTTAACCTAATATGTAAAATCTGTTAACTAGAACAACTAAATATCCTACCTATAGTTACCAACAAAACAGTCCTACCTGCAGTTACACACTATACTCAGCAATTACATTCTAACCTCAAACTAAAAAATAATGAATCTTTAATATACGATCAAATTTTTTTTACTTTTATATCTCTTACGTTTACATTAATATTTTTTGCGTGGAACAATAATCTATAAAAACAAATTCAAATGTTTTAACATTTCATGTTTGAAAATTGGTAAGAAAAGCCTTAATGGTGTAGTAATAAACATCGAAATAATTTTTTTCAATAAAGTTGTCTCATATCTGAGCTAATCATTAATAAGTACATAAATGAAACTGCAAGTTTTTAAATTAAAGTATCTATTTTCGTATGAAATTTTAAATACGAATTTGTAATGTAACATGTTAATGATATATTATTTAAAATGCTATTCATTTTATGTGTAGCTGAACTTCCTTTGTGGTTAAATGTTAAATGTTATCTAATCAAACGACGTATTAAAATATTGCAATAAGAAATTCAAATCTTGTAGCATATGTTGCATATGTAATACTTTGTCCATATCTAAACATTTAATATCTCTAGCATAATTTTTGAAGAGCTTTTGATTTTTAATAGTAAGCGAGGGTTGCAAAACTTCTGTATAAATCTACACATAATATTAGGTTTAAAAGTCGAGCCCACATATGTCTCTATTTTTACTTAAATACTACTATCCTTTAAGCACAATCATTTATTACAAGGTCTAATATTTTATCCGTTCTAAAACTGGGTAATGTGTTGAATAATACATCTAGTTTTTTATGTCATCTGTGGAATTTTACTGCGATTTGAATTTTTTTCCTAAATTATTCTTACACTCAAATTTCTGTTATTTTATAAATAAGTTTATGTACATATTAGCAATAAGAATGAAAATTTTTATTTTTACATTACCACTTATAAGAATTCTATATTGACAAAATGTTAAGGTTATGTATAAATACTGATTTTAAAAAACCTAAACGATTAAAGTAAAAAAACTCACAAAGCAAATTCATCACAGAATATATGTAAGAATAAAATATGAAAAAAAAAACTATCGATTTTGTAAAACTGTTATAAATTGCTTTATTTTTTAAAATGTTACCAATATCTCTGTTACTGGAGATCAACCACAGCTCCTGTCTGCAGCCAAACAGTAGTGAGAAAAAATTACTGTGTTCCACTTTGAAGGACGTTGAGGCTAAAGAAACTTTTCGGGTAAGAAGACTTAACATCTTGCGTGTCAAATCGACGAGCACAATGAGGTGTTCTAACTAATCATTCTAACTAGCATCATTTTGTTATGGCCTGACTTATAACTCACCATCAGGTGAACGTCCTGTTTACATCGTTGTTTCATGAAATAAAAAAAATAAATAATGCAATATCTGCAACCGGAACTAGAAGTAGACATCTAACATTATCAAATGCTATTACATCACGCACATGCGCTGACAGATGTATGGGCCACTTTTTATGCTTGTCTATCTACGCAATGAACGATGATATTTCGACTTACACAAATAAAAAAGATGCGAACTAGTAATATTAACTGTACGTAATTTTTTAAGGTGTGGCATATAATAAAGGAGATTCGTAAGTTACTGTCCAATTTCTGTGTCATCTTAATTTTTTCAAATAAATTACTATTAATTTCATTCCTGCGCCTGCATACACCTTCAGACCAAAACGTATTACTAATGGTAAGTATAATTTCACTGAACCTTTAGTAATGTGAAAAGGATATGGTTTAAAATAAAGTGATGTGGAGGAAATGAAGCAATATGAATTTGAAGTCCAATGGAAACTTGAAATAAATAAGCACACGGCCTGTTAAAAAATGTTTGTTATGTTAAGTGTTTATCGGGATATAGAAGTCCCTATATATTTTAGGTCACATATTTGTCATGATAAAGTACAATTATGTTTTGCTACCGATGAAATTGCATTAATATGTGTTGTTAAGAAAGCAAAATGTAGTGAAAATAATCATAAATATAATATTAAGCTCTTTAGGTTAATATTATATTTATTCTTTAATTCTTTAATAAAGCCATCTCTGCAACTAAATTGAAATCCACCTACATCATACCTAGACACCAATTCAACTTACATTCAGCACTGGGAATTATGCAATATGTTGCGAAGGTATATATTTCACAAAACGTCTTTCCAAGAAATTCGTTAGGTCAAGGTGTATATTACAGTGTTTTTTTTTTTCACGGAAAAAGGTTTTTATGGTGCGTGTGCCATAGCAATAAAAGAATTAAAACATTACACAAAGTAAAATTTTAAAAACGTAACTGACTTATTTGTTAATAAATTAGGCTTGTTCTTTTTTATATTTGTTTTCTGATTTCCATAGCGTCTAAGTGTCCTACCATTTAAGTGCCATCCAAGTAAAGAATAGATTATGAGGAAAAGCTTGTACCTTTTTATTCTGGGGTACGTTACCAAAAAAGGAATAGATTTATCTCGCATGAGGAGGAGCTACACGTTACGTTCAGAGCTGGCGGGCCTGCGGACGCGGCTGCGGAATTAGTCAGTGTAAATCTGGCATAACCTGCTTACGGCAAGGGACCTGCCCTTGCGAAGGCATTAGATCCACTTAATTAAAAACCACATTCAACCTTGTAAGAGTCTCAAATACATACATATGATACATTTCTCATTGTTATATAGCGTGGCGCAAAAATAACCTTATAAAAAGTACCTTATAACACAGGTAATAAGGTACTTTTTATAAGGTTATTTTTGCGCAATCCTATATATACTTACCTATAAGTAAACCAACCGCTTGTCACTTTACTTCATTAAATAAAAAAAATACTATATTTCTTTTTTTGGTTCAAATTGTTGAGCGCTGTCTGTTAATAAAAGTAAAGTTGCAATATGTAATCTGGGTTAGTAGCAATTGAAATCGAAGTGACTGGATACAAGTAAACGGTTGATTTATTATTGTACAATAAGTATACATCTGTTCTTAAAAATATTGACCATCGTTGACAGTCAGTTTCTATTAAAAAAATACAATTCGTATCATTTCTTTATTATCTACCATTACATATATTCTCTATTATCTTACTTTCACCTAAACATAAAAGTCCATTTTTGATGACTTAATATTTATTGTTTGAGACAAAATATCATAATTTGATAACCATAGTGGTTTAAGAAATAAAGGTTTAATCTGTCTCATTTCTCGTCCGCTCTATCTTTTTGCCTGCACCTCACCGACGATCTCTTTTAGTGATGCATTGATTAAACTTTATTTAACGTAATAACTGAAATTTATTATAATCAAAAGCGTCTCTTTATTTATTAAATTAAATAATGTAGACAAGAGAGATAATTTTTCCCGTTTTAATTTTTACTCCAATTTATACTTAAATTATGTCTAATAAAATATCCTTAAACTGATTTAAATTGCGTTAAAAATATAACCTTTGGATCAAGTTTGCAAGGTCAATTATTTTTTTAATATTCATTTAGAATTAATTGTCAATTTAAAGAGATCGAAGGTTTCACAACAGCTAGACATTTGCATTATTAAAACCGGTCGTAAAGTTAAACGATAGATTGATGTTAGACAATAAGAGTGGGACTAACAATAAGAACTTTCACAGTTTGTCTATTTGAATAAATTGTATATAATTATTTATGATTCATTATATTCCACAAAGTAACAATTAATAACAAAAATGCTGTAATAAATATTATAAAATTGATTTTGTATTGGATTTAGAATATTTATTATTAAAAGTGAACGATATGAAACCCATTTCTTTTTGTAAAGTATCTATAAAATATGTACACCGATAAGATTTTTAATTGTAGTATAATATTTTGATGTGCTAAACGTTCACGGAAAACGATTCTATGTAAATTTAAAATTAACTTTTTTGCTTACAATTTGTAACACATATTAAGTCAAAAATATTATATATTTTTTTTATTAAAAAAAATATTTTTTAATTAGACAAGGGTGACACCTTTATGAGTCGAGGATAGAGTTATGTCAAGTTTTACGTAGTAGTTAAGTTTCTCATTGGAGAAATTTTGCATCGGTAAAAGGAGATGGGGAATAATAAAACGCCGAAGACATCAATAACTAATGAATGTAGTAATTGTAAAAAACATTTTAAAGTTCATGTTTTATGATATATTATCCTGTAATAATATTTTGTATGTCTTTTCACCTATTTGATCGATGGATAATTGAACCTATATTTATTTTTGTTCTTCTTTGTCGTTTTTATTGCTTTTATTTTTAATGTAAGTTTTAGAATAAATTAAATTAACTCTTAGATGCGCACGAAGGTTTTACTTAAAATCAGCGATGTTGAAAATTATTTGCGTTTTTATGCAGTACCGAAAAATATTATTTCTATCTTCTTTTGAAATTTTATATTTGATATGTATCCTTGCACATATTATATTTATATTTCAGATTTGGCTGAGGTGAGATAAAAAAACTTTTATTTTGAACACACCATTAAATGGCATATAACACTTCTTTTTCTGTTCTGTGTCAACACGAATGTTATGAATGTCATAACCAAATTTCAATTCGAGAAAAACAAAAACACTACAACAAACATATGAATATCATGGAACTACTGGCGGGTGATCGCTTCTATCGTTAGAAGCAAATATTTTAATCCAGTTGGAAGCCAATTTGCAAGGCCTGTAAATTATTGTCAAATCTCAAGTCAATATCATACGTTATGATTGTTGCTGTGCAAACATTGATTTACTTTCGAGAGTCATTGTTGACCGTTTTGGAAAGATTGATTGGACCCTATTATAAACGTCTAAGATTTTCGAAGAATATCACAAACAACAACTTGGATGATGAAGATTCCGAAGAACAAGTGTTTGCTGAATTTGATGATGAAAAAGGGGTAGCATTTTATCCGCCAATGTATGCTCAGCGTTATGCCGCGGTTAATGATTGCCTTCTTGATGAAAGATGGTGTGGAAAATTAGAAAAGGTGTCATAAACATCACTCGCAAATTTTGTCATTTTCAATTTAATTTTAATATTAAATATAGTAGTTTTATATTTGTAAAGTTTAATTGAAATAGCGCAAAAAAATATATGAATATCAAAGTTTTAGAGACAGTAAAAAGAATATTTAATATTTTGTTATTTACCAATTTTTATGTGGTTATATTTTCAGATTGTTGATCTTGGCTATCATGATATGAGTTTCATTAAATATTTAAAAGAAGTGCCAGGAGTAAAGCATATTATTGGTGTGGATATTGAAACAGTACCATTGCGATGTTCCCTAGAGCTACTTGCTCATGGGGAATATGTTCCTAAGAGGGAAAACCCCTTACAAATTACTGTAAATAACATCACATTGTTTTTAATATTTATTAATTAGTAATATGGTAATGGTTAAAGAAATCCAAAACTTACCTTTATAGCTATTTGAAGGCAATGCAGCTGATCCCGATTATAGACTTATTGGTTGTGATGCAGTGGTTGCGATTGAAATGATTGAGCACATGCTGCCTCATGACTTGGACAGGCTGATTCACAACGTTTTTGGTTTCATACAACCTCAGATTGCAGTTGTAACAACACCCAACTCTGATTTCAATGTCCTTTTCAAAGCTTTGGAAAGTAATGGTCTTAGAAGGTGGGACCATTTGTTTGAATGGAGTAGGGGGCAATTTCATGATTGGTATGGATTTTTTTAAACTATTTTAAGTAATTATTACCTTTAAAAATTATTACATTGAATGGAAAAAATTATAGATTATCAGTTAGAAATTATAATATACCAATAACTTAAGTTAGATATAATTTATACCTATTTTTTTTAAAACTAGCAATATGTAACACGATTATTCAAAATTAAGAAATATATGTATTTATAAATTTATTGTTTTTGAAGGTGCAGTAATGTTGTAGTAAGATATCCAAACTATACAGTGACATGCAAGGGTGTTGGACCCGGCCCTCCTGGAACTGAACATTATGGCTGTTGTAGTCAACTTGCGCTATTCATTTCAAAAGATTACCACAAACAACAAGATTTAACTATTGATAGCATGGCTCTAGTAAGAAGTAAGAGCAGTAAATTTTTTTTATAAAAAGAATGGATATAATATATTACTTAAGTGTAACAAAATTTTAAATAAATAAAATTAATTTGTACTAAAATGATTTAAAAATTCATTGCAATTTTTTGTTATTTGCTCACATATTCCATTATTGGTTTACTGTAACAAAGTTTTTGTTACGGCATAGTAAGTAGGTTATATATGAATAAAATGTAAATTTCAGATCTTCCTAATGAGAACAACTTAAGTGATGTAGAAGAAAGCTGGGTGCATAGTAATTCATTACATGAGAGCAATATGATATGTGCACCATATGAGTTAGTATTGAATGGAATTTGTCATGTTATAAAATTCCTTTTTTTTTATTCTCACTAATATTTTTATTGCCTTACTGTCTCTAATGACTCTTTCGCTAACTAATCCGCTTATGTCCAGCTGCCTCTGAAATCCAATCATCTGTACCCTTACATAACCTTTACTCTTATGATCCTTTACAGCATTGAGTCATTTTCTGAACTCCCATTCCCAGAGAAGAGATCCTGCATGACCATTGTAATTATGACCTCGCCTCCAATAGATACTTTAGAGTACAGAGATAGCACTGCACAGTGTAACATAGACAAGGAGATCGGTAGAGGCTACCTCATGTTTGATGAAGACCCCTCTGCTAATGTGGTAGTACCAAGCAGACGAATAGTTAATAGAATGTATGAAATTGAAGATGTCTCAAGCAGGTTACAATTCTGTTAAATTTATTAATGAACAAACATTCTATTTCAGTTTATGAATAATTAAAGTTGAATTAAGATGTAGTAGATTTAGAGATATGTAGAGGTTATCATTTAAAATTATACAATTTTATAATAGCATCTATATCCTTTCTACCCTGTTTAAACTATAGAGAGAAAAGATTGAATAAGATTTCTATTTTTAATTTTCTATTATTTTTAAATTTATTTTAAATAATTCTGTACACTTATCTAAAATGAACTAATGTTTACTTGACCTCAATTTCTCATGGTGGAAAGTGATAATGGAGGTATGGTAAAAGCATGCTCACATAGTTTACTTAGGGTGTCATGTGGTGCCAGGTAGAATTCAGTAATGCTTTTGAGTGTAGTATCTGGCCAAGAGGGTTAAAATGAACTACTCTCAACCAAACATCGTGTCTGCTTCTGAAATCCATCCAGGGATCTCTGTGATAAATTAATTAATAGGATTTTAGCAAGTATTATGAACATAATTATTTATATATAAATGCACAAATGTAAAATTAGAATAATGGATATAATACGCCTAGATCAGCCATTAAAATGTGACAAGCTTCGATATCATGGGCTCTCGTTGAATAATTTTAGGTTAAACTGTTCAATGTTACAAGTGAGGAAGTTCTCAAAGGTAACTCAAAATTTGATGGCGAAGAACAAAATCGATTCACTAATACAAACTAGAGAGGTTGTCGACGAGATTCGACAGTTGACTAAAATGCTCAACTTTGACAAGAGCACTATGGACCAACAGCCCAAAATGTATACCTGGAATAACATAAATTGGGGAGAAAATGCACCATATTGGAACCAGTACTACAATGTAGTTAGGGACTATAATTATCCATTTGAAGTAAGTATAAAAACTCTAGCGCTTTAAAAACATTGCTGTGTTCTGGCTGTCTGGCGAGAATAATCTGGGCATGCTTTCTGGACCAACATCCATGATCCCATTGTTGCTTTGAATATTTTTGTTTAATCTTTAATAACTTTATTATCTAATATAATTTATAATATCTAGATAATTCCAAGATGGCCAAAAGGAAAACACATAAAAATATATTTTTTTTAATTTTTTTGTTTGGGGTATGTAGGTGGTTTTATATGTTTCATATTTATAGTTAAATGATTGTTCATTTTTCAATATTCAATAATTACTTATGTTACCTGTCTCGAAAACGGTAGAACATTTTATTTTGTATGTTAACATGTATATTTTTTGTCTATGGTTGATATTAACACAGATAAAATATATATTGATCATAATGCACAAATTATATGGAAATTTAATTCCATTACTAACATTAGAGATCATAAGTTTAATTTCAAAGTTATCAGTTAATCGCTAATGCTCCAACTTAGTTACCATCAGGTAACCATTCCGCTTTATTTAAGTTGTTGAATTAAGTAGAAGTACAACACATTCTTATTTCCAATAATTTTCGTGGTTTTTCTCCTCTACATTTTTTATAGACTAAAACTGAAGAATGCCGCATAATAGATTTGATATCAGATGAAATCAGTAATTTGGTTGACACGCAATGCCCACAAGAAGGTTCTGCAGGTAGTGAGAAAATAGAAATACCATTACACTACCTTATGGGTGTCGTGGAACATATTACTGATGACGTCGACAAAGTGAAGTGAGTTGATTGGAAAAATCTGAAGCTATTATAGGATATCTGTAATAACATATCTTTTTAGCTTTCCTTAAAGAAGTTATTTTTTTTACACTTTTATATACGTGGTGTGATGCTAATTCTTGCTAGCGACTCTACGGTCGGTTGGTGAGTAGAGTGTAAACTGTTGGTGGAATTGCTGTGGTGATGCGATCACAATGTGATGCTGTGTATCCCATTATAACGCGCCAGGTTTTAAACGAGCATATCATGTTTACTGGTTGTAGGTCTCTGTTGCAGGACACAGTCTAGGTAGATACCACCACAGCTTCTATCTCTGACGCCGAACAGTAATGTGCAGACATTACTGCGTTTCGCTTTGAAGGGTGTTGTAGGGTAACGATATTGAACATTATATCTCAATTCGACGAATACAATGTCGAATAAAAAAAAAATATCACGTGCTTTTAAGTGAATGTCTTGCAAGTCTCGCTGCTAAGTGGAAGGAAAACTGTGTATATATATTTATTTATTTCTTTTTAGGGACCTTTTAGAATGGAATGGATATGAAGTTGTCGATAACGTTGTGATCCATTCGCGCTTCGCCATGGATAATATATCAATGACAACACCCGACAACGAGTGCAAAGACAAAGACAACGATCTCTACTCCGACGTAAAGAGACAATTTGAATTTGTTAACATTGATGACGTCATGTAGAGTTATCGATTCTGATGTAGCCATTGATTTTAGTGATCCTTTCATTTGTTGCCAATCTTAAATATTTGGTTTAATTATTATCGTCATTATTTAGACACTCTCATTAACAGATAGTATTAGATAATGGACGAGCAACATAAGTTTTGGAACATCATCATCATTTTAATCGGTGAACATCTACTGCTGAATACAGGTGTCTTGTATGTCACGAAATAGTATTTTGTCCTTTCCGAGTCCAATTGGGTTCTGGTGTTTTTTTTATTGTCGACTGTCCACCTAGTGGGATGTCTGCCCAATTTTGGTAATTAACAAATTTTAATAATTTCATTCTTATGTGTAATATATATATATACATATGTGCTTTTTGCTTTATAAGACTTCAATTCTTACGGTATAATAATAATTGATGATCGTGAGAAGTCTCGAGACCCAGTTGTGGGAATAATAAAAAAGGTTTTATTTATTTATATATATATTTGTCTGTTGATTATTTTGAGTGCGTTTTAAAAGCGATCGCCAATAATAAAAAAAAAATCAATTTATAAATTATCTTCTTTACCGTAGTAATAACGGTTATATTGTTCTTTCTTTGCGGGTGAATGATGTCCTGCAGTAGATTTCTATCGGGTGATGATGATGATGAAGATGCAGGAGTAGCTGAATGTTAAATGATTTTTTAAGGATTTCCAACGACTTGTCTCTGTTCGCTTTCAGTCTCTGTGACCATAATTCGTATGTAAGATTAAACTATTTGAAAGACTGTATTATTAATATATTTATAAAGGATAGTTGTTAGTGTCATTAAAAAGTTAAGTTGTAATAAGTTATTAATTTCTCAAGTTTTGTTAATCTCATTAAATTTTTTACTATTTGGACATTTTTGTTTTTTTTTTTACCAAAATTATCAACGTCGTGGCATAAGTAGGATAGAAGTAACATGTCCTTTCAATTGAAGAAACATTGTGTTATTTCATTTCATATAAAAAAAATACTTATAATAAGTTTATTTAAAGCCTTTATTATTAAAGATTTTGTCAAACTGGCTGTTGCAATTGGTAAGCATGTAAAAGTGTATTGCATTATTTGGAACCCCACAAAGTTGTTATACCAATTTAATTTTATTTTATCTCAAGCTCTGTATATGTAAAATAGATTGTTAATCATCATTATAATCAGCCTGCAGACGTCTCGTACTAAATGTAGGGCTCGTCCAAAGTCTGCACACCGATCTAAGCTAGCATCTGATTACCAGCACCTGCTTCCCGCTACCTTCACTACATCATGTGGATTCACTTATGATATAGTGTTAATACTTGCTATGCTTTATAAGAAAAAAAAGTATTATTATTTTTACATATAAATTATTTCAGAGATTAATGTACAGAGACAATTAAAAATATAAATCTGATTACATATGACAATATAAGATTCGTAGTCTATGGTTTATAGAAAATCAAAAAATCATAAATAACCTAAATTTTCTGCTTGGTTCTCGGCAGTAGAAACGATAAGAGCTTCGTTTATTATTATTTTTTAAAGTATTATTTTCACTTTTTTTAATTATAATACATTACTTTACAGTGGGATGTCACGGATATGCATTCCACTTCGTTTTCTAATGCAAGTGCAATCTCATCACAACAAAATGGTTTGTCCTATTCACCTTACTAGTTAGTTTAAGAGGTTTTGTCCAATCCATTGGACGGATAAAAGCAATTGCAGTTTGTCAGGTGGCTGGCTTCTAAAGGATCACTAATAATTTTTAAGGAGAGGGGTTATATTATCCCTTAATACCTTCATTGTGCTTAGCACATCCTAGGTTACTAATTGCTGTCTTCCCCGTTCCATCTTTGCTAGATTAGTGGTTTATATTTCTTTAGTCATTGTCCAAAGCCAGTTGTTTCCTTAGTTTTCTTAATACTTCAAGACTACAGTGAAGAGCTGGAGCCGTGAAGCTATTCCGTCGACTTAAGATATAATGGTATCGCTATTTGTCAATACCATATCTACAAAAAACCATTTGTGATTTAATCTGGAGATAGATTTTTTGACCTAAAATGGCGATGGTAAGACGCGACCAATACGAAGCTATAAACCCATGTTCGATTACTTTGCGATCGGATAAAACCATGTTCAGATTATTTCAATGATCACACATGATATTCAGGTAAATGGCTTCAGCGCTCTCTCGACATTAAAGTCCGTAAATTACGCTCTTTGCTCACGGCTGACGAAGACATTACAACAGAGTTAGACCGTGTGGTTTACCGCCTTATGAAATTAGCTCTGAAGACGAGCAAGGACCGGGACGTCCCACCGCCGACGACTTGGCTGCAGTGCAAACTGCTGGATTTACTGACTCTGACCGAGAGAGCAATCGAGAGAAGGAAGCGATTACTATTTAACAAAAACCCATTGGCTGTCCTTGCACCGGAAGGTATAGTAGAGACATTGTAATATCAATACAAAAATTTAATGTCAATCAATTAGGATATATATTTTTTTATCTGTTAAAAAAGTTAGAAATGATCTGATAACTGTTGGACTTCTTGCTAAAAATTAAAAGAAATATACTGATCAAGGTTTATTTCCTTAAAATATTACGATGTTTGCTTTATTTGTTTGAGATGAAACTCGGTAGATTATTATAATTAATAGTTATAGATATTTGAACAATGAATTAAATTTAAAAGTTGTGAGTTGTGTGTTTAGTCAAAAGCATAATAAATTCATCACTTTTCTTTGTTAATTTAGATCAGCGGCAAAATCATACACTTGGCGTGTTTCCCGATATTAACGATAACGATTCGTAAGTATTAATTTCGGATAATGAATTACCGCATAAATATTTATTTCTATTACGTCAATATTTAAAATCTTACAGGAATAACATTGTTGGAAGATACACCAATTACCTACAAGAAGCAGGTAAAAACGTAATAATTTTTATTAAAATATTTTGTGTTTATTATTACTTTGTATAGTTAGCTGATACACAATTTTTTTTTGATTAACGTGGGGGAAATGCCTGCGCAAACCCGTCCTCGCGGGGGCAATGACAGATTTTATCGGACTTGCACCGATTAAAACCCCCACGATGTTCCTCCTCGTCGCCTCATGGCGGGGTTACGGGAACAATTTCGCACTATCCGCGACCCCGTCTACGCTGGTCGCTTTCGCAGCCCCACCTCGGGAGGGAGGGATGAACCCTCCCTTTCCACCTACGCAGGCGCACGCCGCAACATACAGCGCGCCCCCTCCTCGGCCTCTTACAGTCGCGCGGGCGACGGATTCCCTCGAACCCGTCACCCAAAGGCCATGGGAGCTAAGAGAGAAAACTCTTTGTGGCTCACTGCGGCGGATCCGATGTTGGGCCCAACGCCACCCGTTGTTAGTCGCAGAGGGTACTCCCTCCGCGACTCCACCTCGGCTGCAGAAGGCAATATGAAACCGCTCCTGCAGCCTGGCCGCAAAGGCAGCATAAAGCCGTCTCTGCAGCCCCCGGTCGCTCCGGTGAGCTCCTGTTATCCAACCGGTGCTCTAACCTGGAGCAGTCGCCTCGGGTCAGCGCTTCACCGCGGGCCGACCGGGTGGGTGCCTTTTCGATTGACCATGTGTCTGTGCCACGGTTACTAAGCCCCTCTGCCACGACAAGGCGGGAACACGTTGGGGGGAGCTGATACACTATAGACAATGCTCTGACAATGTACTCCATTATCATGAATAATAATTTTACCATTTACATTAAAAATAATAATCCAATTTATTATCTGTTTCTATTTTATATTTTAAATTGTTAATTTTGACTATTTGTCTTTAGTTAAGTTTAATATTTTTATTTTCACTTATTAACTCTTAAATTTATTACCCACGTTGTGTCCATTTATTATTAGAAATGCAATGAAAATGTTATATGTGTATGTAGATTTTTGTCAGGCATTTATTGTATTCTCGGTTAATGATCTTAATTAAATATCGAATTTCATGTTAAAAACATTCAATACATTTAAATCAAAAACATTGCTAGAAAAAATTCAAACTTATTAGATTTGGCTCAAACAAATGTATGATTCCAGATGTTAAAGAGAAATTTAATAGCGCGACAAGCGACCTTCATCGATATGTAAGTTTAGAAGTTGAAGATGATATAAGCGTTACCAGTAACGAATTTGTAAAAAGTAAGCAAATAATAATATGTCGATAACTTGCAATATTCAATCTATAATTAATTCTAACCACGATATTTATTAGCGTATGATTTCAACAATCGAGAGAACAGTTCATCATCGATGA
The DNA here is from genome assembly GCA_029030555.1 of Ornithoptera alexandrae. NCBI lineage: Eukaryota > Metazoa > Arthropoda > Insecta > Lepidoptera > Papilionidae > Ornithoptera > Ornithoptera alexandrae. The sequence goes on along the minus strand of JARDVY010000023.1, from coordinate 9,751,634 downwards.
ATTCGGAGAGAAATAAAGGCAAAAAAATTAAAAGCAGGGAACGGGATGTTTCTTCCCATAAACAGTACCACAAGACCGATAATTACTCAGGAGTTAGTAGTTCTGGTGATACAGATCACAGTATTAAAATTAATCATCAAAAAAGATATAAAAAGACTAATAAAAATATCAAGAAACAAAGCGATAATGAAGATAAGAGCACAAAGATAGAGGTTATAAAGGATAATAAACCGAAAGGTAATTTAAAAATAAACAATGAAGAGTATGGTGGTAGAAAGGATAGAAAGAGATTGCTCAAAAGGATAGTAAAAAAGAAAAAAATTTGTGGATATATTTTCAAACATAATCAACCATTCGTTGAGTGTGAACATTATAAACTTAGAGTTAAAAGAAAGATTAGACAACATCGTCAAGTGAAATCCATATTAAACCCTGTAAGTAATAAAAATATTTGTTAAACATGAATATAAAATACTTAAACCGTTATTCCTGTAAGTATCATCTGAATTATGTCTGGGTGCTTTTTAGCTTTTGATGCCATATTCTTTAACTTTGTTATTGTGTACGTTTTGCTTTTACTTAATGTAGGAATGAATGTTAACATGAATGTTTATTTCTTTAAGAGTCCTAATAACTTAACTAATGTCTATCAAGAAAATATTAATCCTAAGAAAACATTCAACGAATTAATAAATGCGATTTGTGATAAAAGAGGAGATCCGATTTTTAAAAGCCAAGAATCAATAGCGTTTACAGAACAAAGTTGTGTTATCGAAATAGTTACGGATAAAACAAGTGAAACTATATCACTTCGTCAAACACTTGCTACGAACGCGAATAAATGTCGCTCCCAACACTCCAATCTATTATTGCCCATAAAATCTGAAGCCAGGTTAGACAGCGTCTCTATTTTAACAAATAATTCCAATTGCTCTATTAGTAAACTCGTATTGACTGCTGAAAAAGAAGAATCTCAAGCAATATTTTTATACGGTAATTATAATTTATATATTTTTTTCCCTAAGATAAATTTTTAGTTCATAACGATCTATAATATCTAGTGGAGAAAGGCATATTTTCGAAACTTTATGACCACCTACGATTTTCATAGGGTAAATCCTTCGCCATAGCAATATTGCTTCTTCTTTTGTCAATACCTAAGAGTTAGATAACTCTAGTTGCATACGTTTTATAGTCACTTAACCATTGTGTGAGTTTGAAGTCAATTATTAATTAAATAATTTACAACAATAGAAGATACTTTTTATGTTTGATTCTTTGCATCGGACATTATTTTTACGATATAGTAGTCCGGGTATCATGTACAAGAGCTGCTATCTACCATTTGTCAACATTAATAACTAATATTTTCTAGCGATGGTCATCTCGCCATGAAATAAAGACACTGATGCCACATTATAAATATCCAATGATAAATCATTAATGTATATTGACATTGTATTGAAAAAAAAAAAATCTTAGAAATTCAAAAGTTGGTAATTTTTGTTCATTACAAAAGTGATATATTGTAATGGGTTTTGTTCTTGTAAACCTGTAAGTAAATTGGACATGGTTCCATGTTGCTATGCATTTTGTCCTTAGTATATTCCATAATTTTTCGATTTTAGATATTAACGAACCCAGTACTTCAAAAGGGGTTCGACATATTAACATAGATGCTCAGTGCGGGCCTGACACTGGGTTCATATGTCCAGTTCCTTCCGTGGTAACCTCTTTGAGTAGAAATCTTATTAATATTACGGATCCTGATGCTAATAAACGTGAAGAGGAATTTGAGTGTATCAAATCTGATGATAATAAATCTTTCAAAGATGACAACATGTTGAATCCTAAGATAAAAACTAACGGTATTCAAATAAAAGACTCCGATAACGCCCTAAAAAAAACAAAAGAGAATCTTGCTTTAATTTCAATTGAAAGTTTACCGATAGTGTCCGAGTCAGCGTCACAACTTGCAATGAAATTAGATTATCATATTTCTCCAGTCCCTGAGAGTTCAATTGATGCAAATATGGGTAATTGTTCAAAAGTTCCTTCGGATAGTGTAATAATTGCAAAAAAAATAAACGGGGCTATTCGAGAACTACCAAATTTACCTAAAGAAATAGCTATTGCAAATGACATTCCTTTCTCAAGTCCCATACAGCGAAAACTTACACGTGGAGGTATTTATATACATAGCTATAAAGATAAAATAACTAGTGAGGATATAATATACCAAGGAGACTGGCAGCGATTGAGACCAAAAAAACTTGCAAAGAACAATCCGTTCGATATCATCTTTGTTAAGAAAAATGCTGAGCAAAACAATAACAAAAAGAAAAATAAAGACCATTTAATACGTAAAAACCGCGGAGGCTCCAATGGAAATAGTAGTTGCAACAGAGAATGTCAGCAGAAAATTAACAACATAATAGTTAATAAAGAGCAAAATTTATGTACGGATTCAAAAAAATCTGTTGTGGCACGTAAAACAATTAAATGTTTGAATAAAAATTTAAAACAGGTAAAGAATGTTTTTTTTTAACCATTGATTTTGGGTTTCATCACTATTCAACTTATTATATCTATTTTTTTTTGTTTAAGGTGTCATCCAAGGTTACCGTCAGGTTAGAGTACCTTTTAAATTATATGTGTAAATTTTATTTATAACTTTTCAAATGTTTATTGTTGTTTTAGCTCTGTTATATGTAAAAACACTAGGAATACACAGGAGGTACCAAAAATCATTAAGACACCTCAAAACCATAAGAGGGAAAAGAAAAATAAAAACTCGGTGAAAAATTACAAGTCGAAGAATACACCGCCGTGTAATCCTGTTTACATTAAAAATCGTTTTCACAAAAATATTACTCAGCATCCGGCTTTAGAAGTAAACGAATGCCATGTTAAGGATTACAATTTTCTAAAAAATTTAAACATAAAAAATGAATTGTTAAAATTTGTTCGTGACCCGTGTCACACGATTAGTTATTCTGTATTTCGTAACAAGATTGAAAAAGACGCTGAGGGTAACAGACAAAGTTCACCTATAAAAGAGATTCGAAATAGTAAAGAGTTTAAAAGTATTCGTAATATGCAATCAGCCAACAGTTCAAGTTCATCTACAAATAGCATTGCTACAATTAGGCAATTATCGCCACAGTTACAGATGAGAAGAAAGTTGCCGTCTAAAATTAAAGTCAACAACTTACCAAAAACTACATCTCCTATTAGAAGAATCAATACGACTGAATGCACTAAGAAAACATCAATAATTTTCGATGATAAAGAGAACGATCCACAATCGTCGAATTATGATAACATTCAAATGAAAGATAGTACACAAGACCTCGAAAAGAGTAAAAGCATTGTAATACCTCGAAACAGCATATCCAAACATAAGAACAAATCATCGAATATAAGCATAAAAAAACCACATGAAGTTACTGAAAAAAAATTTTGTACGTCTAGTTCATCGACGTCGAAAAAAGTTTCATTGGCAGATCCGATTCCTAACGTTGTTATTAAAAAACAACTTCATTCAGACCCAAATGTCTCTAATCTTGTTCTGGTTCTAGAGTCTTATAAAAAACCACCACACGTGGAAGAACAAAAACTTGCGGGTTGTTTACAGGAAAGCGAAAATAGGAAAGAGCCAGATTCAAGAAATAATACTGTACTGTCACTGGTAGATGATAACGGAAATTACGTTACACACGATATTCCTGATATATATCATGAGATGATGAATTTAGTTGAAGAAAGTCTTAATTTTATTGGAGAACACTCCTTCATCAAGCATTCTAAAATTGGTCAAGGTAAACAGCTTAGCCAAGGTGAACGTAATAAAAATTGTGAAAAAGTGCATTTTCACGAGACCATTGAAAATGAAGCTGCCACAACGTCGCTATATTCTGGATCTACACAAGTAAACGTAGATTTAATTTCATTTAAATCCTTCGCTTCTGTATCAGGTTATTCGGAATATTTTTTAGCTGATAGCGAACTGAGCGCCACTTTAGATTCTCTTCAAATTACGACATCACCCAAGAAATCTGTGCACGAACTGTTTGAAAGAAATGATCAGGCGCATCTTCCGGTACGTTTGTTTTATTTACATTTTCCTATATTATAATATTATCTTTAAAAAATATTATTACCATTACATCAAATATTTTTTTAATAATCTTAACTATGATATATAACTCGTTATATTGTGCTTTAATCTATGCTACTAACGGTCCCGGCTGTTATGAAAACGTATTAAACGTCGATTTTCTATCTTTGCATTTAAAGTACTCAGGGACAGTTCAAGGATTTAGTGGATTGTCGATCAACGAACAGTTAATAGGCGATCAACCGGATTATGTTAATTTAATTGACTCTGAAACGGGAAGTGTGGCCCGCGATATGGACCTGAGGCGTGCTGTAAGTAAAATACTTCATTCTTCCCCATAGTAATTAATAACGATAACCGTTTAGCTTTTTATACATTGTATATATTTGCTGTAAAAGAAAGAGTTACACCATGTTTCTAATTCAGGATTTTTTTATCTTAGACATCAGAAGAAGTGTTTACTTCGGGCCGCTCATCAGATACATACGTGTCGTGTCAAGTTGATGAGGATACTTTAGTACCGCAATGGCTCTTTCACGCAATCAACCAGCAACACTCCGTATGATTCTAGAATTTCTAAAATTTTAAAGCTTCTATTATTTTAAATTTAAATGAAAGATTACACACATTACACTTAAAATAAATTTGTCTTATTTCAATGAAATAACCACTAAGAAATCAAGTATATGTGGTAGTAGAAAGTATTATATTAGCAATCCAATCAAAAATCCTGAAAAGAAACAGACCAAAGATAATTTAACTGACAATTATCATCATCACAATTTCATTAAATAATGAAGCCTTCCCTTTATTGTTGATTCTGATATATTTCAATTTCTTTGTATATGATTTTGTTGAGATGATGGCTTTAACACAGATTAAATTGAATAACTCTGTTGGCAAAATAATAATTATGTAACGATTATTATAAAAAACTGGGAGATTCGATGACTTCCATGTGCAGACTATGAAGATAATGTGGTATTAAATAAACATGTACTAAATAACTTACAATTCATTGCTGGGTAGGTGCATCACTTCCCTCGTGGAGTGGTTTATAAATAAACAATGAAAATAAATGATGAAATTATTTAGGAGGAAGAGAATGAACAGCAGCGGATTCTCATACCCATGCCAGTTGTAGAACCCGATTTAGACATCAATGCGAACATTATGGAACGTGGCGTTGTGGCAGGCGCTGGTGCAGGGGATGGCCGTGGTATACACAGCGATCAAGATAGCTCTGGTCGGGATACATCTATGAGTTCGACGGAAACGTCATCCGGACAACAAAGCGAGGTACGATTTAGGTTTCGAAGAAATGTTGTACGGGTATTCGTCCCAACTCTTTTGGTCCCTCTTAATTCTGTCTAAAGACGTTTTTGTTCTTTGAATTAGAAATCTCAAAGTTGCTCCCCTTATAAAACGTAGAAAAATATGTCCTGCAGGGATGATAAGTACTGGCAAATACTTTGAAAGGTCTTTTTGGACGGTTCTAGTTTGAAAGGCGTTGAAGGTAATGCTTATGATATGGTTAAGGATAATCTTATGTTCCCAGTTGGAAACATTGATTTTGTACCTATTTATAATTTTTGTGGTTAATTTTTAAAAAATACAGAATTTGTGTTGGTTTTCTGCTATATTATAATCGTATTTGTTAACAGGCTGTACTGGTTGATCCATCAGCCTATGCTACGAACATAGAATTCTTGAGAGAACCAAGCAGCCGTCCGTTCTTTCAACTCGGCTCTTCCGCTTCTCCAGATTCTTCCTTCCGAACGGTTGAAGGTATTTTAATGCAAATAATATTGAACAATAGGTAATATAAAAATTAGTAATTCATCTTTATTTTATTGAATAAGCTAAAAAAAAAGTTATTTTTTATTTTACGAAGCGGCGAAATCAGCAGTCTCAGCGTTCATCTAAGGGAAAAGAGTAGCTTCATTAATAAAAATGTTAGTTAGTTAAGATGTTATACACTGCACATCATTACTTTAGGACATAAAATGTTAAGCCCAGTTATCCAGTAATCACACTACCGTTTTAAGTGGCAGTGGGACCGATTTGGCTGTCTCCGACAACTGAGGCTTACCATCAGTAAATCGATGGTAGGTGTTTATTTAATAGATGAAAATATCTGTATCGGTTTCTTTATTGTACTAAATGATATTAAAAGCACATACTGTTGGTAGGTCTCTGTAGCCGAGAGCCGTCTAGGTGGGTACCACCAGCGCCTATTTCTGCCGCCAAACATTACTGTGCAAACATTACTATGTTCCGGTTTGAAGCTAGTGTAATTACTGGGGTGTCGAGACTCAACAACTTATCTCTCAGGCGACGGGCGGAACATAGTGCAGTATATCCATTCTAAGTAGCACCACGTTGCTATGGGCGGGCGTGTCACTTACCATCAGGTGAGTGTCCTGCTCGTCTCGTCGCTTAATTGTATAAAAAATATATATGAGAGACGAAGAAACTCTGTAGTATATTATTGTATTGGCGTTCAATGTAATTTTTTTTGTATAGGGTGGTGCAAAAATAACCTTATAAAAAGTACCTTATAACACAGGTAATAAGGTACTTTTTATAAGGTTATTTTTGCGCCACCCTATAGATATCATTTGTTATTGTGTATTAAATTTCTATATTATTAAAACATAACTTTCTACTTTGTTATATACAGGTTCAGAAAACGATAACGCATATTCAGTGAGCGCGGGTTCAACGCGAAACGACTTGAATCTCGGAATGATACAGAGCGATAGAGATGCTGACGTCAGTTCCTTGGATACAGATATAGCCGACTTCTCGGACAATTGATTTTCGTTTTTTTTTTTGTTTTATAATTTTTGCAATTCTACCGCAAGATTTAATGTTGGTTATAATTATTGTTCATTGTCTGCTTTTCATTGGTTATTAATAAACTAAATTTTTAAAGTTATAACTCTATTATTGTATTTTGTTGTTGCTCATAGTTTCAAGATGTTACGCAGCTCTACGTTGATGTCATCGTTACATAGAAGTTAAGGTTTGGTAAATAATCTTCACAGTTAAAGTGTTAATTGTGTGTTAATTTTAACACAAAGCAATAATTTAACTTCATTTTGTGGATTACCACTTTAATTGAACAAATTGTATTGCGGAATTATTTTAAAATTATCAACACATCTTAAGGTATAAAGAAACGAATATAAAATTGGAAATGAGAAATGTTTTTTTTATGCGGACCTTTTAAAAAAAGTCCTTTATATATTAAGAGGTATTTTCGAATTGCTTTAGCTTGTGTTAATTTCTTAGACATATTACAATTAATGTAATATACCAGCACATTTAAAGATAATTAGAATAAAAAGAATGTACTACTCATTATAACTGTTGGATATAGGAAAATAAATACAACGTTTCGAGGAAATTTCGTTTTTGCATTTATTCATATTGTACAATCTTATAATGACTCATTCTGCAAAATTTTACAGGCGACCAAGAATTCATATATAAAACAGCAGCTCCTTCGTATTGTACATAACCATTTTATCAGTATAGTGAAAACATGCGTATAGTATTTAGTTTTAGGATAATAAATTACTTAAATACTAATTTTAAGTTTGGTTCTTTATTAATACAATATCAATAGGATTGCACTATTTTGCAAATTTTATTGGAACGTACCATGAAAAAAAAAAGAGAAACTATCGGTGCTCATCGATGCCGATGAACTTTCTATGCTAAATACGCGATAATAATTACAAATTCGTTATTAAATGTTATGATTATAGTGAAGCGGTACACAGTATAAGGCAGGCATCGCGTCACCTGTAGTCTGGCTTAGATCACTTCAGTTAATTCGCTGATTTTTTTTTTCGAGCTAAGCATACGCAAAGCAATACAGGCGCAGATACAGTTTTAGATCTATAATGAACGTTACAATGAAAAGTATTTTCAATTTCAACAACAATCGGCCAAATAATATTTGTACTTAAAATTATCTGTATTGATCAAGCCTTCCTATTAACTGTTAAATCGAAACGGAATGAGTTAAGGCAATTAAGTGATTTTTTTCCTTAGTAAATTACTTATATGTCATTTATTGCTGAATTAATTTTGTTTTGTATTTTAATTATAAACAATGAACGAGGTTATATTGGTGTGATATATCTAAACGTGAATCTGTAATGAGGCGATCCGTTATTAAAACAATTAAATTTTAAATTGCGCCTTATCTGTAGTAGTTAGATAACTATTACATCGAACATTCTCTTCATTAATTTAAGGCAGTGAAACACCCAACGTAAATAAAGAAAGTTGGGAACGAGATTACCTAGCTAACGTTAATATTAACTAGTAACATATCACTAGACATATTCACTTTACAATATTTACACTTCTTAAACACGTATGTAATGAAACATCGCCGCAACCATTGCGAGGGAGTCACGAACACTAAAGCGTAAACACTCTGTATTTCTAATTCCACTCAGTCATCGAAAGTCCATCGGCTGATTGTATCCTAACACCCCAAAATACAAAGTACAGAACGGAATAATCGTACAGCTATACAATAACAATGTAATAATATTCCAGGAGACGATCGCTTCAAACAAAACTACGTACAAGAAAATCTAACTCTCTGAAATTGAAGGTAACAAGTTATATGCAGAATCCCGCATCCTTTTGCTACTATTGTGTTAAAATAATTGAATAGAAATCATCCAGCAATTGCGGTTAGATAATAATATGATAACAATTTGCGGTTCTGAAGTTATCTCAGTTTTCGTCCCAACGCAACCTGAGAATGATGAACTTGGCTCAAATGCCGTTTGTAAATCTAAATGTAACAGCTATTGAATCCAGTTCAACACTGATTTAACCTCAGAGCCTTCGTACAGTCTAGTTTTTTTATTCACGAATCCCCAAATTATATAATTACCTACGTTTGATAAAAAACTCGAAGCTTAAATACTTTGTACTATTAACGGAGTTAAAATATATAAAAAAAAATTAAACACATTTAATAAAAGCTATCCTTACAACTCGCACATGGTCACCATAACGATCAACAGCCATAATATGGGAGTATTATTATCCAAATCGACTAAAATGACACTACTATTACAGACGTCTGCTTTGGTAGCAATGATCGTAACGACTTTGATTTCACGTTACTTTAAAAATGTAAAATTGGAGAAAATTAAAATTAGAGCATACAGAGGTATCTAAGTATTTATTACAAACTGAAAAAATAACATTATTGTCGTGATATTTTTAATAGAGAAAAAGTAGCGACATAAATGCCATAGTTAGCTTATAAAAAGAAATAGTTAAGAAAATAAGCACAGAATGTACGAGTTAAGGATTTTGCGGAGACTATGTATTATAGATTACTTATATGCAACGACATATAACTTTTGAAAATATACAAGTGTGTATAAAATTTGATAGACGGTATATTATTGAATATTGAATTTATACAAAGTGAAAATTATTTTTGAATTATATGTCTATAATCAAAGTCGCTAGAACATTTCATTACAATTAACGTACAACGCCTCCGACAAATTAACAACTTTCCTATGCAATCACACTGCTCTAATAATCCCATCTTCCACATGTTATCACAGAAAATTATGTATTTACAATTTTGTCGTACTAAAGTGACGTACGTATTCTACAGTTTGCCGCGCAACAATGGTGGTGGATGGTGTCCAACAAGATCGCCTCGCCCTTCCACTATTGTATCATTAAAACGTATAATAAAAATATTTTTTATACGAAAGAACAATGATCATTTAATGGTAAAAAAATCAAAGTCCAAAAAGACCATAGATTTTTGTTACAGTTATTAAATTTTAACATTTAATCTGGAAACGGAGGTCTATGGTCATACTCCATTATATTACAACACTATTGTTAAAATATTGGTGTTGATATTGGTGATTGATGAACATTTTTGGATCATAATATTTGAACCTTTGAGAAAATAAATCCTTCATCATCATAATTTTTCTCATACATTTTTATTTTTATGTAACTCATAATGATTCTTGATTTTCAAAAAATATAAAAATAGATACAATAGATGGAGTACGAGGTAATCTGTTGAAAATAATATGGCGATGGATTTAACATATCGAGTCGTAATTTAATGGTATTTAAAGCATAATTACTTCAGGAATTGGTTTACTACTTCGGAGGGGCATAAAAACAAATCGTAATTATATTTAACACAATTTTAAAATAATTAACATTATTATTGAAGCTGTAAACCAATTCGATAGAAATATATTATCAACAGATTTTGCGCCTGGCGATGGACCGTTTGAAAGCTTTCGATGATGCTCTTTGTACAATATGTATATATAAAAAAATCGATTGAACGATGCTTTAAGTAAATTCAAAGGCAGAAACGTTGAACAGACAAATATATTTAATAACGAGAGTAAATGGACAGATTATAATATTTTGTTACCTATTTTTGTTTGTAACATCAACCAGGCTACAAAATCTCTCTTAATTCTATAAATATCGATTGAGTAAATTAGCAGCAACTCGCAACAGATTTTTGTCACATTTGGTTCCTCCCAAATTGTCGACGTAAAGTGTTAATATATTTGAGAAATTATTACAAGAGCGTTAATTTCGGTGAATTGTGCTATTTAAATAGTGATTTAACAATGTAAGAAATTTATAACGAAAAAAAAAACACTATTAATTTTTTTTTTATATATAAAATCAATCACCAAATGTAACAAAAAGAAACCTGCCTATTGATTGGCCTACACACGATTTAACAATTTACGTAATAATATAATGTGGAAATATATTTTCAAAGTTTACATATAATCCATATTATTTATTTTTAATTGTATTTTAATTTAAACAACGTAGATATAAAGCACTTATGGGAATGACAGCGAATTCAATTAAAAATGTTTAATTATTTATTTAGTATATTAACTAAGTAAAAATTATTTGCTATGTAAATATTTTATACAATACTAGTATTAATTTGTCCGACGATCAAATACTAGTGTTTTCCCAACGTCTAACTTGAAGGCGAAGCGCGAGGCGCGGGGTCCCACAGTGCGCGTGCGCGTGCGCATGGGCGTGCGTGTGCGCGTGCACCGCGGACCCCGGGCCGCGCGTTCAGCAGGCGACATATAATGACTTTATATAGTGCAAATTTAATGTAGAAAGTTTACTTTTACAATACAGACTAATAACTTCATTTTATGTAAAAATCCTAGCGCAAACCGAGTTGCCTGGCACTGTATTATACAACGATTATCTTAACCGTAATATAAATTAAAGAGTAAAATTTTAGCGAATTAAAAATTAAATTTTCCAAAACTTTGTAAATACTAGAATTTGGATATAGCTCGTGGATACACGGCGCCGGCGGTCCAGGAGAGATTCCAAACTCCTGAGCAATGAAGATCGTCTTTCTGTACATATTCACACTTTCGCCGAGCTAGTGACGATATCGTCCGCGCGCGAAGGTACACGCACGGGAAGGAGGTGGAGGGTGTGGGGGTGGCGGGCAGGAAATAGTCCGGCGGGCGCAGCGTGCGCGACGCATCAGAAGGTGTGCGCGTGCGGCGCTGCGTCGGCGTGCCGCGACCGCGCCGCGCGCACGTCCCGCTGGGAGCGCGCGCGGCCGCGCTGCTAGCACCAGTCGTCCTCGTCGGAGTCCGAATGACGCGCACGCGGCTTGTACCCGTTGGGCAGCCGCGGCGCCGGCACTGGCGACGGCAGCGCCCTCGCCCCACCGCCGCGCCCCATCGCAAGCGCCGCCTCATACGAGAGCGGCGCTTCGTATGGACGCCCGCGTTCTGATTCGTAGCCCCTGCCACGTCTGCAAACGTAAATAATAATTACAACAACATCGGTAATAAACGTCCACCATCAGGAGTAATTAGAAAAATAACGGGTTACTTACTAAAACATCTGATTATGAGTAAATGGGTACATCAATAATAATTTTATTGCATTTTATAAAAAGCGTAATACCATGGTTAAATGCACTCACCTTTCTCTAGATCTATAATCTCGGTGTATCAGTCTTTCAACTTCTCGGCCGTACTCGTATTCGTCGTGTAGAGGCTCCACAGGCTCTCTAACTGTATGCCTTAGCGATAACTGAAAATTATTTTAATTGTTAATTTCAAATTAAAGTTAAACAAATTAGTTTTACAATTTCGATAGTTACGTGGGAGGGGCTGTGACTGATTCTCGTGAACGGCTGCTGCTGCTTTACTTGTAACGTGGACGGCTTGGTAGGTGTTGGAGGTAGCTGGCGACCGCGGCCCCTTCTCGTTCCCTCACGTTCCCAAGACCGCTCCCGCCATTCCCTCCACTCCCGGTCCCGCTCGCGATCCCGATCTCCAACTATAGGTGCCCAAACTGTTTTTTGAATAATTTGAACGTTCTTTTTTCCGGAACAACATTTGGTCACATCAAATAAGCAGGAGGTCGCTGACTATGTTAATAGGATATATCGATAGCAATCCAATGAATATTTTGTAAACAGATGTGCAAACAATTTTCTTATCTAGATTGTACGCTCCTCTTGTTAATATGCAAGCGCAATTTTCTTGCCAGACAAACACGCACGAAGCCAATCTTTATAGTCGTGTAATATCAAAGCTTTTGACAAACATTAATAGCAAAAGGTCTTTAAAGGCAACTTATTCTGAATAAAAGGGTAACGGCCAATAATTTCAATATAACAGACCTTTTGCTTTACAATATTAATTTCCTGTTAATTTAAAAAAAATAAATGAAAGAAATGAAATCTCCTGATCTAATCGTAATAACATTTTTATTTAATGAAGTTGAAGTTTCAGTTTTTGCAATGTCGGATGAAAGAAATGATATAAAAGTGAATTTCAAAAGCGAGCTAGAGCTGAACATTACACAATCAATATAAACATACATTAGTTTCCGGTTGTATTATATCTCATATCGTAGATTCAGATATTTGGGATTTAATATGAAGCGTATTGCGTGTTATTTGTGAGGGGTGTGGTCCGATGTGTGTGGCGAGTGGCGAGTGGATCTCACCGTAGGTGTGGTGTGGCGGGCTGGGAGACCGCGAGGGCTGGCTCAGGCTGGTCGTAGGATGCGGCGCCCTCCACTCCTTCCCTGCTGTCAGGAATACCTTCATGTACGTTCCACCACGCTTTACCCTAAGCCCGTCGGAGATTACCGACATAATTTTCTTGCTCACAAAGGTGACTCTAAAAGTTTTAGGTGTTCTGTCGAAGGTGACAGCAGACAGAAAGGTTGCGGACACGGAATTGGAAAACCAAAGGGATTGGATTTCTTGATCTGTATGGAATAAGTTGTGTGTCCAAATGTTGTTTTAATTTTCAGTATGGCAAGTATTTGTACTAAAATTATACAATATTTCAGGAAATTATAAATGTGTCTAAAGTATCTACATTTGATATACAAATCTGCACTATTAAATTCATAAGCTTTTACATGCTGCATGAATTATTTTGGGTAATTTAATACATGCGCATCAGGCATTGTTCGGTTTGTATTCTTAAAGCTATAAGTATGTAGGTGCAAAGAACAATCCTAACTTATTTCATAATTTATTGGCACCAAAACATTATTAGCATGCAGCAGGCAAAATAATTTCGATATAAATATATATAAGTAAGTTTTCTAATTAATATTATGAAAATATACATATAATTTACAACATAGTCAATTTTGAGTGATGATTAATAATATTGAGTTTAATATCAACAACTAAATCGCTTAATCTAAGTTTAAATAGTTTAATATAAAGGAGACTGACCAATAAGATCATCAATCTAACAATAGGTTATTAGCATATGATTATAGAGTAGAACTAAAATTTAGCTACTAATAAGGTTATTACAAAACTAGCTTTGTGGGATATTCGTTATAGCTAGATTACACAATCTAAATCTAATATCACCAACATATTTATTAATAGCACAACGGCTTCGCTCGTTGATCTTATAACTACATCTACAGATTATGAATTATGAATATCTACATCTACTATAAAGCTAGACTTCTCGTCTTCTCACAAAACTTTCAGAGTACCTTTATGAGAAGAAAAATGTTTGCAAAACTGTTTTAGTCGTTCGAATCGAAGCTAAAATGAATTGTTACTCCTATTCTATATATTTAGACGTGAATAAACACTATATGGGGTAGATGATTACAATTTGTATACGCGTACATAGAGGCACGTTATGCTAAACCCTATCTTATAGATAATTTTAATGTAATTGCGAATGTAAAATTTGTCGTAGCATCAACAAGCTAGTACGGTAAATCTGCTGAGGTAGAAGAAGTAAATTTTAATGAAACTATTTTATTAGCAAATGAGATAGCAACAGCAGATTTACGTGATCGTTATTTAATATTACAATTAGTGTGTATTATAATTAGCAATTAAATAGCTTATAGAAATCCACCTACCATGTGGGTGATAGTGGTGAGGCGCACGATGGGTCCGACTATGTCTCTGATGTTCATGTTTGACTATCTCGACGACATTATTGACCGTGTCGGAGAAACCGATATCGTGATGATAGCCTCCATAGTGGCCACGTCTCCGCGGACTCGGAGTCCGTCTGTGTGTTCGAAACCATTGAGTCAATTTGAAAATTCTACATTACTAATAAACTTACCGAAATCCAAATAAATACAACCTCAAATTAAATGGTAACAAAGGATTAATCGCAGGCAAAGCATTCACAACACAAGAGATAATGTAAGTAAATGTTACTAGAAAAAGGTACTGCAATTGTGATTGATTAAATATAGTTATTTGTGCATTATTATTGAAATTATAATTAAGTTTTTAAATTTTGAGTTATCCCAGGACATGATTCTGCAATGTGAATCAAAAATTTTATAATTTCAATCGCAGAACCACAAAAATTTGTCAACAACGTATGGGACGTAAGATTTCATTCCATAGAACTATCTTATCATTTTCATCTCACCCTTCAAGTAATTTGTACGGTTTTAAAATAAATTGTTACATGCGTTAGTAATGTGAATTCTTGTTGCTATTATTAATAGAATAATCTAAACATTAAGGTTGTTTTAGTCATTCAAAAATTTTCGAACTAGCTGGACATACCCTTGCTTTACAACGATAACTCTCACTTGCGTCATATCATCGATGGCACTATAACATAAACATAATAAAAAAAAGGAAAACATATTATGAAATGATAACATTATGATAATAATATAACCACATTAATATAATCGTGATACCTCAAGCTGGACGATCTCCCGTGGTGTCCATTTTGATAAGTATGTGGCGGTTGTAATTTTGCTTCGTCCAGCGATTCCATGGACGCATGATGCGATCCAACATCTTGTAGCTCCAAAACCTACAATTAATTTATGATTATAATAGAAAGTTATTAACAATAGGCAACACAACCCGACCTTTGAAATATTCACATTAAAACTTACTGTCCCATATTTACAAAATCTGCTCGATTGTCACAAAACCAACGCAAACACCGAGTGCGAGATATGCAAAACATGCAATGCATACCGTGCATGTGCTGCAGGCACTATAACATCAATTACGTACTTACCCAACCTCAGAGCCAGTGCAAAATAATATTATTAAAATCATGCATAGAAATATTATATCACGCGCATTCCATGCAAATAATTTTATTTTTATATCTAAAAGACCATTTCATGTTAATCAGTTAGTAATGGCTATGACTGTAATGTGAGTGTTCGTGTATTAACTCTGAAAGTGCTGTCTAAGAAAATCAATTATTCCAGTTAATTATTTATAAGACAATTAATTACATGACACAAACAGTAGAATTCTTCTAATAATCATCAAAAATTCTATTTTCTACAGTTTTTCAAATTAAACAAAAAAAAAATATATTAACCCTACATTACTGATCATTTTACCTAAATATCAACAATCATCTGTAAATTTGAAATAAACATTAACATTTGTGTACACAAAAACTATTTAACGTTGTGGGTCTAGTTCCCCTAACTAGCATCATTTACCAAAAAATCTTAGCCTATGTCATTTAATATCATAGCTAATAAAAACAAATATTATTATTACAATTATTTAAATAAGTCTTTCAACTAACAAAACACCGAAACAGCAATTATCTAACATAAAACAACACCAACTATCTATGAGACATGGAATCTGTATGGTCTGTCACTAAACGGCACACCCAATAGCAGATACTTTAAGAATTGAACATTCTTAACCCAGAACATTAGAGATTTATATTATCTTTCCAATTGCATTCTGTAAAATTATTTTTTTTAAATAATTTATAAAATCATCGCACGCAGAATTATTTTTTTTTTCATGTTAAATAAGTAATGATAATGATTGGGTCAATATGTTCATCCTTTCGGAGGAATTAATCACCTTTTTATTGTTCCTGAAACAAAGATAAATTATTAATTAGTTCATTATGAAAAAGTAAACGGTTTTAATTGCAAAATAAACGTTGTGGATTATGATTGTCAACGAGAGAATATATTGAAATATCCTTAAAACAAATTCAAGGTAGTATTTTTAAAATATACAATCCTTTTAGACTCCTGAACTTCATCACCATCACTGAGAGTTATCAATGAATTAATCTTGGCAAATCCAAGATTTTATAATTGTCGCTTTACTTGTTATTTGTAAATTAACATTAAAATATAATTTGTATTTGGTTTCAATTTATTTCAACTTACTTGAATGATTTTCTAGTGCTGCGTCTTGCGAAGTTTACTAATGTATGAGGATCGTCTGGGTGACCTTCAGCGGTTGATATAAGGGGGCCTTCTTGACTCAGGGAGCCTGTTCGCGATCCAGGACCCAGCCCAGCAGCGACATCCAGCAGGCAGTTAAAGAAGGACGCCTTCTGCACCACGCACCCCAAATCACGTACCCACCTCGATTAACCCTAATACTTGCGCATCCTCATGTCACTCGATGAGATACTCTGGGCTCAATGGCGATATTCTAAGTCCTAAAGCCTACATGAGTTTGCGCAAACATTTCGTAAATCATGTCCATGCTGGAGTTCTTTTGGCAATATGAAAAGTGTTTATCGTGTGTTTGTAAAGTGTATGCAGAATTCCAACGAATGGACATTATCGACAACATAACTGAAGATGTTCACCATGTTTATGGACATGAGCGCAGCTAGAGGCGGATCTGAGAACACAGCTGTTAAATGTTTAATGTAGACGTGTTTTAATTGTCCGTAATATTTGTTCTGAAATTCATAAAAATAATAGAAACCGAGAGAAACAAATAATTGATAAATTTGGGAAGGATTCAAAAATAAATAAAGAAAAAGCCAATTCGGGTGCCATAATTGAAACCATGTGCAATAATATAGAAGCCAGAGGCAGATCTGCTGCAATGAATAGTTCCTTTGACAATTTACATTTCACTTGCATGCTTATATCAAGAAGAGTATTTTTGAACATTCATAATATAATTCTTTATTATAATAATGATGAAATAACAATTGCAAAGTAAGCATTTAATACTTTCTGTTATAACATCAGGCTTCTAAATGACACATTTATTGAGCCAAAATGTAATTGAGAAAAAGTTATTTTTGTCTAAAGTAGTGCATTAGAATTTTATGTAGATAACATGTAGGAGTTTATGCATGCATAAGTTCTAATTAAAATATAAATAAATAAATTATAATTGTTCAGGTTTACTGTAAAGAAAATTTGTTTTCAATCGGGCATCTAAATTGTGGAAGCGAAAACGCAATCTGACGGACACAACTATGAATTCAAATCAAGTCTACAAGACAGACACATTACAAATACTACGAGAAACTTCAAACAACTCTTCACACAAACACATTATTCTATATACTATTAACGAATTTTGCAACTATAGGACAGATCACTAATTTGTGGTTTACGATGCCCTCGATAATATCGATATTTCACGGACAATATTGTGTTTATCGAACACAAATCGTCTAATGTAATGCAGAAAGTGCGATATTAATACTAAATTATTTCGATTGCTATACTACAAGATTAACATATTGGTCTATTCAATGTTCGAATTGTACCATCATGTCTTCATGGTAAATACGATGAAAAATATTTATAGTTCAAACAAGATGCGAAAAAGTCATGATAAAAAAGTAAAAAGGAAATATAAGAGAAAAACTATTACGGTGCAAGAAAAGTTAAATATTCGTTCCTTAAAGTTTTAAATACTACCGGCTGATTGGCCGTAGGGCTATTCTCGCTGAATGCCTGAAAAGTAAACCACCAATGTAGTCGACTCGATAGAGCCGATTTCAACTAATGTGACTATGTATTGTTGTAGTCTTCTTAGACATTATTCATAAAGAGCCGATAGAATTATTGATAAACTCCATTAATAAGAGGTAAAAGAAAGTTATCAAAAGGAAGGTCAATTTACACAACAATACACCCACAGGAATACAACACAAATTCTATTCAACTAACTATTAAACGGTAACTTTTAACTAAATATAAGGAATAATTAGGGGTTTTAACGAACACTACTGTTAAGAGTGTAGTTAACCTACCCACTTAGGGTTACATTTGGCTCAAAAATTACAAAATCTGTGCAGACTGATACGATCGGTTTGTAGCCACACAAGTTACTCTGGCTTCGTTTATTTCTACGAACAACTCGACGACACTTTCATATCTAAGAGATTTCAACTTAAGTGTCCAATCAATACGGTGCGGTGCGCAAGTTTGGTAACATAATAATCTTACCGGAACACCTTGGGGCTCAGTTTGACCAAACCTAGTCGACCTCCAACTCTCTAGAATGAGCAATCCCGCGTAGATCTTTCCGACTGTCAATTTTCCAGCATTAAGAACATCATTGCGAGGCACCAACAAGTCTAACATCTTCTTCGCTTGGAGTGGCCAAATTTGTGTTATAGTTTGTCTCAGCTCCTGGTCCGCTTGATCCATTTCCTCGGCTACGGATGAAGTGTCTATTGTAACATTTCTTACGAAAGTATTTTAAACTTGTCAAAAGAAAAAAATTTATTCACCTGATCTCATTTTAATATTAAGATTTTCCCGGATTAAGGCGAATAACGTTGTGGTGAAGTTTACTTTGCCTTCTTCATCAAGCGGCATGTTCATTCTTATTAATTTCTTATATGCTAATCTATTTGGGCACTTGTTGCCAAACCCCAAAGGTGGATCCATATTCTTCAGCATATCATACATTTCTGTGTAATGGATTTTACCCCTGTCAATTTCGAAAGAAACATTAGTTACGACTGCAGATTATATATTTTAAGTGATTTTGCAGTAAATAATAAACTTTTCGATACTCACGTGGCGTTTGGGTCATACTCGGCCCATATCCTAACAAATTCATCTAGATGATGAGCTCCTAATATAGATGAGTCTCTTGTTAAGTAGTCAAAGTTATCCATAATAACAGCAACGAACAAGTTCAACATCTGGAAGTAGAGAATGCATTATATTGTTAGAAAACTTAGATGTTATTTACATGATATGTTAATAGTATTCATCACTTACAAGAAAGGAACAGAAGAATATGAAAGAAACGAAGTAAGCGTAGGCAAGGGTGCTGCCACATTCTTCTTGGGGAGGCTTGCCGGCCTTTTCGTCGCATTTGGCTGGCTTTAAACAGTCCAACATAATATTGGGCCACGACTCCCCCGTCGCACATCTAAATACAATTGTTAGCGTAAACAAATAAATAATAATATATATTGCATTTTATATAGCTATCATTACTTTTGTTATTTATAAGTTGGCAACATTTAAAAATGTGACAAAACTGAAGGAACGCGCGGACAAAAATAGCGTCTGTCGGGGTGTTAACTACCGGAAAGCAAGGACATTTGGTATTAAGTGGTTTCAAGAGTAATGTATATATTTCATTGAGTATTGATTAAAAGTTATGACTAAAATCTTAACCATCTATTATTTGTCAAACTGGAGGATCATCATCATGATTATCAGGCGATAAACGTAATTAAGAGGCTTGTGTTAGCCTATTCACAAACATACATTAATTAAACTTATAAACGTCATTAAATAATACAATTACAATTAACTTGATAAATTCATAAAGTAGATTGTATATAATCTTATTGTACTATAAATTTGTATATTTTTTAAAAACTGTCTTATTGTACTCTCGTTTAAAATTTTTCTCTGTTACAAGCAGATATTCGAGGCCATTTATCCAAAATATAAAATACCTGTTTTAAATGATAACAGGTAAAAACGTCAGTGTCAAAGAAACTCATTTTGTTATGGAGAGGAATTACGAAAATACTTTATTACCTTTATATTCAAGTTGCTTTTTGCATGGTAAAGAAACGGAACACGATTACATATTGACTCGACTTAAAATTGATTAATAAAAAAAAATCGATTCATAGTTGACTTACATTGGGAAAGAATGAAAATAAATTAATTATTTAATTTTGTTAGATACCTGAACAATAGCATAAGAGCTTGTATGAAACTTTGAAAATTGTTATGCCTGTTCATTGCTGTTTCGGGCGCATTTTCTATATTTCCAAACACCTGTAATCAAACAGAATTTCAAATGTAAGAAAAAAAGTTTTTTAGTTTTTCTACTTGGCGACAATGTTAAACTTTAAGCACAATGAAGAGGTTAAAACGACCTTTAAATAATTTAGAAAATTTAACTAGTTAGGGCTTTGAGGGTATCTCTTAGGGACTGTATTTCATATTATAGTAAGATTTCAATCTTAAATCTTTATATAAAATAACGCTGTAAGGATCAGTCGTAAGTAAAAGGAAAACATGATATTGATAAATTCGTTTACGTTACGTTATTGGTCCTAATTTCATATCATGTTAAGATACCGTTATGGTAGCTGCCACCGTTGCTCCTATTTTGCCGCTAAACCGTAGAATACAAACATTATTAGCCGGTTAGAAGGGCGTTGTAGCTAGAGAAAATATTAGGGTACCGAAATATAATATCAAAAGACTTGAAGCAAAGAGCACAATGCGGTGCAGTGTGTCTCTTCCTAATTATGTTGTTATGACCAAGCGTCACCCGACCATCAGGTGAACATCTCGCTCGTCTCCTCTCATCCTAAAAAAAAATCTAGACCGAGTCTTATAATTTCTTCTTACTAACCCTAAATCGTGGAACAGTTAAGAAGTATATATACTACAGTGAGATACAAGATATTTCCACAAATACGACGTACGGCTTAAAGGCTTTATTTGTTATTCCTACAAACCTGCATTCCAATAATGGCGTATATGAAGAATAGCATCGCGATGAGAAGGCACACGTAAGGTAAGGCTTTAAAACTCTGCACGAACGTCCACAGCAGTATTCGAATTGTGTACCCCTGTCTGAGCAGCTTGATCAGTCGCGCGGCTCTGAACAGGCGGAGGAAACCGACGTTGAACGTGTTCTCCTGAAATGTTACGATACGTACGTTTCATTAAAATATAAAGTAATATATCATCTGTATCAAATGTTCCACGCAAAATTTACGTTTACTTGTCTATTACTAGTACAATTGTTTATTTGTTTACATCAAGGGTCCCTAAGCAAAGGATTCACACATTGATCCATCCATAACGGAAAATATTAATTAGTCTTTCATGTTTCTATTAAAAAAATATCTTCAAGTTAAGCCAAGTATTTCCCGTTGTAGATCAAGTTTGTTAATCACCCTCATACTGATACATTTTTTGGACGAGTCAGTGAGATCTTTTTACGAAAAAGCTTGGAGACCCATGATCTATAGCAATTATCATTAAAATATTTCAACTACTAATAAATGCTAATTAATAATATTTAAACATTTTCAAATTGTAATAATATCTAAAATGTATGTGTTGTTTTTACTATAGTTTAATTAATCAAATGTTATATTCGTTCCCTCAGATCTACATAAAAGATTAATCATAGTATGTTCTTACGTTATTAATTACGTTCGAATATGTCTTTTACACCTTTTTTAAACTTTATACTCAATTCACAAAGGCTTGGTTAAAAAAGAACTTGTCACTTATTGCTTGTCGTATATAAATTAAGCATTAATTCGGTTGTAGTAGTAAATTTAATAAGTTACAAGTTTTGCCTAGACTAAGTGAATTGTGTTCGCAAAAAAATTAAATATTAAGCAATAATGATTTAACGACACTAAAGTTACTGTTAATAGTTTGTAAACATCGCATAGACTATAAATTCTATCACACGTCACTAAACAATAGAGAATACAAAGCTCTAGACGATCGAGCTGAATATCAAAACACTTTTAAGCTAGTAATTCTAATATAATCTAAATCTCCTAATTGATGTAAACCTTTTCAAACAACATACTTAAAAATATATAGCAAATATTACTAAATAGCGACAATACAATGTTCCTTTTTCGTAAGACATTAACTTTCATGATAACCAATATTTACTAAAAAAAAAACCTTTAAACAACTATAAGAACGTACATCTTCTGTCTCTATGTATTATAATAAATATTACACACAAAACTAGCACTACATAATGTCGAAATCGTCCGAATCGAAACATCATCTAAAATCATTACAAATCGGATTTCATTACTAATCTAAAAACTCCTAGCAATCAAAGGGTAAGTTTTTTACCTGCTGACAGGATATGTCAGCACAGTTTTCTGCAAGGTCGCTCTGTAATAAGCATATATCCTTCACTTAAAATCCCAGTTATAAAAATGAAGTAAGTAGAAATTGTAACCTCGACTTGCCAATAAAGTAAAAAGATATAATATGGGAAAGAAAGAAGATACTTACGCCAAACTCCATTATAAGAGCGTCAATAATACTTCCAATGACCGTTATGAAATCAAAAATATTCCATGGATCTTTGAAAAAATTCTGCAAATACAACATTATTGATACATAACTTAATATCCACATGAAGCTATTAATATTATATAAAAACAATTATATCATGTACTCGAGTTATAAAGAGATATCTTTTACTATTACAATTCTAGGGATTGTTAGTAAATATTATAATTTATTAAGTTGACATAATAACTATACCTGTATACAAATGTACGCTTTCTTAACACGAATCGAAAAAAAGGAGAAATCGAGGATGGGATTAGGATATTTCTCTCAATTCGTACAGATCTAAGCAATGTTGAAAATCATCTAGACAAAACGTAATTAACGTGATAACGCAAAACCATAATGAACCTGGTGGTTGAATAAAAAGCAGCATCTCAAATTAGCTGTTGTATATAAACTCTAATCGTATTCAAGTCAATGTTGAACTTTAGTAAAGCTAGACTAATTTAATTAATAAACAGTGTACTTAATCGGCAAACGCAATTGTTACATTCATTCATTGTTCACTGAGTAAAAAGTGAAATCTATACATTTAACTACTATTGATTGTTAACATAATTATTTAAACAGCTGATATTCAATTTTTACTCATAGATTGTTCGATGTTTAGTTCGCATACACAGAATTTTAACTGTTAGCTCTTTTCTCTCTCACAGAACTGATAAAATTCCGCATACAATACAAAGTAGCTATAGTATGCTTAGAGATAAAACTCTTACCGTACATCCGAACGCGATCAGCTTCAAAACTGTCTCGAGTAGGAAGAAGAACGTAAAGACGATGTTCATGAATGTTAGCGTGTCCATAAGAACTGGTGGAGCCTCGTGAAACTACCACAAATGAAGACCAAAATTTTTGTAAGACTTCCAACAGTCGAAGTAAAAAAAGCTAAATGCTAATGAATGCGTTCCAATTTTGAAACTACTAAATAAACTATAGTAAATTGAATTAGCATTTAGCTTTTCCTGTTATATAGTAAAATATTTCATACATCTACCTGCTATTAATTAATAAAAAATAAAAAAAAAAACTAAAATATTTGTCACACAATCGTAATGTAACGGTTTTGTTGTGTATGTGTGTGTATTGTTTTGGAAATTATTATAATTTGAGCCAATATTCGTATTGTGTTGTGGTATACGTCGTTTATGGCTAGTGCTCGTGCCGCATGCGGAGCCGGAAGTAACAAACATGCTGGTACGGCTACAACGGACACATGTGCTGTTAAAGTATGGCGAATTATAAAAGCAAATAACATATTACATATTAATATACATTTGTATTTCCAACGGCGAAAATGTTGTACAATGATAAGAAACACCAATTACTTACCTCATCACGGTAGCAGGTTTCGCGATAGACTGAATGCAGCCTTAAAATTACAATGTATAGTTATTAAAGCATTTATTATGTATATACTGTGTTAAAACGTAAAACATGCGTAAGGTAGGCCATGCGTTGTACATAATGCGTTGATAATACTTCAATGTATCACATTTGGAGAGAAACCAGTAGAGGATGGTCGGAAGGAAATATTCACTTGGTCGAAAATAATTCCATACGGTCATGTTATTAATTATAAAACGACACCATGTAAGAAAGTGTACATTTGTATTGATTGTTAATGTAGAAAAAAAAAATCTGCATCGTTTTTACCATAGTGTCAATCGGTATACTAGCCACGTGTACTTACTTTGACACCGTAAGCGATGATTTTCAACACCGTTTCCACGGAAAACATTCCAGTAAACCCCATATTCGAATACTTGAGGATATCCGAGTAGAGGTCATTTTGATTATAGTACTGCCATTTTGTGATCACGTGTCGGAAAAGTATCAATAAAAATATATTTATATCACTCGGTTTATGTATATAAATGATTATGAAAGAAAGGATAACGTATAATTGTAAAGTATGAAATGTAAGAGATATGTAGGATACAATTTAAAAACTCAATCGAAAATAACTGAAAACGATCTAAAATATATAAGATAAAGTGCTTTTATATAAAAACGTTTGTCGTTTTTGTAATATAATCGAACGAAACTAAAAATGATATGTTGTACGTCTTCTAAAGTACATGCTAACAATAATGATGTGTTGTATTTTAGTTGAAACCTTTTTTAAGTCTCGGTCTAGTTTGAAGAATGAATTAAGTTAAAGTGGCATCATCGATGACAGTGTTATAGTACGATTATCTTAACGACTTCGCAGCAAGCGACTCAAAGTTCACCATATTGGTCATGTCGCCGGTCTACGTTCATGCACACAAGGTACACTGATGACATCAAGAGTTTTTCGAAAGAAACATCATGCAACGAACAACATAAACGGCGGCGGCCATACAGGTCCCAGAGACAATGTGCATTTACAAGCACCAAATTACAAATACAAATAATGTGTTAAATCCCATGTGCCGATGAAGTGCAGGTACTTTTTGGTATCACGTGCATTATTTATAAATACATATATAACTTACAGCAAGCAAGGATTCACAAAAAGGACACGGAACAAAACATCGAAATTAACAAGTAAACGAAAAAACGGAAAGACCTGGAGCACAATGAAGGGATAATAGGCTTAGTCACATTTCTGAAACACGGCGCATTCCATTGCAGTGTATGTCTCTCTGATGATATATAGCGCTGTATATACTGAATGTGTGTTTGTGTGTGTGATAGTGTGTATTGAAATAAAAACTATAGGCAGTACTAGCGATTGCCAATTCAATTTTAATTTATATCTTTCATACGATGACAGTATGGAAAAACATTAAGTGAAATGGATTTATATTAAAGATTAATACGACTTTCAAGGTTTCTATTTGTGCTAACGGACATATAAACATTACAACTTCACATGTGACGCCGATCTAGAGAGATCGAACTACTCCCTAGAACGGCCAGTGCATTCTGCCGTACAACACGTATATAGATCCTAATCTAACATGAAACTGAAGTGCTTTGTGAACTCGACATACTTTCCCTAATTTTACCACAATACCACATGTGTTACATCGTATGTAAATGTTTTCAGGAGGTATCATAATCGATATCCCTTACATTCTATGTACTATATGATTAACAGTTAATACGTACCTTCATCATGAGTAATAATGTATTAAGGACGATGAGGGTCATGATGAAGTACTCGAATGGCGTGGAGACAACTATTCTCCACACTTTGTACTTAAAACTTCCTCTTTTACTTGGCATATACCTCTCAAGAGGACGGGCTTCGATCGTGAAATCGATACAAGATTTCTGTGAACAATTGCATAAAATAACACGAATAATCGTATGGGTGGTCACAGTAGATATATGAATTTATTTACGCGAAACTAACCTGGTTTTTATCGATTTCGCCATCTTGTAATTCAGCTTCACCCTGCTCTTGAAACGTGATAATTATAAGAGCTACGAATATGTTAACAAAGAAGAACGGAAACACCACAAAGTAAACAATATAAAATATGGACATTTCTATACGAAAATTTTGTATGGGTCCCCTGTCTTCATACGTTGCTGCCATCGAGTTTTGTAATACTCTGTAAATATTAAGAAATTATTTAACAATATAGCTAATGACCAACACGATAAGGTATTGAGAAAACGACAAAATAATAACGTTTATATATATATACTTTGGAGAGAATGATAAAACAAGCACAACGATCTCTTGTTTTTAATACTCTTAGGAATAATAATGTCGCGCATGATATAATGAAAAAAAAACTACATACATACGTATAACCATACAGAATTTAATACGTTAGTCTTAATTGCGAGTATATTATAAAAAAATTGGTATGTTACGTACTGTGGCCATCCTTCTCCAGTCTGTACTGCGAAAAGCGTTAACATCGCAGTAGCTACGTTATCGTAATGAAAGGCCTGCGTGTCCCACTTCCGCTTTACCACTCGCGGCAGTAGACTGTTCGCCTCGTAGACGAAATACGATCCTCTGCGAAAAAAAAATAGTATCATAAGATTGTTTATATGAAAAACAATCAGTTTTCATTGGAAATTATGCTATAGTAAAGCAAAGCCTTTCTAATACGGATATCTCGTCTAATTTCAAATGTTCTTCTATGATCATCATGTGAAATGGTGGACAAGGAAATTATTATACTGATGTTTGAAATTGTTTCAATATTCCAAAAAAAAATTTAATTTGCTTACTATGTTAACTTCTTATAAGTATTTCATTTACCAATAAGTAACATATTAATACTAGTTTAGCAACAACAGGAGAAACCATATTTTATGCTTTATGAAAGACGTAATAGTATAAAAATGTTTATAAAGAAATTGTAGGACATACATAAACTATGTCATTAAAAATTCTTACTGAATATTATCTCCTGTTATGTACCATTAAGTGTCATTTAATTCCGACTGGAACTTTACTTGGGTTATGGTAGAGAAATAGAAAATTATGTATGTACTATAAATTTATCATACTTACTGGCAGTCTTGAAGAGTATTCTTACTTATATCGTTGCAGTTAAAAAATTTACCATTAAAAAGTTGAACTGCAATTACAGCGAATATGAATTGGAACAATATATACACTATGAGTATGTTTATGACATTTTTCAAAGAGTTCACCACACAGTCAAACACTGCTTTTAACTTTGGTACACGTTTTATAGTCTTCAATGGTCTAAGCACTCGTAACACTCTTAAAGATTTTATTGTTGACAAATTCTGTCCCGCTCCCTTCTTGACGCCTCTGAAATAAGAAAGAAAAATGAGATAAGAAAGGAATTCATGATTTATCAACAAGGACTAAATTAGTCTTTAAAATAGTTTTTTAATTCATGAGTTCTTAGTTTCACTATAATCCTAAATATTATTGAGGAATGAATATGTTAAATAAAGTTCCTACTGTTTATGGTTACTCTTTTACACCACAAGATGTTGAGACTAGCAGAATATGGTGGCAAGTGATGTCTAATTCAACTCATCAACATCACAGGACATCTAGAAGAGCAACGTTTACTTGAAACGATCGATCTCCTTCAAATGTGATCTAATCTCATAACCTCACTAATTTTAAAAGTTACAACGCCACTCGAATAGGCATTTATCAATATCGGGGTGGTGACAGAAACAAGACGTAGGTAAGATAGACGCTGCATTAGCCACGAGGCAGAAATAGTACAAAGCAACGTATAAATACGAACCCGATTTCGAAACCGAAGCTGACAAGCGCGCAGATGACGACGGCGGCATCCATGATATTCCATAGGTCTCGTAAGTAAGCACCCGGATGGAATAGTATGCCGAGGTCGACGATCTTCAGCAGCATCTCCACGGTGAACACGCCCGTGAACGCGTAGTCAAAGTAGTTTAAGATTTTATTCCTATAAATCATAAGAAAACAATACTTTTTTAGATCTCAAATATCGATGTTTATCATTTCCTCACCAATATCTATGGTTCCATATTTTATGGGATATGAGTCCTATTATACTTCCCCAACAATAAAAGAAACATCATCTTTAACCTAAATATTTATCAGAAATATTTACTAGGGTAGACTTTTTAATATTATATTTAATGCTGAATTTTATTTAATAATGTAAGTAATGGAATGGATTTTTTTATTATTCGTTGTTTACCTTTCACTTTCTTCGACTACAGGATCTTCTGCCGCTAAAGCCATTGAACTCATACATATAACTAACATGATAAAAACATCAAAATATCTTAAATTTACAACCCAGTGTGCGCCTCGCCTAATTCTGTGAAACAAATACATGTTATTAGAATCATTGAAACTTTTTTTCCTATATAATAAAAAGTATTAATTTATAATGAATTCACATACGGATTGGTGGGTGACAAAACAAACATTGACGAATATGGCAGCATTGGTTTTGGTCCATCTGGTATCTCCTCCTCTTCTTTTTTGGCCTCTTC
This sequence comes from Ornithoptera alexandrae, assembly GCA_029030555.1. NCBI lineage: Eukaryota > Metazoa > Arthropoda > Insecta > Lepidoptera > Papilionidae > Ornithoptera > Ornithoptera alexandrae. Next base: position 9,722,692 of record JARDVY010000023.1, on the reverse strand, counting down.
TTTCTTTTTGTTCTAAAAAAAGAAAATGCGTATATTTGTTTATGGAAATAAAAACAATGGTAAAATTTTATTCATTAAAGTTAGTGCAACTGCTGTTATAAAATCTAGAAAGAATATTTTGTTTTCTTTCACAGTCAATAAAATGATGAGTATGTTAAGCGAAAGCTAAATTCTTATTGAAACTATTAAAATAAATCATAGACGGCATTTGTGAAACTTAATTAAAGAACGATTCTGATGTTTTACATGCATTTGATTAAGATGAAATAATATATTTACACAGCAGCGCATTGTTAAGCTAAGTCGTAATTAAAATATATCTAACCTAACAAACTGAACCAAATTAAAATAAAACACTGATATAAAAGTTTTTATAAAAGTATGTATTATTGCCTATCAACAGTTGACTCACATAAGCGACACCGATTTGCTTGTCTTAGACAATAGCTAAAATATTGTTGAGCCCATGAACCTTTCAGATCAAAGTATAGCGTTCAGTTAGCTTATGAGCAGAAGGTTAAAATATTCAGTAATTTCTCACAAGTGTTGAGCACATCGCTATTAAATGAATCAACAATATTTTGTAATGTCTAAACACTGCTAAGCATAGCTGAGCACCATCACCGACATCGTTTTTTACCTTCCTACTTGCCGCTGATGTAGGACTTATGTCTATCCGAGGCGGAGTTCCGTCTACCGCGTGTAATGCACCCATCTCTTTCTCCAATTCCTAATTATCCGAAACAGAGGTTGTCGTATGAAATATAAATTTTGACTTCATTTGGAATTAATCTAATTCATTTGTTCATACAACAACCGCATAATATTTTGTAGGATTGCGATCAACAGTGTGAGCATACAGAGAGCAGTAATCACGATCGACAATTATAAGCTGATACTCACTTGAAGTTGTTTCTCTTTATCCTCTTCCACTTGCTCCTCTTCAGCTGCTGTTAACTCCTGTAAACACATAATAGCAACATTTATGCATGAAGCAGCGTCAATATACAGTTAGCATTTACATCAACACGACATGGATCATTCCATTCGGATTTTTTCAATAGTGTTTATATTATTTGTGCTTAATTTTAATTCTATTAGATTAATAAACTGTACCTGTGCATTGGCCAAATTGTCGACAGCGATGGCAAGAAACACGTTTAGCAAAGTGTAGTTTCCAAACAGCACAAGGATGACAAAGTAAAGAGAATAAATCATGCCTTTCTGTATGCCACCCTGAGACTGAATGCCATAATACATTACTTCATTCCAATCTTCACCAGTTAAGATCTGTAAAAGTTAATAGAATCGTTTTTGAGTTAAACAATGTCGTAGATTTTTATAAAATATTCATCATTTTGTTAAAATATATGAGAAGCTCTCACCTGGAATACGGTTAGCAGTGCAATAGGAAAAGTATTGAAATTGGTCGGCGGTGTGCCATCTTCGAAGTTGAATTGTCCTCCGAATAATTGCATACCAAGTAGCGCGAAAATGAGAATAAATAAGAAAAGAAGGAAAAGCAGTGAAATGATAGATCTCATAGAGTTGAGTAGAGATATCACAAGATTTCGTAATGACGACCAGTATTTTGTAACCTGAAAGAAAGAAAGTTTCATATAATCAATTTTAAATCTCGTTCAATGATATTGCTATGACATATATAATAAGTATTATAATGTACCTTGAAAATCCTTAACAACCTTAATGCTCTAAGAACAGAGAGACCAAAAGAACCACCCTTGACTTCCGACCATACTACTTCAAAAATGGAACCGGATATAACAACACAGTCGAAACGATTGAACGACGATTCAAAATATATTCTTGGGCCTAAAGCGTACACTTTTATCCACATTTCCATCATGAACAGTCCGAGAAACACAAACTCGGCGAAGTCTGGAAATAGTCATAACATAGAATTAAGCATAGCAAAAATAGAGTTATAACAACATATATTTTCACTGACTTACATAAAAACGATGTTAGCCACGGAGGTTGACCGTAATGCTCAACCGCGACACATATCGTATTGAAGAGTACCAGAATGATGACGAACCAATAGAACCACTGCGCTTTCACGGTGTGCCTGACCCAAAAACGAAACCTCTTCTCAGCGCGCCAAAAGTCTGCACATTTGCCGGCAGAACGAGTTTTGCTTTTCAGAAACCCTGTTTTAAACACATTTGTTTAATATAAAGTAATAATTGAACCCCCACTGTAAACTAAAATTGATAAATTATAATATATACATCTCATAGTTGATATGATTTCGTATTCACACAACACATATTCATATGGTATCGTAATATGTTTTTTTTTATTATTTCTTTCATGAAATACTTTTCAGATATTGTATACCGTTTGTGACCTTTTCGTAGAGGTGTGCGAGTTACGTTCCATGGTAACTTTTCGAAACGGTAGTGAATTTATAATTTAAGAGTTACGATTGGATTTAACTAATTAAACATTTAAGGGAAATCTGGAAGTAAAAAAAAATTTAAGGGAAGTAATGATTTCAGCTATTGTATTAAGTCGGCTGGTATATAGGGATCTCTATTCCTACTACTACAACTATACTATTTCGACTACTTAGAAAATGAAAAGGAATATTCTACCAGCATCACGCTTGATCCCATACCTTGCTTTTTCTTTGGAACTGTAAACAACCAACACACAAATACAATCGCCGTACTGAATGAAATGAATTAGAAAATAGTTTAAAGATACAATAGTTACAATGATACATGCACAACTCTAAGAAAGTACTTTTAATGGCCGTAATGATACAACTACCTATTTTTATGTAAATATAGTACATTGAATTTTACTTTTAAACTCTTGCAAAGTTTCTTAAACTATATTTAACTAGAGGAGGAATAAGGAAATAAATGTTCCAATTACAGCAAATGAATGATAGACACATATCTTTTAAGGAAATGATAATAATAAAGTTATGGTGAATTCGGGTACACAACACAGAGCAAAACACAAAAAGGATGTGCAGTATACTGACCGTCATCACCACAGTCCTCGTCTTGTTCCTCTTCTTCTGTATCTGTGCTTTTACTTTTGCCGAGATTTTTTAACTTTTTCTTCGCTGCTGCTCTTCTTCGAGCTTTTAAATAAAGAGAAAAGTTGACATTATTATCAATAAAATTTTTAAATTAGAGTTAATATTTACTAAAACTAATCGACTAAGTTGTTTTAGGTCTATCAAATAATAGGAAAGCCTCGTATGAATGACAGTTTAGAATATTCACACCTCGATATCTCGTAAAAAGTAACTAAGATGAATCTATTTCATTATAATCAGTTTTTCCTGTGACTTTTATCATCATACAGGTTTATTGGATGATTGTATCATCAGCGATAAACAATAATAATCTAAAATAAAGTGAAGACAGATTTTTTTATGTCTTTTATGTATGCAATGAGATGAAAAGGAAACACTTTGTTATAATCTAGTTCCATTATTATTATATTATATAAATACCTTCGGAAAAGGCTTCGCTTTGCTATACATGAGTGTAAAACATATAAATTTTTGGTATACAAGCATATTTTTATATTAAAATAATAAAAATTTACAATATTAATTATTCTTTATCATTTATAGTGTTTAAATGTCTTACCTTCTATTATGTGCATTTTTTCTTCTTCGGTTGTTCTTTCTTCTGCTAATATAACTTCCTCTGAAATTTACAAACGGTTTTAAGTAATATAAGTTGCATTATATCTTCATTCACAAAGTCATACTCGGAAAAAATTTGTAAAATTATTTGCTTCACTTCTCACCTGCTTTGCAGATCCACTCAACATAACCATTGAGTTCTCTCTCTAATTGCTGCTGTCTCCTTAACTTAAGAAATTCTTGTCTATTTTCTACTTTCTCTCTTTCCTTAGCGAATTCACTGCAAAATAGCTTGATAAGCAATCTAGCGACTACATAATATTTCAAAACAAAAAATCATTCTCCATGTAGCGTATGTACTGTGAATTTTAGCATTTTTTAGGTTATCATCAAAAAACTTCACTATACCAGAATGTGTTAAATACATTTATATTAAAATATTTTCGTTCAGACTTATGAAATACACTTTGCCTGAGTTTGCTTTAGGAACACTTTGGTTTGTACTGTGTTTAATGTTTATTCTAAATTCATAATTATTATATGAATATAATGGATTTGGATGCAATTATGACCTAGACTTATATTAAAATCTCATCAAAAGGAAATTTAGCGTGTAAAAAGATATTTACTGCTGAGCAAAGTATATTATGGAATCTATACGAAGACTGGATAATAGCTAATTCAAGAGCTGTTGCTGGTTTTTCCCCAACCTGCTTCTGTTATCCAATTGATATATGCTGTGAAATCTTGATTAAACATCTGGCGAGCTCTTTCCTTCTGGAATTGAGCACGTCTCTCAACTCGAGTTCTTTCATTAGAGAATTCACTGTTTTTTATACCAAAAATTTATTTTTAATAAAATCTTTAATAAAACAAGTGAAATGATAATAATAAACGGAAAATGCGAATTTAGTGTACATATTGAGAATTTTTGAAAACTCACCCGCTAAGAACACCGAGAACTAAGTTGAGCATAAAGAATGAACCCAATACTATGAGAGGCACAAAGTAAATCCAGTTGAACATACTACCTAATGCGTCATTTGTCTGAAATAAAAAGAAAGCCTTCTGTTATTAATAAAAAAAAACTTAAGACAAGGTAATAGAAGACAATCCACAAGGTGGTCGGATAAACTGATGAATGTCGCGAATTACAGCTATATGCGGATAACGTAAGACCGACCGTTGTGAAAATATTTGGAGGACACCTTGGTCTAGCTATGAACGTCTATGAACTGATGTGTAGTTCATGTTAGGTATTTATCTAGTGGCTTACCCAATAAAGGATGGATGTCCAGCCCTCCATTGTAATGCATTGGAAGACGGTTAGCATAGCGAAACCGATGTTGTCGAACGACGTTATGCCCCGGTTCGGCCCTTCCCACTTTTCTAGGCATGTACTTTTATCGGAAGCACACACATTTGCACCGGGTGGTGCCACTGTTTCGTTGTCAGCATTACACGGTGTCGGACTTTCACCTTCATTCACTATTTCATCTATTTAGAAGATGTATGACATTAATGTTTATCTCACACGGATATAGGTAGAACAATATTATATTTTATGCGTTGACTATCTTTTTGTGAGAGACGGCTCTCTCTCTGTCTTATCTTGATGTAAAACTATTGCCAATTTTACAGAAAATATTGTCGAAAAAAGCTTGACTTTAAGTAGGTTAATTTCAAAAAATCTTAATATAACAATAGCTACATATTAATCGTTAAATAAATAAAATTTACTTACTAATATCTTCTAAACTATAACAAGTCTTATGCAGCGCCCCGGAATAAAATTCGAGGCCGATGATGGCAAATATAACGATTGCAAAAAGCACCAAGAGGCCGATCTGTAGCAATGGAGCCATCGCCTTGATGATAGACTTCAATACAACTTGCAGACCTATATAAAGGAAAAATGTAATAAAACACTTCCCTCTGTTGTTACGACTGAACGGATGACCCGTTTTTTCCTTATAAAAGAAATTTTGTGAAAACAGACGAAATGTTATGAATGATGATGCCGAAACATGTAGAATTATTAAGATTGTAATTATTAATGATTTCATAAAGAACATATTTAATGATACAAAGCACATCAATAATAAATATACTATAAGGTGAGTAGACAAAAATCTAAAGGCAAAAAGAAATAACAATGAAAACAGTAAGACATCGACAAGTCAAAGATGATAAATAACGTGCAGGTCGAACATTGATATACTGCTGATATATAAATTTCAAATAATACCTCAAATTTTAAATTTAGTCACCAACAGAAAGTGACAGTTGTTTCAAAACATTATAGATCATTAATCTGATTTAATTATATTGAATATAAGGCTAGTGTAAAAGTATTAAATGCATAAAATGAAATTTACATAGCAGCGCAATGGTGAGGCCACGATAACTAAACTAGTAATGTTCTAGAACTCACTAGGAACGCCCGATACTAATTTAAGGGGCCTCAGCACCCTAATGGCACGCAAGGTCCTGAAGTCGACGTCGGGCGCGACCGGCAGCTGCGTGATGATACTGCCAAACACACATCACTCGATACTATAGCCTGCACTAGCAGCTAGCTTAATATAAAACTTACTACCAAGAATTGTGCTTGACGTAAAAATCATCCAATTCTCTAACAACTGACTTTATTCTTGCAGGTACTTGGCATTTTTAGAATAAATTTCCATCTAACAAACACAACCCTTCTTTACAAATTTACAGTTTATGGTCACACTAGCTTATTCTCTACTGTCTAGGTATTGTGTCTAATTAATACAATATTATTCACACGTTAATCAAAAGAATTTTAATCTAAATGCGCCATGTTTATTCACACCTATATAATAATTGTTTTAACTAATTTCTTACGTTTAGCCTTTATTTGGAATACCTACACAATACACAATAAAACAATAGCAAGTTTTAACTATTATGCAACACGTAAAGTAGCCGAAATCCAAATTACGTACATTAACATTGTCCATTAAAAATTGTTCAAATCACACATCGCTAAAGTGTAAATGAATTTTGTCATAAATTGCAAGAAACCGATGCTACATTCTCACTAAGAATCAAAAGAAAAAAAAAAACTATTATCAAATCTAGAGACATAGTTCCTCTACGTCAAAAAGTTCGAAGATCGAAAATGTCTAGCGAGAATGTTCTATACAATATAAAGGTAGTTATTATGTGAACTTTCGCCAATTACTGTGAATTACTTGGTATCCGCGAGACGAGCTTCAGAGGTCGCAGCACTCTGAACGAGCGCAGCATCCGCAGGTCAACGTCGACGTTGTATTCGGCGAATATCGTCATCGACCTATTTTTTGTTATCGAATGTTTCAATGATTACAGTATTGACCTCTTCCCTATCTAATTTAATCGAATTCCATATATATAACATTCCAATTTTTGCATTATGCCAATTGCCAGACCTTCCAAATTGACTTCATGCAATCTTTGATTTGTCAGGTCCTTATAGACTATTGTACAAATTCCGAATTTTATTTAGTTGATATGACATGGTAAACATCGTCTGAACTTTTGATGTAGATACACAAATGAATATTGCTCATAAATTACTTACCCAGTTACTACAACGAAAAAATCCATTATGTTCCAAACGTTCCTAAGGTACGATCCCCTGTGTAAAACAAAACCTAAGGCTAATATTTTTAACGAGGCTTCTACACAAAATATTCCTAAAAAGTACGCCTCTGTCTTTTCCTGTAACAAACAAAATATAATTAATGATTAAAATAGAATTTATGGCAATATTATTCAATTAATAAATATAACTCTTAACCATATCTAAAAGTATGATAAGAATTTTATAGTCGATATATATAATAACTTTTAGTACTGGATTCCTTTAGAGGATAAAATTAATAAAAAAATACCTTGGTTCAATACAGCGATAATTTTAATAAGATTATTTTAATAACGAACAGGCTAGGTCATCATTATCATCATCGTGGAGTAATGCTCGCACCCTTGTGCAGTCACAAAGAAATATTGACTGTTATTTTACTTCAGTATTGACACTGTCTTTAACCCCTTTTTATAAAAGGATATGTTCAGAAGAATATTTATATAAGAAACCCACGGCTACATTCTACCATCACATCATTCACCATCAACAGGGAGTTTACCCTTGTACTCTAAAACGGCAATGATCACGAAACGTTTCCATGCAAACATTGTGCCTAGAACTATCAGGTTATAATATGAACTTCCTGTCGAAGTTTACAGCTTTGATAGGCTAAGGTAACCGCTTACCAACAAGGAAGTTCAGTTTGATACCAGTTAGTAGTAGGATCCAGCAGTTTCTTCAGGGAAGTGGTACTATCCAATAATAAAAACAATTTAAGAAAGCTTCTTTAAATTAATAAACATAATATTGTTGCATCTCTTACATTATATCAATACGTATATTTTATCACCTTCATCATCAGCCGATGGACGTCCATTGCTGGACATAGGCCTCCCCCTCCCCCAAAGATCATCAATTTATCATGTTATGTTTATTTTTGTCTTTTTATAAAGATACGCGTTTGAATAATATTTGAAAATATCAGTAGTGTTAATTTGATAATTTACCAGATTCTGTGCTAAGATGGTCTTGTCGCCGTTGGGCAAATGCTCCTCCAGCGCCAGCACCACGCAGTTGGCGATGATGGTAAGCAGCACCGCGTACTCGAAAGGCGGCCACTCGATGATGAATTTTGTATACCTGGAATTTACGTTTTTAGATATTTAAAAACTTTATAAAGATGAATATGTTTGACACAGTCAAAATCACTGACAAATATGGACTTGGTGGAGAGGCGCGCTGGAAAGATCGGTGAAGAAGAGCTGACAAGTACTAAACTTGATAGCCTGGGTTACCGGCGTAGGGTAGCGAGACGCTCGGTGTTTTACCGATTGCATTTCAAGGTGTGCCCAGGAACTATATAACTTGATTCCGCTATCGCCCTTCTACCACCGGAAGTACAGATACACCGCAGGTATTCTTCCCTTCGTTGTCGAGATCCTACGCATTAGGACGAAGCGTTTCGCTTCGACCTAATGCCAACAGCGAAGGATTGGAACAGCCTGCCGACGTCAGTGTTTCCGTACAAGTATGACGTGGGGATTTTTAAGAGAATAGTGAATAGGCTACTTCTAGACTAGTGCGCTATACCTCCAAAGACTACATCGCCGCTTACCATCAGGTGGGATCGTGGTCAAGCGCTAGTCTATATAATAAAAAAAATATCACATAAACATTTTTGCATTAAGTAGGTTGGTACTATAGCTCCTATTTTTGCCACTAAACAGTAATGTGTAAAAATTACTGTGTTCCGGTTTGAAGGGTATCGTAGCTAGTTAAATAACTGGTAGTAGGTCTTTGTACAGGTGGTTGGTCTTTTTTGCAGGAGAGCGTCTAGATCGGTACCACCGCAGGTACTTTTTCTGCCGTCAAACAGTAGTGTGCAAACATTACTGTGTTCCGGATTGAAGGTAGTTGTAATAATAATAATAAAATTAATAAGGTAATCAGACTTAATATTCTGTCTCAAGGCCTCGAACGCAATATGGCGCAGTATATTATATCCTAACTCTAGCACCACGTTGTTATGGGCGGAAGTGTGATCATCAGGTGAACGTCCCGCTTGTCTCGTCAATTAGTTGAATAAAAAAAAATGGCTGTCTCAAGGCCACGAGCACAATGTGGTGTAGTGTAGCGTAGTGTAGTGTATATATATAAAATAATTGGTTTCCCGCCGATTGTGATGAAAGTCATATAAACATATGTAACTATAAACTTGTGTTAATTGATATATGTAAATGAAATGTCAATCAATCAATTATTAGCTGATAGACGTCCACTGCTGAACGTAGGCCTCCCCCAAAGATTCCCTCATCGATCGAACCTGCGCTACCTGCATCCAGCAGCTTCCCGCGACCTTACAAGCAGCATGGTTTCTAGTATCGCCGGGCACCTGGTAGAGGTCGTTTGTAGGATTTAATACGGAGCGATTTGGGCCATTTCCCACGACTCTGGCCCAGTGCGGGTTAGTGGAAGCCAGAGCCTCGTTTGTTGATTAGCACGATGCACTTTTAGTAGGTATGGTTGGCTTGTGTTCCGTCAGTTATTATGTCGTCATCATCATTAGGTGCCCTCTTCAAACTGAAGTTTGGCGATCAGATTGAGAAAACTAATTGGATCCTCATCTATACTTTTTAACTGATGGTATTTAAATCCGGTCCATTCCTTTATGTCGTCAAGCCATTTCTTGAGCTATCCACCAGGTGCTCATTTACCAGGATCAACCTTGGAAACTCATAAAGGGATCCTCTATGGAAGTATTTTCATCAGCCTGCGTTTTCAGTTTGCTCTCTCAAGGACTTGAGCATTGGAGACAATTATTATGCGGGACCCCTTACACCCCTCTCTACCCTCTGTAAATCTACTCTTACTAAGTTAAAGTGTGTCTAACATTAATCAAATGGAGGTGACAGTGTAACTTGTAATATGATTAGAAGGTGCATTGTCAACTTAATAACATAGAGTTGCTGTTATCGCATTAGCTTCCATTACACGACCCATTTTACGCTTAGAGCGAGGCAACGGGACACCAGCCTGATGTACTTAACTACGACGCGGACTTTGATGAACCCTCCAGGTTATTATGCTCATAACTTAATTCATTTATATATGTTATATTTTCCTCATACATTAGCATGATATTAAAATGTTAAATCCTTTAAATGAATATTTAAACTTTTCAATAACATTCTTTAATCACCCTCTCTCCACTTAGCCAATATGCAATATGGTGGTGGGGTTAGTTTTATTTTTCCTCTCCACTTCGCCCTGTCAGAGACATCATCGTCAGACAACTTATACATTTTTTAATTCGATTAACATTTTTTTTTATTTAAAATGGACTGTATTTATGAAACCGTACTTATACGTCATCATCAACATCAGCTGATAGACAGCAGCAAAGATTTTCACATCGATCGGTCCTGGACTGCCCGGGTACCAGCGCCTTGCCAATGTACGTAACGGTCAGCATGGCGTCCGGTATAACCGGGCACTATAAGCCGTTGTTTGTAAGGGTCTATATAGGGGGATTTGGGCCACAACGCAAGCTCAATATGGGTTGGTGGGAGCCAGAGCCTCGTTTATTGTTTAGAAGGGAGCACCACGAACAGGTGAGTTTGGCTTGGGCCCCGTAAGTTGATGTGCGGGACTCCTTATACCAGCGGAATTCTATGAGGAAACGTACATTGATGATCACTTAATATAACAGAAACCAGGATAGCTTAGTTTGTTAGACAATCATACACTTTATACGTCTTGAAAGAACTCCAGCTCAATTAGAATTGAACTTGAGCTACTGGAGAAGGAAAAGTAATGTGAAGAAACCAACATATCCAAAGAACAAGGTTTCGTGGGCATATAACATGCAGTGGATAAATGTTTTTGAGGACCTGCTCCTAGTTAAGAGTACTTCTATAACTATACAAAAACTCACGGGATAGATGCCAACCTCACCTTCTCGTGGTGCACTCTGCTAATCAACAAAGGAGGCTTTGGCTTCCATCAACCTGCATTGGGCTAGCGTGATGAAAAATGGCACATACTCCCCAATCGATGTGGGAATCTTTGGAAGTTTTCCATGTCCAGCATTGGACGTCTATCGGCTGATGATGATGATAATCAAAAGTTTAACTTTGTATTTTTTTATTAATGTTGAATAAACGAGCGTTGACTACATTTAGATGACTGCTCTGTAGTATCTATGAAGAGTCCAATAGATTAACGTGCCTTTCGAAGCTCGAAGGCGCTCGAGTATGAATGCTACTAAAGCGGACAACAATTGTTGGCTCGCGGAACCTTACTTGAGCTTGATGATCGCTTAAACTATCATCGAGGGCGCAACGCTGAGAGGCTCCGCCTTTCATCATTTTGTTCGTAATAAAATAATATTTATTTATGGCGTGCCAACTTTTTTGCGGAGCATCTGAATAACCCAGTTTCGAATGAGCTGAAACTTTTCGTTACGCTTCTCTGGTTAATACTTGTTGTGATGTGATGTAATTGTTTCCGTTGAACTTTACGATACTTTTAATTACTTCCATAACGGCCAATTTACGTGCCCACTGTCGATGCACAGACCTACCCTCAATACGAGAGCGATGGGTGGCAACTCACCACGCAGGACCAATGCGTATTGGTGACGTCACACACACCTTAGAATAAATTCTAATTCATGTGCAGGTTTCCTCATGTTGTTTTCTTTCACCGTTTGTATTTCGCTGTTGTTACTAAAGTTTACAAATGTACATAACTTAAATATTAAAGTCATCGGTACATGCCGAGATTCGAACCCGCGACCTTCGGAATGAAGGCCGCACGCTATAACCATTAGGCCAGCGAGCTGCTTTTACTTACTAAAGATTTTTTCCGAATATTGTCATATTTTTTTCTATTCGACAACATAACGAGACAAGCGGGACGTTCTCCTAAAGGCAAGTAATATACCAACCCATAATAGCGTGACGCTAGTTAGGATAATACACACAGCAACTTATTGTACTCGTCGCATTTAAATACAGGATATTGTCATTATCTCAGTAATTTCACTAGCTACAGCGCCTTCCAAACCGGAATGCAGTAATGTTTGCTCTACCTATCTATAACGTCTTCGGCAACAGAGACCTACTGCCAGTAAACATATTACATATAGTTAAATATTATTATGTGATTTGTGTTTACAATCCTATTAGCATCAATTAAAAACTTTTATTTTATTATATTCTTAACAGGAAGTAAATTTACCTTCATTTACCGCTAAATAATGTATGATAATCCGGAGCAGGGGAAAAACGTTACAATCCTATAAAGTACCCATTAAAATATGAACGTTATATTGAATAATTAATGTATGTGCATACCTCCGTATGGGATTTTCGTCGGAGAATATAAAGAGCGAACTGGGCCCCGGAGTAGCGGGCTGATGCGCGCCGCCCATGGTATCAGCTGGCGCCGCGCGAGCCTGCGCGCCCGCCGCCTCCTGCGCTGCCGCCAACCTGGAAATTACAATCCATATTTTAAATTATCATCATCATCATTTCTTCAAACTGTAGTTTGGCGATCAGATTGACTAAACCAAAGATTTTAAATACCAAAATAATTATCATTAACCTATAGACGCTCAATGCAAGACATAAGCCTTCCCCAACGATCTCGCCAAATATTGATGGTTATCTGCATCCAAATTTCCCGCGATCTTCGTCAGATCATCCGTCCACCTTTTGGAAGTCCTTCCTACGATACATAACGGCTTTTAAATACCCCACTGGCCGTTACTTTCCCCAGCAATATACCTTGACCATGGCCACTTAAATCTGGCAATCTTTTAGGCTAGGTCAGTTGATTAGTATTATCTGCTACTCTGCTACCTATTATCTAAATATTACAACACTTCTTTTTACTATACAATAGTATGCGAACATTCATCACCAGCTTACATTAATTCATCGATAGATAGCACTACCCCTAATCAATACTATTAAGAATGATCGTCACTAAGTTTCCTTTTTAGATTTTAAATACAAAAAATTTATTAATTCTTCTCTTTTTCTTTCTATTCTAATTTGCTGTAATCTCTTAATAATAACTCTTTTTAAACGAATATTAATATTCTAATCCTCTGCTATTGTCAGTTTCCTAGATATCCACGGTCATCTAAAGTAACACTGCGCCGGACATATGATGCTGCGTAAGTTAATATGGAGTAGCAACATATTTTAAGATCACATCCTTTACTTCACAGTTGATATGAATATCGTCTTTATAACTTATCCGTCCTGATTTTCACAAGAGAGAACAATATTTTAATAACTCCTGATAGGGTGATAAGTTTTTTACACCCCCTCAGTATTAATTCATATTCGAGTATAATACAGGTATTCCCACATTTTAAGAGTTAATTTGATAAAAATCTATGTTGTAATAATTGTAGAAGCTGCTATAAAACTCAGGTCGCAACAAATCATTTAAACATAACTGCGATGAAAATTTTATATTGAATTTTATAGGGGTTGACACAGTTCCTCCATGTCAAGTGATCCTTATACCCGATGGAGATCACATCGATCGTATAAATTTAATTTAAATAACATAAGAAAAAAATTTCTAGTAAAAAAAGTAAGTTTTGTGATATATTGACTATAATAATTTTTAGAAACAGCGTAAACTCTGAATTTTTATTGTTATTGAATGCTTCGAAAGTATATGTATTATCAATAGTAAAAATCCATCAAAAGACCTGAAGTTATTATCATCGTCATAATCATCAGCCCCCAACGATATGGAGCACACTATCGATTCTAATATGTTAACATTGATATAAGTATCGAAATTTATTGCAAAATTATTTGTTTGGTTTGGTTCATATGGGAGTATTTCCCTTTGGGCCATTTCCCACCTCGCTGGCATAATGCGGGTTGGCGGGAAGCAGAGCCAGAATAGGTGAGGTTGGCTTGGGTCACGTGTGCGAGACTCCTTACACCCCTTTATTTGCATAGGTATGAAATTTATAGCCAATTCATCAAAAACATACTTTTCTTTCATAAAATTGACACAATTACGAAAAAATATGTATTACTTTTTTTTAGAAATAAAATAGAAAAAACCTTTGCTACATAAAATATATAATAAATATTGATTGTAATAATAAATATCTTAATATATATATATCTAGAAATTAGTAAAATATTCAGATGAGAATGTTTGCTGTAAGCGAGAGCTGGAACTACATAAATAAATTTAATTTACTCCAGTGGCTGCCCGTAGCGTGTCATGATGAAATAATGGGTCCTGTGAAAGCAGGCGAATCGGCCATTGTAAATATGGCCATCAATTAACCACTACATTATCGTTAAATATCGAGAATGAAAATTTAAATCGTTTAACACTTTGTTAATATCATTTTAATTCAAAAACATCGCACTTGAAATCTCTCCTTGAACCATCCACCTGGACCGCCAAGTTATACGCTTGACAATAACATGGCTCTAGTTATGATGATATAGACCACATTTTTGTTATTGTCTTTATAAAAGTTAAGTCTCATTACTTAAGTAATTAAACAATTTACAGCACCCTTCAAACCGGAACACAGTAATGTTTACACACTGCTTTTTGGCGGTAGAAATAGGAGCTGCGATGATGCCTACTTAGATCGTCTCTAACAGAAGAGACCTACCCCCAATTACACGCATAAAACTTCTTCCCTCCTAATTACAATTATATCTGACGGTTTCCTGTTTATTTTTTCATTTCATACTTAACTCATTATTATATTATTGATGTCTTTAGGATTAAATAGATGTTTTAAGCAAGACGTTCACCTGATGGTAAGAGATACGCTGTCGTAATAACAGTAGCACGGAATTGTTGACAAGATAACTATATTTTTTCTATGTCTAACAATAAAATAATTAACACAATTTGTGTAATCACTACCCTGTCTTTGCAGTCCTAGAACCTGAAATGATACGCAACATCATTATTTATCTAATTTTAGTAAAAAAAAAATTCGTCTCTACAGTGATTTGTTCGTGTTCCTCCTACTCATACATTTGTTGATTTATAACATCGCCTATACACATTTGCTTCAGTTTCTCTGCAGTCATTTACATTGACTTCCTAACGAAAAACATCATCAAGATGGTTAATTACGAAGTGTGTTGTGATGAAATCATTATATTCGCATATAATGATATTTAATGCACAGTCAATTAGCTTCTGTGAAGCCTGTTTCTGTGCTTTCATATTATTATCTAAGTTATGCATAAATTGAATAGACAAGGAAAATGTAGGTCAGTGCCTCGACCCGGCATATAGTATGAGGGCGCTAGTGATGTGTAGGGCTTCATGAATTTTTTGCTCTTATCTCTTAAAAAAAAAATACTTTTTTACTTTTGCTATAATAAACCTTTCTAGAAGAAAGTTTGCAGAAGTCTATATCGAAAGTATTGCCACGGATTGATCTATGACGATAATACTTTATAGTGTTATTTATGTTTAAAATATACTTATCAATGAGTAAACATTTTCATCATACAACTTTTATTTGACATACTATACTATTGTGAATTTATACTATGTACTTTAAAAACTGTGCAATTATAGTATTGTGCACGAAGCTAGGGGCTCTAAGGTGTGCCTTACTCACGGGAACCAAGCCAACCTCACCTGCTCGCGGTAGACCTTGCTAATCAACAAACTAGGCTCTGATTTCCATCAACCCGCATTGGGCCAACGTGGTGGAAATTAGTGCAAACCCCCCCATATGAAATCTTATAAACGACGGCTCCTGGTGCCAGATATAGGGGTGACACAGATCGATCGATGTGTGAATCTTTGGGGGAGGCCTACGTCTAGCAGTGGAAGTTCATCGGCTGATGGTGACACAAAAACCTTTATTATTTTGTTAAATTCTATGTACCAATTAAAATATAAAAATTGTACATTATAAATAATATATACTACTGTATATATAATAATAATCTTTTGTATAACTATTAGAATCTGAATATTAGATAGCTATGTTTGTACACCAGTCTATTGTGTATCCAAACAGCGCTGCAGTGTAACAAAGGTCATAAATCAATGAAAGGAGACCTTGTTAGGGTTAAGGTCTCTCGTGAACACTGATGAACAAGTGTAACACCTCGTGCACAGGAGTTTATCTTCAAATATGAAAGTGAATGTCCTCTATTAACGTTCATAGCTTCACCAGGAAAAGTTGATGCCATTTCTCTGAAATTACTTCCGTACTTTCTGACAAGGTAGGTTAAGAGTAGGGGAAGTTATTTTTATCCTTCATTGGTAAATACTTTTATTATATATTTAAATTGACTTTTTAAATATTTACAGTTTTATTTACATGTACTGGTCTAAGTCATGTCCTCTCTTAGGAGTCAAATGGAATATTTAACATTAAATCCATTATTCGTAACTTAAGTTAATGTATGTACATAGTTTTGGTTATTATTCTTTTTATTAGATAAAACTGCTTTCGGATAACTTCAAATTGTAAAACAACAAATTCATATTTTTCTAATGAATATTTTCTTTAGTAAACATTTACACTTTATCATACATTTTAATCGTCACGTTATTCGTGAATAATGTAAATTGTAAACTAGTTGCATACAATTAACTTAGCACATCGTGGCGGCAAGTTAAAATATAATAATGTAATAGAAACAATAAAATAGCTTTATGTTTCCATTTCCACGTTAACCAACTACGAGTGAAGGTTTTCAGTTTGACGTCGGACATTTATAATTTTGACTGTATAAAGAATACACTTCGGTATTTCAAATACATCCTAATTTTTAGGCAAATCAAAAAAAAACTTTTTTTTAATCCCATGAAGCGATAAGATGAGCGAGAAGTTCATTTGATAGTATCCAATAAGCTATACATTGTGCTCGTCGTTGAGTAGATGTAAAGTCTAGTTACTCCAGTAATTTCACCAGCTACAAAGGCCTTCAAAGTATAATACAGTAATATTTATACATTACTGTTTTACAGCAAAAATAGGAGCTCTTACTGACAGTCATTTAAAAATTCATCATTTCATCATCGGCCGATAGACGTTCACTGCTGGACATAGACCTCACTCAAATATTCCCAAATGATCAGGTATGAATTCATATGGGATTGTTTGGGCTATTTCCCTCCACCCTGGCTCAGTGTGTGCTGGTGGGAACCAAAGCCTCGTCTGTTGCTTAGCCAAGTGCACCACTAGCAGGTGAGGTTTTCTTAGGTCCAGTGAGTTGTTTTGCGGGACCCCTTATAACCTATTTAAATTTAAAAATTATATAATAGTTATTGAAAATTAAACAGTATGGACTACTTTCCCCTTAAAGCTTGTACAGGTTATTTAGTTAAAGCTAATGCATATGGAACTTAAGGGATAGGCAAAATAAATGTGATTGACAATACTATATAGTTTGTGTATGAGATAAAATATTCAAGATACAACGTTATGTAGACGTTTCTAACTCAATTGTGGGAATCAGGAGCGGGGAGCAGCATTGTATGCTGTCTATTGACCGAGAAACGAATGCAGAACCCGCTGAATAGAAAAGGCGCTAATGTGATTCCATTGTGAAAAGAAAATATTGCTAGATTTAATACATTACGGTGTAATCGGAGGCGGGTTCCCGACGAGGGATCTATACGAAAACTCCTAATCTATAGATGTATTAAATAAACGCAAATTAAACATATTTCGCGAAGGTATGACTTTCAAAAATCATGCATTTCAAAATCATGCTGGGATCTTTAGCGATGACTAGAAAGTTTCGTTAAAATCTTATTATGAAGGCCATACACAAAAATATGAAATATGTACCTAAAATAAGATTAAATGGAAATGGAATACAAAGTACAAATGTAAGAAAGAAATAAAAGATATAAGGAAAACGTAAATATAGTATTAAATATGAAATAGATAAGAAATCTTATTAAAATATGAAACTGTGAAGAAATAAAATAACTATTGTTTAATCATTGAGGCGGTAGAAGAAGAAATGGAATGTTCAGACTAGACTGCAAAAACAGAGAGGAAAAAGAGAACTTAAATGATGGAAGGAAATATTAAGAAAGAATTGAAGTACAAAACAAGAAAATATATAATGAAGCTCTGTCCCAATAAGCGGAAGAAACAACTTTAAAAAAACATGCTGGAAACTTTCGCAGCCTAAATTTTCGCTCGTGTAAAATTCTGGCGAAATACATAATTTACAAGGCTACAATGATTGAATATGCCCATTCCATTTCACCCTTCTTTGGCTGTAAAAGGCGACTAAGAAAATAATGCCAAGGAAGGGATAGCCCTTCCCCCGTGATCGTTACCGAATTACAAAAGAATTATACCAAATACTTATTAATATAATTTTGAATATGAAAAAAAAACATTTTAATATAATTGTAATATATTTTTAAATAGTATTTTATGTCAGTTTTTACCTAAAAAGACTAAATTGCTTCATTGTTTTTTTATTTAGAATATTTTTATGTATGTCAAATGTATGAAGTTTCATTTACAATATAGATAATAAAAAGACAATAGATATTCATTAAATTTATATATATATATATATATATATATATATATATATATATATATATATATACTTTATTCATTAATTAACAAATATTTATAAAACAATAATATAACATAAAAATACGATAACATAAATCATATGTTAAATATAGTATACTTACTTGAATGCTTACTTTGGCAACTCCATATTCTCGGACATGTGTATCACAATAGAAATCGCTGCTGATTGTATTTCTTTAATACGTTCATACGTTACTTTTTAGCTAAACATTTTAAGTTATTCTCAGCTACATTTATTACTTGTTTTTATCACTTAAAGCTTGAACGAAATAACTTACAAGCGTACTCCACACAAACGAAGTAGGACTAATCAAAATTAAAGAATAACTCATCTACCCACTGTATCAGTTTCTTAAAATGGGATAACAAATAAAAATCGTTCATATCTTCTAATTGAATTGCGGTTCCTGTTTTTTTTTTTAATACATAGAATCATGGTCATCACCCTCAGCCAAAGAAATACTCCTTCGGTATTCATTTGAAGGTATTTTATGAATATTAGGGTAAGTATATAAAAACATATTAAATTTAAGTCAAAAGTAAAGTATTTTAAAAAAATTACGCTTAATGTGGAAAATTATTATGTTTAATGTAATAATGCTTTTCATTTGTTTGTGGATATTTATCATAATTTTTTTATCCTTTTTTTATCATAATTTTTTTTTTGCAAATTTTCCTAAGAATCATAACAAACTCATCGGACTTTTTAAATATTTATAACTAAGAAATTATGTTATCTAAAACTTAAAAAAAAATCTATTGAAATTCGTCTAAGATATAAAATGTTTGTGATGGAGAGTGTAAAGGGTCCCCCACAACAGCTTACGGGATACTAATCAAGTAAGGTTCCATCAACCCGCATTGAGGCAGCGTGGTAGGAAATGGCCCAAATCTCCCATATGAACCCCTACAAACTACGGCCCCTAGTTCCCAACGGTATCGAAAACCAAGCTGACTGTTGAAGGTCACGGAAGACGCTGGAAGCGGACAACGCACGACCGATCGATGTGGAGATTTTTGGAGGAGGCCTATAACCAGCAGTGGACGTCTATCAGGTAATGATGATAATCAAATTTTTGATGAACTTAAATGTTGGATTATCCAGTGCATTTTGGATCAGACCATCATCATGGTTACAATTCAACTGGTCAAAATGGAACTTACATCAGCAAGTGGCTATTATTTGTTTTATGTGTATATTAATAATAATAGAAAAGTTATAATATATATCATCATCATCATCACCATTATCAGTCGATAAACATCCACTGCTGAACATAATATAGGTAATGTTTTTTTTTTATAGGAAGGGTGGAGAAACTGGTGAACAGTTCACCAGAGAGGATAATGTATGAGAATTTCATTTAATATTAAAACTGAACACAACGAATACATTGCTTCATTCATAATATCATGTATGGAATTTTCCCCTAAACGGTTTGGCTGTGGCTGGCGAGCGTGACGCACTAGGACATAAGTGGAGTGGGTGGATGTGACGTCATACGAACACAAACAGAACAATCGCTGAAAGTAACAAACGTATTGATATTAATATCACTGTACAGACCTAATAATAATATGCGTCCGCTCGAATCTCCCATTACTGCGTCAAAGGAAAACTTTCGCAGCTTCTAAGTACTCGCCGAGTGAATTATATAAGATTTTGAATAAAATTCATATCGACTAATACAGACAATTAACTATTCATACATAATTTAACTAATATATAAATAACATTAAAACTTGTAATACGACAACAAGGTTTGAATAAGAGATTCACTTCTCTATTACGACCACTCAAAGATAAACAAGTTTTATTTTTATATTATGAAACTATTCTTATTTTTACTTTAATTACAACAAATATGGTATTTATAATTTTCTTTATTATATATAAAACTTTTTTTTTAAACTATTGTCTTATAGTCTTAACTCCAGTTAACCTTCTATACAGAATGAATATTATCTTAATTTGTAATAATCATTATAGATAACATCAGTAGGTATATCTGGAAAAAAATTACGTTAACATAAATCTACGATAACTTTGACAAGTGACAAGATACATCAGCTCATAATGATGTGGAGCTAGTATGTTTACACAACACTACAAACGTCGTCTTCAGATATGAAATGGTTTGTCTATTGCCGCATTAAACTCACGAAATACAAACCCTAATAAAAAGTAACCTAGTAACTATTCTTAAGCTAGTAACGATACTCCTTTCATCTCAAGAGTATGAGCACAATGTGGTGTTATGTATATCATCTTAATTAGCACCACGTTGTTATGGGTGTATCATTTACCATTAGGTGAACATCTCGTCCCAATGGATGCGAACAACGCGGAACCGATCGATGTGGTGAACTTTGGGGGAGGCCTATGTCCAGCAGTAGACGTCTATTGGCTGATGATGATGATGATGTGAACAAAAAAAAACAGATACTATAACCTACTCTCATCGCGGTACTCAATAAATACTATATATTTTATAGGCAACGGGCTAAAGTGGAGCTCAATTTCACATGATGTTAAGTGACTATGGCGAAGATGGTGAAGTATACTCGGCCAGAATAATTCTTCAGATTTGAATTTCTGACTTAGTGGTGGTAGGTCACTATTGCCAGAGACCGTCTTGGTAGACCATCGCAACTTCTATTTCGTCTGCCAAACAATAGTGTACAAACATTACTGTTTTCCAGTTGTAGCTAGTGATTGGGATAACGAGACTTAACATCAATATATACCATCCTAACTAGCACCACGTTGTTATGGAAACGCGTATCACATACTATGAGGTAAATGTCCCGCTGATATAGTAGCTTCGTAAAAAAAAATACTAAATTAAAAACTACATTAATTAGGATATATTTTCATCACAATCATGATATCTTCAAAGATCGTGTTTACATACATCATCATCTATTTAGAATTCCATCTTCAAATTCAAGTTGGGCGGTTAGTTGAGGAAAACCTCCCCTAGTAAACTTTTAAATATTGTAAATAAATATAAAATAAATAAACAAACAAAACAACAAAACTATAAATAAACAGCAAGGAAAAAAAATATGATGTTATCTTTTTCATGGAACTATTCGAAAAAAAAAATTATCTCTGGTTTTCAGCGAAGGAATAGTTTAAGATCATGACGGTGGGATTTCATTGCCAAGTTTTCTAAAAGGACTAGTATTGTAACTCTTGGCTTGTTTCCATTTTATATGTTTTTATCAATTAAGTGATACGGTATTTAATGATATATCGTCATAAATGATCTATCGGTATATATATAAAAAATTATCTCGCAAAATTGGAAATTTATTTATATACTGCAAAATGAGTATAACGAAAGTCTAGGAAAATATTCTTTCTTTAAGCTTGAAAAAAATAATAATTTTCGATTAATATTGTTAATAATATGTTAGATGATAGTATTAAAATCTTATTGTCGTATTAGATGGGATAACTCTAATTTCTTATTAATAAACATTGAAACAAAATAACAATTATTGAAAAGAAATTATGTCGCCAAGTTTCTGGCTCATAAATTAGGTGTAAAATTTCAAAGGAAAGGAGGAGGAGGACTTACTGTTAGTATTAATTTAACATAATTTCAAGTGACACGAGCCGTAGCTAATGAAGTAGAACATTACGATTCTCTTTTATATGACTGGCGAAGCACAGCAAAGTAATCGAGATGTCTTATTGACAACGACAGTGATAGACAACATTCTTCATCATCGTTAAATTTTGTAAACGAGTCGTCGAGAAATCGTGAAAGAAGAAATAGTTTGAAATTCGACATGAAACAACAAAACAACAAGATTGAAATTGAATGCAAGAGTTTAAGCATTGTTAACAATAAGAAATGAGTATAAGCAGCGGCGGGGCGTGGCTGTATATAGGTCATGCGAACGGCACGACATTGACAAATTATAAGAGTATCTACGCCATAGGGTTTTCTCAGCCGATGTCCCATTAACATAACAGCCGAACTGACCTCGAGGCTTACATCAATACGAACGGAAAAAAAAACTGTTCCCTGGGTGGGTTCCAAGACGGGGCTTCGCCGAAGCTGCGGAGACGAGACGGCGCCGCAAACGCCCCGACTGTCAGACGCCGGGTTCCCAACTAGGGTAGCCCCCACTGCAGATAAAACTGAACTTATAAATCCCTTTTTGCGTACATCGCTTTATTATATCGACGCAAGTAGTTGAAAAGATTTAACATAAAACGAATCGTAAACAATATACCCCATTGCATATCAATAAATAAAGTTAAATACATCAGCTTCATTATTTCAGTATATATATATCTATATCAGAAATAGTAATAATTCATTATCATGAGTATTTTTTAATTCCTCATTATTGTGATCAATTATTTCATAATCTTTCACTTTGTTAACGATTAAAATAAAAACAAGTTCGCTTTCATAAAGTAAAACCGCTTTTTCAACGGCCTGATTGAGATACATTTTGTATGAGCGCTCATCCAAGATCACGACCAACGTCGAAGACTTCTTTGTTTTCGATACTTTCGTCGGTTTTTAAATACCTCAGTTTTAATTAACGATACTTTTCTACTCTTTTGATTAATAAGAAGATGCCGACGATGTTTGTTATCTTAACGACAAATTTCGTTATTTTTGATGTTGTTTAAAAATAACATATTTTATTTCAATTTAGTAAGATGAAATTACTAAAAAATTAGATAATAATATCTAGATTGTAAGAACTATTAATCTGTAAATGGAACTACTTGTAATATTTCAGTATATAACACTTAATAGTACGTCAAATATTTATAGAGGCTTGATGCATTTATATACGATATAAAATAATATCAAATTGAGACGATATTAAATGAGATAATAAAACGAGATTGCTTGATTAACCCCCAACAGCAGTTTCGCTTGAAACATAATAATTATTATACAGGTTATTGGTAATTATAAGGGATGAATTAGGTCACGGATATTGTAGAGGTGATACCAAATATTGTTGAATTATGTTCTGTGTATAAATTTGCGATAGGCGTCTCATATATTCTTTGAATTGTCGAAGGTACAATGACGTAATACTATCAACTTAGTCATTGTAACTTTAACCTAGGATCTAACGTATAATTATTCCACTACAGTTGTATACACAGTATTTACGATGCCTATTATAATTTGAAATATACCGTCAAATTTAAAGAAATAAATTTATACATTCTTTCATTTATAGGTCTTTTTTGCCGAAGACCTTCTAGGTAGGTAGCAACGCAGCTCCTATTTCTACCGCTAAAGAGCGATGTAAACAGGTTACTCTGTTCCGGTTTTAATGTCGCTGTATCTAATAAAATTACTAGGAATAACGAGAAGAAACGTCTCAAGCCGACAAACACAATGTGATGATATGCATACCATACTAACCATAAGGTGAATGTTCCGTTCGTCTCGTCGTCTTGTTGAATAAAAAAAAACATGTATTTTTTTAATCATTTTATATACTGTTGTATCTAAATATTCAAGACTCAAGATTAAACTGGACCGACATCTCTATAAATAAAACGTAACTGTAACGAACATAAAGGTACAAACATTTACAATCAATTAGTATGGTTATTTAATTAAAGGTTAGTTTATTTTGGTAGTTCAGTGTTGTTAATGAGTCCTCTTGATTTATGATTACGTAACATTTCTGCAGCTAGTTGGCTGGAGAGGCGCCAGAAAGCCGTGTCCTTCGGATCCTTGCTGCGAGCGAGACAAACGCGACTGCCTGGCGCCATAGAGATCCATACAAAACAAGCGGTTACGACGCTACGAGTGCTCGGTGGAACAATTTTTATAAAAATTGCGAAAGTTTATTAATTTATTAAACTATCAACATTTAATTTATCATTTCCCGTTTGTTTCATTTAATTCTTTTAATATTATGTAGTCGCTTCCGTTCAATAGAGGTATCATACTACAAGCCGATAATCCCGATTTGCCCTACTAAAGAAAAGATATTAATTAATATCACATGTATTCATAATTGTTAAATGTTTTAACGTACCGATAAAGATAATTTTACAGTCACATTTATTGTTATGTAGTATATGTAAGTTGTATAGTGTAATAGTAAGTATATAAAAATGTGTCGGAGGCCGAGACTACCTTTGGGTCGCTGCTCCAGAGCAATAAGTAAGTATATGTAAATAATTCAGTTTGCCTTCAACTTGCTCTGCCACCAATTATTACATTAACTTCATTCTCTGATGAGGAACTAGGCGTAGGGTTCGTGTAAACATCGTTTTTTTTATTTATTTCCAAAAGCCTTCCCTTAAAAGGTTTAACACGGAAACTAGATATTTAGAAAAGTTTCTTTTCTATTGCCATCGAGAACTAAGAAGGGATTTTAGGGAATTCAACCTCGAAAGGGATGAAAAGGGTGAAATAAAGTAGGATTGATAATCGAAAATGATAAAGCTATAAACACAGGCCTTGGGGTCACTCATAAAGGATAACTCGGAGATTTTAGAACTAAACTATTTAAAAAAAAATAGTAAGGTATTAATAGATGTCTATTTTATCTATTAATAAAACCGATCCTTTAATATTACGATTTAGTATAGATTTGTTAGGATAATAAATGCAAAATAAACTAAATCATGTGATGCTAGATATCAAACTTGAGTCATGCGAAAAGTTCAAAGGCAATTGACTACAAAAAAATTAAAACTCCATTATTATCTTAGTCAATCTAGTGAACACGTCTGGCATTGTTAATTAGATTTTAATGATAATTCCACATAAACAAGTTCAGTAAAGGCCACCAGCTCGCAATTCTTCGAAGCACGACGTGTAATTTCAGTGAAGTGGACAAACAATTCACTGAATCCATCGCCCACGCTCATTTAGTCGTATATCTGCATTATACGCGATAACATCATTACATACAGTACCAAAAATTTAGTGTAACAATTAAGTGAAAGTTCGTAATGCTACTTTACGGTTTCTACTATCAACGTTGTGAAATATAAGCAGTGTGAGCAGAGAAATCTAGAAAAGAAACCATGCTTCTAGAGGGAAGAGTTCAGTGGGATTTAGATGAAGTAAACTCCTGCAATGGTCTTCTTTAGTGCGTTCCTAAGGATTCCAGTGTATATGAAACACTGCTGTTATTTACAAGGGACAAGGAAAAAAGGAAATTAGTGCTTAACACTGGGCTCCGTATTAATGAAATGCATTTAATTAAGACAATGATAAGATCATTAATTGAAGTATGTTAACAAAAGCTAGTTTCTTACGACTTAGAATATGAAATATAAATTCCCACCATCACCCTGAAAACTTAAGCTCATTGAGGTCTAAACCCACGAACTTTCGAGTAATATAGCTTAAAAACACAATTGATCTATGACCTGTATGTAATACTTTGTAATTATTTATGTTTAAAATGTATGTGATAAACTATATTTTAAGGATTTCATCGCGTTGATTTAATTATTACCCATGGTATCGGAAGGAGGAAAGCGCGAGATGTTCTAACATAATGATCATCACAGAGTACATAAAGCTTTTAATGATTACAGTACGATCAATTCCGGACGAGCTATGATTGAAAACCTATGCTGGAGTCAGCGGAAATATCCATGAAATTTAGTTTTATTAAATGTGTAATAAAAAGAGTTGTTGCTTTAACATCTACTTACAGATGATTTAAGCAGTCACACGGGTTTTCGCAGATACTGTTCAATACCGCTAAGCTTCAGCTTCCGGTGGAGGAAACTATCGTGAGACAACCGATATGTTCAAAGAACAGCTTTCGTTGATATGTGAAATCCACGGACTTAACCAACTGTCTATTGGTAGTAAGTCTGTTGTCGAAAACCATCTAGGTAGCTACCGCAGCTTCTGCTTCTGCCGCCAAACAATAGTGTGGAAAAAATTTTAAGGGCGTTGTAGCTGGTGAAATCATAAAGGTAACGAGACTATATAGTATATCATCCTAAGTAGCGCGACTTTGTTATTGGTAAGCGTATACCATCAACAAAAGAAATTGGACACTTTGTGTTCTTTATAATAATAATGTAATTGAGTATAACTATAATTTAATAGAAGTAATTATACGTATGTTTCTAAATATCCAAAGTTTGGTATTTAATGTGTTTTTCCAAACATGTGGTGCTCGCACCGAAATCAATCGGACCGTTGTTACGAAGTCGCTTGGGCGTAAGTAACCCTGTTTCCACGGCTAGCCGGCTCCGTCCGTGTATTTATAGACGTGGTGTAGTGTGGGGCTTCGTGTAAACATACTATACACAATATAACTACATTTTTGTTTCCCGCGCGTCATAATTACTATTACTCGAAAGCATACCGAAAATGAACTAAAATTTTGTAACGAAATTACAGAGAAACATGCTTTGTATGTATTACTTCTTTAGCTGCTATGAAATGTGGTATATCCTAATGTCATAAATAATCATTAACTTCATACAGAAATTTCTAGAATAGTAAAGCTAATGATGACGCTGAAACTCTTTAATATACTCAGTATTTTTCATTAAAAATACTATAATAGTTAAATCTTTGAAGAGGAAAAAGAAGTAGATATATGAGTAATGATTTTCTCTGTATTTCCATTGACTATTAGTAAAAGTTCATAAGTTGTTAACATTTAACTTTGTAGTATTAAATCTATCATTATTTACTAATTATTTATAGTACTTAATAAATTATGAAGCAATATAGTAAATGAAATAATTTGGATGTTTAAAAAATTGTTTTCGAAAGTACATACTTTTAGTACAACGTTAGCCGCAAGTGTTGTATTTTCTCTAATAATCAGAAGGCAGTACTGTAGTTTTCCGGTTAAGCAGACCCATTCGTAGTGTAGGTTTCGTCTTACCGTCTACATAAAACTAGTGCACCTGTTTCTTAAATTGAATCTTGCTTTATGCCATTGCCCGAAAGCTGCAGCTTTTCCATTTAATTTCCAGGTCTCATATTGTTGCGAATAACATTCCCGTATAAATTCTGTGCCGATATTGAAAACGTTTCCAAGCGATTATTTACAAAAAAAGTCTGTTTTCAATATTAATAAAGGGTTCCATTGTTGGCTGTGATATTAATGTATATTGTTTTTATCCACTTGTTTTCGGTGTATATCAAAACTATTCTTTCATATAGCTCGCAGTTCCGATTAGGCTGTTTATTACTAAAATGGTATCTCTTATATTAACAAAGATAAGATTATCATGAACAGAAAGTGTTTTAAATATAACATTGTTAGTATTTAAATTATAGTATAAATCTATAATTGCCTTTGTTCACTATAATCACAATTAAGTATATAAACAAAGGATTGATACTTTATTAATATATATAGATGTAATTCAGAACCCATTCCAAAAGAACAGTTCAACATTTATTGCATCATGGTTTGTCTCCTTTATGATATCTGTTTATACAAAGTAATCTTCAAAAATCTTGGAACAGTT
This sequence comes from Ornithoptera alexandrae, assembly GCA_029030555.1. Classification (NCBI taxonomy): domain Eukaryota; kingdom Metazoa; phylum Arthropoda; class Insecta; order Lepidoptera; family Papilionidae; genus Ornithoptera; species Ornithoptera alexandrae. Next base: position 9,694,380 of record JARDVY010000023.1, on the reverse strand, counting down.
TTGACTGATCTTACACTATCTAATAGTTGAGGTAATAAAGAATAAAATATTATTCCATCATCCCTGTTTGAAAAGAGTTTAACAAAAACAATTAGGACTCAAAAAAACTCTTAACGAATCCTAATTTAGGTATCACAATACTCATATGGCTCTAATTTTTCTATATGTTATAGTTAAATTAAATTTTATTCTCCTAGTTGTAGAGTAAACTGGAACAACGAGAGAGAAATAACACCAATTGACGTCACCACCAATATGGGGTACTAGCTGTTTCCCGGCGACATAGCTGGTCGTAACACCCTCGTAACTCCCTTTGGGGAAAGAATTTTATAAAATCCATTCTTAGCTGACATCTAAATTTCAGAAGTATTATCTCTACCAAATTTTAAATCCTTGTCCGTTTCGTAGATCTCGTGATGAGTCTACTATATATATTATATCTCCTATATGTATATATAGCAAAAAAAAAACGGTTATTACAGTAATTAAAAGTATTTTTATAAAATAAACATCACGTCAGCGCCGCTTAAGCTCCGATAGAGTATACCATGTATACGGAGGTAAATAAATCAAACAGGGCTACTAATGAATTGCCGTCAATCGATTGCAGTTGCAAGGTGGCTTGTGACGTCATAGCTTATGTTCATACGTCTGCAATACACAGCCACTTGATAATACGGATGTATCTCAAAGAATAATGGATAAAAAGTTTTTTAAAAATGTACATTACAATTCAAAATTTTTTTTTTAATTATTTCATTTGATAAGCAATAGTTGTAACTTAAAAAAAAAATAAATATTAATCTCTTTTGGTCAATAAATACTCCTTAATGTGAATAAAGGTATTTTCGTCTATTTTGAAATATGAAATTTTCTTTAAATCTTTTAAATGCTTACTTTACTGCTGAAGTATGTCTAAAGAGCTTAACCTCACATAACTTTTATAATACATAAATATTACATACATTACCTCGGACTCTGATCCTTCGCACACAAGGACCTCTCCCCTGGCCCATAATCCATTACCCTAATCAAGTGCAGATTTTCATAAGACGCATTTCTTACAAAGTATTTTCTTCACCTAAAACTGAAGCATTCAAACCCTCATATTTTTGATACGTATAAATACTAATATGAGCTGCACTCTGGGGGTGTAAGGGTTCCCATAACAACTCTTGGATTCCCAGCCAATCTCACCTACTCGTGATGCATCCTGCTAACCAACAAACGAGGCTCTAGATTCGACCAACCCGCATTCTACCAGCGCGGTGGGAAATAGTCTAAATCCCCTCATATGAATCCCTACCGGATGTCGGAACTTTGGGGGAGACCTATTCTAGCAGTGTACGTCTATTAGCTGATGATGCTGATGATAATGAGGGTGTCATTCTTTCTTAATTAACGATTTATACAAAATAAATCATTGTTTTGTTGGCCGAAGTTTCTAATGTATTTCTAACTTACTTTTGAAAACCATCATCCTTTAAAGGTTTTTCTATTATTAAAGAGAAATTTCTTTTGGGGCGGTGTAAATTATATTTTATGAAACTGAAAAAGTACAACTATAAATTTATAAAGCGATTTAATTTTTTCTGATTGTTGAAGTTCACGGGAAGCAGGTGGAGGCGGACAGCGCATGACCGGTCGATATAAAGATCTTTGGGGGAGATCTTATGAGAAGTGGACGTCTATCGGCTGATAATGGTGATAAATTTATTAACAGGATTTAGGCTTTGGGAGAACGAGAACAAATGTAAATCTATATATACAGTTTTCACATCCTTCGTCTTTTATTTGTACTATGGTTCGTAGCGTGTACACTACCGTCTATCGACGATCTTATACATGGACTTTACGTATAGTAGAGAGAAACGTCTACTATAGAGTGTAGTATACAGATACTACACTAAATATTCGAATAATACAAAGGTATATTAAGAGAGAGACGTTGAAATCTATATTATTTTACACCTCATCTCTACTCTTATTCTTTTCTAATTCAATTAATAAAACGTATTGGATCAATCCCTCTCTATTTACCGCCTTCATATTCATCTCTTTCTCTTACAAAATAACCAGAATAAAAAGTTTTTCTTCTACCGCATAAACTTTATACTCGATTTAATTTTCAAAACAAATCTTTTAACGAAACTCAAATTTAGATCTCCATCGCCGAATAACTATTTCTCACCCCAAACAGTACTGCGCTAACATTGTTGTGTTTCGGTTTGAAGGGCGCTGCAGAGTGAAATTTTTGAGTTGACGAAACTTGACATCTTGTCTCAAGGCGAAGACCATAATGCGGTGCTGTGTATATCAATCTAATTAGCGCTATGTTATGGTCAGGCGTATCACTCACCATTAGGTGAACATTTCGCTCGTTTCGTCACAGCGTAGAAAAAAAATTGGAATACAGGTGCGCGGCAGTTGAACGAGAAGGTATCGCGGCGACATATCGAGCCGGGTATCGGATATAGAGCAATTTCCCTCAAAAAATGACCGCCGTTCAGCCGTCAGCGATATTGTAAAGATCTGCGCCGGTAACGGATGATTTTATCTTTGATCAAACTGAGATTCAAGATCGAACGTTATTCTATTAAATGATAAAACTCTTATCTTACTTTTCCGTTTAAAATTTTTCGTTCATGATGTCTCCAACACGGCGAGACTCGGAAATATTTTATGTCTATATTTGCCGCAATTATCTCAGCAGTGATACATGTTATAATTTTTTTTTTATTCTCAAATAGGCTCACACTTAACCTCAATTCAACTTGATTTTAGATAATAATCTTTGTCTATTTCTTGTATGTTATGAATATAGCAATGCTGTTATGATGGCAGATTTATATTATGATGGTAATAGCTAGTCAAACGAGTTCAAAAAACTCAGAACCAGACATCTGTTACTAATCTAGGTTAATATTTAGATGCTGTAAATTTTTTGTATAATGAATTATTTCAGTTGTAATTGAAAGAAACTTATGCATACAAAATTTATCCGGTTATATGTGAACATAAATATTTTTGATGGTAAGTTATATGTTTAGTTTGTGATATTTTTCAAAGTTATTGTTAAGTTTAAAATAATGCGCCAACAGTGCAGACTGTCCGCAATGGAACTCGCAGTTTATGGAGCCACTGGAGTCAGGCTCAGACCTGCTATAAATTAGACTACACTTCCAAACAACTGACCCGTAAGATGTGCTACTTTAGATCTTCAACCATAGCTAGTATAAGTTAAGTTATATTTTACAATAAATTACACATATTTTAAAGTTAAAGGATGCGGCCTTAAATGATTTTTTCCTCTTTTATACTTTTGACTACCCTGTATATAAAAGCCTACTATTTCACTAAGGTAGCACACTCAATGAAAGTTACGCTCGCCTGTACTGTTTCGTTTCCGTGTAATCATTATTTGTTGTTGCTTTATTAGTAATACGGCGAATTGCTAAAATAAATTCATAATATGAAACGAGCAACAACTCAGAGACTACTTATGTCGTAGATAGCCAATTTAACATATTGGGAAAGTTCTCGGAAAGTCTAATATTGTATTATTTTTTTAGCTTGTTTTAGTATCCTAGGAAATCTCCGAACGAGATCTGTAAGGAAGGAAATTCTTTACAATGCATCTTAGTCGGCTTTAGCTCTTTTTATATTACGATGGGCATTGAGATCCTTTAAAAAGACCATAGCAACATTGAAAACAGCTAAAGTCCAAGAAATCAATCCTTAATTCATTTACTGCACTACAGCAGACAAAGTCCATTCCTTGTTTGTCGTTTTCCCCAGGCTGGTTTATTGTGCAATGATGGCCACCACTCGCGAATAAGTTAAAATATTTATATTCTTAACATGGCAACAAAACTGAGCTGGTGGGGTCTTGTTACCAATTGATTAAGCTTGGATCGTATCCAAGCTTAATCCGCACCAGCACCTATTAACAGCAGCTGTAACTGATGAAATAACAGTATTTCATCTTAACAGTACACCATATTTCCTTGCGCTGCTGAAATTTTAAACAGTTTAGAACGTTTGTTATCTCTACTCATCGCAACGTTGTATAAAAAAGAAGCTTTTCCTTTTTATTGATTAAAAAGTTAGTTAAAATCAGTAAGAACTATATAAATGTAGTTCGCGTAATATTAAGCGTTAGTATTAACCGAATGAAGCTGTATACAAGCGACGTCCGATTTAACTTGAATGAATGCATTACGTCCATCAATCGAAATATAACTTATGTCAGTTGAACGGTATATCGATAAGGTTGTGTCGATGCGATACCATATTTTATATATACTGAATTTCATCAAATGTTAGTTACTACGTTTCATTGACTGCAAACAATACGTAGTATCGACGGCTGACCGTCGAGACTGAGGTGTGTAGTTACTCTAGTAGTAATTGATTCCCCGGCGTTCTCTCGCCCACGGCAAAACGAGCATAAATTTTTATAATTTAAGATGAAAATATTTTATATAACTTACATCCTTATTAAATATTCCTACTTCTTCCCCGAACGTTTATTATCTATTGTACCGTTACTAGGTTTGAACAATCATATACAAACACTATCATACAAAAGGTTTAAAACAGTTCATAGTAAATATGCTATAATTTCATATATTAAAATTAATCCGAATATTTATTGAAGTACTGCTCATGTTAGGGGAAGACCGATGTTCAGCTGTGGTCTCTATGAACTGATGATGACTGTTCATAGTATGATTTTTCGTATGTTTTCATTGAAACAAGCAAGTCGGTATAGTTAGAATATTTTAAATGCAGGTAAAAGTTTAAAACTTCCTTTTATTTTATTACATATCTTCTTACACTATGTAATTAATTAATAATATATTTTATTTATCGCATTATGTAATTATGGTGTATGTAATTATGGATAGTTTTGATATAATTGAAATTTCAAAATAATACTTAAAAAATTATATTCACGCTAATAAAAAAGTTTATGGTTATATTTAAAATTTAACAAATGTGTAATAGATTGAATAATAACCAAAAAATACTCCTATTAATGTTGCCACTGCAAGGATTGGGGACGTTTTTTCATAACTCATACTACCCAAGTTAAGATTAGCGAATATAACTTGTATAACATAAGGTATTTTAGTATTTTTTCTTTAATATTACAATATGATAGGATCTTTATTATGATGTAAGTTCTTAAATAGTGATTTTGTAAAACTAAGTTTTATTATTTTATTTAATAAAATATATATATTTATATATATAAATATTTATAATATATTTATTTATATAAATATATATAAATAAATATAATAAAATAAAGATATATCCGAGAAAATGAAATGTGTATTCGCAGGGCCAGTTCGCATTTAGTGTACGCCACGTGCTCGGCCCGAGCCCGGGCGGTTGCGTTAAAATAAATATTAGTAGCGTATTTCGGAACGCAGCTTTTCAGTTAGACTTCAACCTGTAAGAGGGAAGAGGACGAAAGAATGTGGAGTAGGAGGTGAGAGAGAGACGTGACGATTTTATCGGATCGATAGCCGCAGCCGCAGAGTGCCGCTCGTGTGACGTCACGCGCCAGTCTCGTCATCTTGACTCTGTTGAAGAAATTGTCACTACATTTTTGTGTAGGCGACCGAACACCGTTATCGGATGTTCGAGAGGTTCTGTTTTGTTGATCGCTTGTCCTCTAGATTTATGTGTGCACGGTTGTAAACGCAGTATACATTTAAATAACTTTTCATTTGGAAGAAATCAAGACAGTATTGAGGAAACTCGCAGCGTGTCAGTCTTAGAAGTGAATTTCTCATTTATTGAATTAGAAATAATTCTCGTTTTTTTATTAAGCGTTTATTATTATTGTTCGTAAACTATTTCATACGATAAGTAATGAATTATTGACGTAAAAAAATTAAGTAATATAAATTAATAATCACAGAAGTTGATAATTCATAACTTTTATATATTAAAATATATTTTTAATGATACAAATTTAATTACAGATCGGTACATGACTAGCTCATTAGCAACATCGTAGCATTCGTAAAGGCGTAGCTACCGTAGAATCGTAGGCATCGTAGCTACCCTAGAAACGTAGACGCGTAGGCGCCTTTACAGATTTGACCGTTATGAAAAGGCATGGTCTTATAAAATATCGCTTGTAAATATCCATAAAAATAACGAAATGATAATTAACTTTAATTTTTTATTTTAATTCTATTAATCGACACGACGAACGGACCTTCACCTGATGGTTAGTAATACGAATGTACATAAAAATGTGGCGCTAGTTAGGGTGATATATACTGCCCCACGTTGCGCTCGTCGCCTGAGACAAGAGATATTGAGTCTCGTTACTCCAGTAATTACACTAGCTAATTAGCATACTAATGTCTGGTGGCAGAAATAGGCGCTACGTTGATACTAAACGGTTTCCGGCAACAGAGACCTACGACTAGTAAACTACCACGATTTACATATACTTCATACAAATGGGTATATTAAACGCAAACGAAAAATGTAATGTATAAATACAAAAATATCCATACAATGTTAAAAACATTTTATCGTAATGAAACGTTCAATATTGATACGAGCAGAAATTATTTTTTTTTTGTGGTGAGGGCTATTTACTTTAAATAGAACTGGATCGTCAATTGACATGCATATTAACTATTATTTTAATATCCATCACATCAGTTTTTTTATCATATATCAAATAATAATATTTTCAGATTTCATAGTCAATTACAAATTGATATTATATGGGAAACTTGAAGTTATATTTTTCGTCTATGCATACTAAAAATGCTCGGAAAAGTTGAGCCGGATACTTGATTTTTTTAAACAGTTAACTCGGTAAATCTTCTATGAGTTTTTCTGTTTTCAAAGTAGAAATTTTTCGAAATAAATTCGCCTGGTTCATGTAGTTTGAAACACAAACTCGCATACACAATTTTTCAGTTGCGGTGAGACTTGTTTAAATGAAATTCCTGCGTTTTAATTCAGTAACACGACTTAGTTTAAGTCAAGTATATGCTAATAAGTCTATATTTTCAAATTAGATATATATATATAACTGATAACAGTCACGGTTAATAAATAAAATATAAACGTTTGAACTGTGTGTGTATTCACATGATAGTTACAAGGAATTTAAGAAACGACTAAATCGATTTTGTTGAAACTTTCTGTGATAAAGAAGTAATAAACACTTGATGTTGAGACATAATTAGATAGATATAATATATTTTGTAGAAAACTGCTACTAGAGATACTTTAACAGAAGAGTAATAAAGGACTCTTACTTAATAAAATCCTACGAGAAGCCGGAACTACGAGAACGTTTTCGCACATAACCGCTATACAATGTAACTTAACTTTTATACAAAATAAATCTATTATATTACGTATATTTAAAAAGTTGGTTTAAATTATTTAAAATTGCTAATCTCCGAACGACGGAGGACAATAAAAGTTACTGTTGTAGTACCTTTGTTATAACTCGTTACGAGATGGCGCTGCAGCCTATCAAGTTAAAATCCGTTTGAGAAACTTTCGTGAGGATAAGGAAATAAAATTAATAAATAAAACTGATGTAGTATAGAAAATCCCTGTGTGTCGATTGTTGTAAAAATAAAGTGTTAGAAATAACATTTACATACCTGTAAATATCTTTCCAGTACAAAATCAATAGTGCTGCGAGTATATCATGTAGTGATTAAGTTAATATGTGGATATAAAAATATTAAATGGTGTTTTTTTTATTACAACATATCGCGCATTTCCTTTTGAAAATAAACTTGGAACTTCCATGAATATAAAACAGTAACATTAAATGTAAAGACATGTATGTTGTATTTTGATTTTAATTTCATATTGGCTAAAAAATCTCCATAAATTTGGGATGACGCTATCGTTACTAAAATCGCAGGTTTTATAAAACTGAAAATTATTTATTTTGTAACTGTATTTGTAAAAGTCCAATTTCCTAGTACTTAACTGTTTGTTCACATACAAGCGTAAGTTGATTTTAAAAATAAAATCAATATGTTTTACTGTTAATACATATAGCATAATAATTTTTAATATTCTTTATTTTTCTCTCCTTTGTATGCATTTATAGACAATATATTTGTATTATATAATATATGTACACAGTCTAGAAAATATGTATTCTATAAAGTGGTATTATACGAGTCTACATAGAATGAACAGAATTACGCAACACTACAAAATGCAAAAAGTACATTTTGTAATTTATCTGACACAAAAAACAGCGTATTTAAATTTGCAGTATTATAGTCACTAACATATACAAAGAACTAAAACTAATGAACGTTTATCAATCTACCGACTATACGCAAACTTTATATTGTTACTTTTTTATATATTGGTTGAAGGTAGGGTTGTTTTGGACTCACCCGGCTAGCTATCATCATTTTTATTATACATCTACCATAACGGCACTGGTGTGTACTGACAAAATTTGAGAGGCGGAGTATGCTAAACAAATATGCTTCACCGTCCACGGCTTAATTGACACATAATACCATGTAAAACTGAGATTAATTGTAGACAATAAACCTGTATCTCAAGATGTTTTAGGAAGAGTTTTAAAAATTCGTACGTTTAAAGGTTTTTTTTCTATTTGTTACAAAAACTAACCTGTGCGAACCGCGGGCACGCAATCGCATGACGGAAGGTGAATTCGTTTCCAACATTGAAATGTTTTATCGGTGACATGAGAAACAGTACTTTGTTCTAAGTGGATGTATAATTGCGGTTATATCAAAGTAAACAAATATTCAATTATACATAGATTAGATCAATTGACTGGAACGCGCGGTCATGGGTTCTTAATAGCGAAATAAGTGAATTAAACATAAAATACGAAAATATAACTATCAACTCACTATTATCCAGTTGTTAACCCACTGAGCCTTTAGTGAAAAGGGTTAACATTTAATAATAAAGACTCCTTTTTCATGTCATTGACTGTAATAGCGATATATAATAGTGCACCGTATAAGGGAATTCCCCTCGCCTCGTATACGTCACCCTCAATGAACACAACGTGAAAGCCTCACACAAAAGGCGCGGCAAGTTACGACCTTAGGTTAAGTATCGATTTCTTTAGTATGTTTTGAGTAATTAAAAAAAAATCATTAAGGCTCACATTTCCACTGCGTTAATTATAAGCTACAGTGAAAATATAATGGATACCTTCGAAATAATGTTAAACAAAGATTTTCTTCGGTTGCAACAGAAATTTTATTCTCTTCGAATGGTTACAAAATAGAGAGTCAACATTACAACACATTTACGATATGCATTATTTTCGAAAAAAAAAAACAATCGTTATAGATTGATATGAGAAGATACTTAAAATAATTAATCACTAATATGGGTAATTTCTTGAAGAATTGACAGGGGTTGCAACCTCTTTAAGTGAAAGCTGGTAGATCGACGATTTCGTAAAGGTAGTGGAAAGCTGTTAAAGAAATGATCGGCGTTGAGATCTTTTGGGTCAAGCTTATCCAGCAGTGAACGTCTATCAGCTGATATAAGTTGATGTTTTTTTTTATAAGACACCAGTAAAGTACTAGTAAATTAAAATACCTATTCGGGTGGTTAGTCGGTAATTATTTGAAAGTAATTAAGATGTCATTGCACGCCGCGCCTTCTCCCCCATTGCTCCTTTTAGCAAATTGAATCATAACATTGCGCCCGCTCGCCTTTTGTGTGCTGACAATCTATGCTAGTTATACGCCTTTCGCACTATGAAAAGCTGGACTGATTTGAATTACTGTGAAAATATTAAAAAAAAATTACGCACAGTAGTTCCAAAGATAACCGTCTATTATTGAAGTTTACATTAAAATATTTGTTTTAATCAGGAGTTTCCTCAGTTATTACCTGGTTTTTTTTATAGCAAAACTAAATAAGATAGAGAGCGGATTGCTAAATCTTAAAGCTGTTCCTTTACTATAATAGAAACCGAAATTCATCAAAGCAGCCTATTCGCATTCCATTTTTAAATTTGGTGGTGATAAGTCTCTGTTACGTAAAGGTATAAGGGGTCCTCGCACAATATCTCACAGGACTCAAGCCAACGTCACTTGCTCGTGGTGCACCCTGCTAATCAATAACCGAAGGTCTGGCTCCCACTAACCCGCATTGGGCCAGCGTTGTGGGAAATAGCCCAAATCCCTCCATATATAACCGTCCAAAGACGGCCCCTAGTGCCCCGCGATGCGGGTAGCGCAAGACTGATCGATGTGGAGACTTTTGAGAGAGGAAGGCTTATGTCCAGCAGTGGATGTTTATCGGCTGATGATTATAGTGAAGTCTCTGTTGCCGGAAACTGTCTAGGCAGGTACCACCACAGCTCCTATTTCTGCCACCAAACAGTAGTGTCCAAACGTTACTGTATTCCGGTTTGTTCCTATGTCTCAGCGCAATGTGTTGATAAAGTATCATCCTAACTGAGGCTACATTGTTATGGGCAGGTGTATCACTTATCATCCGGTGAACGTCCCGCTCGTTACGTTGTTGAATTAAATAAAGAAAAAAACACGCCAAAATGTTTAATGCGTTTGAAATTAATTAAGACATGTGTAAAAAGATTTTATATAATAGACTAGTTAAACAATAATAAAATTAATTAATAAATATATTAAACTAAACTTTTGTTTTGACAGTTTTAGAGCTAATTACTAACTGTTAATTAATAACATGTGCAAATATCACTATTTCAGCTTGAAAGGCGCTGTAGCTATTGTAATTACGGGGGTGACGATACTCACCATCTTATATTAAAGCGACGAGTGCAATGTGGTGCAGTGTTTACCATTTTAACTAGCGCCCCGTTGTTATAGGTAGGCGTATCACTTACCATCACGTGAACGTCCCGTTCGTATCGTCGCTTCATGGAAAAAAAAAATGTTAGAGCCGAAGATGGTGGATTCACTTAGATAAAGTTCAAGCTCTCAAATGTTGATAACCGGAACAAAACATTACTGTAGTAGCGGCAGATTTCCTGATGAAGGTGATAACTAACGAGGCTGTTTCGAGTAAACCCTACATCATCCAAACCTAAAAATATAACGGAATAATATGTAATAAGTCAAAAAGGGGTGTAAGGGATTCCGCCTAACATCGTACAGAGCCCAAGTCAACCTCACCTGCACGCGGTGCACCCTGCTGAATAACAGACGAGACTGTAACCACCCACCAAACCACACTGGGCCAGGGTGGTGGGTTACGGCCCAATTATTATGAAATCTAACGACGTGGAGAGGCTTATGTCCAGCAGTGGACATCTGTCGGCTGATAATGAAGATGAAGTAAAAAAATATATTTAAAAAATTATAAAATAAGTATAAACTAAAAAGAATTAAAAGACGTCGTTTCTGCAATGAAAGTGTGAGTACTTACATTAGTTAGAACTAACTAAGCTGGAAAGCCTCTTTACAAGTAAATGGATTTAAAATAGCTAACGGCATGGCTGATGAGCATACGGGCACAAATAGGGCAATGTTAATGTATGTTCTAGAACAACAATATAATTTAGTTTTACTTTAAAATGTTACAAAAAAATACGTTTAAAGTTGAATTGTACATTTCTATATATATCAAATATATGTCAAGTATATTTCGTATATGGGGTACATACCCCTACAAACGATTGAATGTCGCGGGATACCGTTGGATGTGGGCAGGGCAGAACCGATCGATGTGAAGATCGTTGGGGGAGGATTGCCCAGCAGTGGACGTCTGCTGATTATGATATATTATATATATGTCATTAAATTATTACACTCTTCAATCGTTCATAAGAAACATGTTTTTTTTTTTTGTTTTATTAATGCACATACATCCAATCTTTTTTTTTAATTTGACGAAGTAACGAGACGTGCAAGGTATTCACCTGACGTTGTCACGGTTCCCCAAAAAACTTCGTAGTAATTTAGCTAGCTACAATGCACTTCAAACTGGAACACAGTAATGGCGTTGCAGTGGTACCGACCAAGACGATCCGTGGCAGTAGAGACCCACCAGTAATTTATTTCTAACGCTACCACGACCACTACAATTTAATATTTACAGAAACGATGTATTCATAGATACGTAGCGGAAGTAAAATCATTTAGCAGCGAAGCATTTACAAAAATAGCTCGTTAGGCGGTATTACGTCATTACTCACATTTGTTTGTCTCTTACAAAATGCAAAAGAGTCGAGTTCACTGATCTACGGCATATCAATTTGTATACGGGGCAAAAACAAAGGAGAGCTACGCCAAAGTAGGTCGCATGTGTAAGTCGAAACCAGAATTTCACTCAAAGAGGCCTATTTCCCAAATTGGTCCCAGTAACGGAGACGTTCCACATTAGTTTACTGGTGGTGGGTCTCTGCTGCTCAGCCGTGTAGTCTCGGGCTAATAAGAATAGGACTAAGGTAAGCTCTACCTGTCGTAGAAGGCGACTAAAAGAGTCTAGGATTTCTCGTTGTTATGGGCGGGCGTATCACTTATCAGGTGAACGTCCCGCCATTTACCGTCGGCGTGTCTGAAAGGACAACTGAGAAAGGATAATTTCAAGGAAATCGCAGCAACTTCTTTCATGATCATAACTACTATACTGCACTCACAAACCTGAACATCACACTTGATAAATACGGTAAAAACCTATTTTTACCATCGGACATCTCTCTCTCTAGGGTCTTTCCCTCATGTCTATCATAAGATCGTTGGACATAAAAAGGCAAAAATAATGATTGTAATATTTGAAAAATATATAAATCAGAAAACTTGTATTAATCAGACATGATATCATTTCATAACACCATTTTATTGGATGCTGTTAAGGTTACTTGATAATAAGATAATGATCAGTAAAATACTTATTAGTAACAACACTCCATGGCTATGAAGATATTAACTGCGTGTTACTTTGAACTTATTACTTAATACCAACTTATTAGATCTGATATAAGTTCAATTATTACATGATCTAATAAGTTGATTTGTTACCAATAATGAAAAGTAATACCCTTTTGAACTAGATTCTGAAATAGAGAAAGGTATAGCAAAAGAAAATGATTCATTACTTCTTTCGTTGTTAACTTTAACAATCTTATATAAATGACAATCATCTCATTCTTCAGATACATCATCATCACCATCATCATTTTAGCCTATCACTGTATGGATTATAATTTTGAAAATTTATAACCCATTGACTTTATCGAGGAAATGTATATGATTTAAATAAGACTCGTTTTCTTTTTTTTCCTTCTGGGAGAAGAGACTGACATTTTTAGAAGATTATGAATAAAAATATTTAGAGGAACAACTCCATTGATCAGAACGAATGTGACGATAAAGCCCATGTAAACAAAGGAGTATAGCTTTGTAGGAACGTCCTAGTCTAGACTATGACGTCAAATGAAAAGCTTAGTGGAAGTCGTTTAAAGAACCCAGTGCCTGTTGCCAACATATTTTAATACTAGATTCACCGGAAGTTATACTTTTCGGTTGTAATAAGAAACTTTACACCGCTTTTATTTGACGACGAGACGAGCGCGACATTCAACTGATGGTAAGTAATACGCCATCCAAATAAAAGTGGGGTTAAGATGATATACACTGCACCACATCATGCTCATCGCTTCAAGATAGAAGCTAAGTCTTATGCCTTGGAGTAGTGATATTATATAATTTCACTAGATATGAAACCCTTAACACCGATAAGACTAACGTTTACATCCTACCCTTTGGCGACAGAAATAAGATCTTCGGTGGTACCTACCAAGATGGTGAGTTATCACCAAAAATTAAAGAAATTTTATACAATTAACTATCGTAAGGAATTGTTTTATACTGTTCTATATTTAAATTAATACTGTGTAAACTTGTCAATAGGTTAAACTTTTATTTATAAGTTTCGGTTGAAATGTCTATTGTCAGCAGACGCAGTTGCTTTTCAATCGGCTGAATATACTTTAAATAATAAGTAATTCACTTCCGCAGTTTCTGTTTGGCCTATTCTTCAGCGTCTTGTTCATTACCCTCACCGTATTCGGTGCGCTCTACTTTCGGTCTCTTATTCAGTAATTCGTTGTGCCCTATTTTCTAACTACCGTATAACTCGATTATTATTATTTGAGCCGCATCGCAATAATTGTAAGAACTCAGTATCTTGTTTAAAGTATTCACATTTTACTGACGACAGCCGGGGAAGGTACCACTGCAGTTCCTATTTCCTGCCGCCGAACAGGAGTATGCACACATTGTGTGTCCAAGAGATGAACATAATGTGGTGCTGTGTACATCCTAACTATGGCACGTTGTTATGAGCAGGTGAATACCAATCATCGGGTGAAGATCCCGCTGATCTTGTCGTTGGAAAAACGTACAACAAAGCTTTCGTGCTATAACTTCTATTTTATAAAGCTTTTTGCGAGCTAAAATCATTTCCTGTTTTTTCTTTGTAGAACCAAATTTGATCGTACAAGTATCCTTCCTTCGTAACTGATGTTGTGATGGCTTCCTCAGAATTGAATTTTAAAAAGCTACAATTGTGATTTGTCAAGTAAACAAATAAGGGTGCAGTTAAATTAGAAAATATACAAAGAGGTCATCTAAGGGTCACTGTCTATCAATCATGTATGCTGAAGGTACACAGGTTTTAGTCGTGTAAATAAGTAAACCTTGTCTATTACAATTTGTGAACTATAGGTAATAATCATTAAATATTTATGGTGATATATATATGATTCATGGTAGTCATCATTAATATATTTAAACTATAATGAATAAAAAAATCCGTCAATCACTTCAAATTTTTTATTAGATCTAAATAGTGGTTCCTCGTATTTGCCAAATTGTGCGTCTAAAAGTAGACCTCTTGAATTACCATTCGTACAAGTGAAATAGGCTTTAATTACCAGTAATTTTTTCTCTTATAGTATGAACTCTTAAAACACCCGTAACTTTCTACAAACACTGATTTCTTAATACATTTTTTTCTAGAAAGAATGATCCACATTTTTTCTAGATTATGTACTGCTAAAAATTAAAAAAAAAAACACGGTAACACTTAATAAAATTTGTCTCGTGAAAGAGTAGTGTTATCTGATAATAATCGTTTATGAAACATTTTATACGATTATCGTTACTGTAATCTTCGTGCTGAACAGGCCTTGCGGAATATAGGGCGTACAAGCTCACCATGAGCGTGCCATTGAACACGACTTAATTCGCATTTCTATTGGCTTCTCGTGCCGTTTGCTAGATTTAAACAAATACATCACCGAGATTTAAATAACTGTAATACCATTCAAACAAAATATATATATATTTGTTTCTGCTAACATATATTATGATAGGAAGCGTGTCACGGGAGGGCTCTAGCGGGATAATGCACACTGCACCACATTGTGCTCGTTGCCTTAAGACATAAAAATTTGTTGCGTTACCTCAGTAATTTCACTAGATACAACGCCCTTCATACCGGAACATCATAATGTCCGCACACTACTATTTAGCGGCACGAATAGGAGCTGCAGTGGTATCTACCTACAAGGTCTTCGGCATCGGATATCTAACATCAGTAAGCCGGTAGTATCGTAGTTGTCCGTGTCTACATCCAGCAGTGAGATAACAGACTGATATAACGAAGATGAGAAATAAAGCTTTAACATATTTAAGTTATATATTACGTACTTAACAACAATGATGCGAAATTGATAATATACAGTAGGGTCATTTCACAAGTGTCGAAAGTGCACGACGGAGATCAGTCAATTGAGATTTATTGATGGCATCCTGCTATTGACCCCTTTCACACATATACCGCCGTTTATAACGTATAAAAACCCGCGGGGGGTCCAACTCAATGCGTTGATCTGACCAGATCCGAAAAACACTCGACTCCACAGTCTACGATACTCTCCGACTAGCCGGAGATAGGACGAGGTGGCGAAAAATCATAGGGACAAGAGTAATGGGTGGAGTCACGACCCTCAGACATGAGGAATACGATTAGAAGAGAGGATAATATAACGTTAAAGTAACACATTTTTCTATTCATCGCAACAATCAGGATATTCATCTGATACCTATAACAATTTGGAAATAGCACGATGAGATCTCGTCACTAAACAAGAGATGTTAATTCCTATTATCCCAGCTTTGGCTCCAGTTACAGTAGTCCTAAAAGCAGAGCACTAAAAACTATATGCTAGTATTTAGCAGAAGAATTAAATTCAGCAGCGGTACTGTCAAGATGAGAAAAGTATCATATCTCAGTCACGTGCTTAGGCACGATAGGTACGAAATGTTTTAACTCATCTTTATGGGCAAAATGGAGGGTAAAAAGGGTGATGGTCGTAGGAAGAAATCGTGGCTGCTTAACAGAGCAGCAACTGGACCCCGAGCACGAGTGCCACCCAATAGTTCTGCCATGCAAGAGACTAGGTGAAATATGATGACCTGACCACCAACCTTCGTTAGTCGGCACCTTAAGAAGTGAAATGGTACCTACCATGATTGAAATAACGAACCTATTTAAATGTTTCCATAATCCTATTAAAAAAAGATGCTACGCCATTACTAGTTAAAACTAGCAATCTTTTGGGATTCTGCGGTGGCTATGGATCTTGTATGAGTCATCTAATTTTTGTTTCGGTGAGAGAAACCCCGTGAATAATCCGTTGTTCTTTACGAGTTCCGTACATTACTGACGACAAAATAAGCTAACATCCGTTTATATGTTAATAAAGTAGTTTTTGTTTTTTTTTTTATGTTACAAAGCAACGAGATGAGCGGGACGTTCACCTGATGGTAAATGATACGCCGACGCATATCAATGTGAAGCAAGTTAGGATTTTACACTGCACCACAATGTGCTCGTCGCTTTGAGACAGGATGTTGTCTCGTTAGCCCTGTAAATTCTCTAGCTACAGCGCCCTTCATACCTGAACACAGCACTGTTTAGCGGCAGAAATAAGTACTGCGGTGGTACCTACTTACACGGTCTCCAGTAACAGAGTCACACTTCGCTGATATAATATAACATCGGTAGCGATTCAAGACCTAAGATACTATTTTATAGATATTGATCATCAACACAACTATTCCCTGTTGAAACACGTTGTTGTTTGTAATGCGTTCAGATAACAACAATATTTAACAAACTATTAATACTGTTTGTGTGCTCACTAACGAGTAAAGATAAGGATAGTGCAAGGTTCGCTTAATCCTTGTCAAATGCATTTCAAACTTTTAACCACGCTGTTGACCAAAAAAATTGCTAACGAATTGACTAGGAATAGTTCCCATGTTTATAAGGAAAATATAGTTTTTTATTCTTTTACTCATTTGAAACTATAAATAGGACTTTTATCTGATGATAAGCGATGTACCTGTCAATAACAAGTTCCATCTTAAGATGTTTACAAAGCGTTATTTATCTCTATGCTTTTAGATATATTCCCCGTTAACTTCTCTTGCGAAACAGGAGCACAGATGTCCTTGCAGAAATTGCAATGACAAGAGGAAGCAAAAGCATTTTATATGTCTCTATAAATAAAAAGGGTGGTAAGCACTCTGATAATATATGTATTTAAAAATGTAAAAAAAATACTTTGCAGTATTCACTTGATAAGGATATTATATTAATCTAAAAGATCTTAAGTACACTCGGGTTATTGATATTATATTTTTATATCTCGGACTTTGAAGGGGACACTAATAAAGTGGAGAGGCACAGCAAAATGGGGATGAACGGATTCGAAAGCATTTTATTAAGGTAGACATTGTGAAAAGGAGATTTTAACAATACAGATAATATAATACGTAATATTAGAATTTTTTTGTACGTGTATTATAAACATTTTTTTTTAAAATGACATGATATAGAGACTATAAAGCCGAAGATAATGTTGAGGGGTATACACTCAGAAAACTGACTCTCAAATTTATCATATGGTAACAGCTGGAACTGCTTTGTGGGTATTTCACAACATCCACTTACGTTTTATAGGAGCCCAATGAACAGATTACTGTTGCTATAACAACAAGTTACAATGGCAGATTACAACGTAATGATAGTTTGTAGCCAGATAGAAGAAACCAATACTGCTGTGACGACGGATTGAATATAACAGAGTGGTAGCTAAATGGACGGGTTTAGTCCTAGTAAGTTTTAAACTTCTCAACTATGTCGCTCGAGACTCGAGTTGATGGACATCCTCTGTCCAACAAAATAGGCACCACAAAAGCAAGTTAAGATTTACATAAAACATAGTTACGTAAAAACAAGTATAGATGAATGTAAACAGTGTAAGGAATTCTCGAACATGGCTCAAATGTTGTCGCTTTTCTTGTCTTGTGAACACAATACCGTACTTAACTGACCCAATTTCAAAGGTTGCATCTTGTCCTAATTCTAAAGCGGTCTAAACCCGACTCCAGATAGACCACTTCCATTCTAACGATGTAACGTAATTATGACTTGATTTTTATATTACGCACACATTTACTACATTCATATCGAATATAAGTGACAGCTATATTTTATGCCAGAGAGGGATGAATCCAGATAGCGACACAATGTTATTACTATTTGATTAAATAGACAATATATGATATAGCATAAAAGTAATGAAAAATATCTTAGTTAAAGCAATTTACATTTATACTTTCAAAGAACAAAATTTTAGTAAATAGTATGATCAATCAAAATTTTCTTATATTATAATTTATTTCAATCTGTTCTTCGAGTAGGTGTTTAAAATATATATAATTATGACATCCAAGCGATAAATTACGTTATACATTTCGAAAATAACTTAAAACTTTCTGTAGCAAATTAAAGTAAAAATAAAAAAACTTAACATCGTGAATATAACAAGTTATTTCCGATTGGATATTTCATGAAAGGCAATCCGTCGCTGGAAATATTTTAGGTTAATTTCAATAATATATAACTTAATCCTTTAATCAACTTAATAGTGTTTGTACATACCTCTTCGCTCTTAAAAAAAATAATCAATTCAAGCTCAACTAACACAACCTCTTGTCACTCTCAAACATATTCAAAAAGAAAAGGACGAGATGAACGCTTTGTTGAAGAAGTTTTAAAGTGAATGAGGATTAGTTAATAACCTTACTTATATAAGTAGACGTCTTTATGCTATGGTTCGTACAAACATTTGGTTTACTTATCTGCGTTAAGTAAGCAATCAAATGCGCTAGTAGAGCCGAAATATGATACATTAAAAATCTACCGTATAATGTGCTTTTTAGTCTGTTTCATTTATAACCAATATAATAATCAAAGGCATTAACACTTAGCAATACTACGATTTTAAAGAGTATTGTAGATTTATCGTTTGTAAATTTGTGATGATGGTATAACTATTTTTTGCGGCTATAATTATACGTACGTTTACACTAATTACGAAACGTACCAATGCGTGTTTCATGCTATAATGGCACGGTGAACGAAGCCTTACATTCTACCACTCACCAGACTTAGGGGCATGGGCGCGGCGCGTCGCTCACAAGCGCACTCCTTTAACTAAATGTATCCGTGGGAAAATATTGCTCATAAATTACCCATTTTCTTAATACTAGCACCGAACATAGTCATGGGTTTAATTTATCACGATTACTCTGCCGCCTCGTGTTGTTGTTGCTAGGTGCAAGTAAATCGTCGACTCTGTGCTGTTACATGAATGAAAGCTAACACATTCCCTTTAAGTGCGAATATTTCGAAGTGAAACTGATTGCGCCCCCGTGTTGGACTGAGGAATCCGTCTTAAATTTTTGATGTATAGCAATAATTCGAATTGACGGGATGGATTTGGTAAGACGATTACGAAGTTCGCGCGAGAGAGATGGCGGGTTAGTTGTAAGGACTGAGCCTGACGTGTCAGTGTCGTGTGCCGGACGAGTCATAGACGGCGGCGGCAGAAGGTCGGGGATGCCGGGAGCGCGCTCGGCGCGAGCCCGGGCTCCGCTGACGTCAGCGACGGCTCGGCGCCGTGCGGCCCTAGTCACCACCGTCGCCGGCCAATTATTATTTTATATACACGAACGAAAACGGCGTGAAACAAAAGGCGACAGCGGCGGGTTGGAGGGGTGCGGGGTCGGGAGGGGGGCCGGAGTGTGCCCGCCGCAGGAGCGACGCGCGGCGCCATCTAGCGGGTCACGCGGCGACCGCTCAAGCCTACTCCTTTCGGGTCTGCGGACGATCGAATCGAGACGAAAGCTCTGCGCTCGGACCTCACTGACTTCGGAAACACTGTCACTGTTCAGGAGCAACGAACGGCCTCACTGTGCTGTAAAGTTGCGTGCTCGGGGAACGATTCGTACCGTCGTCAGAGCGTGGCTGCGTGTGGTGGTGGCGGTCGGGAGGGCCATGCTGTCAGGCGGCGCGTGAGAGGCGCGGGCCGGGCATGGCGGGCTCCTGCTCGACACTGCGGTGCGGGCGTCCGCGGCGCGCGCTGCACGCCACTGGCCCGCGCACCGCCCGCGCCCGCCGCCGCCGCCGCTGCGCACGCACGCCCGCGCCGACCGCGCCGGCAGCCACGGGTGCACCGCGCCTTCCAAGTTTCTGCCTTCGCCCTGCAACCGCGTGCACCGGCGACACGCCACCCACACAACACAACATACGCTACCTATCGATTGTCGGCTACACTCGCCTCAGCGCTTTTTAAAGAAAACCTCGCTATGCGCTTCAGCGTGGGAAGTGGTTACAGCTCAACTAGCTGAATATTTACCGGAACTCCGTTCGTAACTGTTAATAGGAACCTCTGCAATAAAAGTGTTAAGATGAGAGTTTAAGTGGTTATGTGATCATCGTTCTAGTGGCTGAATCTTGTTTGTTTACATCGACCAGTTCGTTGACCAATACAAGTTTACTTTTACAAAGTTTTGTATTATTTAATACTTTACAGTTAATGATGAATTATATAATAAATAGATTTGACTTCCAGTAACGTTTTTATCTCCGACTAAGTATATTATTGCTTAAGCATTTAAACAGACGTATATATATATCCATAAATTCTATGTGTGCAAGTAGCTAAAGTTGAGTTTAGAGCCTTTTAATCACAATAAGATGAGACTTTCTTACAGGTGTTATTCCTAGTATTTAAGGTGAAATCCATTAACTTTACGAGACAAATTAAAATCGAGCAAATATTGTCGAAATTAGAAATTTTAATAAAGTATCTTATATTTTTAAAGCGTTTTAATTATTTCTATTTATTTGCAATTGTCTCTCTTGAATCAAAGTAAATAAATATCTAAAAAAAAGTCTGAGTTGTCTATTAATCCAGGCAGTAGTACGAAGTACACGAAAACTTGAGTATTTTACAAATGTATTCCCTATGGTGGGTACCTAGGCCATGTGAATTTCATTGTTTAAAGAGCACTGTACTTAGTGAAATAAATAGAGCCGGAAGGAGCCTCAGTAGCTCCATATTTCTATAAACAACCGTAATTTCATTGAACGATAAAAAAATTATTAATTACTACGTAATGAATCTATTTGCACTCTTATACTGTAGAAGTACTTTCTCTTCTCTGATTTGGATATAGTTTAAGTGATTCTAAAAATAATAAAGAAAACTAAAGAAATAATTGTCAATGAAATCGGTTCATTACAGAAAAGTAACTATCACGTGAAAATGAGTGGTTAAATATCTTATATTGAGTGTTTTAATTAAATCGATTATTTACACGAACAACTAAATATTGTGAAAATAACTCATTTATGAAAATGTTAGGGTTTGCGCTGGTTTCTAATGCTAAACAAAATTTATAAACTATAAACATAATATATATATATATTTTTTTTATATTTCTTATGAAATATTTTAAAGATATTTGGACCTATTGTTACTGTATTTATTGTAGTGGATTTTCATAAGATTAAATAACAAAAAATGTAAAAGCCAAACGATGTATATAAGATAAATTACGATGTTACGAGTAAAATTATGCTTTTTTTAAGCCCAAAGAAATGGCGATTGTGCTCGTGGATTAAGACAATTACAGGAGTAGCGATAAACCCCTACGCAACCGCCTACGTCGTAGCATCAGCCCTGAAATTAAAACTTGAATACCAACGGAAAACTATTTAATTTACAGTATCATTAATTTACGCTACATTATGACTTAACCCTGAAGCTATTTAAGTTATTAATAAATACATTTTTGTTTATTCAAGTAAGCTTTTTTATACTATGGTGATAAGTTTCTTTAGCCGTAGATCGCCTGTGTAAGTACCACTGCAACTCCAATTTTGCCGCCAAACTGTAGTGTGAAAACATTACTGTGTTCAGGTTTAAAGGTTTTTTTTTATTCAAAAAAGCGACGAAAGCTAAGTTCACCTGATGTAAAATGATATGCCTGCCCATAACAACGTGGCGCTAGTTAGAATGTTATACACTGCACCACAGTCCGCTCGTCACCTGGGATAAGATGTCGCGTCTCGTTACCCTAGTAATTAGACTAGCTACAAATCCATACAAACCGGACACCAATAATGTTTGCACACTGCAGTTTGGCGGCAGAAAAAGGGGCTACGGTAGTACCTACATCGACTGTTTCCGGCTGCAGAAACCTACCACCAGTGAAAGTTATTTATTAAATAAATATACTAGTCATTATCATCATCATCCGCCGATAGACGACCACAGCTGGACATAGGCCTCCCCTAAAATCTCCACGTTTGTAGGGGTTCATATGAGGGGATTTGGGCCATTTGCAATGCGGGTTGGTGGTAACCAGAGCCTCGTTTGTTGTTTAGCAGGGTGCTCCACGAGCAGGTGAGGTTGGCTTGGGTCCCATGAGATGTTGTGAGGAAATCCTTACACCCACAATATACTAGTAGTGTAACTAAAATAGTATTCACTTCTCGTAATTTGAAATTGAGACTTGTCTCATTATTTATCTCCAAACAAACTGCTGGCGTTCTAAGTAAGCTTCCGCGTTAAAAGAGGTCGAGTCGTGAAAGCTCATGCATGTTAGCGAGCCCGCCACTCAGCCGGGGAGATGTAAATAGGGGACCTGAGTACTTATGTTCTGAATACGCCCCAAATGTACTGCTCGGGTTCCGTATACAACATCTAGAGATGCAAACATAAACGAGAAGCATTAAAATAAAATTAAAATTTTTCTATGTATAATTTACGCGTTTATCTAGGCTGTTCTATACACATGTAATGGGACTAAATTAGGTTCTATATAATAAAGAAACAAAAAAAAAATATTATTTGACATCTTCCGGTCCCAAAATGCACATCGTGAGGAAACCGATATATTCTAAGAACAACAGATTTTGAGTAAATTCAACATCCGTCAAATGTACTTTGCCAGCATGATAGATCGATCTTGTCTCTTCCGTTTCGAGAAAATGACCCGAATCCCAGCATTGGGAATATAACGGTCCGGATCGACACGACTGCATCGTCTGTTCCAGCTACCGAGTAATAAAGTGCAAGCATTGTGCTCCAGTTTGGAAGCGTTAATAGCTAAGGAAAATTATTGGACAACAGAAACGTTTCGTCTCATAGCTGAAAACTATAATGAAATATTCAGCACACGTTCTTATTATTCCTCAAGAATAGATCTAGATTTTAATTTTGGAGTTCTATGTAAATAGGGCTGAATGATTACTGATTAAGATCGCAGGTGATCATTCAATGCAGGTAGCATAGAACCGATAAAATCTGAGCTGAAATCAACAAGCTAGATTAACAAACAATACAAGATGCCCTTTACTGCGAGAATTTAACAACCTTATTACCAGTAACAGAACGTACGGAATAAACCTTATACAGTAGTCACAATTGTTGATATTTTAGGTAATAAAGGGGTAACTAGTTGTAGTCGCATACAATATGGAGTGTTTCGTAAAACTCGAGACCGGAACACAAAAGAAATAACCTGTCGGTAGAAAGCCTCTGTGTTCTGTGTGATTAAAAGTATCTCCTTCATTTTGCGTTATTTATATGAAACATTAAAATATTTATGATATTCTTTTATTAACACTTACAAGATATTTGACGTATAAATTGTAAAGTATTGTACACGTAATTTTTAAATGATTTATCGTTTAACAGACTCCGCGATCCCTTAAGTTGACAGAAGTCTTGTACTTTTTGTTAATATATTGTTTATTAGTAAACAGTCTCTAAACATATAAACGAAACAAATTTTTATTTTCGTTAACAAACATCGACAATAAACAATGTGAAGAGTTTATTTTTTTAATTAAATCAATCTGCTTTGCTTGTGAGAATATTCGAATATCTCTATCGCCTCAGGCTCTAACTCTACTGTTTTTAAAGGACTCTTAACTCTATGGATAGACGGGATCGAATTTTAATATCCTTTGGGTTTCAAAATTCCTTAATTAATTAAAGTAGCAACGGACGTTTTTTTTTTTCTAAAAAAACACAAAAAAATTAATTCATTTACATATTTTTCTTATAATATACTTTTCATCTTAGGAAATTTTAAAGACATTTTAAGATTACTCGCTGCATGTAAAAGTTAGTTACTTAACCTAATTGGGAAATATTAATATTATTTTTGTGCAAATTATGGAAATTTATATAATATCAACCTAAAGTTTAAAAAGTTATCGGTTAATTTAAAAGTAGTACTTTAAGATCGCTGGGAGATACAAATCCTTATGTTTCCTTCTCAAACGAATATATGTAGAAAAAATTATTTAAAATAATTTTGTCAACAAATCTTAAATCTTCATATATTGTGTGTTGGTGATGATTACTTATTATTCTTCCATTTTACATCTCGATTATATTTCTTTTCGTCTTTTTTTTTCTTTACTAAACTAAACCAATCGTTATAGAAAGAGTGAATTAAAAGAACATCAAGACGAGTATGTAATATTTGTAATTCACGGAATAATGTTCCTAAATAAATTAAAATCAAATAATCCGTGTTTTAAAATCATTTATACAGAAGTCGCAGAGACAAAAGAGGTATTAAAAGAAGCTGCAGACTGAATTTTAATTGTGAAGGTACTTCTACACCTTCCCAATTACAAAGTTCAAGTGTAGGTATAATCGGAACGTCGGCGCTGCAGCGGCGGGGTTGCGGCGACGACCTACTGACCGAGGTCGACACCCGGTGCATCGCGACGCCCTGGAACCTACACGGATGCAATTGACCCATGGACCTAGAAAAGGAAGGAGAAGTGCCTAGACACGCTCTTAAAGACCCTTTTTAATCCTTTAACGAATGAAGAGATTTTGCATCTTTTGCCTATTCAAAAATATTACCATTTTCAGCTGACTGATTCTGTAACCCAGGATCTTTCTAATACTGGTATGTTATAGTCTACGCGGCGCAGTGGTTCATCGCTTGTCTTCCAATGAAGAACTCTAGTCCGAACCCGTCTGACCTACTAAACTGACAATGTAAGTGTCGCTGTCATAATAAATTGCTATAAAGACAGTAACTTATTTATGTTATAGTTTATTCTAATTTAATATTGTACTAATAATTCATTAAATGTTTATTGCGTTCAACGTTACTGTAGTCGCATTTATTTCCGTTCACCGTGGAAATAACAGTAACGCAATGATATTTTAAGATTCGTACGAATTCGTCAGAATTGTCAGACACTAAGTACTACCATAGCTCATATTCCTGCCGCCAAATATAAGTGTCTAAACATTGCCGTGTTCCGGTTTGGAAGACGTGATTACTTGTGAAATTACAAGGATAAGAAGACTTAACATCTTGCGTCTTAAACACCGAGCGCAAAGTGATAATTTATGTCATCCTAAACAAGTTGAGGTTTGGCGTATCACTTACCATCGTCGCATCTTCTTTAAAATATATGTATATACATATTATTTTTTTATATTATAGTATAATACTTAACGCATATAAGCATACACAAATAAACATAATGAATAAAAACATTACAACTTTTTCTTGAATAACTCCATCTAGCGGTGAAAATTTGACACTAAAGTTATGATATGGAAAAGGAAGCTATAAAGCAAAGTTTAATGGGACAAGCCGTTATAGACACGAATAGTGAATAGTTCGAAGTATGCATTTGCACTCCACCCGATGCCAGCAGCTCACCGACGCGCACAAAGCAAACCGTTGATGGCCTACAAACGAGCACCGCTTTGTTTCCGGATTCGCAATTATAGCTTTGGTTTTTCAACTGCCTTGGAGGTTTCAGATTTCTTTGTTAATAGACAATGAAGTTAACCCGGAGAATATTTGGTGATGTTAACTAAAATTTTAAAATTAGTTTTTTTTTGTTAGATAGTAAGTGCTTGCTCATAATAACGTGGCGCTTGTTAGGTCGATATACACAGCACCACATTTTGCTCGTCGCTTTGAGAGGTAAGAAAAGAAGTTTCGTTACCCTAGTGACTAGCAACAGCGCCCTTCAAACAAGAACACAATAATATTTGCACACAACTGTGTAACGGCAGAAATAGGCGGTGCAGTTGTACCTTTTTAGGCAATCTTGAGCAACAGAGACCTACCACCAATGAAGGTAATCTTTAACTGAATTTTATAATTTTATGATCCAGTATGCAGTTTATATATACGTGCATATATATAAATATACAAAATCTGATACCAAAAGGCCTACAGCCGTTAAGCCTTTTTTTTTTGTAATATAGTTTTACATTAAAATACAAAATTACCTTCATCAGCCGATAGACGTCCACTGCTTGACATATGCCTCCCCCAAACATATTCATCTTTGTAGAGGTTCATATGAGTGGATTTGGGCCATTTGCCACCACGCTAGCCCAATGCGGTTTGATGGGAGCTAAAGCCTCGTTTGTTGATAAGCAGGGTGCACCACGAGCAGGTGAGGTTGGCATGGATCTCGCGAGTTCGCGGTTGTTCCGAACGGAGATCACATGACCTCTCCAAATACCGAAGATGACCGCCGAGGGGGTTTTAGTGGATAAAAATCTCCACATAACTCTGACTTCCTCCCAGAAGGCAGAGTATCTTTTCGAAGATTTCCCCCGAAACAAAAAAAAAGACCCGTGAACTGTTGTGCGGGACCCTTACACCTTCATTATATGAATTATATTTTCTGCATTGATTGAGCATCACTTTAAAGATTCTATAACCAATGGCCTGTGAAGTAAAAGAAGATTTTATTATATTTATTAAATGATACTTAAATTGGAAAAATACATATATATATTATATATATATATATGTGAGATACTGAACCAAATATTACTTTTGAAAGCTATACTTTGTCACAAAAACTATTGAAGTTATGAGATAAGCTAACTGTCTCTCTGTCACAACCAGCTAAACACCTGTATTACTCGTATATAGCTTAGATCTTTCATTCGATTCAGCTTGCAGAATTTGAGAACTACATCGACAACTTTATTTCTCCGTCGAATTTTTTCGTTCCGGATTTTGTCCCTTAGAGAAATTCCAATCGTAGCTCTCTCCATCGCTCGCTACGCTACCCACACATATACAGTCTTTTAAATGTCAAATAACTTTTATAATAGCTCCAACGGTTGCAAGTATCCAAACATGTAAACAAATCCATAACCGAATCAAAACCTAGTCAACATTTTATTACTAAATTAAATTTCAAAATTGATTATAAAGACTTCAGTGAATTATTTTGTCCATTATTCCATAAAGTAACCTCTTGGTCTATTCGCGAAAATTTTGTATTGATATATTCAGTCAGTTTATCGTCGATAGGCTTATTGGTTTCTTGCGTAACAGTGCCAGCCAATGGAGTGGTAGCTTAATTGTGTGTCAGTTTGTCGCTGATAGCTTATTGGTTTCTTGCGTAACAGTGCCAGCCAATGGAGTGGTAGCTTAATTGTGTGTCAGTTTGTCGCTGATAGCTTATTGGCTTCTTGCGTAACAGTGCCAGCCAATGGAGTGGTAGCTTAAGTGTGTGTCAGTTTGTCGCTGATAGCTTATTGGTTTCTTGCGTAACAGTGCCAGCCAATGGAGTGGTAGCTTAATTGTGTGTCAGTTTGTCGCTGATAGCTTATTGGTTTCTTGCGTAACAGTGCCAGCCAATGGAGTGGTAGCTTAATTGTGTGTCAGTTTGTCGCTGATAGCTTATTGGTTTCTTGCGTAACAGTGCCAGCCAATGGAGTGGTAGCTTAATTGTGTGTCAGTTTGTCGCTGATAGCTTATTGGTTTCTTGCGTAACAGTGCCAGCCAATGGAGTGGTAGCTTAAGTGTGTGTCAGTTTGTCGCTGATAGCTTATTGGTTTCTTGCGTAACAGTGCCAGCCAATGGAGTGGTAGCTTAAGTGTGTGTCAGTTTGTCGCTGATAGCTTATTGGTTTCTTGCGTAACAGTGCCAGCCAATGAAGTGGTAGCTTAATTGTGTGTCAGTTTGTCGCTGATAGCTTATTGGTTTCTTGCGTAACAGTGCCAGCCAATGGAGTGGTAGCTTAATTGTGTGTCAGTTTGTCGCTGATAGCTTATTGGTTTCTTGCGTAACAGTGCCAGCCAATGGAGTGGTAGCTTAATTGTGTGTCAGTTTGTCGCTGATAGCTTATTGGTTTCTTGCGTAACAGTGCCAGCCAATGGAGTGGTAGCTTAAGTGTGTGTCAGTTTGTCGCTGATAGCTTATTGGTTTCTTGCGTAACAGTGCCAGCCAATGGAGTGGTAGCTCAATTGTGTGTCAGTTTGTCGCTGATAGCTTATTGGTTTCTTGCGTAACAGTGCCAGCCAATGGAGTGGTAGCTTAAGTGTGTGTCAGTTTGTCGCTGATAGCTTATTGGTTTCTTGCGTAACAGTGCCAGCCAATGAAGTGGTAGCTTAATTGTGTGTCAGTTTGTCGCTGATAGCTTATTGGTTTCTTGCGTAACAGTGCCAGCCAATGGAGTGGTAGCTTAAGTGTGTGTCAGTTTGTCGCCGATAGCTTATGGGTTTCTTGCGTAACAGTGCCAACCAATTAAATTTCCATAACAATTAGAAGATTTTAATATAAATCAGCTGTACATTATCACAGATTTTCCCAACAATTAGTAATAATTATAAGATTGTTTATAAACAACATATTCACTGATTTAATTCACAACAAATAACACTAGAACAGCAGTCAGTTATGTTGACTGCCAGGCTTTTACTAGTATATATATAAATAGATAACGCACATTCGGTATAGCTTACACATACTTGTTATATATTACTTTGGCACTCGTATGTTGACAGACGAAACACAGTAATAGTGGCAGATTTACAATATGAGAGTATTAATCTCTAGCTCTTCTACAAGGGTTCTAACAAAACCATACCACGCATGTAAATCAACAATGGCTGGGGGATCGAACCATGTACCTCTGTATTACGAGGCAAGCGGTTACCATTGCACCACAGGGTCAATATTATAGTTACTTTGCCAAAATTCTTTTTCATTGTCTACAAAAAGGAGCTAAAAATTTCTGGCGATTTTTTTAGTTCCATTTTGTTATGTCTGCAACAGTAATATCATTCTGATAATTTTGAGATTTTCAATGTTTACTCTTTCTGTTCCTTGAAATTAGATACTTTTAAATTTTTAACAACAAAAAATATATAAAAGAAAAAAGGTTACATTCTTAAAGACTTGTTACTGAGTATTACATATTTTTTTAGTGTCTCTGAATCGTATAATTTGGAGATAGATGGAGTTTATATCCATTCCCAGATCGTCGATTAAATGTTATTTTATTGCCAATTTACAACAATGGATTTTTATGTCCAGACAAATGGTCTGGTATCCTTAATCAGTAACCTAATTCCTTGCTTTTAATACGAATAGATATAGACAGTACGTTTATTTCATAACTACTATAACACTATTTTAAAAATAACATTAAAAAGTTTTTTTAAACCATTACTTTTTAACCTTCATCTCAACTGTTTTATCGTCGATTCTTGTAATTATCGGTAAATTAATCGAAATTTACTTTTTAAATTCAGATCTGCGAAAGACACTTTGCACTCTCGCTCAAGTGCTCTCAATCCGACCGCATTCACTCTACTTTCAAACACTTCGTCACACTTAGAGGCGACGTTTCACTTACGCGTTTTTAATCAACCAATATTGATGTGTTAACGAGCAGTTATTAGTTAAAATTAAGTTTTACGTGTCTAGCGGCAACGCTAATTAACCTTCTATGCAAAAAGAGGTATGCTATAAAATGTGATATCTGTAAACATATTGTTGACTTTTGCAAGGTTACTTCTATTACTAAATGTTGAATTTACAGTTGCGTTTCATTAAAAAAATTTAAACCAGAAGATAACCAACGCTTTTGTAGTTATCTTTTTAATAATTTTCATACCTACTTGATTTTTGAAATAGTAATGTTAGTAATGATTTACAACAAGTGGATATAAATATATGCTCAAACACTGCTTCAAAACAAAATGTAGATTATACGTTTATGCTAATTGCTATGTTTCTCAGTATCATTCCAATTCTATTATATGTACTGCCGAAGGTAGTACAAAACTTCCTGAGGGGTGTTAAGGCGTAGTGCAAATTGTCCCACGCCAAATACTGAATAGGGTTACATTAGGTATCTTCTAAAGATACTTCCAGTTTTACACATCAACATTATAACATAATTATTCTACATTCACTGGTTGTAGGTCTCTATGACCAGAGACCGTCCAGGTAGGTTAAACAATAATTCCAGTTGGAAGGGCGTTGTAGCTGGTGAAATTACTGGAGTAAAGAGACTTAAAATCTTGTCTCAAGGCGACGAACACATTTTGGTGCTGTGTATACTATTCCATCGCAATGTCGTTATGGGAAATGGCATTAGTTACCTTAAGGTGAACATCTCTCTTGTATTGACTCTTCGGAGAATAAAAATCTATGATAAGTATATCATAGTTTAATACTTATCACCAATACGGAATAAAATATTTAAATGCAATCTTGCTAAGTGAAATAAATCAAAATTAACTTCGGCCAATTAGTGCGGTGTTGATCCGCCGTATTTATTTGTAAAAGCTCGGTTTATGGCAATTAAAGCGGAGCTTTTACATGTTTGCAAGAGTCACAATCCCTTAATTTATTTCATTGAAATACTTTGCTCTGAAACTAAACTAGAGCACACACACTATTCTTCTGTATGTAAATATTTCCTATTTATTATTGTAAATCTCAATAATAAATTAATGAGTTTTATCCTCCTATAAAGTAAAAGTGACGTTTAATTCTCATTTTGCTAATTAATAGTAAATATAAGTGATAAGCATGAAAAAAATTATGATATATTCTATTTTATTTACACACATCTGCCATTGGTTAACATTTGTTATAACAGTGCTAATTTGATTTTAAATTATTTATTATATTTTTAAAACTTATTTGGTTTATTAACAAATCTTTTATAATTTATTAATCTATTTATAGTACAAATTCCTTTTTATTTATAGTACAAATAAAAATTAAACAAATACTTGTAATTTTGCACCAGCTTTACTTTGTTCATAGTGATATTATATTTATAAAATTAACAAGTAAACAGAATATTCTACAATTACTGTGAAATTTAATATACATTAAGTGCCAGTTTAGATTACATCAACAACTTTACTTCCACCTAATTACTTAGCTGTATTAATATAGGGAAAGTAGCAAAAAATAGGTCATATATTGGCGACAGAGCAGGACGGAAAATAGTGCAACAAATTGTGGTATTGTTCTGTCTCCTTCTAACTCCGGAAATCAATAATGGCATCTGGCCACGTGGAGCTAGGAAGTGAAGCCTATTCCATTTACGGTGGCCAAACGTAAAAAGCTGATGATAGTATGATCTACAATCTAAATTTTAATTTACATTATTAACTTTAAAGAAAAAATATATAAATTTCGCATTTAAATTCTTGAACTACTACCACTTCTTTTAGCGTACATAAATATTTTAAATTCTATCAAGCAATTTTTTAATATGCATATATATTTAATAAAACATAATCTTTTATATTTAATGACATAAACTAGGAGTTTTTTTTTGTTTTGTAAGTTGTCAAAGATTTTCTCTCGAAGTTCACAGTGAGTGCTGCCAACGCCTTTCACTAAATTAAACTTCTAAAATCGTTATAGAAAAACGGTTCGAGTGGTAGTCTGTCGACCGATGCCATTTTATTATTTTGCAAAGAAATTTGTTACTGATCACGAGAGGGCATTACTGTTCCGAAAGCGCAAAGGTTTGTTAAATTTCCGTGTAACATACAGCGGCGCTAGTGTACAAGTCATGTTGTGTATTCGTCGCTAGAGGGCGTTTATTCAAACTAGCCTAAATTTCTATTTTAAATACAACAACTTTAGGTCCATCATCATCAGCCCAAAGACGTCTACTGTGGGTCATAGGCCTCTCCCAAAAGATTCCCACATAGTTCGAGTACGAATTCATATGGCAGAATTTTAGCCAATTTCCAGCACACTGGCTCAATGCGGGTTGGTGGAAGCCAGAGCCTCATTTGTTGATTAGCAGGGTGCACTACGAGCAGGTGAGATTGGTTTGGATCCCGTGAGTCGTTATGCAGGAGCTCTTACATCCCACTTAAGGTTGAACTTCTTAAATATGAATTTAGATAAAATTCTTAGTTTTTTTTTTATATCTAGAATTAAATAGTACATAAGTTTCTTTTGAAGAATCTTTCAACATTATCAAATATATTATATACATTTACTTTAAAACCTCTAACCAATATAAAAGGGCATTAGTTCAGAACTTTTGTACTGTTGTTATAATATTGTTTTATCGCAAATTTGTTAGAGAAAATATTCTTTTAACATCATAAATCCTTTTTTCGAACGAGAAATAGAGACTTAGTCTGGTCTGCATGTGTACGGAGGTCAGTACTGAAATACTAACAGGCCGTGGATCCGGGTCCACGAGCCCAGTGTCAGACAAGCTGTAAGTCGCATTGGCTTGCAGCGCTGACATCAGTACGAATCTAGACTGAAATACTGATGAATGATTTTTAAAATGCTCTATTACAGCGAAATGTATAGTTCCATTACTTGGTGTATCGATAACAAAGGGATCAATGTCTACCCTTAGTCTGTTATCAATTTTTTTTATATCCAAATTGAGTGCTCTTAAACGTTTAATATTTTATATAATTTTTATAAGCTGTTTTTAAAACCAGTGGATTGCGTATATGGTTTATAAGAAACGAAGTTTTGTTTAAGTTGTATAAGAATCCTAGTAGGTACTTAGGCGTTATGATAGCCTTCTGACCGATCTGTTTGTGGTTGTACTCGTTGCGTTACGATATAAGATATTGAGTCTCTTTACCTTAGTACTTCCACTAGCTACAGCACCTTCCAAACCAAAACACAGTAATGTTTAGCACTACTGTTATTCAACAGAAATAGAAGCAGCGGTGATACCTAAACGATCTCTAGCAACAGAGACCTGGCATGAGTAGAAACAAACCTGCATTCCACCCAAGATATGTTCTGAATAATTCCACTCTGATATAAATGTGTTTAAATAAAGACTCACATGATGTCCCCCAGTTTGACTCGCGTGTGGATGAGGGCGCACGTTTTGTGGTCGGAGAGTGCGAGGGCGGCGCGACGGCGGCGCGGCGGGCGCGGCGAGGAGGGCGGCGACTCGCAACGCCGCACGCCCGGGGAGCTGCCCCGCCGCCGCACCGACGCATGCCGACCACCCACACCGCCCAGCATCCTGGAAACATTTACACACACTCATATTAATAATAATAATAACAACACAATAAAGTAAACGAGCGCAGACATTTTAATGGAGAGTAATTAAATGATACCCTGCTTGTGGAGCGAAAGGATATCTGGAATTTGAACCAATTATAACCTTCTAGGTTATTATTCCCAAAGCATTTCGAAAGGCTCGAGGAATTTGTACCAACATACCGATGGCTCTCTATACTACGACTATGGTAGTATGTCACTCTCTCCACCCTCCTCGCCAATCATAGCATAGCAAAGACAAGAACACCTCGTATTTGTCGTCCACCTCGAGTTGGCTTAATGGACTGTGAAAGAAACAAGGATTACCTTTGTTCTAGGACGATAACAGATATAACAAAACATTAAGATAAATCATAAACATTACTGTATTCTGTTTTGAAAGTGCGCTGTAGCTAGTAAAATTATTGTAGTAACGAGATTTATCTTATGTATCAAAGCGACAAACAATGTGATGGAATCATGATCAGCCGATAGACGTCCACTGATGGACATAGGCCTACCCCAAAGATCTCCATATCGATCGGTTTCGTGGTGCTCGCATCCATTGGCTTCCCGCGACTTTCACCAGATCGCGGGAAGCCACCAGGAGACAGACTAGATGTTGTTTATATATTCCTAATCCCACGTTGTTATGGCCGAGCGTATCATTCTTCCAGTCTATTTGACGAATAAAAAATAATTATATGAAAAAGTTCATGTAATAGATATCAGTATAAACTTTATCTGACAAAATCGTAATATAATCATATGACATACATTAGTTGTATCTTGAAGCTACACAGATTTTTTGTAGCCTTGTTAGTTTCGCCAAAATTAATAAATACTAGTAAGGTAGTTTTAAATTCTGACAAGAAAACATTCATTTAAACATGTAAACACTACATATGGATATTTTTTAATAGAATAAAAAAAAAGTCATATAAAAATAAACGTGTAATACAATGAGCGATGTAATCGTTATGAAAGCAAATTCTTCTTTGTAATCCTCTGGGAACAAAGATATAGCACTTGGCGATGATAACAGTACACGAAAGGAATAAATCCATAGAGTATACTTTATGGCGGTAATTTTTTTAAAAGTTATCATAAATTTATCCTAACCGACATGAATTTTATCACAATCTTCTACTGTTTTCGTTCTGCTTGTAGATCCTACTTTTTAAATTCGTTTCAGAAACATTCACTAGTGGTAAATCTTATTTGTTGTTCACTGGTACTGCAAATAACCTTGATCCTTTTAGGAGAATTATTAACTAAACGTTATGTGACGTATTATTGATGGAAGTAAGGAATGTAGAGAGACCATATTACCTTTAGTAATTCCTGTCAATTACTTTATATTTTAGTTATATTACGTTTCTATTAAAAACGTATGTTTGGTACCTAGTATTTTTCCTCTGATTGGTACTTAGTATAGTCTTCTTATACTGCTAGAACTTTTAAACTTGCTTAGTAATTTCTAAGCTATATATCATATATAAAAAATGTATTTTTCATTAGTTTTTTTAAGAAAGTATTAAATTATAGAAATCGTCCTTTTTTACTGAAAAAATTCATTTCCATTACTCCAGTAATTTGACTAAATACAAAGCCGTTAAAAGGAGAAACAAGTGCAACTTAATACCTACCTAAATTACTATAAATACTGATGGTAGGTGCAGGACACAGTCTAGATAGATACCAGCAGCAGCAAAACAGCAGTATGCAAACAATACCGATATTCCGGTAAGAAGGGCGTTGTAACTAGTAAAATTACTGGGATATCGAGAGTTAGCATTATATATCTTATAGCGAAGAACACAATGTTGTATTGTATATATTATCCTAAGTAGCACCAATCTTATTATGGGCAGATGTATCATGTTCTCATCAGGTCAACGTCAAGCTCGTGACGTAAATTTAAAAAAAAAATCGAACCTCGGTGTTGACCCTCAATAAACCAGTTACCACATGATCAAAGATTTGTCATAATTATTGTTCCAAATTGTATAAATATGGGAAAAAAATGAGGGAATAAAATGATGGATAAATATCTTGGACCGGAAGCCGTGTACATGACGGAAAAGTGTAAGATGCCCTCCCACCAGACGAACCGACGACATCATCACAGCGGTTGGAAGTGGGTGGATGCGCGAAGCTGAGGATCGCATTCGGTGAAAGATATTGGGAAAGGCCTATATCCAGTGGATAAACAAAGGCTGATAATGATGTGTTAATAATGTTATAAAAATTTAATATAAAAATATTTCTATGTGCGCAGAATTATATATATAGATATTTCCGTTGCAATCTTCACAATACAAACATTGCAACGGAAATAGAACAATACAATTTCCAGTGGCAAGTTATCATTGGGTTGCAGGAACCACAAGAATAAAGCCGGCCATCTCCAAACAACTTTCAAGTGGCAAAGCTAGCATTATGTATTAGTTATTATTTTTTAACTTAACTGTTATTTATTAAAGGTAATAAAGAAGAAAGTAAGCTTAGCATAGATATATAATTGATTCAAAAACAACAAACTTCAATAGCAATATTTTTTAAATAAATACTGAGGTTGTGTGATCAAACAAGAATATAACATGGTATTGAACCAAGAGATGTGTTTACAATGAATTAAATATTACTAATATTATAAAAATCTAAAATAAAAAAGTACATTCTTCTCTACAACATGTGGTCTTCTCCCTTAAACCCACTTTTAGTCAAAGTCAAGTAATCTATCTATATATATATTACTAGCTGTTCCTCCGCTTCGATAGCACTAATTTAAATAAGACTTGAAATTCGTCTGAAATATTCCTTGGGAGCAATCGCAGCCGTAAATAATTTTCTATAACAACCGTTACTATAGCAACCGCATGAATAAAACGAAATGAAAATGTTTATAAAAGTCAAATAGAAATAGAACGTTGAAGGATCTACGAATTTCAAAAAATGAATAGCCTATAAATATCTACAAATCATTCCACGTCGAATGTTCATGTTCCCATGTCAATAGGTTCACTAGTTTTCACGTGATTGTTAAACCAATTAAATTTATTTTCATCATATATAGATATGAAAGATTTCCACCTAAGTAAAAACTCATCACGACAATTCTGGAGCCATAAGACGTAAAGCCTTGAAATTTGTAGAAATATTCCTTTTATCGAGTATATAACAACTAAGAACAGATTTTACGAAACTTTACCCTCAAATGGGGTTACAGGGGTGTTACTTCTAGTTATTACTATGTTGAAAACAAAGAATATGACGCTCCGATAATAGCAAGCACAACATTGTTACGGACAGTGAATAATTGATTTCCAGGTAAACATTCCAATCGTTTTACTGTATAATAAGGAAAAATGGATAGTTTTATTTTTCGCTTTACATACTATAAATAGTTAATTTACAAAATTTTCTTTTTCTAATGAAAAACTTTCTAAGACATTTTTCTTTAATTTAAAGTGACTATATAAGAATCGTTTGAAGAAGATAAATCTATATATTTATATATATAAAGAAAATAGGGTTCCTTTGTTCGCCTATGACGTGAACACTAATAAACGTATCGACATGGGAACATGAGCATTCGAGGCGGAATGATTTATAGATGATTATAAGCTATTTGTCATCATCATCATCACCATCAGCCGATAGACGTCTACTGCTGGACATAAGCCTACTCCAAAGATATTTGTTATATCACTAATTTACTTTTATAAACATTTTGATTTCGTGATAAATATGCGATTTAGGTCTATGTACATCAGTGGACGTCTATCGACTGATGATGATGCGGTTGCTATAGTAACGGTTACTATATAGAATGCCATTTCCGCCTGCGCCTTGCTCTCAAGGAATATTTCAAACAAATTTCATGTCTAGTTTTATATTACAGCCAGCAAAGCGGACGGAAAATAGCTAGTTAAGTATATATACATAGATAAAGTTACATCCCTATAAAGCTTATCCGTAATGGAAACAGAATAAGCTCTAATTATAATTCTAATTAAGCTGACACTCCCCTCTTCCTTTCGTATAATTTTAAAGTAAACAACAAACGTTTCTAAAATCATGTCGTACCGAGTTTTAACTAGTGTATTTCTCCACCGGAGTGCTGTACTATTAACTTGGCGTACTCCATCCGTCCGTCCTGGATGATAATTTCCTATCGTGAGATTTCACAATTATTACAAGGGATCAGTTATCGCCAACAGACTTGACGAATCTAACATTTTAAGGAAGGAAACTCTTCTTGGTCTTCTTTGGCTTTGAAACTGTTGTGCGACTCTTTGCTGACTTGCTTTTTCTTATGATTTAATAAAAAATATTTTTTTTTACTTCATTTTTAAGAAAATATACACTATGGAGGTGGTCAAGTGTGAGAGAGAAAGAGAAATTTAAAGATATGTAGTAAGAAGCATTTTAGTTAACACACAAATTGTTCGATTCAATTTAAAAATATTTTTCCAGATCCGGTTGGCGTGGACCTTTGAGGGGAAGCCTATTTCCAGCAGTGGATGTCTATTGGCTGATTATGATGACGATGATAATAATATTTTAGCAACGTCCGAGTTCATGTTTTTCAAAATACAGGAATTAATCTTAGTTCGGGAATCACAGATCATGACAACTCTGTACATAGCTGTTACTTTTATAAGGAAAAAAAATACTGTGTTCCGGTGTCGAGGGCGCTGTAGCTAGTAAAATTAATGCAGTAACGATACTTAGCGTCTCTTGTCTCAAGGTGACAAGGACAATGTGATGCAATGCAATGCATTATGCGATGTGCTGCAACAGAGACCTAGTATCAATAAGTTTATTAAGATAAAATATGTACCAGGATTTATATGAAACGATTTCCATGTTGTTATTAATTTCTATATATATAGGCTTGATGATTTATGACAGCGTTAGGTAATATTGCTCCTTCATAAATTTCTGAAATATTTCCAGTGTATCTGTTCTTGTACGGGCCCTTATAAGACGGTAGAGTAGTGAACACATGACGAACAATAGGACAAAGAGATTTTATTTATTTATAAAAACACACCAGTAGCACATGCATTAAACTAATTACAGTAATATCTTAAAGTGATTACAAATTCTGATGCACCTGCTTATTGAAGGTGTGTACAACATTAGCAATATTGTTACTAAAGAAAACAATAACAAAAATTGGTGATGTACTATAGAAATCTACAAAAATAAACAAGAAGAGCATATAATGATTTAATACTGAGCAAGAATTATATCATCATTCAGATTTGTCGAGCAAGAGTGTCAAAGCTTCGGTTCGGAACTTGCGTAGCGATGTACCAAATATGTCAATACCAGGTAACCTAGTGTCTGAATGAAGGATAGGAATACTATATAGATCGGCGATTTAACTCATTCTCTCATAGTCTAAACCCTATAAATACATTTATATACATATGTCACTTTTTCATTAAACTTTTTCTTTTCATAAATTTCTGAGAATAATTTTCACCTGTATAAAGTCACACGTGACACGCTTTTGTGATAAATATATTAAAGTCCTAGTTCAATGTAACATATACATGTTAAATAACATCCTAAAACTTAAGCAAAATTAAAGCAAGATTGTAGAAATAGGAAAAAAATATAAATCATAAACTAACTTTAATAACTTAAGTACGTGCGAAATATCTTGACATATATAAATATAGCTAAATACAAACTTAGTCCGTGGACGTGTCCTCATCGCTGCTAAGCAGAACGGTGTCGGCATAAGAAGATTAAGTAAGTAACACAACGATTAAGTTACTAAGCGTTATAAGCAGTTTTGTTATAACACAAACTTTTATATAAAACACAGTAACGAATTTAGCAGGTTGCTCGACAAGTGATAAGTATTTTCCTAATAACAATACAGCATCAGAGTTTTATATAGCATCATTATTAACCACCTCGAGATCAGAAATGTTTATTTCTCATTACATTAGTAGTTTCACTAAATGTAGTGCCTTGTTGGAATGTCTTAGAAAAAATTGTGAATAGAAGAAGCTGCTGTGATACTTTACATACCTTACTTTCTTTTCCTTATGGAGTGGAATACAATGTCTGTTATTTAATAAATTGCCTTTTCATACTTCCTTATCCGAGCAGCAAAAAGGCTAAGTGAATATCCTACAAAAGCTACGTACATCGTAACTAGATTTAAAACGAAATCCTTTGAACGTCCTTACACCTTTTTCAAAACATTACCCATCCACTGTTTATAAGATAGATTATGTGATAAATCATAAATCAAAAACTATAAACAAAATACTAGCTTCGTTTTAATATATAAATGACAGACAATTTAATTTTTTTTTTATTCGACCTAGTGAGGAGTCAAGGTTCACCAGATGAAAAGTCATACGCATGTCCATAAAACGTGGCGTTAGTTACGATGATCTATACAAGACCATATTGCACTCGTCGCATGGAAACAAGAAGTTAAGTTTCATTACCTACAACTGCTTTCAAACCGGAGCCCAGTAATATTTGGCGGCAGAAATATCAGCTGCGGTGATACCTTCCTAGATGGTCTCCGGTCTTTGTTAAAAGACCTACCAGTAAAGAATTTTAAAAATCATAGCAAATGCATCTAAATCGCTTCTTTTTGTAACGAATTGATTATCTGATCGAAATTTATTAAAAAAAATGGAATATATGCAGTTTATTTATTACTTCAACTATTTAAATGATTTGCAGCATCCATGGTCAGGTGAGGACTGACTTAACAAAAATCCTGTTATCATATTTATCACGGAGCACCTGTATCTTTATCATTTCTGCTTACATTCCAATCTATATACATTGAGATCGCTGTTTCTTAAAGTCTTCTCGTGATTGATATAATTTTATTAATGATGAGATCCCAAGCTGCTGTAAGTACCATATCATATTCCTTGTAGAAATTACGATATTTTTTAACTTCAATAGCCTCGCATATGATTCATGATCATCAGGATTGTAAATAATTAAATATTCCCATAAATATAAAGTGATGATTTCTTCATTTTTCTCGATACACTGATTTAACGTAAGAAGCTCTCAACAGAAGCGGTTAAGGAGATTATCTTAAGTGCACTTGAGCAAAGTGCACTGCTCGTGTAATAGTGGCAATATAGATTAATGAAGCCAAAAGCTTCTCTTTTATGTTACGGTATTACTTCGGTAACGTACTAAGGAAAAGGACATATCTATTGAAAAAAATTAATAAATGTAACCATTACATGCGATTAGATAAGCTTTTTAAACTAATAATAACAATTATCAGGTCTCCTTGTATGTATTAGATAATTTTATTTTAATATATTCATTATTATCAATTTTCAAATTACTGATCTATTATTCATACATCATCATCAACCGATAGACGTCCACTGCTGGACATAGGCCTCCTCCAAAGATCTCCACATATAGTCAGCATGGCGTTCAGTACCGCTGGGCACTTGGTGCTCTTATGTGTAGGGGTTCATATGAGGGGTTTGGGGCCATTTCCCACCACGCTGGCCCAATGCGGGTTGGCGGGAGTCAGAGCCTCGTTTGTTGATTAGCAGGGCGCACCACCAGCAGGTGAGGTTGGCTTGAGGTCTCGTTAATTGTTGTGCACGGGACCCGTTTAGTTAGTCATTCATACACACAACATTCAATTAATTTTTTCTCTATGAATAAATCCTTTTCTACTAATTCAAGCTATAAGATAGCTAAAGACAGAATACCTGTAATTTTTTTTAATGTGTCGTAACGAATTAAAAAAATACTATTGAAATCCATTTCAAACGAAACCTTTACAAACATTATTTCACTGAAGCAAATGAAACTCTCTGCTCTCTAAATAACTAGCGTACGCTGCTATCTAAACAGAATCATATGCCAAAGTGAATTTCGTTTCAGATGAATGAGCTTCGAACTATACACTCACATACGAGTGTTGGTTACTCAGAAACT
Organism: Ornithoptera alexandrae; assembly: GCA_029030555.1. Taxonomy (NCBI): domain Eukaryota; kingdom Metazoa; phylum Arthropoda; class Insecta; order Lepidoptera; family Papilionidae; genus Ornithoptera; species Ornithoptera alexandrae. The sequence continues at coordinate 9,652,654 of JARDVY010000023.1, read as the reverse complement.
TTCCGCAGAACTACCTCGGTTCACTTGAACTAATAATTTCAGTTTCACATTGAATGAAAACTAATTCAGCTACCGGCCGTTTTTTAATGACTTACAGAATAATTACAATAATATGCTTGATTTATTGTGGTATAAATTACTTTTATAAATGTCCAAGTGATTAACTGAAAAAACAAACAGAAAAGTTTCAGAAGAAATTATTACAATTATTTTTAATGAGAACAATTTCGAAGGGAAGGGAAGGAAGTCTTTCCAATATAGAAGGTATTGGAATATTCATAAATAAGTATAACCTTATGCATGGTCATACCAAAAATAATTGAGAAATTCCTCTCATATTTATTTATTTAAATATGTTATTTATATTATACACATATATATATATATATATATATATATATATATAGTCTAATAGGAAACATTTATTTTTTTATTATAAATAAGTAAACATCTGAACTGCAATGGGTCTTTGATACAAGTTTCTCGTTACTAAGTACTACTGCACCATCGTCTCGAGTCACAATAACTTAATACCGTGAGTTTGTCACGAATAAATTATGGATGGGTCAGTAGAAGGGTAAGCAACGGTGAAGTAGACCAGCGAATTATCCTGAATAAGCTACAATGGCAATGCTGGTAGGATGCTGTTGCAGTCGATCGTCCAGGTAGATACCACCACCGCTCTTATTTCTGCCGCCAGAAAGTAGTATGCGAACATTACTGTGCTCCAGTTTGAAGAGGGATGAAGCACGTTAATTTATTGGGATAATAACACTTACATCTTATGTCTAAAGTCGAGCACAGTTAAGTATACATTGTACTAACTAGCGACACATCGTTAAGGGCAAGTTTGTTGCATACTATCAGGTAAACGTTCTGCTCGTCTCTTCGCTTCGTCGGAATAAATGTATTTTTTAAAGACTTTTTGAATATAAAACAATTTGATAAATTAACAATGAAACTTACTTCATTACACAATTATATAAACAACATTAACCTGTATTAGTTGCATATAACTTATTCAAAAATAAGTTTGTTTTCATTTTATTCATTTAACTATATTAGATATGATATAAGATATTTTAATGGAAGCAAAATCTATTATATTCTTCCTGTTCAAGTATACGATTTTTTTTTAAATCTATAATTCGCTTAATCTGAATAAAGAATCATCAAATTCTATATATATATATATATATATATAATAATAATAAATATTTCTTACTTTAAATTTTTTGGATGATTTTTTTAAATAGTTTTATGATTAACTTTACGAGTGCTAAGTTTTCACCGAATAAAGTCTACTCCGAAAACACCTCTTTGTCATATTTCATAATTAATATATTAGAGTACTATTTCAGCGTCGCGACCGCTTGATGGCAACACTGATGGTGACCTGACCACTGATTCATAATAGCTCGAACCGAGTCGTGTATAAATTTATATAGACGAGTAAATGTTTGAATTTGATGACCTGCGCTCAAAGCGGATTTAATTAACTATTGTGCCCCATTCCCCGACCCGGCTACATTTACAATTAACTTTGGTTTATTATTATTAACTAAGTTTATTACCGACGTTTATTAAAATATAACATAGTATGAAATTTATGAAAACCGCTATAAGTAAAACGCCGATGAACGTTAACAGAAATGTTTTACTGAAACAATCCTGTTATATTTTATATATATTGAAATTAGGTGAATATTTCTAAGAGAATGAGATGAATATGGACGAGGTAAACAGAAAGGTGGATTGATCAATATTTTTTTTATTGTTTGAATAATTAAAGTGGTAAAGATTCATATTTATACAGTGATTTCGTAACACACTAGCTTATAACTGTGTTTCACTACCATAATTGATAATACTACTGTGTTAAAAGGAATCATCCTGAAACTTAATACAACGAGGATATTACTACTTAAATATTATAAGTAAACATACTATTTGTCGGTAGAGAACACATTGTATGAGTTCTATATTTCTAACTATAGGGTGGCGCAAAAATAACGTTATAAAAAGTACCTTATAACACAGGAAATAAGGTACTTTTTATAAGGTTATTTTTGCGCCACCCTATAGATTTATAGTAAAAGTTAAAGCTTGCAATTATTTGATAATTAAACATAATACAGCTGAACATTAAATTAAAAAAAGCGTCAACTTTATCAATTCTTTGATAGCAAAACTATTTTTATTAAATATTAAGCTCCCTCGAAAAAATATGAACCCGAGCACTTTTAAAAACACCATCAAAGATATTTACTTTGTGATCCACAGTGAAGTTATTTCAGCTTGTACTAACATCCCATTGATGAACCTATTATAAATTATTATTTTGTATCTTCTCGTTTAATTCTGTTTAAATTACTTTATTTAAACCTATACGCAATTTTGTGTGACACAACTTCTTATCGAATGGACAGATCTTACCCTTAAGATGATTAACTTTAAAATTACTGGTGATAGGTCTCTGTTGCCGGAGACCGTCTATGGGTTCCACCGCAGCGCGTATTATTTCTGTCAAACAATAGTGTGCAAACATTACTGTGTTCCAGTCTGAACGACGCTGTAGCTAGCGAAATTACTGGGGTAACAAGACTTAAGATCCTTATCTCAAGGCAATGAACGCAATGTGTAGATTATCCTAACTAGCGCCACATTGTTATGGGCGGTCGTTTCAATTACCATCAGGTGAACGTCTTCCTCGCCTCATCGCTTCACAGTTGGAGTGATTTTAAATTCATTCATAATGTCTAATTAAATCTTTGATATTTCTATATATTTATGTACAGCTTTATACAAAGGTTATAGAATAACGAAATATATAAACAGCTTATTAAATAATTTCACCGTAGAGATTTAGAGCCTTCTCCAGAGACTCAATGGCATTTCTTAATATTAACGAGGTTGGTGAATGAATTACCACCACGCTGATTAAGTGCGGGTTGGCTAATATAATTAATAATTTCATGCTAGCTATTTCTCCTTCAACAGAAAATCAAGTTTAGTGAAAAAATTAAAGCCTCGCCTCCTCTAGTTCTATAGTACGTACGACTGCATTAACAAAATAAAAACCTAATAGCACTAATGAAATTATAGGCATTAGCGAGATTATTACTCTTTAATGAATTAATTGAAAATATAAGAACTGTTAACATTGATATCACCATAAAAGCTAAAAAAAATTGAGCTTGTCCTATCTATGCAATCATCAGAAGTCAAATGATTAAATCATCATCAATACATCGTTGCAAGACGATGAACTGATAAAAGACGATGACGATAACATATACTTGTAGAAGGATCCTGACAACGTACCAAGTGGTATTCGAATAATGACAGATATGAGCCTGAATAGAAGCAACAGAATGCAACAACAATACCAGCCCGGTAAAAGCAATTTAAAATTTAGCCCGTAATTTAGTGGGATGAAATACAGACGTTGCGAGTAAATAGAGCCTCGATCGATGATCCGCTTTATCCAGTGGGAGGTTGTTGGGGTGGCGGGAGCAGCATCAACAGGTGCCGTATTAAACAACCCTTTTCGTCTGTATCATAATAGAAAATTGACTTTCGGAAATCTCCGGGGCAGACTGGTACGCTAATTAATTTTTCGTAATCAGTTCGCTATGTTTAAATTTTTACCTAATAGTTGAAAAACATATTAATTAAGACTCCCCTTTCCTAGTTATTTTTTAAAGATGATATGGAGAAATCTAATTCTTTCTCCAAATACTCTTTTTTCCAGTGACTGTCTACTTATAAATTGAAGGACTCTAATCTTTAATGGAATTTTTAGCCTACATTATCTAAACGCAATAATGTAAAGCATTTATAATGATTATATATGGACATTAAAAACTCTAATAGTATATGTGATTACTCTGTAAATATATTATATAAACGATGAATCACTTAGAACATGATCTCACTCATATTGAAATCTCGAGACAATCATTAATTGTAATTATAAGGAGTTCTCTTTAATGGTTGTAAGTCTCACAACAGAGCATCATACTATCATCAAGGAGTAGTACTAAAACGTAACTAAACTCCGATGACCTCCAATTTTACTGTATGAATATCCTCTTTATCGCTAAATTATATCGTTGTAGATTCAAAACAAATGGAAGATCCTGTTTACCTCATCAATTTGTCGTAAAAAATGATCAAGAAATAGCATCAGCATAAGTCAGAGATAGATTGTTTGGAATGTCAATAAAAGGTGGCACTCTTTTCGCGAGTAATTTAAAGAAAACCTCTCACGAGTCCCGGCAAAGCGACAGTTACTAAGAAACCTGTTGATATTGCTTTTGGCCCCCATCCCCCCAGCCCCATACCACCATCCGTTCAATACTCTCGGAACATCGATCTGATTTTCAATCCTCACTACACTAGACAGATTATCATGTACTGTTATTATTAGTTAGTAACTTTATATTGAATGTAATAGTGTCCACTGTTTGATACCGAAAATCCATAATCATTTGAGACGTTACCACAAATATAGCATATACAGATGTTTTATTTCATGGAGATGTTATAATGAAAAAATATATATATATACCTTCCTTCATGTAAGAATTCATGCAAAGTAACTACGAAGTAAGTTGTACAGTTTTGATCTTAAGTCTTTTGTAAGGTCTTTCAACGCATTTACACGAGTAAAATATCGCTTAGTTGCGTTTCATTTTTACACGACAAAGCGTAGAGACTAACCGGAAGTTCCTTTGTGGTGGGGCCCACGCATAATAATCAAGAGCTAAATAGGAAATTTATACAGTAAAACATTATTTTTAAAGCTACACAACAATAAAACTACAGCTTCAATTGGAAGCGTAGTAATGTCTCAAATATCCACTGTAAAATTACATCCAAAAAAAGAAGTTTTTTTTTTAAATATGCACCATACCTTGACGGTTACTTGTTCCTCTGATACAAATCGGAAACTTTTCATTTTCTCTCTCTCTCATATGGTCATTTACGGACTGTATGGGATGTCTTTTTAATCATTGATCTTGCTCTGTTATTTTTTTTATGTCTAAGTACCTATTTAACCTATAATTATTTTAGAACTTCATAATACCATGGCAGTACGATTCCATCTATATATATTAGAGAGTTCCACCTATGTATCATCACAATATCTCTGTAACCATAAGACCTAGATGAGATGATTTAAACCTAGATATTGACTTATATAAATATGGCTGATAATCATGATGAGATATATATATATATATATGAATATGACTATAATATACTGTTTTATACTTCCTAATATTTCTTCACCGACTTCGTGTGTAACTTAAATTCTCTTCAAGAAGCTATATGAATTTTTGTATGATCTCATCAGACGGGAGTCGAGCCAAGAGGAGGCGAACCTAGACGAATAAAGAAGCGCTTTATAAAATAGAAATCTTATAAATATTCTAGAAAGAATTATCTTCCTTCAAGCTATATTACAATGTCCTAATATGCCAAAAATATTTAATAACTTAACTATTCTCATCCATCCATATATATATATATATATATATATATATAGTATGTATATAACAATGACTAAAGAGTAATCTTAATTAAGATTACGGATATGAACAACGTTGTAGCTAGCAAAATTACTAACGATATAATATATAACACCTATGTTCAAAAGCGAAGAATAAAGAACTAAACATCATCTGCCTATCGGGAATACATCCGGTTTATATTTTCGGATTGTTCTATAAATATCAAACGGATACTGTACGTATTTTACTTCGTTATAAAATATTAGACAATTACGCTACAAATGTATATTGTTTTAAAAAAAATCCTTGATTGGTAACTCAATTCGATTTTTCAGGAACGGGATTTAATGAAATTTTGAACGAGCACATGGAAAATATAATTTTATACTATGTAGATAATTATATTTGTTGAATACTTTTACTACTGCGGTTGCTTTAATGCTTTAAAACGTTACCATAGACACCATAGACAAACATAAAACCTTACACAAACACTTCGACGGGTTTGAAATTAATATTGTAAACCCATTATTTTTTTTATTTCCTGCTGAAGAAACAAATAAACCTTAACACAAAAAATATCTATCTTTTATTCGGTGCACAATAAGCAAAGAAAATGTATTATTATAAATAATTAGCTGTTCGCCGCCCGCATTACTGGTTGTAACACCCCCGCAACCCTTTTTTGGAGTTTTTTAAAATTAAATTTTAATAAAAAATTAAAATAAAATTTTTTAAAATCCATTCTTATCTGACCTATACACGGTAAAAGGAATATTCCGACCAAATTTCAAATTTCCAAATCTTATGGCTCCAGAGATATAGTGATGAGGCCATCATCATCATTTCAACCTATGGACATCCACTGCTGGACAAAGGTGGAAATCTTTTTTATATATATATATAGATCTATAGAGAAGTCATTGTTCTCTGTTTGAACTTCGTACTTCTGTGAAACTATATATATACAGATATTTCTTTATATTTAATCACTATACAAAAGTACAAATATATATATCACACCATTTTTTTAATAAAACTATTAAGTGTGGAAGATGGATACAGCATCTTTGAGAGGATGACCTTGATAAGGAAGGTTATAGATTTGATAGCCTAGGTAATACAATTTAAATTCTAGATATTATGTAAAGGTTTTATCTAAAATTAACTAAAACATTATTATATAGTATATTTTATGACATTAAAATTAAACCTATGCTAGCTGTCCATGGCGGTAGATAGTCAAAATGTTACAGCCAAGTGGATACAGAAAATTTAACAGCATCCAAATTACGTAATTGGACTAAAAATGGTTTATGTAAAGCAATGTCGAGTTTCCTTTCAGAACAAAATTGACGGTCAGCTTTGATGATGTGACTTTCAACAACTAATGTGGGTAGTGGTAAATAATCAATATGTTAAAATAGTATAAAAGAACCGGTGCGTGCGTTAATATTTAGTATGTTGTGTCTCGGATGAGAGTGCTGATGAACTGCTCGAGTCTCCTGCACTTGTTGAAATGTGGGAAGTGTTCTATCCACACAGCAACGAATACGATATCACTGAACATAATATTGGTGACGAGCGGAAGCGCAGGAAGCGTTAATAAGATGCCTAATAAAATTCAATCCGGGACCTCCGTGTTACAACCCACAGGAAGCGACAAAATAAATCCATTGAAAATTTAATCTAAGAAAATAAAAATATGAGTGATAAATGTGCGAACGGTGTTTTTGTGATCTCCGAGTGCTAAGATTTTACGAGACAATCAAAAATTCGCCGGCTTCTGGTTACAAGGACTCTTCATAAACTTTTTTATTATTATTTACCTCGTATGAAACGAAATCATTACTTCAAGGTCGTTACGATGTAATGCCCTGTGTTATTTATTACATAAAAATAAATATTTTGATGCTGATAAGTTTTTTGGATTAACATTTCTTCTCCTTATCAGCCGAATAACGCTCACTGACGGGCATAGGCCATTAACCTTAACATAACAAACATTAACATGTAGCTTGTTAAAGTTCTTCTAATCTCTAAATGTCTTCCGGTTTGAAGTTAAGTTGTAGCTAGTGAAGTTACTGGGGTAACGGGGCTTAATGTCTTAGCCTCAAAGCGACGAATGCAATATGGTGTATATCATCATACCTTTTTTTGTTTCTGGGGGGAAGTCGGATTATGTCAGATTATGTCGTGTTACTCACTGAAACCCCTCTCGGTGGTTCTGTATCACATCATTCGGAGTAGCACCATAATCTCTTAACAGAATCCACCGGTGCGCCTCTGCACATTGTATTAGCACATCTCTGAGGAAGTGGCAAACCCTTCTAGGCACCATCGCTGAACCCATACGCCGTATCACGCAGTTGAGTGATAAGAGTCCCCACCCTCAAGGCCCGCGAAACTCCTAGACCCATTTAGTCGCTTTCTACAGGAAGGGGTTACCTTAGTCCTATTCTAATTAGTCCGAGAGTGAAGGTCTGATATCATCCTACGTAGCGCCACGTTGTTATGGGCAGTATTACCACAGGTGAATGTTCCAGTTGTCTCGTCGCTTCGTCGAATAAAAAACGAATACGACGGCTTATAGTTAAACCTATTTAAGTATTTCTTGCTTTTAATGTTACATTTTGTTCTTTTTAAGTAAATATATTTAAAAAATATAAAATTATTGCAATACAAATAGTATTATTAAATATTTTGCGTATTACTTTTGCAAAAGAAGAACTCACGCCACAAGTAATTCGAGGAAAACTTTGCCTCTCGTGTCCCATCCCTCCGTATTAACGGTTTCCGTAGAAACCTGTTGACTTTATTTCTCTACTACCTTACTCCCCTCTTCCATTCAATTTTACACCCCACTTCTATCGATCCGATTTATGTCGCCTCGCGGATACGAAAATTTACACACTTATGTCGTTACATATTTTGACTCTTGAATTTGATTTAATAACTATTGACACAATTTACAAAACTATCAAATATTACTTTGTATTGGCATAATGTTAACGTAACTGATTTAACTAATGTTATATATAAAATAACTAGCTCTCTTCCCTACCAGCTTTACTGGTCGTAACACCCCCGCCGTTCCCTTTGGGGAAAGGACCTCTAAATGGCAATAACAATAACTATATCAAATTTTGACTCTTCACGTCTAATACTTTCGGAGATCTCGTGATGACTCAATCTTTTGATATCTCCTACATATATACATAACATATCTTATTATCATTATAATTAAAAATGTTAAACCATAAGCTCTAACTCTAAATGTACAATATTCAATACTTTTATTAAGAAAAAAATTGTTTTAAGATGTGAAACATTGACTACAAGAAATCATTGATTAGAATATTCATAATTTATGCTCACAGTACACATGTTTCAAGTTCTCGCACATTTTATACGAAAACCTTAAAATTTTCTACAATAAAATTACTTGTCTCTCGTATCATCACCTCTCAGACGATTTTCGCGTTTATGCTTTCAATAATTTGATTTCTATTACGTTTCAAAACGTGAACGAGGCAATGACAACGTTTACAATTTTATTGAAATAAACACTGAATTTCATTGTTTATTAGTTTTAAAGACTGACAGTTCAAGGAAAGATACTCCAGAATATAATAAATCAATAGAAGCAAATGAAATGAAGAAGTTGGTTCATGTGTGAGAAACGGAATAGAACATCCTCTTAGTTACTCTCCATTCAGTTTGAAGAAGCGATTAAGGAAACAATAACTTTAGCGGCAGCTTCCCCGTGATCTTTACCAGCAATCTGTGTTCACTAAAGGTAGCTAGAACGTTAAATAATTTATGTTGCTTTTGATATTGGTCTCTCTTGGTCTCCGACCATCTAAATATTTATTAACTTAACTAGGGTTACTTAACAGTATTTCATTACGAGTGCTGTAGCTACTAAAAATTTTTAAGTAATGGAACATGCTCAGAAATAAAGCGAATGTAATCTAGAGAGCGTTGATATGAACTCTGTGACCATATCGTCTTTCTTTGTATTGGAAGAAAATCTTCAAAAGATTAGTAGATTATACTCTTGTTTTCTTATTCTCCTTCTATCCTTTAACCAAAATTTACTCATAGCATGTTTTATAAGAAAATTAAAATGCTAACATACTTACTTTACACTAATTTCACATACAATTTAATTAAAAAAATTCTTTAACGTTCCTGTTTTCCTAAAGAATGCAGCATTGCACATTTTTCTCTGTTTAGACAGGTGATCATAGTTTTTATAGTTTTTTCCACATCTTGATTACATACTTATAAAAACCGTTAAATCTTTTCACAATCATTTTATACGATATACAATTCTATAAGAAATTAAAGAACTATGTAAGATTATTTAAAGTTTTAATAGACGATACCTCTTTACCCATTATTAAGCTAAAGCGACTGTTTAACCAGGAAACACTAAGTTTTGCACACTAGCTTAGCCGACTATGCAAATAGGTTTTGCGGTCACGCCTAAACAGTTTCCGGGAAGAGAGACCTACACAGTATAAACTATTCCCATTTAACGACTAAATAAACTGTAGATAAAGAAACAATATATACTGAAATAATACATTATAATGTTAAAGATAATTTCTGAAATGAAAAACCTTTTTTTTATCAAATACCTCTTAAATTGCCGAGTTGGGGTTTCTTATAAAAATGTTCTATAAATATGATGATTAGTAAATGTTATCAGTTAATGTAGTAGTAACTACACAAGGTTTCTTTACAATAGTTAATGATACAACACTGATCGTTATTTACGTATTATATTAATAATGTATACATTAATTATAACGTCTGATATCAAAGCGTGTTATAATAGTTTCAGTATAATTTAATATACCATTGTACGTTGTGAATTAATTTGAGGTTATGTTCGACGTATGTTTGAACTAATCGGCTTACGAATAATGTGTCACAGAGTTATATTTAAACTTCATACGCATTTGTTAATACTCCTTTACAACAATTATATATAATAATTAAATGTTGAAATATACAAATATGATGGATATAACCTGTGATATATGTCCTGACCGTCGGGTTGGTCCACCGATTCAAAGTCGCACATCGGTCGTGATGGAGAGGGCTATGCTTGGCATTTCTCTAGGGGAGGATATCATGAACGATGAAATATATATCAAAGACTTTAACACCACCATGGCGCAGTGCTTTATACCCTTGTCAGTGTAACAGGTCCCTGGTTCAATTTAAATGTCGCATGATTGGGAATTCGGCTAATGGTATGGATTTATTGAACTCCTCTGCTCGCTCACATTGCAAACATTTACACCACCCTCCCATTGAAAATATGCAATAAAAAAAAAACTTGAAGATTCCTTTAAATTATCGATATAGTTTTAAATTAGGTTATTGGTTAAGTGACTCATGAAAAATTATGACGCTGTAAACTATAAACAATATTAAATATTTTCATATCATTATAATTACAATCACAAAAACAACCCCCTTGAGGTGCTTGTCATTTACTGTCGGAGAAAGGTGCGGTCCGAATTGACTTTAACAATAAATCATTGACGATTAAAACTGATCTTCCAAATCCAATTTCCTAAACAATGTTTGAATTTCAATTAGTATTATTTGTTTTAAGATGGTAAAGTATTTCCATTATTATAAAACCGGAAATGCTTTTATTTTCGATAAAATCTAATATAATTACATTTCCACTCTAAATTGAGATTAAATCGCTTTAATATATATATTGAACAACCCTTTTAATATGAAAGTAGTCCCCTACTAGGATTCCGAATCTTCTCTCACCGGCAAAGTCAAGTCCATTAACCCACTTCTGGTCAAGTGTAAGTTGGCTGATGTTTTAAATCTAATATTATTTTATTATTATTATGGTTTAAATAATTATTGATTATTTACTAAGTCCAAAAAAAATAATTAAACGACGAAACGATATATGAGATTTCCACCCATCACGATATCTCTGAAACCATAAGACCTAGAATCTTGAAATTTGGTAGAAATATTCGTTTTATCAAGTATAGCTGAGCTAAGAAAGGATTTTATGAAATTTCATCCCCAAAGAGAGTAGAAGGGGTGTTAGGTCCAGTGAAGCGAGCGAGAAACAACTAGTTTTCAATAACTCATTAAAATATTTGTTAACACCATTTAAAATAGTAGATACCCAAAAAGATTATACATATATATATATGTATATATAAATACTTAAATATAGTCTCTAGAAAAAAAAATATTTTCCTCTGTTAGTATGCTTTAGTACATCATCATCAGCTGATAGACGTCCAATAGTAGACAGAGGTCTTCTCCAAAGATTCCCACGTTTGTAGAAGTTCATAATGAAGGATTTGTGCCATTTCCCACCACGCTGGTCCAATGCAAGTTGGTGGCAACCACAGCCTCGTTTGTTGATTAATAGGATGCACCACGAGCAGCTGAGGTTGGCTTGAGTCTGTTGCGCGACACCCCTTACACCCCTATGTTGTTTTGATACGGTTAGTTTTAATTAAATCCCTGGTACATGGATTGAATTTCGTTTATATTATTTTTAAACTCTCAAAATAATAAAAATATATACTTTAATGATTTTCGAGATAAGAAACTTAATTAATGTATTTTTAGCTCACAATTTCAATATAAAAGCGTTTTCTTGAGGATAAATCAAACGGTCTTCGTGGGCCGTAATCATTTTAGATGATGGGTGAGACGGCGAGGGTGGAATCGTAAACAACAAGGGTAGACCTTTTCTGTTTTAGGTTTCTATTAATAAAGCAATTTCGCTTTAATTTTTTTATTAAATTGGAAGATCATTCACCTTGTGATAAACAGTACACTGACATAAAATAATGTACTGATTGAAGTCGTGCTAAATGATTTGTTCATACAACACTCTGAGCTAGATGCTATGAGATATAAAATAAAGTTCCCTGGGATACTTTTGTATTTTTTTACAGATAGAACTAAATTACCAACCATCAAACCCAATACCGGTTGCTGGCAGAAGCAAGGTCTTTTTTCATCACAGCTGCTTCAAGGCTGCAAAAAGGCTAACTGCCATAATTTTATCAAAATTGGTCAATATTGTCAATATCCGTCCTATCTACTAACCGTAGATAAAACAAGAAGGAAAATAATGAAATATGTAATATTCACCCCCAGACTTTTAACCATACCTACATGAAAATATAATACAATATCAAAATCTCATTGTATATATATTTATTCATCAGAGTAACCTAAGTAAAAAGAGTACACCTTTTTATGTAAAGAAAAATACACTTAATTATTCTTATACTTCAAAGTTAGAATAATAATTAAGTGCTTGTTAGAATTAATAATATTATAAGATTAGTAAGTAGCCGTTGAGTGTTGTATCAAAGTATTTAACACTGTGAAACCTTAGTTCACTTACAGGAAATAATATAAGATAAACAACAGCTACTTTACTGGAAAGTAAGGGATGAATGTATTTGTTATGTGATGACGAGATGTGGCAAACTTTCAATTTGTGATATTTGCTATGATTTTTTTAATGTCACAGAGAATAGAAAATCTCTTCAACCATGACAATAATACAAGAAGTATGAAAAGTTAGAAATGCTACAGGGGAGAAGTTAATCCTGAAATTTTAATGTTAAAGCAAAAAGATTTTCAAAGTCGTGGAAAGTTTCTGTTGAAGTTCTGATTACGGTTCTAATGTAGCCTATTCTCTACTTTTCTCCATCGGTATATTGTTAACAGTTTTAAATTAATTAATCAATAGAAATTCTTATATATTAATCACTACTATATGTGTATTAATATCCTGAATTTATCTTATTCGATGAATTTGCAAATGTAGGCTGTTGACAGCCTCATATAAAAACAGGCAGTATTTTTCGGACTTCTGCAAACATCTCTTAATGAGTTTCCAAGGTTGATCCTAGAAGACAAAATTGCCTGAAAACTTCCTCCTAGTAAACATAAGTAAATAAATTTAATAATATGATAAAATTGAAAAGAAGAGCCGAGGACTAAATTAACTTCCCCAAACTAACCTCTAAATTTCAGTTTGAAAATGACACCTCATGGTCCTTGACTTTCATTAATAAGATACTACACATGTCTATATAAATAAATAAAAAAGTATATATTTGTAAAGGGATTTTAAAATGATGGAGGTTATTCCCAATGTTTATTTTTCATACTTGTCAATTTTGCACGACAACCTTTATTTTTACAGGAAATATTATCCTCACTTTTTTCCACCCACGTCAACTTACCTTTTATTGAATCTATACAAAGTGACGATGAAGTTATTAACATATATATATATATTATAGTGTTACAATGTAAGTGTTACAAATACATGATATATTAAACATAGACTTTGACTGACAACTCATTACCATGGGCAGATTGAATTAATGGGCGATATTCATTCTCATCCCTTCACTTCATTAACAAAACATACATTGAATAGAGTTTATTTCTCTCTGTTATCGGAAACCGCCTAGGTACTACCATAGCTTCAATTTCTTCAGCTAAAGTGTAGTATGCAAACATTACCGTGTTCTCGTTTGAAAGGCGTTGTAGTCAATAAAATTACTGGGGTATTAAGATTTAACTTCTTATGTCTCAAGGGGATGAGAACTATGTGGTGTGTATATCATTATGGACAGACGTACAGGGTGGCGCAAAAGTAATCGTCCTATCAGAAAATGCTATAAATTTTGCCTTGATGTAAAAAAATTAAAAGACTAAATAAAAATAATCCACAAAAAGAATCAAAGTTTTTCATATTTTTTTTTAATTACAGCCAAAAACATCGGAAAGTTATTTTTGCGCCACCTTGTATACAAGGTATACAAGGTATATACAAGGTATATACCTCTGGCCCAAAATGGAGTATTGTATACAAATAAATAGTAGCAATGTAATGTAAACTTTAAGTAATAAAACGACTTCTTATCTTTATCCTTAATTTTTTATATTAAAGTTTACAGTTAACGTGAATAAACACTAGAGTATAAGATAAAAAGGACATTATAATTTTTCTAAGTCCAACCCTTTAATGAGTGACGGTTTACTTTTTATGAAAGTAAATACAGGATCAAAGAAAGGTTTATGACGAAGCTGGGACCATGAACGTCGGGAACGTATCAAGTGCTCGTGCAATGGATGGGTCGTAATCATTTCAGATAAGAGCGAACTCTTCAGCCGTAAACTCCGGGGATAGGTGATGTCGACGCTTTTATTGGGTGCTTAGTGATTTGTTTCAACATTTATTTTAGCCTTTCATTTTGTTTTTCGAAAACCGATGAAAAGTTTTTTTTTTTTAATAATTTAAAAGGTATATTCACAAATGTTATTTAATTTTCGTCGTATGGCTAATTTCTACAAATATTTAATCAAACCTTTTATAACTAACTTCTATATTGTTTTAAAACAACAGTAATCGCAGCTGAGGCAGGGTGGAGCTTAGTTTTTACGTTAAGCATACAATACAATAATTTATTACTTTTTGCGTTATAACTTATATCAATAGTAAAACATGTGAGTCGAATATATCTAATACAAACTAATAGCTGATGTCTCAATATATATTTTCGAAGTTGGACTCTCGTACTCTCTTTACTAGTATGGACGACGAGTCAGGATATCCTTATCTCTTCTCTTTTTGCGATTCGTAAAAAACGGCAATAAACATAACGAATGCAAAAAAGAAAAAAAAATTGCATTTCATATTTATCAACACACTGCGCTCGCCAAATTCTGATTGATCACAGAACTCGCTGATTGGGAAGGCTCATGCTCAGAAATGGGCATGATGACAAATGGTGGTCCTTTTCATTGTTTACCGTTAAATCGATAAAGTTACAGAAATATATCAATATGTTAATAACTTTAATGTCAAATACATTAAAGTTATTACACCGCATTGTGCCCTTCGTCTGGAAACAGGATACTGTCTCGATACCCCAGTAAAGTTACTAGTTACAGCGCTCTTTAAACTGAAACACAGTAATGTTTGCATACTACTATTTAACGATAGGATCTGCGGCGCCATCTAGATAGTCTCAGACAAAAGAGATTTGCTATATATAAATTATAAATATATATATATATTAGGTCCTTACATATGAAATTGGCGTTTTGTACGGGAGGAATATGAAGTAATTTTTTTTTGTAAAATATATTTAAATTATCAAAGTATGCACCGTTTTTATCTATGCACTTTTGCCATCTCATAGGTAGTTTATTGATCTCTTTACTACAAAAACCATGGGGGCGAAAAATCAATAAACTCTTTGAAGGCGGTTTGGAGTGCCGCATCGCAGTTGAATTTTTTTCTTTGTAAGAAGTCCAAATCCCGGAAAAAATGGTAATATGTTGGGGCAAGCTCCGAGGAGTACGGTGGATGTAGCAGACATTAAAATTGTAGCTCATCTAACTTAGTGGTTGTTTATTGTGCAGTGTGTGGTCTTGCGTTGTCGTGAAGCAGCAGTGGCCTAGAGCGATTGACCAATCGCGTTTGTTTAGCGGCTAGTTCTTCTTTCATGGTTTGCAGTTGCTGACAATAGATATCTGCCGTAACCGTTGGCAAGAGTTTAGAAAGCTGTAGTGAACGACACCGGCGTTGGTCTATCAAACACTCACGAGTAACTTTTTCTGAGTCAATTTTCGTTTAAGGCAGGATTTGGCTGGGTCTCCAGGGTTCACACAGCAGTCGACGCGTGTCTGCAAGTTCGATTCACTCAAGAGGTACCCATCGTTCAAGTTTTTTCACTTTCCCGATTTGCTTCAAGTGGATTAAAACAGTTTTGTCACTTACCCCGAAGCCTGCAGCTATCTCTGAAGTGCTTTATGATGGATCCGCTTCCGCAATAACTTTTAATTCTTCATTTTCCACTTTAGTCTCCTGCCGTTCACGAAGTTGGTTCTCAAGGTCGAAATTTCGCGAACGAAAAGGTTAAAACCAAAAACGTACCGTACTTTCTTTTGCGACACCAGCGCCGTACACATCATTAATCCTTCGAGCTGTTTCCGCAGCACTGGTGCCGCGGTGGAACTCGTACTCGTAAATATACCGATATTTCATGTTCTCCATTGTGCGCCAATAAGCGACGCAAAAAAAAATAACGAGCAAAAAACAAATGAATGACTGTTTTCAAAACTTAAATGTACCACCTTAATGAGTTTATAAATTTGAATTTGGAATTCTTAATCAAAGAGGATATATCTCAGATCAAAGTGGTCAGTACGACAAAACGCTAATTTCATATGTAAGGACCTAATACTGATTTCTACTTACTGGCTTTACTGATTCATACACTTTTATAAGTTAATATTAAACAGTGTGATAAATAAAATAGAAGAAAACCTATAACGTGGCTGATTTTGATAATAAGTTTTGATATAAAATACATTATCGGTTTTTTTCCTCTTAACCATGACGAATTAAGATTCCCTAAAAACGTTTTCAGCATCCTAACTTCAGCTTCAGATATTTTATACATTCCGTGTTCCCTACTGCCGCCTAATCTCCCTCCGGTCATATTTCAAGCGCGTTATGTATCGTGGGAAGGCATAAGTTCTTTCACTCTTTATTCCCATCATAAATTATATTCACACAAACATACAAAACACGATTATCATATAAATGTAAGATAGTAAATCAGTAAGAATTTTTTTCAATAAGGATATTAGAATCCAGAAGTCACTTTTGTTTCTGTTTACAAAAAAGCTGCTACTTCTGCAACTAACAGCAAATTGAAAATATTCGAATTTCTCTTCATTGACTTATCATCCTCAAAATTATTTTTACTTATATATATAGACATATTTATCTTTATTATATGTATATACACTGGTAGTACTAGGTAGATAACGCCGCAGCTCCTATTTCTGCCACCATACTTTAGTGTATTCCGGTTTGAAAGGCGTTATAGCTAGTGAAATTACTGGAGTAACGAGACTTAACATCTTATGTCTTAAGACGAGCAAAATTTGTTGCAATGTATATCGTCCTAACTATCACCATGTTGCTATGGGCAGACGTAGCACCTACTAACAGATAAACCTACTAACATATAAATATGTTATATACTTCATATTTTCTCTACATGAATATATTTTGTGTGTGCCTCTGTAATACTTATACATGTATATATTTATTTGTGTGTGACTATTTGTTTTTATTATCTATACATACCTATGTACCTTCTTACATGTTTACATCACCCAAGGTACACTGGAAGGCAATACTAAAGGCATCAAGTCTTTCTTTGCACTTGATGGATAGAGTTAAATATATGTGATAAATTAAAAAATTATTGTATATCTGTTTTCACGATACATTAAAAAATAAATCTGTATAACGAGTTATATATGTGAACTCTTTATATGTACTATATAAAAAGTTCAAACTTTTTACTTGTTATTGTTATAGATAAAACATCATCATCTAATACTAATCGTTCAGGCGCTTTACGTAGTAAATACTTAAATAAACTTCCTTTATCTTTCTTATATTATATAAAACAAGAAAATATTAACACATTGACCCATTTGAATATTCGTTAAAGTATAACGTTTGTAGTAATGAGCGAAACATTTTGTGGGGCCATCACTCCGTAAACTGATTTTCGCCCTTTTCGTTAAAAAAGTGACTATACGCAATTTGTAGTAATTTACTGCTGTAACCCAGTTCACGGGTTATTCGCTTAAGTTAAATTTTAAACGGTTAAATATGTTTAAATGAGTTTTCTTTTAAAATACAACATATTTCATGTTATTGTGTATGATAAAACAAAATTAACTTATGGATGCAAAAGTATTGTTAAAAAAATTATCGCGATGGAATATAGTAATAGAATATTCGAAAACGATATGTAAGACATCCGGCGGCGAGTTTAAGAAAGAAAGGAAGAATGTAAGAAATAGGCTTTATTCAGGACTGCCTAAATGTAAATAAATAATAACACCCTAAAATAAAAATAGTTATCGCGACAAATGCAATCGTCTGTGAAGGGATGCCAAAAGACGCCCCTTTCAATGATTCCATGTAAATATTCTTCGTATACATTATTGAATAATGCCAATGAAACATTAAATCTATCTATCTATTTATACATATAATGAAAAAGGGATTCGTTTATTCGCTTATCACGTGAAAACTAGTGAATATATATACACGGCGACATGATCATTCGGTGCGGAATGATTTGTTTCATAGATCCTTCATCATCTTATTTATAATTAACTTTTATAAAAAATTTCATTTGGTATTATTTGTGCGGTTGCTATAGAAAGAAATTTTGCAGTTCCGGTTGCTCTCAAGTTATTTCAGACACATTTCAAGTCAAATTTATATTATAGCTATCAAAGCGGGCACGGAACAGCTCCTTTACTTATATTTATATGACTGTCGAACAAATTTCTGATAGTACTTTTTAAAATTATTCTAATTAACTAATAAATTAGCAAAGTAAATATAAATATTAGCATAATATACTTTTTTTTAAATTTCACTAAAACCTTTACTTAATTCATTAAAGATTATGTGAATTGTACAAAATATAATTTTCGATTTTAAAAAAATATACTAAATTTAAATGTTTGTTTCTAATTTATTTACTTACTAGCTGTTCCTAACTTCCTTGGCCGTAACACCCTTGCAACTCCCTTGAGGGATAACTTTTAATAATACCCCAATTATCCTAAAAAACTCACGGTTAACTCCAGATGGCAAGTATATATATATATCAAAATAATATATATATATATATATATATATACATAAATCGATACATATTAATCGCTTCATAATATTATATCAATAACTTTCTATGAGTTCATAAATTAACATTTAATGTAAACTATCAGAGCTGTATCAGAATTTTAAATTAAAGCTACAGCTTCCCAGATTATCCGGAGCGTTCAACACAAAGGGAGCTTTGAATTATATTAACGATAAATATACAAAAGCTGTCAATCTCTGTTTTCGTCAGTCAATAGTAGTATATAATATACACGAGTATATATATATATATATCAGACCAGGCAGGGTCGGAGACCAATCACCAACCAAACTTCCGAAATATAAGGCAAGCGGTTAGCTATTTCACCAACTTAAGTAATATCAGATGATAATAATGAATGCCCCATAGTAAGAAGTGAAGTTAAGTAGATTAAAAATGGACATCAACTTTTTTATTTAACATAGATTAAGTTCACGGCCCTTTTTTTTATTAAACGAAGAGACAAGATGAGCAAGACTTTAACCTGAGGGTAAGTAATACGCTCACTCATAGTGGCGCTAGTAAAGATGGTATCACACCGCATTGTGTTTGTCACTTTGAGGCGAGATGAAGACTTTTTACCTACAACGCCTTCCGAACCGGACCACAGTAAGGTCTGCGCATTACTGTTTGACGGCAGAAGTAACAACTACGGTGATATTTTTTTTTCGTTTAACGTGGTGAAACCCTTTCGAATATCTGCTCTCGCGGGGGCAAAAGACTTTGTCGGACTTCCACCGACACTGCTCACCACAAAAATTTCCAATGCGACAACCGTTTAAGTTAAATGTGTACTTGTTTGTTAAATTAAACTAATGATTACGAAAATTCATCAATGTTAGTTATAACAATGACAATTCTTAGGTTTTATATGAATTAGGAAGAAGATCTAGGCATCATCATCAGTCGATAGACGTCCATTACTAAACATAAGCCTCCCCCAAATATTCCCACACGATTGGGTAGAGATTCATACGGGGGTGATTTTAGCAATTTCCGACCAAGCTGGCTCAATGCGGGAGCCAGAACCTCGTTTGCTGATTAGCAGGATGCACCACGAGCTGGTAAAGTTGGCCTGAGTCCCGTGAGATATTATGCGGTATAAAAGCTTGTGTACACATTGCCGACTAGTTTTCAACGTTATATATAAAGCATGTTAAATATTACTGAAATTATTACAGGACAATGCTGCTATGAGCATTGTTCACTGATCCTCGCACAAAGGTGGCCTTCGCTATGGTCATTCAATAGCGTTCTGCTAAGCTGTAGCTTAATTTTAAACTTATTATTATTATCAAATAAATACTCAATTTCCTCTAAGTACAAAAAAGTTCATTAACAATTAATTAAACATTATCGACAATGATAAAACACTTGACCTAAACTTCGCAATGTGAATGATTTAAGTTATAATATAACTAGTGTGTTGGCTTAGAATATTTATATAATAATAAGTTATTATTCGTCTGTCTGTTTGTTAATTATCACTGATATTGAGGATCAATTTGCAAAGCTAATATTAGATCGAGTTCATATTAAACTTTTAAATTATTTAGAACCAAAAATTTTTAAGTGACAATTAAGTAAAAATAGCACCGGTATCCTTTAATTATAAATATATTTAAATATGATCTACTAATAGAATAGTAAAAGCTTCAAAAAATACCTTTATTTGTTAATAGAGTAATTATCACAAAAAATTTATTATAGTGATGAAATATAAATTATACAAGGAATTACTATTGTTGTTTATTGCTATTGACTATGTGATATATGTTGATTATCTAAAACACTTTCTGGATTTGATCTCAACTTAATTTTGTTGATTACTGTTTAATGTAAAACATAATATCTATTATATATGAGAATATACATTAAATTCATCATCATCTGATTAACGTCCACTGCATCTGCACTGCAACATAGGTCTCTTAATATATTCCATAAAACATAGTCTAGTATAAAATCATATATAGATTAAAAATTGTATGCAAATTTATTAAGAAGTTTTTAACTTAGATGACTATTCGTAGTTTTTTTACTTTTACTTTTACATTTATTTAGAAATGTAGAAAAATAAGTCTCTCTAAGGTCAATACGTAGAATTTTAATATAAACTTATTTCTCAACCATCGTAATTATTATGATCAGTCAATAAACATCCAGGGTCGGACCTTGGTTTCCGTTCAAAAGTATTACTTAAATAATCCTTTAATTACTGTGTCGTTATTAAAATGGACTATTCATAGTGACTCTAGAAAAAACTGCTTCTACTACTCGAGCACAAAGGTTTGAAGGACGCTGTAATCAGAACTTACTTGGCTAATAAGTACTAGAGATAATAAGTAAGAAAAAACTACGCCGCTGCAAATATATTCTTCTTAGTTTTACACTTTATTTCTTGAATATTTTTGTAGTAATATTACGAAGATGTTTGTAAATCTAGATAAGACACTAGCCGTCTAATAAATCTGTGAAAATTACAAATTATATTCATAATGTAGATATATTCCGATTTCACAATAAATGAATAAGAAGAGAGAAAGAACTATGAAAGTACAACAAACACGAAGAGAACTATAACTTATCATCATAACTAATTAATAGCTTTTTTTAGTTTTCCGGTTTTATGTAACGAAACATATATACAGTTTTTTCGTTGAAGATATTTGATTAAATATCTTTAATTTATTTTAGATACATATGATAAAGTAGCTCTAGTTAATTCCTTTACAATATTTTACCTACTATTACCTTTACTTTATTAATGAAACGGAAGTTATCAATACAAATTATGTTCACGGGAAAGAGTTTAATAAAATGTAATGTTTGTTTTCTATGATTCAATAAAGCAACCAGATATATACTGACATGATGAAAATTATGAATCTAAATAGTTTTTTTTTTTAGTTAGTGTGGGACGATAAAAACTTCGTTACTAGTTGCACATGAAGATGGAAGTAATATACTGTGTATAACACTTGGATGGTTTTGGATGTAGGCCAAGTGAAAAAAGAAATAAAGTTTGTTGAAAAGATTTTCGCAACAGGTGTTTGGCATTTTATGAAATCGCTCAGTTTGAATGACTTGTATATTAAATCAGTTTAAAATATTGCAGTTCGTTGTTAACATATGTAAGAAACGAATATTACAAAATAAACATCGACGTAGTCTCTAAATAGTAACATATAATCAAACACATAGAAACACGATACTATTCTAAAATTTACCAAATGACGTACTAGCGTAATAATTGGTATAATATCAATATTTTTTATTATTCCAATTTAAACATTGATTCATACATCCGATGATAGAGGTCCCAAAGATCTCCACATCGATCGGACCTGCACCGCCCGCATAGAGCGGCTTCTCCTGACATTACAGTCGTACACAAAGGGCCGTCGTTTGTAAGGGTTCATATTGAAGGGATTTGCGCCATTTTCCACCACACTGGACCAATGATGTTTGGTAGGAGCCAGAGCCTCGTTTGTTAAATAACAGGGTGCATCACAAGCAGGTGAGATTGACTCGGGTTCCAAAGAACAATTTTACAAAATTTGTATAACCAATTTCGTTAGTAAATACACACGTGAAAAAGGTCACAAAATCAAGTAAATTACTGTTAGTAAATGTATCAGAATTTTATATTACTGAGAGTGCTTTTAAATTTCTGTATTACACTCGTACATTTTTAATAAAACGTTTCAGTTCGACAAAAAGAAAATATCAAAAGTCTATTACGTTGACAGGTTCCATGTCAAAGTACCTTGTACTTTGCCAGCTCACTTATAAACCCAAGATATTAATTATATATTTGTATTTCAAAATTAAGTATTCAATAACATTTCAATATGACTAGAACTTGAATATCTTTTTTTTTGGATCGTCATACCTCCACTCATAACAATGTTGCCCCAATAAGGATATTTATACACCTCCACAATATACTTTTAAAAAGGATCTCAGGCTCAGTTACTTCCTCCTGACTTTGTTTCTGTCTTATCCTGACAGTGGTAATCGGCAGCTGTAACCTGGTCATCCACAATAAAGCTAAGAGAAACCAAGGACATGACGCATGAATAGCTCAAAATGGCGTCTCCGGGGAATCTCATTGAAGTCGCTCAAAAGGTTAGGGAAGAAGGTGTCAGTAATACAAAGCCACGTAAAACAAAAATAATAAGCAACAAGTCGACTGATATAACTAATACTGATTTTGAAATTAATTCCAAATGATCTTTTTAACATTCTTAAAGAGATTTAATTGAGAACAAACCATTACTCGTACAATTACTATTACAAATAAGAACAGTAACTTTAGCTGTGCTTATTGTTGCTGATAAACATAAATAACCGTTATTCACAAAACTTCACTTATAATGATGCCCTCGAGGTGTGATCCCTGTAAGCGACTTTGACAAATGATGTAATATATTCTTGTTCACAGACATGTGTCCTTTATTGAATTCTAGAAAGATAGAGAACAATATATAACCTACTTTGAATTGAAGCAATACTCGCACAATTTACTAACGCTTAGACGTGATCAAGTATAAATCTACTCTAGCTCTATCACACTCTTACCTCATCATTAATTTCTTAATAACACACTTATTCAAAAAGAATTACGCTTTAAGAAAATTAAACGATTAATACTAATTATGAAAATCATATAAATAAGTTACTACTTGAATATCCTGTCAATAAATAAAACCGAAAGGAAAAGTTTTGCTTAACAGTCAGTTGTGTGATTTATGTATTGTTTTTATTGAAATTATACAATTGGCTGTTCTCCGCCCGCTTTGCTAGACGTGACACCCCCGCAACTCCCTTTGGGGAGGGAATTTCGTAAAAAACATTCTTATATAACCTCTAAATGGCGCAAGCAGTATCTCTACTAAATTTTAAGTCTTCACATCTAATAGTTTCTGAGACCTGATGATGAATGAATGCATCTCTTTTGCTTGAAATTAAAGATATATAACTAGTAGTATATATATAAAATATATGTATATATTAACATATTATTTTATTTCGTGTAAGCTATGAGAGAACAGGACGTTGATTTGATTGAAATGTGTCAGGCTTGCTCATGATATTTTGGTGCCAGTAACAATGTTTACAGAGCACCACACATTTCCTTGACCCATAACATATTTATTACCCCAGTAATTTCACTATATATACACTATTTCTTTGTTATAGTAATATGCAGTGATGGTACAGTAGATTTTTGTATGATTTCAAATAATTTTTATTTTTCTATATACAATTATCTATAGCATACATACTAATACATTTTGAGGTTATATTTTTTGTAAATTAAGGTGAACATTGTGAAGAATTATTGTAATATTTCTTCTAGCATAACATTGTTAATAACTTGACATAATTGAGGGTTTTTTTTTAATATTATGATGAGAGAAAGAGATGGGTGAATTTTAACTCCCGTTTAATCTGATTCATAAGTATTAAAGGTATATAGAAAAGAAAACTTAACTATACGATGTTTTGAATAATACGGTTGTCTTAATTGAATTGACCTTTCGACCTCAAGTTAACACGAATCGACGTCTATTCAACCTTTAGCAGTTCCATAGGTAAGTAAGTACGTCGCCGGCCCATAATCATTGTTTACGGCTTTAACCCTCGCCTTTACTAAATAAAGGACACTAACCGCATTCGCCTGAAGCTAATTAGTATTGTTAACGATGATCGACATTACTTTTACGCGTTTTTTTTTTTCTTAAATGGATGTTTAACGAACGTCACATAAACGAGTATTTAGGGAAACAGTTTTATTTTTCGCACCAAGACGAGCCAGAGACAAAGACCTGAATGTATATAAAAGTAATGATAGATCTTAACCATCCAATATAATAAAAGCTTCAAATCAATTGTCTTTCCAATTTCTTCATTGCTCGCTCTATTAGAGGATGGAATGAGCTTCCACTAAAATGACAGCCAGCAGTAAGGCTTACTTTAAGACAATGCTGGAGAAACACAACTATAAAATATTTTTTCTCTTTCTCTTTTCTGAGCTCTTCTCAGCTATCAGTAACGTTTATATATATACCTAACATATATTAGACTCTATTACAGTATGTGTACTAGCCTTATTTATAAACGCAGTTATTTTAATATGCACATACAACAAATTGCATCGTCACTGTTTCTCTGCTTAACCGGATTGTATTCAGCGATAAAATACCCTTTGAAATTAAGTCCACTTCTTCATACATTTATTTTTGTGTATAAAGTAATATAACTTATGTGCTATTAATATTATATTACATTGATAAAACAATATACTTAATCGCACACAAAATAAAATTATAAACCTTCCATTGGATATAATCGTCAGAATTCTTTAAGGCTTAATAAATATCTTTTACACCCCTCTAAAGTTGAAATAAATAAGCCCTACTTTGCTTTTTCTGTATAAAGAACAACCAAAATATTTACATACAATTGAAATCTTTACGTTATTCGTAACTATTCCATCATTCAATAATTAAACTTTCAAGACATTTTTAATATGCAAATGAAATTTGTTTTTCGATGAAGTAAACTGATGAGTAATTGTGTATATGGTTCAACATATATATTACTACCCCCAGTAATTTCACTAGCAAAAATGCCATTCAAATCGGAACACATTACTGTTTAGAAGGGGAAATTGGCGCTGCTGTGGTACCTACCTAGACATTTTCCGGCAACAGAGCCCTACTACTGACAAGGGATCATTTATACATAATCTATTATCTATTATCAAACAGAGCAGTACCGAAAAGCTTAACACTAGCTTAATGTCCACTGCAGCTGCCGCTCACAAATCATTGGGCATACCTTATATATATATTAGTCACTGTCACCAACGAATTGAATATAAGTCAAAAGACTGGAAGTTATTTATTTCCTCGAACATTTGTGGGACGTTTATTGAAATAGAATATATATTGTAACGGCGCTCATGTCATCGTGAGGCTATTTCCTTGACGTGAGCACAGAGCTTATTGTTCATAAGACGTGGAAGTGGGACAGCAACGTCTTAACAAGTAACGTATCACATCGCCTTGTAGAAGAACAATTACAAACAGATACCGCAAGAGAAGCCTCCAATTCGAGTAGAGACCTTGGATACGCATTAGTATTTTTATACTATTGGTTTTAAGTTTTTTACTAATAAATATGCCTGCACAAACACTAGCTTGTAATTTTTTAGAAATCATCAAAAAATATCAAGCTAAAATCTCGCAAATGTATCTTATGCGGAATTTACTGGTGATAGGTCTTTGTTGCAAGCAACTGTCTAGATAGGTACCACCTCAACGCCTATTTCAGCCGCCAACAAACAGTAGTGTGCAAACATTACTGTGTTCCGGTTTAGAGAACTTAGTTGCTAATGTAATTACTGGGGTAACGAGACTTAAAATCTCGTGTCTCAAGGCGACCAACACAATTTATTGTTGTGCATAGTTTAGCCTAATTAGAGCCACGTTGTTATGAGCGAGAGTCTCACGTACCATCAGGTGAACGTCACGCTGCTCTCGTCGCTTCATTGAAAAAAAAAAAAAACAATGTTTGAAACTACCCGTTAATTTATTATTGTACATTAATTTATATACTTATATATATGTGTGTGTTTTGCTTCTACTTAAAATATGCTCTAAGCCTCCTAAGGTTGACTGGTGGAATACCATTTACAGCATTAAATCCGTTGAGTACCGTAAAAAAAAATAACTATACTATACATTGATCCTAAGAAAATACACGATATTATTTATCTGTAAACTATAATTTATTTAAGGAGTATTCGTCTTTCAGTCGTTGTCTGGTTAGGACACAGTAAAACTACAATCGATTCAAGTATATAATAGGATTGGTTGTAGCTTCACTTAACTGGGTGGACAAATAACTTGAAGGATATATTATATATGGCCATTGCACAAATTATTAACCGCAGTTGAATGTCGATAACGAAACTAGTTGTAATAAAAACTAGTTCAAGGAAATTCCGACTTGATTACCCAATAGAAAGCACAAGAGAGAATAATTTTCTCGGTATGAATTAAGGCGAGAATCCGTTGATTTTGCTCTTGTTTACTTCGTTCTTGTTCTTTGTTGTTTTTTTTTTCTTTTTAGTTACTTACGCTGCGAGCAATGAACAGAATAATAAAGGTTATTTTAATAGCTTGAACAATCTCTTTAAATTAATGTTATGTATTATACTTTCTCGTCGCTTTGGATTAGGCACGGCCATTTTGAATATTATAAAAAAGAAATATTTATGATTCACCTGACATTTACAAATAACTTTACCTACAAATTAGATTTTCTTCCTTGTTTATATAAGTAATTTAAATAATGATTTACTCTGTAATTCTATAGGTATACATATGGATAACTTACTTTTAACTTAATTATTAAAATTATTATAGTCTTTCTTAAGAAAAATTTTAAACACAAGAATTTATGAAATAATTTATTACTAGTAGTTATTGAGAGATAGTGATTAACTCTTATGTAGCAAGATAACTTCGATTTTTATTTATTTTGTGAAACTGAAGTTTAAAAATATACACTACACTCATTTTAAAATCTTCAATTCCCTGTTTTATATAACAAAGCTAGTCTCTTTATGTGAAAATTCTCGTGTGTAGTGAATAATCATTTATTGGTCGATTTTTGTATAAATGTATGTGTGATACTTATTAGATAGAGGCAAATACTATATGATTTTTGTTATCACTACTTGTTCTATAGAAATATAAAATCTCCGACATTTTTTTGGCTACCTGCGACGCTTTCTTTTCAAACCCTGACACAAACAGGTCATAAATTTCACTTTTTTTTACCTGTATACCTGTTTGCGGTATAAATTCTAGTAATTATGTATGTATGTGGTAAGTTACCTGTCGGGTGAGTGGTCGAGCGGCGTGAGGCGCGGCCACCGGCCGTCGTCAACTTAGCGGCATGGTTCCAGCCTCGGCGGTCTACGACTTGAGACCGATACGCTAACACTACAGCCGCTTTACATCCACTACACTTCACTCCACTTCACCACATATTTGGAACAACCCCACAAAACCCATTCACTTCAACACACCTCAAACCTGCAACAAGAGAATAACACAATCACTTATAACTCCTTACGTTAACTAATGAGAATATTTTTAGCATCAATTTCATTCGATATTTTTATTTGTATTGTATTTGACGCCCACGTTAGGTAAAGTTGTCGAATAACTCTTATAAAATATCCATTTATTTACTTGAATAAAGTAATTCCAACGTGTGACATATGTGTCCCATAGTAAAACGTAAAACATTCGCCGATAGGGTTCGTAAAAAAGTTAGAGGGAAAATATGAACATACTAAATATAATAGAGGCGTGGGATGTACGGAACCGAACAAGATAAAAATATTTTATATGTGAACAAAAGTTAACAAAGTTGTAAAGTTTACTCGTTAACACTTCATTAATTTTACTTGTATTAAATATATAATTAGTATAAATGTTTAGAGTTATAACATAATAATAAATAAATAATATAATCTTCCATCATTCATATGGGGTTATATATAAAAAAGTAACCAAAAAAAAAATAGGGATGGTATTGAGAAGTTCTTCGTTATCGTCGAAGGAAAGCTTCCACTGACTTGGAAAATTTCACCATAACGTTTACGGCTGTTAAATGTTAACAAACTAAAATGTTCAAAAAATATTGAAGTAAAAAAAAAAAGCGTTCGGAAAAATTACAAAAACCACTTTCGACTGTTACAGTGATAAATGTGAATAGTTACATTTTATTATCACGGTACCATTACACGCACTCCAAAGATAACGTCGTATCGAAGATAACGAGCGGGAACGAGCTTCGCGCACACCACGCTAACCAATACAACAACAGATTTTATGACGGTTCAGATAATAAAACTTTTTTAGCACTTTCCGAGCACTGCTGTGATCGCTTTAAAACGTGAACACGAGCAGGACTTCCGATGATTTACTGTCCCCATCCCCGCGCCTGAAATCCAGTTGCGTAGTATTATCATATTGATTGAAATACGTAATAGCATTTTAATAAAAGAACAATTGTTTCATCGAAACCGTTATAAATAAGTTTTCGCCTCTTGTCTTTATAAATGAAGAGAAATTTATTTCGTATAATTAATTTTTTTATACCCATCAATAATGAAAACCTCTCGCAATCCATATGATAGAAAGATCATTCAAAAGGTGGAAAAGACGATATTTACTGAAAAGCTGCTCAAAGACGAATGCAAACGGAAACGATTGTCAGGTGTGGAGAAATGGAGAAGAGGCTTACGTCCAGGCTGTTATATATATATATAGATCAATGCCGGTAAAAATATTTACGGTGACTATAAACGTTTTATTCTCGATTTTTAGTAGCCATAAGTCTTCTCTGCCGGAAACAGTCTAGTCATATACTGGAACAGTGTTAACATTACTGTGCTCCGATTTCGAGCTTGTAACTAGTAAAATTATGAGAGTGACACAATGTTCAACTACCTCCGTGGTGCCATGGCTAAGCGGTTCCTGTTTCGATACCGAGGCCTGTCGTATACTTTATTTGATGATAGGATTGCTATGAAGCCGCCTAACTAGCCACCATCTCTACATTGTAAATATGTCGCTACCAACAACACTACCATGTTTCCGTACAGTCAACATATCCATCAGCTCATTATCACTTAACACCATATAGAATTGAGACCAAGGCATTATATTTAAACAGACACGTGTTTTACCCCTGTAAACATCATTTACTCTAAAAAACAAACTTGGCTGTAATTAAACATTAACACTATAGGATTAAAAAAAAACTAATTATTAAAAATATTATTTATATAGACCCTAAACTTCGAAAATTATAGATGTCTAAAACTGAACCTCAAACTTCTAGATTAAATAATTTATATAACCACTGTTTCGCTGTGTGAATAAGGATCATAACAAAAACAAAAAATATTTTGCATATAAAATTTAGCTGTTCTCGTAACCTATGGAAAACGAAAAACTTCGTGTAAAGTATTAATATGTTCAAACGTGTAAAATGTTTTTTTTTTTCAGTACCCTTCAAAACGGAGACTACAGGAATAATAGTTATCACTTGTCACATTCTTTGAATCATATTGCATATATTTCCAATTTTGATGACAATCGGAAAAATACTGAAGTGTGATATTTTATTAAAGTGTAAAAGGACTATAATAAGATTTAAAAATGAAAAAACATAACTCGTATTCACTATGATAATTACGATAAGGTTTCGATAGCAGTAACTGTTACTAATCATTGGTTACTAACGTTTCCGTTATCTGCTAATTCTACGACATTCATTTTAACAATTTCTTACCTTACAATATTTTAATTTTCTAAATATTAATATGTCTAAATAAAAAACTGTTTAAATCCTGTAACTATTAATGAAAGTAGCAACCCTTCCAGTTATTTGCGAATATCCTATGTTGCAAATGGAGGAAGTGGAGTGTGTCAAGTTAAAGTGAAACATACGAGTATCAAAGCTCATATGTATGAAATCTCTTCCCACGGCTCCGACCGATAATGGAAAGTGGACGAGAAAATAAAAGCTTTCAATTATCCGTGCATACTCCGCGAAATGCATCACACAAAACATCGACAGATAGACATATCTATTCCAATAGTCAAAGCTTTCTAACCAGAGCGAATAAAGCTTCGGACGAAATGGGAATATTAGCAAAAAGTTTTTTGACAAATTGCGATCGAATTTTCTCTTTCCAATTCGTTGACTATAGTTTTCTTATATTGAAATAAAAGGCCTATAAAATGCAGCAACATCCACGTCAAGTGACATTGTTAGTGAGATTCTATCTAAATTGTTAGATTATATCTAGAAGATAATATTTCTTAGAATGTTAGAGGAATGAGATATTTTCGAAAACGTTATAAATTTTAAAGACATACTTTAACAATAATTTAAAATATATAAGGACAGAATATATTCCAATATTTCTAATACAAAAATTCAGTGCTGAGAACATAAGATTTTCACTGGTGGTAGATCTCTGTTGCCGGAGACCGTCAAGGTAGGTACCACCGCAGCTCCTATTTCAGCCAAACAGTAGTGTGTAAACATTACTGTAGTCTAGTTTGAAGGGCGTTGAAGTTAATGAAATTACTGGAGTAATAAGACTAAAGATTTTATGTCTTAACGCAAAGATAACTATATGGTGCTGTGTATATTATCCCAGCGTCATTTTGTTTTGGACAAGCGTACCACTTACCATCCGAGGAAATCCGCCAATTTCGTCGCTACGTGAAATTTAAAAAAATGTGCAAAAATAATTTATTTAATAAACTTCTTCATATGTTTCTATGTTATATGTTAGGTTACTTAAAAAGATGTATACATTAATATATTGATAAAGAAAATGACACATATTTTTTTGACCTTTCGAGCACTTGCATTAAAATGGAGATACAGTTCTCCTACCCCACTTTTTAGGCGCCGGAAACGTAATGGAATCGATTTTTTTAAACCATTTTTTTATTATTATAGTGGTTAAAAATGGTTCTCTCGATTACTATCTAATCTTTGATAGTAGCAGTTGTAATGAGAACAGAAATACTACTGTCGGTACCATTAGCGTACTATCTTTTCGCATCTATCACCAAACAATAATATACGTACATTACATATATTTAAACATATTCATACGTAAAGATGTACAGCATGTAACTATGAATAATAAATTTATTTCAAAGAAGATTGTTTTATAAATGTTTTTTATGTATAATCTGTTTGTCTTAAATGAGACTAGTGAGAATCAGACCGAAAATGATAAAGCTCTCGCTCATAAAACTTTGAAGCTTATGTACATATTGGTATCCTGCAATCTCTTATAATTCAAGTATTCGCGACAATGTAAACCAAAAAAAATGTTACACGATTATCTTCATTAAATTTTCTGTATCTTTGGTTGAAGGTCCGTAAATAAATATAAGGAAGGATACGTAGAGCATAATATTGTCTATACTCTACTACAAATAGCTGCGGAATCGGACTAAATACCGTGTTACAATCGAGCAATTGGCCACTATATTACAAATAACGCAATTATAAAGTAAGAAAGAATAATCTTTACATATGTTAGAAAAAAATTTTTTCATTATAACCAACTTCTAGTTATCGTTTAAACGCAATAAGTTCTTTAGTAAGTACTTGTAAATATTTTAAACATATATCAAACCTTTTTTTGGGTCAGTGATTAGTAAAATACCATTGGATAACGGTGTACATTACACCGTGGGTATTTTATTAAAGTATTGTAGCACACTTCTAATCCGCTTCCCGGGTTCAATTCCCGGCTACATTTGTACAGTCCGCGGCGATACTGGGATTATCCCTATTATACTATAGTATACTAAAACAATCGCTCGCAGCATTCGCCTGTAAACTGTAATCCCTGAAAACACTGAACGGATTTCATTCAGAGTTAAAATAATGGATATCCTATCCTATAAAGATAAGTATATCGCGCGGGATACATAATGATTTTGCGAATAATAAAATAAAATACTGATGTACCGATAGCCATTCATGAAAAGCGCCTAAGATGGTCATCATCAAAGACAACCAGAAGACCATGTTAAATAGCATTAAACTTACCAATTGTAAAGGCGGATGATTTTGATTTTGCTTATGACTGTCTAGTTCTTGGGGACCCAGGACATTTAAGGCGGATCTCAAATAACTAAGAAAAAAGTCATAGGATATTATATTAGATAGATGCTGATATACTTAGATAATATAAAATATAATATTAGAGAATAAGGCTCTATTATTATTTATTTATAATTTAAACAATATTGTTGATGCACAATTTTAGTCTTGATATAACTTGTTGGATACAACGCCTACAGAAACTTGTGTAGCTATTGTTTTAAAAAAAGCAAATCAAAATAGTAACAAGGTATCCTTCCTTGTTGCAATCCTTTGTGATTATCATTTAAAACGATAAAGTTTGAAATCATAAAGGACATCATCATATCATAAATACACAAAAACGCTAGGATTCGCTTAACTGCTCGGGTGCAATGGTAATATGCTATGCCGATGACACACTGATTACAGCTTGAGGGAAGACTTATGAGGAGGCTGCCTATCTCGCCACTGCTTCAGTGGCACGAGTTGTCGACAAAATACGAATGGGACTAGAGGTTGCGCTTGGCAAATCTGAGGCTATGTGCTTCCATGGACTAAGGAAGGCACCACCTCAGAATAGTCACATCGTAGTCCGTGATACATGCATCAAGGTTGCGTCTAAGATGAAGTACCTTGGTCTCATCCTTGATAGCCGCTGGAACTTCCGCGAACATTTTGCACGTCTGGCCCCACGGTTAATGGGAACGGAGGCTGCCCTGAAGCGGCTGCTTCCTAACTTGGGGGGGCCTGATACAAACAGCCGTCGTTTGTATTTGGGGGTAGTGCGATCCATGGCTCTTTATGGAACACCTATCTGGGTGAACGCTCTAACATCTCGGACCATAGCTTATCTGAGACGTCCACAAAGAAACCATGGCTATGGGTGTTATTCGGGGATACCGAACTATCTCCTACGAAGCGGCATGTGTTTTGGCGGGATCTCCTCCGTGGGATCTGGAGGCAGACTCTCTATCATCCATGTATCGATGGAGATCTGAATCCCGGTCCCGAGGAGAGCAAATTTCGTCAAGAGAATGGGTATTGCGGAAGTTTCATTTCCGACAGTCAATGCTTATAAAGTGGAAGGCGAAGGTATCTAACCCTAATGCAGGCAGCTGGACTGTCGAAGTTTTCCGTCCTCTTTTAAATGAGTGGACGTACAGGCGGTACGGACTATTGACCTTCCGGCTTGTGCAGATACTTTCTGGTCATGGGTGTTTTGGTAAGTACCTATGCCGTATAGCCAGAAGAGAGCCGACAACTGAATGTCATCACTGTGGATGCGATAAAGATACCGCGCAGCATACTTTAGAGAATTGCTCGACATGGGCTACCCAGCGCCAAGACCTCGTCGCTGTTGTGGGCGATGACCTCTCACTTTTTGGCTTTATCGAAGCCATGATCAGTAGTAAGAGGTCGTGGGACGCTGAGGTGGACTTTTGTGAGGAGGAAATGCTGCAGAAAGAAGCTGCTGACAAGCAGCGAGAAATAAACACCCATCTCTCAATCCGCAAGCAGAGACTGGAGCGTCGACTGAGGATATTTTATGCCTTCCAACCCCCATAACAAAGGCCATGGTGGCGGATTCGGGGGAAATCTGTCACCAAAAATGAAAGGCTTCGAGGTGGTGCGCGCGGTACTTCCGCCTAATAATTGTATAGGGGGTGGAGAGCAGTAGCTCCACCCCGAAATGTCGTCTTATCAAGGCCTCTCGCAGTCGGAACCACGGTAGTGTTCGAAAGCGTTCCCGTGGTTCCGGCCAAATACGATGAGTGAGAAACCGTGGGGTTTTAGCCGGAAAAAGTCCGGCGTAACTCTTCTGTTGCCCCGAGAGCGGAAGGGTATCCAATGCAGGATATCCCCCAAAACAAAAAAAAAAGGATTCGTTTAACTCCAACATTTACGCATCTATAAAGAATCGTCCTTAATCCAATGTGACAGTTTGCTACCTCGTGTATATACCCGTTAAGGATATAAGCTAAAATGGACTTGACGTTTAGTTTTCAACATATAAATAACTTTTAGTTCATATATAACAGTAACAATAAAAGAGGCCATTAAAGCTAAGTGCTTTACTTTATGCTTGATATAAAATAACCATTAATTTTATGTCCGCTTTCAAAGATCCATTGATAAAGTTATTGATTTCATAAAATTAAAAATATGAACTTTATAAAAGAAACTTTAAGATGTCAAAGTTAATATAAATTTATATTTTTTTCTTGTAAGATAAATTTTTAAACTAATACTTAATTCGTGTAATATTAAAAATAAAACTCACCACTACACTCTCCCACAATAATAAAACTACCAACACTGTACACCGGGAGCACTGGATTTGAATATAGCGCGCTGTTTTTTTTTTTTCATCCCCCGAATGCGGAAGGGGACGCGTTGGCAACCGCACGGCAACAGGTCGCATCCCACACTGACGACCCCGGAGAGCGCTCCGTTCACGCTCGCGCCAAAAATACTCCAGGACAACGGAACTTCCCATTGACCCTATTGGAAAACGGATTTCTTTCGCATTTCATTATGTGCACCTTTTCACGGCACATCGTTTTAATTATATGCTGAATATAATGACGTACGTGAAAAACGAATGATACAGAAACGATTTAATGCATCTCTGCTCCCCGTTTTTATGAAAAACTGTATGAATAATTAAAACAATGCCGTAATAAATTGCTATTTTTTTTTTTGGTTAGTAATTACCGCGAAATGTATATTGAATGTAATGTTTCTTGCAAAGGAACAATGCCACCTGTAAAAACCCGCATGAAGGAACGTATAGCTGATTTGAATCATCAACGCTCTATTGAGTCTGCAATCTGCGACCATGTTTTGGATGATCGTTTGTACATCAGGTTTGATGAACCACAAATGCTTACAAAAACAACGGTTTTCTAACATGAATAATTCGCGAAGCAATAGAAGATAATTGGGAGAGAAAATTGTTTGGTTATTACCACCCACCTGCTTGGGATCCTATTATTTATAAATTTAAATCAAACACCAACCCTACCACTCGGAGATATCAAGACACAGGGAGTTCATACTACGTAAACCAGAAATCAAATACTAATTAAAAAGTTGTAGGTACTCCGTGATAGGTATGAGGTAGGGGCATGTTTCACCTCATTCCCCCCGTGACCACAGCTGCTACGAAGTGGTCGAAACTTCAGGGGAATAAATCGAAATTTTCAAAGGATGTCCTGCCTTTAGAGGGTATGCCACGGCTATTTGAGATTTTTATCGACGAAATCCAGGCACTCCGTATTTGCTGTTCTTACTGAGACGGTGATGAAGACACATACTCTCAAATGACATAAAACAAAAACACATTTAGTTGCATTAGTTAAGGGTTGTTTTAGTCTAGTTTTCAATATGGCGGAGACAGACCTGATGCAGAATAACTAAATTTACTAAGTCAAAGCGATCCGGAATCTGACTAACGACATTGGAAGTTATTTCCCAGAGTTATAGCGCCCATTATAACTATAACTTTCCTTATCAAGGATTTATATAAACTCCAAAGAACCGCCGAGAGTCACTGAAGATCTGATAAACTGGGAGTTTGTATTTCTTAACTTTGTAAGGATAGTAAAGAAAACGATAGAGGAGAGGAGTCTTTTGAATGTTTCTCTTTCTCGATTTGTTTAGACAACATTGTTTGTCAGACATCTTAATTATTTAACTATTACATTAAAAAAAGTACTTGAGGTAATAATAATGGAAAATCGTGACATTCCTGTTTCAAGCCTTTTTAATTAAATTAGTGGTTTGTTTAAATATTATATTCGGAAACATTGTAGTATAGTTAAGTGGAGTTTAAGCGGATATTAAAGAAAATGTACCCATCAATGACCACAGACAAAATGGGATTAAATATACCTTTCACATGTATTATTATATTAGCTGTTAGTATATATTTTGAAATCATAATATTATTGGGCAATAGGTATTATCTATAATATACAGTTTCAATATCCTCATTTAGCATCACAATTGACCACGTAATTGTCAACTGATACGAGGTCTTAATTAAAGTTAGT
This sequence comes from Ornithoptera alexandrae, assembly GCA_029030555.1. Taxonomy (NCBI): domain Eukaryota; kingdom Metazoa; phylum Arthropoda; class Insecta; order Lepidoptera; family Papilionidae; genus Ornithoptera; species Ornithoptera alexandrae. Next base: position 9,615,565 of record JARDVY010000023.1, on the reverse strand, counting down.
CTGTTAGTAATACGGTTATTGTAAATTTACATACATAATTATAGATCAGTATTATCTATTTGTAATGATGAAACCAACGAACCTCTAATGATGGAGGAGCATTTGAAGAAGAAAAATGGATAAAACTACAAATTAGAGTGATGTTTTAAAAATTTATATTTCACTTGAAACTTATACTAATTAAAACCCCGCGTGGATTCTGAGGGTTTCGTCAATGTAATAGTTATATAAAAAACATTTAAATCATCATTGGTTCCTTCATCATACTTCAACAACAGACATTTACTGACGACCCAGACCTTCCCAAGCATGGAACTTATTTTCAATTTTTAATTCAGAAGGTATACTAAAAGGTTATCTTAATAAATGTTCAAATCACTGCAGCCCTATTTCCACCACCAAATATTAGCGTGAAAACATTACTGCATTCTGTCTCGGAGGGTGGTGTAACTAGTAAAATTACTGAGGTAACGACGGTTAACAATATGTATAATATCTCAACGTGTCAAGCAAATTATAAATCCATCAAAAATTATTAAGATGATGATGGTGAATATGTGTACTGATCATAACGGGGTACAAGCGGTTACTTGTTGCCGTTACATCTTGAGACCACCTTTCACACATAAAAGCTTTGAATATAAAATAGCTAAAATGAAAAGTAAAGTATAAATCTGTAAAATATTTTTTTTTTTATATTTCGTACTGCTTTTGCTCGCTCATGCCCATCCCAACGCGAGTGGACGTCGTTATGAGCCTACACCCGATATCAATCATTATACATCTAAATTTGTGAACAAGAATTTTTTTTTCACGTGGATATATAAAAAAAAACACACCCGGAAGAGAATCATTTAATTAAGCGTATACATTACTTACTTACTACATACTTGAAGAGTGACGCAATTGATGAGTAGTTAATCATCATCAGTAATCATCATCATCATCATCATCAATCAATATTTATACAATTTCATATTATGCATAACAGCCAATTTACGTCTCCACTTTTTTGGGGCACAGGCCTACCCTCAACATGAGGGCGCGATGGGCTATAGTCACCACGCGGCTCCAGTGCGAATTGGTGACTTCACACACACCTTAGAATATATTCTAATTCATGTGCAGGTTTCCTCACGATGTTTTCCTTCACCGTTTGTATTTCACTGTTGTTACTAAAGTTCACAAATGTACATACCTTAAATAATAAATTCATCGGTACATACCAAGATTCGAACCCAGGACCTTCGGATTGAAGGCCACACACTTTAACCATTAGACCACCATACCATGCCAACTATTTCATATTATAATCAAAACTAATTGAAGATTACCTTTTACTGGATTTAACCTCAAGTATTTATTTCTTAATTGGATTAATTAGGAAAGACGACTTCAGATGTTTTCTTTAAAAATCTTTGCTTTTTTCAAGGGTAGTTTTAAATTTTTTTTTATAACACAACAATTTTATAACCTATCACCGAAATGGGTGTAAGGGGTCCTGCACAACAACTTACAGGATCTAAAGCAAACACCTGCTCTTGGTGCAACCTGTTAATTAAAAAATGAGGTTCTGGCTCCCACCAACCGGCATTAGGCCAACATGATGGGAAATGGACTAAATCTCACCGTATGAACCCCTACAAACGTCGGCCCCTAGTGAGCGGTGGTACCGTAGGCCATGCTGTGAGGGAGGCCTATGTCTAGCAGTGGACTTCTATCGGCTGATGATCATAACATAATATTATTATTTATTGACGTTCCTTTAATAGTGGTTAATATACCTCCCTTTAATAAGAGCCACTAGTTAAAAAGTTTATACAACACCATATTGTGCTCGTGGCTTTGAAACAGGAGTGTTAAGCATCATCATCATTATCATCAGCCGATAGGCGTCCAATGCTGGACATGGGCCTTCCCTTAAAGATCATGTTAAGCATCTTTACACCAATAATTTCTAGATACATCACTCCTCAAACTGTAGCACAGTAATGCCTACATAATACTACCTACCTTGAATATTTCGAAGACGTAGACTTACCATCAGAAAAATAAAAAAAAAGATAAGTTCTTATAGGAATAGGACCTTTAAAAGCAGTCATGCACAGATGAGAGAGAAAGGAAAAACAAACTTTTTTGTCAGATATCATCAACCGATAGACCTCCACTGCTGGACATAGACCTCCTCCAAAGATATTATTCGCATCATAATAAACAACCCACTTAATGTTTTCACTGCTGGGACTAGTGGCTGACTCTCAACAACGAGATTAAAGGCCATTTATCCACAACAACATCCAAGTGTGGGTTGGTGTATGTTACATGTCCACGAAACTCGTTCTTGGAACGTATCGATTCAGCACAATATTTTGCTTCATTGAAATCTGAAGGTCAACTGCAATCGAATTGGCGCCTGTTCAAGTTGACCAGCGCTTCTTTATTTCATCATCATCATCAGTCCATAGACGTGCACTACTGGACATGGACCTCTTCTACACCGATCGGTCCGACATTGCCCACATCCAGCGTCGTTTTCTTCATTTATTCATAATAAATGTATTGATAAGGGTTATGATTTCTTAAAGCTCTCTAGTTGAAATTACACGCGTATGCCACCCACCATTTTGTCGAGTGAACAATCTGTACCACCCACGTGGAGTGGGGCCGGCTGTACAATATCTGTGGACTGATTGATTGCGTTACATTCCTGTTCATCGTCTAAAATAACGAAATGAAGCGTTATAACAAATTCTCATATTACATTATTCCATCAACCACTCTCATGCCGATTAATCAGCGAGTGAAACTTTGGGGGGAAGAATATATTTGTTAGTGTTTCAGTGGAAATAAATTGCTATTTTATGTTCATCAAAGCTAGTTAATTATCGAGATTGCTTAAAGACTTTATAAAGACAGCAAGTGATTTAAAAAGAATATTTTTAAAATCCTGTGTATGAGATATGTTCCAACCTGAAGTGGTCAGCTGCGTGGACGAATTATCTTCACTATCTCTTTGCGAGAGATGGTATGAGTCCCAGCAATGGGAACATTAAGTATTTTATTATTATTATGAGTATGAGGGAGTCACGGGAAATACGTACTCTCAACACTCTATTTTCTATTTTGACTTCTCCTAAACCACCTCTTTATCTTATTTTCTGTTTTAAGTATTTAGGTACTAACCACGACAATGATCTTCGCTCCTCTAACGACCCGCTTCTTTTGTGCCCTTCGCACACCTCTGATATTGTCCACTCTTCCTTTTCTATCCAGTCTATTCTTCTCTAGAATGCACTCTCTCTAAATATCAGAACAGTGACTAATCAGTGTACTTTTAAGCAGAAAGTACGGGAAATTCTCCTTAATGATAACAGGACTGAGTCTACATATATATATATGTTTATGTATGTATATATTTTTTTTGTATATGTATGTTATATTGTATTTATTTGATGCACCTACCTCATCTTCTCTGCATTACCCAAGGTGAACTGGACGATAATGCCAGTGGCATTAAGTCCGCCTTTACACGAGGTATAAAGTTAAATAAATAAATAATGCTGCTAGAACTACGACGAAACGACGAATTCTTAAAATTTGTGTTAAAAGCCGAGTTACTGATGAATATTATACGGAAATTTAATACCCGAGAGAATAATTTAAGAGTCAATTGTGATATAAATCTCTCTTCTTTGTCCCCAAACTTTATATTATAGCGGAATAAAAAATCCGAAGCATTTGTCTTCATTCATAAAAACAACACAACGACATCGCCGAGAGTTATTTAACTGCATTTTTCATTTAATTTTTTAAAGTAGTGTTGGTATAAATTTAAATATTAGTATTATACAATAAATCCTTTTAAAACTTAAGATTCTGATCATGTATCTAACTTTTAAGTATATGATTCTTTTTATCATATAATTTTTTGGTTCTTGATTAGTCAATATTTAAACTACGATTCATTTCAGTTTCACTTGATCATAAATTACAATAAAGAGGATAGATACGCGTACCCGCCTATAATATCCTGGCTCTTGTATGATGAGCACTGGTACAAAGCGATGATATTGTGATGGGAAATTTACAATATTATGATGGTAGCTAGCCAAACTGGTTCACCAAGCAAGCACTTAGCTGCTACGCCATGAAAGCACCTTCCACTCTGGATTATGTCTCGCTTACTGTTTAAATTATTAATATTCCTCATTATCACAAAGGGTATATTAGAGCATCACCAGCTCTAGACAGTCTTAAGGTATCTTTCTAAATTAACAGACTATAATTCTTTTTGCGATATCTCATCTGAAACAACTGATCTTTGTGTAGAGACTTGTTTGTCCATTACAACATACACGTGGCCTAGAAGATATAAGAAGTTAGAAATGTAGGTATTAGAATTGCAGAGGTAAGGCTGCAATTCAACTAGCCATAACGCCCTTCGAACCGGAATATAGTAATGTTTCCGCATTGCTTTTTGGCAGCAGAAGTAGGAACTACTATGTTACCTACCTAGATAGTCTCCGGCAATAGAAACCTACCACCAGTATTGAATTCAATTAAACACGTTGTATTCAATATCCCTCTACGATTACAATGTAACTTGCGAATGTACTAATGTGTTTGTGGACTTAGATTCAATGCTAGTACTTACATTGATGTTCGCTTTATTTGTCTACCAAAGGCAGAGTGTATAATAATAATTATAATTAACTAAGAATAATTCCTTCAATTAAGCTTTGTATATACACACAATTGCAGATAAATGGTTCTTCATTGTGTCTAGATTTCAATTATTATTTGGTTATGATGAAGAAACGATGAAACGGGCAGGAGAACAACCTAATGATAACTAATTCAATTTCAACATTATGATAACTATTTCACATTATTATGTGATTCCAGTTAGGATGTTAACACAACCCCTCAGTAATTTCACTACCTGCAGTACCCTTCAACGTAGTGATTTTTGTATAATAGTTATTAGTATTCTACATTATATGTTAAATTTTTATTGTACTAAAGCCTCATATATATTCGTGGTGGAAACTAGTGACGACATATGGCAAGCCCGTGTAGCACATTATCTATTTATATGCCGTTGTCGAGAGAAATTCATGAACAAAAGTATTATTTAACATATTACGTAAAAAGTATATGTTTTTTTTAAATAAATTAACCTCTTCTACAGTTTCTTCTTTTACGTTTTTTAAGCAACAGGATGAGCAAAACGTATCATGATTTAGCTCTTATTAAGGATATTTACATTACGCCTAGCGTCCCTATGCTACGAATCGATCATTTTTGTTTTATATGATATATTTGTCCTGGAAGGCAAAACTATAATGAAATGGTTTGACGACATAAAGGAGTGGACCGGGTTTAAATACCATCATTTAAAAAGAATAACTGAGGTTCGAATTGGATTTATCGATCTGATCTTCAATTTGAAGAGGGCCCCTAATGATAATGATGATGATGATAGTTTTGAAATAAATTAATTTCATTAGCTACACCATCTTTTAAATCGGAAAGTATGTTTACACATTAGTTGTAGGAGTAGACGCCAAGGTTGTAATCATATTTTTTCATACTACTAAGGTGGCCAAAAAATTTATAGTCCACCTGATTATATAAACTTCAACCAACTGATGTCAACTGCTGAACAAAATGGGATACTTGCCGTACCTTAGCGAGAAAAGGACATTACCTACTCTCAAAATTTACGGCTCACTTACACGACATCCGATAAGAAACCTTTTGCTAGACATATGTATATTTCTGTGTTAACCGTTAGATATAATAAATAATGATTAAACACATTGTTCCTTTAAATAAGGTTCTATAATTAGCAATTAGAAACTAAAACATAATATATTATAGTATGTTAAAAAACTATGATTTCATCCGGTTCAAATATTAACATTTCGAACTATATTAACAGTGTAGGGAGTTGAGTGTTTATTTATAATCGTATATAAGTATATAAAAAAAAAACACGTAAACCTTTAATTTGACTAGAATTAAAGCTTGAAAAGGTTTATTTTGTACAAAGAAAAGGTGACTATCTCGGTCTTATAGGACGGAAATTGCTCCGGCGAGAAATGGTCCGATCTAATCTATTCTTTGCGTGCGGCTGACGGCTCGCGATCACTAGCTCACTAATAGTTTTACCATTCGTTTCCAACCGATATTCAACGACGAAAAGGTACTTATCCAATTTCTCACCCCCACCTACCCTACCCCTTAAAGAAATCTTTTCTCAAGCTCCAGACAGTTTTAATCTATTACAATAATATTCCATTGACCTAAGTATTAATATTAAGTTATGTTCCAAAATTGATAGTAACAAGTTTGATATAAAATCATTTGCTAAATCTAAAAATTAAGTAAAGAAAAAAAAATTTATAAAGAAAATTAAATTTGTATTAAATGACAAAAATTCGAGTTTGCTTGACTTGAGTGGCAATTGGCAGGGCATACGATTCGAAGAAATGAAGCCTGTGGAAATGTAAGAACCTCGATTGATAGCCGCGTATTGATAGACGAAGTGGTGAAGGAACATATGGTGGATCGACAGCCTGGTGAAGGTCGAAAACTACTGCTGAATGTAAGCGCCCACAGGACCGAACTACGTTTAGGTCTTTGAGGGTGGTTATATCCAGCAGTGGACGTCTACCCGCTTATGATAATGATAATGAAAGGAAATTTTTAAAATTTTTTAGATATTTTCTTTTTTTTTATATTTAACCCACAAAAAAATTAGATTGTTTTACTAATAGAAAAATAGTATTTATCCTAAAAACTTTCGATAATATATAAACGTTTAAACAATCAAATATTCCAACCTAGAAATACTTACATAGTTAAAATCATTAAACATTTATTACGTAATAAAAAAAAAAAAAAAAAACAGAAACTTATAAGGTCGACTATGTACTTGCCAGACTTTAATCTAATTCTTAGATAAAAAAAACAGCCGTAACTAAAAACAAGTTAGTAGTTAGATTAAATCTGTCCATTGCGTGTTCCCACCTGCGAACATTAACGACTTCCGCTGATAGCTACAACTTCGCTCTTACTTTATATAAACTCTTGAAAGAATGCGTCGATAACGAAAGCTGTAATGAGTTGATTTTTAACTTTACAAAGTTACCGTAAGTTGTAAATCAATATTACTTTTATTCAACTAAGCCCAGCCTGATGTCGAACGATCAACGCAGCCTATGACCACTAGTATGGGCATCACTGTTGTTCTAAAAAACCTTTTCATGCCCGTTTTGAATAACTCCGTATTGTAACTCTTCGATAACACTTCAGAAGGTAGCTTATTTTTCATTATATTCAGAGAAAACCTCTCTGAAGATTAAGGGGCGTGAGAATGAACCCCCAATCGTTGACGTTTGAAATTACCGGTTCTAACTCTTTTAATTAAACAGCAAAAAGGTAGAAGGGAAGTTATATAATTAAAAGTGCGTAGTATTAAGAGTATTAATATTGTCACAAAATAAAAATATGTAGTAATAGTTCCAATATATTTAAATATATAATATATAATACTTGTGTATATTTGGATAAATATTTAAATACATTATATATCTAAAAGTATTTACAAGTCTCACAAATTACTTGACTAATTATTTTAATATTTGATATACACTTGTATAATATAACAATTAAAGAAAATCATTAAAAAAAAGACGTTTATGTTATTTATATTAAGATATTTTATGTATTAATCAAAGTATTTTTTTTTTCGAAATCCAATTAGGTTTGGTTTGTAATGAACCATCTTCTAATAACTTAAACGCATGTTTTTCAATTCTGCATGAATTAAGCCACAGTTGTGCAAAAAAAAATAAAAATACATAGAAAATAATCTCTAAGAATATTAGTAATTCAACAACAAGTAGCATTAGAACATTTTATATTTAACAATAAATATGTATACATTACTCTGTACCGTACTTACTATGTATGTATAGTACACTCATTATATTACTTAAACCAGTAGGTTTAAGTAATATAATGAGTGTACTGTCGCCCTCAAACTATTCTATAGTTTGCCGATACATCTAATTGTGTATATGTATCTTTACCTAAATAAATAAATAAAAAGTAATTAAGTAATTAGTACCAACTAAATGACAATCAAAGCTTGAAACTATTAAGTAATTCACGCCTTCAATCACATATGTAACTACAATTGTAACATACGTATATATGTATATGTATAACAAAACGTATATATCAATATATCAGAGCAGGGAGAATAAACAATTCGCCCTTACACAAAGGGTTTCCTCCTTTTGTTGAATTTGTATACTCATTTAATTTTGTCATAATGAATAATTGAATTTACAGATATTTTAAATTAAACAGGTATCATGTTGGAAAACAATAGTATAAAATTTAAATAGATAAAGTCATTAGTATCAACATTAATACAATTAAAAATATTGTACTTTAATATAAAATTATCATGAAAAGTATAAAACAAAGAATTATGTCGTAAACTTAGTTTTATGTAGGATAATTCCAAGGGTTGTACAGTAGTGCGGACTGTAAAACTATATGACTACAGACGGTAGTTTGAGTTTATTGTGGCAGTGCATTTCTATAAAAAAAAATACACATTGCTATAGCTAAATAATATACTCTTCTAATTCAGGATTATTTTAGACTTAACTTTTAGATCCTATAATTTTTCTTTTACATCCGTACATCAATCTAAATTAACTTTTAATATGTATTCAGTTTTTTTATGTATTACCAGACGTGGAGGAAAATGTTTAAAATTCTCGTATATTTTTACGTAGAGGTACAATTTTGATACTTCTCAACCTTAAACATAGTAAATAGTACATATCAATATATATATATTGATAGAAAGGAAAGTGAAATAACATATGCCGTAAAGTAAAAGAATAATTATAAAAGAGATAAATATGATAAATATAATTGAAGGAATGTACTTGAACAGATAGAGTTGGTAATATTGTAAGATATAAATAAACACCGATAAGTTAATAAAGGAAAATTTGAAGAAAGGCGTAAGAGAAGGAAATGCGATGTAGTATGACAGAGTAAAGTAGTGTCTAAGTGAGAAACGAAATGAAAGAGCGAATGAGGAGAAAAAATTTAAGACGTTAAAGAAATAAGAAAGTAAAAGCTCTTGTCCTATCTAAGCAGGATAACGAGTTAAAGAAAACCAGCTCAAACTTTGAAAAATAGGAATCATTATTTTCGTACTAATCAACTTGTAAATTATTTAATTTTGTATACTATTTATTGACTTAATATTACGTTAAATTATTATAATATAAATAAGATAACAAACATTGTTATTTCTAGAAGTATCTCAAGTGAACGTAATAAATGACTAGCAGACACTTAAGTAGTAAGTTATTGACCTATTGTCGGAAGGATATTGCGTAGACCTTTTCCCTTTACAAACATGGAATTGGCCAGTAGCTTATGGACTTAGCTGCGGCAATCAGGGTGTACCAAATAACGCGCCCTAACACTTCTGTAGCGATTCAATATCGTGCCGTTGATTGATTACTCCTTCGCACGATACGCCAGCGTTCGCAGAGGAATAATATGATTTCGATTTTTACTGCGTGTTTACTATGAAACATGTTTGAGATGTGTTTGATTAAAAAAAAAATACACAAATTTTTTACTACATTAAATTACCTTAACATAAATTATAGTTACACATCAATTTATATTATTTTATTGGTGGTATATCTCTTTTGTTGCGGGCCGTAGCTGTAGCTAATGTAATTACAGAGATAATGAAACTCAACATCTTATGTCTCAAGACGCAAGCACAAAGTGGTACAGTATTTATTCGCCTCACTAGACCCACATTGTTATGAGCAGGCGTATCGCTTACCATCAGGTGAACGTCCCATTCGTCTCGTGACATCCTTGAATAAAAGAATTCTGTTGTTGTTAACGATTTTTTTTTGTTTAATCAAGTGTCCAGTATGTGTTCCAGCTGATGGTACACGTGCCCATAACGCAGCACTAGTTAAAATGATATACACTACACAACATTGGGCTCGACGCCTTGAGACGTTAGATGTTGTTACTCTAGTAAAAGCCCTTCGAACTGTTACACAGTAATGTTTGCACAGTACTGTTTGTCGGCTGCAATAGGCGCTGCGCTGGTCCTACAAATACGGTCTCCGACAATAGAGACTTACCACCAGTGCATAGAAGGTGATGATAAGAGTCAGTGAAAGAAATATTAATTTATAGATTCTTGGTGTGACAAATCATCAAATACTGCTGGCTCTCGTATGTATCGCTGCCAGAACAATTATGGCGGTAATTTCTCAAAGAGTATAGTTAGCCTGATTGGTACATTATAGCCTCGAGTTTATACTAACAATTAACTAAATCGTAATACTAAGACATAAGGTTATATCTCGAAACCACAGCTATTATACTAGCTATAAAGCTCATCAAACAGGAACAATGTTACTACAATCTAGAAGGTTTCCGACAAGTGATATTTCTCAAGGCATTTGTGTAGGCATAAAGATAATATAATAATCCTCTACTAGTTTATTTATAATTGGGAATAGTGATGATAATCATCAATGGCAGCAAATTTTCCAGGTTCCGTTCTCAGTTAAAATTAACGGCAACCAATTTATATTTGCCTGTTGAATTAAGATTGTAATAAAACTCTGATTTTCTAATTCAAATCATTATGAAAACACAGAATCTAAGTTTATGAATTATTTATGGTACTTTTTAACAAATAAATAATGATAGCATAAATTTAAAATAATAAATTTAATGTATTCGTTGATTGATAAAAGCCTATTGAATATGTATATTACATTAAGCGCTTGGATGCTCTCTTTATTTTACGTTCACACTGATAAAATTAAATGTCGCATTTACTATTAATGTTTTATTTAATAGTCAGATAGGAACATTATTTAGGCAAATGTGAAAGTATAACTTCTCCTGCATCTGATGGTAAGTCAACATCTATATAGATGAAACACTACAAGAGACTAGGATAAATCTAAAATCAACTTTGCATTAACGATATTTAGTCGCCATTATTTCGTAATTATTTCTCATACTGTTTATAAGCGGCGACATATAAACAAAGTTCAGGCACCGATTTCTTTGTATACGAGAAAAGAATATTTCTGTCACGAACGAAAAAACCGGCTATCAGTACCACAGGCCGGAAATTGCACCCCCAAGAAATGGGCTGATGTAATCTACCAATGACGTAGAGGGGGCCACGGTCACTACAGTAAACCGCAGATAGTATCACCTGATTTTACCTTATAAACCGACTTTTAAAACGACACTTCCGTTTTCGTATAACGCTCGCATAATCTTAAACATTATGACTATCACTTAGTTAATTTGACATAATATCTTTACAAATCATAAATGTCAATTATGACATCCTGGTGCTAACTAAAATTGGTGCCTAGCAGTGGGATTGTCACCGAAGAATATAAAAAAAAATTATAAAATCTTAATTCAATTTTGTATTAAAACATATTTTCCATCGCCACCAAATTCATTCATGCTAAACTCTCTTTAAGTAGGTGCCTCAATGCTGAGGGTCGTGATTCCTTATCCATAACCTGTTCTTAATGGTATTACGCCAATCACTTCTATTTGATGCCTTCTGTATAGCGTCATATACAGGTGTCACAATGGTCTCCTCCACCTGCTCAGTGCAACGTTTTGGGTTCCGTCCACGCGGCCTCTTACCATTAATTTTCTCGCATATTGCCGTCATACTAAACTACTAACTTATTAAACAATGGAACAACTGAACCGGAAATCAATACAGTATTCAATATAGTCATTATTTTTAAGGACCCTCGGCAACAATGCTATCCTCTTCAATTTATATAGTTTTATTATCCTCATATTTTCTCTGTTTTGACTCGATGTAGACCGACAGGAAATGCATTTCGATATTAAGCTCACTTTATACACAGTTAAGTGAAAACAATAATTAAACAGGTAATTCTCATAGTGTAACACAACCGCAGATTTCTTTAAACATTATAATAAAATAACTAAAATACAGCAGGTTCTTTTTACGATTAAAAAGGGTCCACTAAGTGGCGGAAATTGTACCCCCAAGAAATAGGTCGGCCTAATTTACTGCTTATGCATAACCGATCCCAGCTGTTAGCACGCGCCATTGATAGTTATCTTTAATACGTATTTCATACAATATTATATCTGCTTAACGACTAGAATATATATTTGTAGCTGTCACTGAAACGTAACCGAAAAAAAAACTAAGTTTGAGTAGAATTCACCATTTACAATAACCAATGTTCCTTCCCTACTTTCCCGTCCATAGAGTCGTAGTGTTAAAAATTCTCGAGGGACAAACAACGGATGTCTTTCGAACAAAACCAAACTTTACCTGAATAATAAATAACGAAATATTTCGGACCAAACAAAAAACGGCTTTCATGTTATAAAATACTTTATGACATAAATTATTAATACTTATATTATTCGCAGATAAAAAAGGATCAAAATTTTGTATAGGCGTATGCTGTTATCAATTCTCTTTACCCTTCGCCCTCTCTCCGTCTGCAATCGTAATCTGATCGGTCCATCATGAATTATGTGGCACATGCCGTGCCATGGCGATTACATTAAATTTAAAAGAGAAAACTACTATAATACAATGGACTGGTAGCAAGTCGCTGTTACCGGAGACTATGTAAGTACCACCGCAGCTCCTATTGTAACCGACTAACATTATAGTGGTCCGGATTGAAGGGAGTTATACCTAATGAAATAACAGAGGTAATGAGGCTTGACATTATATGTCTCAAAGCGACGAGCATAATGTAGTGCTGTGTATACCATCTTAATTAGCGCTACCTTGTTATGGGCAGACGAATCACTTACCATCGGGCGACCATCGTAATCGTATCTTCCCTGCAGTAAATTAAATAAAAAACGTATTCCCTAAATTTTATTAATTAACAATTAAAAGAAAAGGTTAATCGTTTAATGGCAAATTTTATGCTTCCTACCAACTTTATAACTCAAGTGTTCTTATTCTTTGTCCCAGTCGCTACGTACTAACTGTATTAATTCCTATTAATTTATATTAATATAAAATTATTATAAACGGAGGCTTATATTAAAGTAAAATATTTCCGTTTCAAATAATTTAATTTATTTTGCAAAATGGACATCGCACGAAGTTATTACATGCAATTCTCCCCTCGTCAACTTTAACCGTAAAAACGAATTTCAGCGCTGGGAACAATTTTCAGCTAGTGATTTAATAATGGGGAACATTCAAAATTATAAATTTCGCAACTGAGCACCATTCATTTCATTAATGTATGAAGTCGGTGTTTCCTTATAGCCTGCAGACGTCCTTCGGCAGAAATTTTAAAGAAATTGAGAAAAACCAAAAAATAATAAAAATCCCTATGGCGCATAGTTGATTTATTTGTACTATTTTGTTCTAAAATTATAATTTAAATAACTGATCTTTAATAAATTTATTCCATCCTTCTACTTCCTTCCTCCTGCCCTTTACCAAGCTATGTGGGGTCGGCAGAGTATACACTTCTCTTCCATATCCCTCTAACAGCCGTCATATCTGAATTCACACTCTTCTTACACATGTCATCTTTCACACATTCCATCCACACTTTCTTCGGTCTCCCTCTACCCTTATCCATCCACGTTCATTCTCATTACTTTCTTTGTTATATGTCCATTGTCTATACTGCAAAAGCTTTAGCTAGTCTTTACGGCCGGCCGCCTGCCTGACGCCAATCCTCCTCGGGAATTATTGCTGGTGGAATAGCCGCTACCTTACGGCTAGGAGGATAAAAATGTACCAACCCCTTATGATCGCGCATTATGTATCAGTATTGAATTTTCATACAATACTGCTGCATAACCGCGACTTCCCTTAATCGGCTCATACGACATCCACGGGATGAGATGGAGCTGCCCTATTCTTAAACCGGGATCAGCACGGCAGAAATTATTTCATCCTAAATAATGGAAATTAACTGTCCGACTTTGTTTATATATATTTAGACAAGCGCGACATTATTTTAAGCAGGGCCGCAGGGCGGACTCGAGTAGGACGTTTACCTAAAAGTAAACATCCTACTCAACCCTTATATTATGTAATCTCCATCTAAAAGAACCTCTCGGTTTGGATACAAATACCCTGCAAAAATATTAATGTTAAAACTGCTTCAAAACAGCTTAGTGATCTTCTCTGCTATGAAGTGAAAGAGGACGTCCAGTAACTACTACAGGAAATACAATAATTATAGACATGTTATGTAAATATACTCGTAGTATTGACTAAAATTGTTTATTATCGATAACTTAATAACTGATAGAAGGTAAATATTGTTTTGTTTGTTTATAACAAAAATTTAAATTTGTTTCAAATTGTATGCCACAAAGTGATACTGTAGATAATTCTACACCTATACCATAGATAATGGTATATATACCACTGGTACTTTTAGATAAATGTTCCGCTCATCTCGTGACTTTGTTGTACATAAAAACACTTTTGTTTTTATCCTACGCAGCGTCGAGACGAGCGAGACATTCACTTAATGATAAGAGATATGCCTATCCATAAAGACATGACGCTAGTTAGAATGTTATACACTGCATGCATTTATGATGTTTAGTCTCTTTACACCAGTAATCACACTAACTACAATGCCCTTCAATCCAGAACACGTTAACGTTTGCTCAGTACTGTTTGACGGAAGAAATAGGCGTTGCAGTGGTACCCACCTAAACGGTCTCCGGTAACAGATATATATATATACGTTAAGGTACACGCCACAGTTTCATAGTATTTCAATAACAAGGCGCACCTTTCGTTAACGGCTCAAAGAACAGGAATAATTTGAGCTTCAGACGTCAATCAACAAAGGATAGGAGGAGGCACACAAAGCCAAAGCTCACATATGCCAAGCAGTTCTTTCACCTTTCTGAATTAAGGGACTTTGAAGTTTTCAAACAAACTTCAGCGAGTGAAATTTTACCTAAGGAGTGTGTTTTAAGAAGCATGTAATGGTGTACGTATTTAAATATTTTAATTAATTGTTGTATGTTGATTAAACTTAAATATTATTAGGGAGGAAAATTGGAATGTTTAGGTAAAATAATGAAGAACACTAAGTACGAACTACTGCAGTTCATCATACGAGTAAACATTTAAAGAAAGCGAAACGCGGCTTGAAGAAGAATGCCCTGGCTGAAGAACACGTCCCAGTGGTTTGGGAAAACCACCTAGTTACTTTTCCGGGCTCTGGTATCGAAAGTGTAGATTGCCGTAATGATCGCCGACCTTCGAAAGAAGCATTAGCATTAGTAGGTTAAACTAAAATCTTTTAATTGAATTATGTTTTAACTAATATTTCATATCTTTATAAATGTTTAATAACAATATATTATTATATAAATGTTAATCAATCTGCGCCTATTTGTCTAAAAAATTTAAAATCAAATTTGTCCAAAAACTATGACTGCTTTCCAAACGTTCTATACGAAGATAAATGCTGCTTCTTATACTTCATTTCTTCAAAAATTATATTAATCAGCGTTGCTATTTGGTTTATATATTTTCATTATATTGAAATACATAGTTTTTCTTAATTAAAGATTGAGTAAGGCTGTATTTTTGAATGTAATAAGATCGCATAAAGTGGCAAAAGCCCTTGGTACATAAGCGCTACAACGGATTCGGGAGCGACATCACGGCCGAGTGTATAATGCGCCCTTGACATACTCCGTATTATGACCACAAAACGTATACCCATGATCTGAAGACTTGTAATGCACGAGGATAAACTTATATATCATCTGGTAAGATCTGAACAACGTGCATGTATGTTCCAAGCCTCTTTTATCTCGAGTGGTAAATGGGAGGAGATGGGTCAGCTCAATGTGACTAACACCGAGTTAAGTCCGATACTCTCGGTCCCACGCGTGGGCAGGTATACAAATGCGTGAGTGTAATACTTATTTAAAACAAAAAATAAAAATGCATATATGTGGTAGGTCTCTATTACTGAAAACCGTAAAGATAGTTACCACCGCAGCTCCTATTTCCACATTCCATTAGCAGTGCGCAAACATTTCTGTGTTCCGGTTTGAAGGACATTGTAGATAATTAAATTACTGGGGTAATGAGACAAACCTTTTCTCCCAAGGCGACGAGCACAATGTGGTGCAGTGTATATCATACTAACAAGCGACGCGTTGTTACGTGCAGGCGTTTCACCTACCATCAAGTCAACGTCTCACTCGTCTCGTCGCTTCGACGAATTCATTATATATAGTCACTTTACCCTATGACACCACAAAAAGTCAAAACGAGATCAGACAATGCCTGCTAATGGAACCTGTCGAATACGGCCCTGTGAATGCGAGATAAACGTAAAACGCTCCTGAAAACATAATGGAGCTACGTCAATAACCCGAAAGGAAATTTATCAACGCTCAAATAACTATTCTAATAATAGGCATTTCAAAAACAAAGTCAAGTCGGTTTCTAATTAAGTAAATTATTATATTGCTGGTAAAATTATTAATATCCAGTCTTACTATGTTACGACAAGGTGTCCTGTAGCCAGTAAGATTATTATAGGTACCGAAACTTCATCAAATATGTTCTTCAAATAAACAACTTAACCAGCACCTCATTGATATTAGTAGGTGTACTTCCCATCGTGTGAATGACCTCTACTCGAGGTTGTGTTGAAAGAAAAAAAAATATAACAGAATTTTAAAAAATAATCGTATTTTTTAAATAGTTAATAATATTGTTGTTAAAAGAAAAACTAAATATCAATAGAAAAAGACAGATAATTTTTTATGGAAAATTGACGAAAAGTGATAACCTCCATCATCAGCCCAGCCTATGTTCTCGGTGCATAAACAGCGTTTAAAAACAGAATCTGGACTAGGGACTCCCAAAGTTAATTCTATAGTCATCTTTTATATATATATAGACGATAACTATTTTATCTGAATAGGGTTTAAAAGTCAACTCCCATTAATTAACATAACTTCTTTCTTACTTTACCATTACAAGGTTTTTTTTTCAATTATTACCTACTTGATTATTTCTACATATTTAGAATCAATATTTATCAATCACACTTAATAATTATTGAATTATCTGACTCCCCCTATCCCACTCCTCGCTTTTTAAAATTATATTAAAATTTAAGATAATAAATATTATATTATACATTTATTAATAACGAACAATGAAATAAATATATTTAAAAATTAGTTTATTAAAAAATAAATCCTCACCTTATAGTGCACAAAATCCGATGCGAAAATTCACATACAGAAGCACATGCAGACACAGCACACACACTTCGGCACTAGCACTTCGCACTTTCAAATAACGCGGTACTTTCGCGCGACCGTGCCGGAGACGTCCGTGTCTAGTTGGATCGCTACAATCACTGGACGTCGCACCTCCACCGCCTCCACCGCGCAGTTTCATTCCACGAACATTAGGAACAACTGTTGCTTTGCTCTATATACACACTTCTGCAAAAGGAGACAAAAACAAGACAAGGATACTTTACATAAATATGTTTAATTTTTTTTTTTATTTAACAAAGCGACAAGACGACCGGCACGTTCATATAATAGTAATACGCTTGCCTATAACAAGGTGGAAAACTAGAAAAATTAGAATGATATACACAGCATCACGCTGTGCTCGTCTTGAGACATACGTTGTTCATTCTAATACCCCAGTAATTTCATCAGCTTGAGGGCTCTTGAAATTGGAACACAGTAATATTTACACACTACTCTTTGACGGAAGAAATAGACGCTGCGGGAATACCTACCTGGACGGTTTCCGGCAGCAGGACCTACAACCGGTACGATTAATTAGGGTCCTGAGATACAAGCTGTGCTTAGTTCGGGATCCGGGAGATATCATGTTTTCCTGATATCCCATTGAAGTCCAAAAAAAATAATTAATCAGTAGTAAGTAGCTCGCTGGCTATTAAGCCATTAACCATTAGGTTAGAGCGTGCGGCCTTCATTCCGAAGGTCGCGGGTTCGAATCTCGGTATGTACCAACGACTTTAATATTTAAGTTATGTACATTTGTGAACTTTAGTAACATCAGCGAAATACAAACGGTGAAGGAAAACATCATGAGGAAACCTGCACATGAATTAGAATTTATTCTAAGGTGTGTGTGAAATCACCAATCCGCATTGGACCCGCATGGTGACTATGGCCAGATCGCTCTCATATTGAGGGTAAGCCTGTGCCCCAACAGTGGGGACGTAAATTGGCTGTTATAAATAGATGAATAGAATTAAGTTAGTATTAGATTTTATAACGTTTACACGGGCGATATAATTCAGATAACATAGATACTTAACATATCTAAAAATATTTTTAAAACTTCAACTTGTACTAAATTTTAAAGTATGTACTTTATCATTTGTAATAATGTAGAAGTTTAGAAATATGATAATTTTATTTTTAGGGTAGTGGCAAGCTCTTTAAGCCTATTAAAGACACGGGTTCAATGCCTGCTAAACCACAGCTTCTGCAGAAGAAAAACATCGTATAAGAACCGACATGTACCATGTGGTATTCGCACTTGACCAGCGTAGTAATTAGTGACTTTTGACTCAATTTGTATGCAGAAGCTTTAAATCTCAAAGGTAGGAAGATGCATTCAAAAAGCTGTTTAATTAATGCATTAAGAAGGATATATTAACTGTATCTATAACACTTATCGGTGATACAAACATATTGTTTTTTAATTACCAACAATATTATACTTGAATTTATAATATTATATACAAGTTAAATATTAACTTGAATGAAGCAATTATACTTATGTTACGTTACTTGTTATATAAAATGAAACGCGAGCATGTTATACCTCAGACAATTGAAACACTGTCTTTATTACTTACGAATAAAATATCAAACAAAATTTATACAGAAGAGAGATAAATAAGATAGAAGAAAGAGAAGAAAGACAAAGAGAAAAATGGAGCAGGATACGGAAAAAGAATAAGCAGAGCTTATACACTAGTTATTCCATTAACTGTAGCGCCTACTAACCGCATCATCATCATGAAGAGCCTTCTTCACACCAAGGTTTAGTTGATTAATAAATGTAATAACAGTTTAATCATCAGTTTATTATTATCCTTAATATTCCTAAATGAAATAAAATATAATATGTAATAAATATAAAACAACGCGAATATATAAATTATACTCGGCACAAATTTCAAAGGAAAAGCCTTTTAGTAAACTTTCTTAGCGGGCCGGGAGCTTTTTATTACGGAATTTATGGAAGTTTAAAGCTTATAATCTTTACGAATTATTTTGTTCATAATGCGAATATAGATTTTTTATAACTCTGGCCGTCCTATTTGGTACTATTTGTAATAATAAATAAACAAACATACATTCTAAATGACATCCAGAACAGAAATCTTATGTACTTGCTATTTTTCGCCGGCTTTTCTGGCTCTAATAGAGAATTAGATATGAAATTTAGACTTATTAGGAATATTCACGGCCCCTTCACGTTATAAGACCCCCGCAACTCCATTTGGGGAAAGAATTTTGCAAAATCCAGTCTTAGCAGACATCTAAATGGTAGAAACAATATCTCTACCAAATTTTGGGTCTTTACGTTCAATCGGAGATCTCGTGGTGAATCAATAAATATGTAGATATCTCTTATACTAGGTGTTAGGAAACTGCTTCCGTAAACGAAGTCAGACGATATTCCTAATGACACCTTTGATGACGGGACGGAAAATAAATCGATCCTGATTAAAAAGAAATCATATTTTTAAAATGTTTTATTTGCATTATTTACGATCAATCATGTTAGTATAGGTAAATAAAACGACAGTTTCATAAAAAATACATTACTAAAAAAACCAGCAATGAAACATAAAATCAAAAACAGCTGATGCTCGGATCAACGAACGCCCAGGCCCGTAATCTAAATGCTCCGTGGCCCTATGAAATAAGGTTCAAATTGAAACCAAATACATCTCGAGCTCCCGGCGCGCCCTTGCGTTCCTTGATCCGAGCATCAGCTCTTTTTTATTTTGTGTTTCATTGCTGTTTTTTTTAGTAATGTATTTTTTATGAAACTATCGTTTCATTTAGCTGTACTATCATGATAGAGCGTAAATAATGCTAATAAAACGTTATAAAAATATGATTTTTTTTTAATCATGATCGATTTTTTTCCATCCCGTCATCAAAAGTGTCATTAGTGCTATCGTCTGCTTTCGTTTTCGGAAGCGGTCTTCTAACACCTAGTATATACAGACGGTTGCCAACGTGGCTGATGGTACAATAAATAATATTACGGACTGATACATTACAGATACTACAACAATAATGCTCCACTGCAGTTATCTGAAGCTCCTCGTGATGTTAGTTTCCCAGACTATATCGTACACTCTCTCAAGATATCATACGTCATCGTTTGAAATTATCAATAACGAACATTAATGAATATAATAGAAAAAATATAATATCCAGTTATCTGAATGAATACATAAAAAAAAAGTTCGAATGTCTATTTTCTCTTGATCAGCTTTTCATTCAAAAGCTCAGAGGTAGGAAACCTTTGAAGAGAGATTTCTATTTAAAAAGCTATTAACTTTCTTGCGGTGAACGTTCTTTTAACATAAGTTTGTAGTTATAGTTAAAGAAATAGTTTATGTACGGAAACGAGTCCTTTAATATTTCCAGAATCAACTAAATCGAATTTTTATTTTTAAATTAACCTATAACATTAAAAACATTATTCATAAAACGGTAGCTTAAAATCCTTTGTTTCTTCTTGATCTTAACTTGAATTAAGATTATCACAACATATTAAATAAGACAAATTCTCACTGTGTATCTAAAAAAAAAATTATTCTTTAATTTTCGCATTTGTAGATCTTTGTTATCGGAGAATGTCTAGATAGGTTTTATTTCTGCTTACAAACAGTCATCAGCAACCCTTCTTATATTGCGTTTGTCTCTAAAGGGTGCTATGGTAGTAAAATTACTGGGGTAACGAGACTTAACATCTTATGTGTCAAGACGATGTGCACGATGTGCTGTGTATATCATCCTAACTAGAATCACATTGTTGGCAATCAGGTGAACGTCTACTTCGCCTTAACATTTCATGGAATAAAAGAATTAAATGTTTGCAGTCCTACAAATTTTGAAATCTCATAATTTACTCCAAAATTACTAGAGTGAGGCACAAAGTATCCAACATAAGGTGGTTGTCCATACATCGTAACAATAATTAGGAGTATTATAAATTGTTATAAGAGGACTTCAACATAAAGAGTTCATTATTACCCGGATACTTTGTAAACAATAATTTTAACGACTGTGATAAGATAACTATGGAATTAAAGTCTTTGTTCTATAAATATTTGTAAGAAGCTTTATTACCAAAAGCATACAAATAAAGACTTAGTTAAATAGAGATCAGCTCTCTCTACAGATACAAAGATATTAGTTCCAAGTTTTCACTTTTTTAAAATCCTTTCCACCTCGACTTAACTCTTGTTGTAATAAAAAAAATCGAATTCCTATACACCATGGTGCCGGCAGTTTGCACACTGTAGGACGTGAGCTCATAATCCGTTTAATTATCCGCCTCTCTCATGTTTAACGGAAGGACAACAACCTACCTCCCCTCTCTACCCCCTACTACGTGTAGCATGCAACAGAGCATATTCGTTCAGTTAATACATTTAAGCCCTGCTTTAGATTTAGTGTTGTACCCCTGGGTTACATTTCATAATTAAAAACATAATAAAAAGATTTGTGTACTTTGTGTTTCGTGTTTTTTTTTTTTTTTAAATGGTTGTATATTTTATTCAGTGAATTCCGGAAATAAAGTCCTGTTTAATACATTTTTCAGTCGTCCAAATGAAGAGACAATCTAAATTGTTATTGAATGATGAGCGGTATTTGCAACGATATTCACAGCATCACGTTGCCTTCGTCGCCTAGAGACAAAATATTTAGTTTCATTCTAATAATTTCACTAGCTACAACAAAAGAGGTTCGTTTGATTTAGATGCTCGTTCGTTCAGACATCATTATCATCATCATCAGCCGATAGACGTCCAATTTTAAACATAGGCCACCTCCAAAGATCTCCACATCGATCGGTCTTGCGCTGCCCGCATCTAACGGCTTCCCGCGACCGTCAAACACAATATATTAAATATTTTCACCGCAGACATTTAACTAGCGATAGCGCCCTTCAAACAGGAACACAATAATGTTCACACACTAGTATTTTTCATCAGGAATAGGAGCCGCGGTGGTACCCACTTAGACAGTCTCTAGCAACAGACTAACCACCACTAAATATAGTTATCGACATACAGCAAAAATTTCCGTTTTAAATATTGAACAGATACTGTAGTTAATTTTAATTAGGGATGGTAATTGAGGCATATTCTGATAGTATGTACAGTTGAGCAGCCATTTTGAATAACGTGATAAGTTCTGGTTGTTGTTTTAGAATAAGCGTTGTTATGCTATCGAAAGCCTCCGGGGTCATCGGGTCCTTCAATAATACAACGCCAATACTGACTTTATATCCTTTTTTAAAGAATATTGATTAACAGCTGACTAAAATCCCACTTAGTATTAAATGGTGATATAGTCTGTAATAACAAAACATACTACCCTAGTAACATCTTATTTACTCTTTTTATATAAATATATATCGAATTTAACTAAATAAAATATTTTAAATATAGCCATTATTTAAGGTTCCCTCTTCATCTCGATATGTGTTTTTATAAAGTGCCATTACGTCTTACCAAGAAGATCAAAAAGAAGAATAACACTACTTAATATTTTCAAAATATATATATATATATGTATGATTATAAGAACTCTTATAAATAAACATGTATACATGTACTATCTATCTATCCATTATTATCATCATCTCAATCGATGGACATCCAATGCTGGACGTAATTCTATTATATGTTCCAAAAAGAATGATCTTATGCTGTTTAAATCCAGTAGTTCCCAGCGATTTTTTTATGCTCTCTGTGCACCTAATAGGGGGTTTTCATAAGAAAGATCACACAGCGAGCGATGGAGAGGGTGATGCTTGAAGTATCTCTGCAAGATCAAATCAGAAATCAGGAGATTCGAAGAAAAACGAGAGTCACCCACATAGCTCTACCAGTCGCAAGGCTGAAGTGGCAATGGGCGGGGCACATACCGCGAAGAATCGATGGACGTTGGGGTCTTAAAGTGCTGGAATGGCAACCCCGCACTCGAAAGCACAGCGTTAGCAGACCTCCCACTAGGTACCCTCTATATATACCCTTTAATTATATTAATTGTTCAAAACCATATTGGAGTTAATATTATATTTATTGATCATACTTATTCACGTCTGTATTATTTTTTAAACTTGTTGTGGTTTTTTTTGAGTATCGGCTGAAGTTGAGGTAAACACCTGTGAAATTTTCGGGTTCCCCAATTCTCGCCCGCGTGTTTCCCGAAGTCTGTAGCGTTGCTTAAATTTGCCCATTTATTAATATATACCATTATAATATATTATGTGATAATATATACCCGTAAATGTTAAGATTTTCAATAATTACGAAATTCCACTACGCATTATCATATTCCTTTATACATTTGTAAAGCGACGAAAAAAAATATCGCTTTAAATAGATTTTTTTTATATTACTTAGATTAATAGACAATAAAATTGTATACAAAAAAATTACATGTTAATGTGTATAATGGAGCTTCTAACGCAATATAATACTTGCTCTCCGATATTGATTGAAGCAACAGTGACCGCGGTCTGCTCATAGTTAGTTGCCTATTAGTACATAATCCGTTTAATTATCCGGCTCTCTCGCGTCTGAGTAGATTAACGGAGGTAATACACTGTGGTAATTCTTCAGAGACATGTAGCTAAATTAGTTGTTTTCAAACTTTTTCTTGTCGCTTGTTTCACGATTACAACTTTGGAAGATACCAAGGAGTAACAAGTGTAATAGTTATTTATTTACTAATAATATACTCTGGACGTTTATCGGCTGGTGTAGATGATGATAGTGTATGAAATAGTTTTGAAAAGTAAAATAAAATAATGAAAACTGTATCCTAATTTCGTAATAATAAAGGATTTCATTTATTATTGTATACATGCCTTCCTGTAACAATATGGCCCCAGTCAAGATTTTTGCTCATTATCACATCATTTTACAATTGTGAAAAAGATAATATTAAATCTTTTTATTCCAGTACAGTTATTCCACAACACGAATTCCCATTATGGGTAATTATATGCCTGCCCACAATAATATGGAGCTAGTTCGAATGACAGTCACTGCACCATATATTCGTTGCTTTAAGACACAAGAGATAAACTACCCTTCATGCAGGAATGAAAGTAACGTTTGCACGCTACCGTAAGCCGACAGAAATAGAAGCAGATATAATATATATTAAGCTCATAGAATAAAGATGTTTTTGTAAGTACCTTACGTCTACCCACATATTTATCTTTGAAAGCATTACAAAGAGGTGAAATCGTGCGAACAAAATCATGACCACAGCAACAAATGTACCATGAAACGAAACCACAAAGCACAGCGACAACTCGGCGTAAATTTCATTTTAAACTTTAACTACCCAATCAACACACGCTTTAGGGGTTCTGTAGACACTGAAAGTGGTAATGTTTGCAATTTTCAGCGGTAACACATTACTGTTTCATGACCTAAATTTATCACCGGTAAAATACTTGCCGATCTATATATATATGTATGAATGAATGAATAAATAGAAAGGCCATGTCCGGTTGTAGTCTGTTGAGCGGTTGATGATGATAATGAATGAAGTCTGACAAAGTATCAATTATTTAAAAAGAAAAATGTGTTTTAGAAATATAGTTTACTATGTTAACAAATATTTAAAAAAGCCGAAGGTCAAGGTGCTGAAACATTTCACTCCGATCAGTTCAAAAAACTTTCATTCTGGCAAAATAATCCTTATAATGATATTTTGATAAATAGTTTTTTTCAAAAAACAGTGTTTATCGACAATGAGCCTTTATATTTATTTCACACAATGGTAAATTCAATTTATATATATATATATATATATATATATATATATATATGAACGCGATAACTAGCCATCCCGTCTCCACCACATATGGCTCCGGAATAAAAGCAGGGACCTTATAAGGCGAGTTGTTGTTCTCTACTACAAATTTAATATAGTATTTGTACTTGTTAGCAGAGTTCGTTTTAGAGTTACTTTTAGTTTTATCTCTCTAAAGTTTTACAGCATGTAATCAAAGCGACCGCCGAGTTTTGAACATTTTAAATATTTTCTCATACGAATTAATAGCAACGGAGAAGAGTTTAATATATATAAATTTTTAAAAATGTTTAGTAAATAAAATCTAAGCAGTTGGTAGTTACAATAATAATAATTAGTTATATACAAATAAATACAATTTTGATGAAATTAAACAAAAATATACTGAGTGTTAGGAGACCGCTTCCGAAAATGAAGACAGACGATAGTACTATCGACCTTTGATGATGAACGGAAAAAAATCGTACCTGGTTAAAAAAAACATCATATTTTTAAAACGTTATGCTACCATTATTTACAATCCATCATGTTAGTATAGCTAAATGAAACGATAGTTTCATAAAAAATACATCACTTTACTAAAAACAAACCAGCAATGAAACACAAAATCAAAAACAGCTGATGCTCGGATCAATGAACGCCCGGGCCTGCAATCTAAATGCTCTGTGACCCTATGGAATAAGGTTCAAATTGAAACCAGAAAACAAATACATCTCTAGTTCCCGCCGCGCCGTACATAATGTGCAAGTCTATAAAAGCTGTTGGTGCTTGGAACATATCGATTCTTCACTATTGTTTCCCGTAATGAAAGCTTGAACTTACCGAGGATCAAACCCACACCGCTTCAAGACGTATAAGCTAGAATCTTACAAATTAAGCTGTAGTAAATCAAACGTGGTACGAAAATAATTAAAAAGGTTTTTTTTTTTGTAAATATAAATAAAAGCACATATGAATCTGTAAGATATCAGAGATTACTTTTATTTTTAACTGTTCTTAGTTAAAAATATAAGGATGGAAATTTTATGTAATTAAACTTAAAAAAATCAAAAGTGTATAAATAATTCTCTTGCTACTTGTACATTACACTTAGATACTGTAGCAACTGCATGGTATACCTCTTCAAAATCTCATTACCAAGATCTCATTTAGGAACATGTTATTGCGAGGATGATGGTTATGTAGCTGGATTTCGTACGCAATACGAAATAATTTAAAACGTTAAAGAAGCTTTTGCTGTATATCAGAGAATTGTGATATACAAGATCAAAACAAGTAACAAAAATAATAGTTCAATTTAATTAAAAAAAAAAAAGGACGAACAGATTGGAATTTATGTAGCTAAGCTTTAGAAGCTTAGCACAAAAGAAAAAGTGTTATAAATCGTATAAAATTCGTTATCTAATCCAGGACAATCTAGAAGTAAACAAACCGTCGGACAATAGAAGTGTATTTTGGTCGAAATTGTTATTGTAGTCAAGTAGATAACACAAAGCTACAACAATAGACGTAGAACTATATATTGCTACAGGTATAACTTGATTTAATCTAATAAAACTCATAACATAGTATTAGTCTTGAAAAGTGAGGAAACCTCGATTTTATTTTATTTAATGCAGCGACAACTCAAGCAGGACATCTTGTTACCCCAGTAATTAAATTAGCTACAGTAATGTTTGGCGGCAGCAATAGGGGCTACGGTGGTACCTAGCTAAGATTATATCCGAGTACAGAGACCTACCGCCAATAATAATCTTTTGAGTATCTTTGTTATATTACTTCTACACTTTCAAAATTATTTTTTTTATATTGAATAACCTAGTGCTTGAATATGGTCCCATCTTATAGTAAGCGGACATGTAATCTAGTTGATAAAGCGCACTAGTCTAAAAGAAGCCTATTCACTATTCTCTGGAAAACTCGCACATCATAGCTGAACAGAAACACCTACGCCAGCAGACTGTTTCAGTCGTTCGCTTTACGCATTATGAAGGAGGACGAGGCGAAACCCTTTGTCCTAACGCACGGAATATCGGCAACGAAGGGGTGAATATATGATGATATTTACGTGTATACGTCGGCTGGAATAAAGGCGATGACGAAATTAAGGCATGTAATTCTTGTGGACACTGTAGAAAATGCATTTGATAGAATTATTTAAACCGTAGAAAAAAACTTCACTTTTACAAAACGCTACACATTAAACTGTATTCAGATTTTTTTTAACTATTACATTATGGATGTATGAGCTTTAACAGAGTATTGAAGTTGGGAAATTCCGCTTGAATATTGCATGTACAGAAAGTAAGAGTACAGAGTAAACGTTTTTTTTTCTTATTTGTTATAAGAGTGCAAACAATAGTAACGTTTATAAGCATTATACTATTCAAATTATTAAATGAAATGCAAATATTAAATATATAAATTAGTATACACAAAACATTCAATAAAAAATAAAGCGGGATTTGTTTTCACCCTACAACGCTAGTTATATATTTTTTTTTTTGACGAAGATACGAGAGGAGAGAGACTTACATTTGATGGTACGTGATGCATCAGCCTATAACATGGTGCCAGTTAGGAAGATACACAGCACTGCATTGTGGTCGTCACCTTAAGATATACGATATGATCTCTCGTTTCCTGAGTAATTTCATCTGCAGCGCCTTTCGTGTTATGTTATCCATTCATGTTTTTATGTTAGTTTATGGACATAATCGTGTATAAAATATATCTCATTTATTAACACTACTAAAGTTTATCGATTATTCCAATAAATTTCGTTACCAACGGCTAATAAACTTGATGTGAACAACTATGAGTATGAGGTTAAATAAACCGAAGCGACACGGGGCAGCGCACTTTGCGGCGACCGTTGCCTATTAGTCCGTAATCCATTTTATTACTCCAGCTCCACCCAACAGACATCTAACGGCCATTTATTTCTCATACACATATAAACAGCAGTAACAATTTATTTTTCCTCATCAAACGACCAACTTCGAATAAAAACTTGAAAAAACTCTGTAAATGAAAAGACAATGCAAAAAAAAACAATCTTGTAATATTTATGCTCTATAATAAAGCAAAAATAGACAGAGAAAAACGCAGATTATTCTTCAAATAACAGACCAGGTAACAAAGAAAGTAGACGTAGAGTTATATAAAGAAATCAAAGAGTTATGTAGGTGGAGTAAAGCTATTACTATATATAAAAATAATCGAGGTAACAAACAAAAAAAGTGGAACCCAACATTAATAATAAACTCACTATTACAAAGGTAACGTAGCAAACTTTATTAATGCATGAAAATATATAACAAAAACATATATACTTACTTACCTTATTAAAATTACGATCTTGTGCCGTATGCTTGTAAGGTTGGTGATATTACCTGTTTGAACCATAATCCCATTTCATAGGAAGCCATTTTATCCGACTACATATACGAAGAGCAGATCTAATTTGAATTTGGTACGAGTCAATTCTGGATGTAAAATTTAGATGAGATTGTGCGATTTCCCCGACATTAGATACTCCATATAAATTCGGAGACTTCCATCGCTTCTGTAAATCATTATGTCGTTGTTTTAGTTAGAATTAAATCAATTTACTGTGAGATCTCCATTATAATTTACTGGTTGTAGGTCTCTATTGCCGGAGACCGTCTATGTAGGTATCACCACAAGTCCTATTTTAGCACCCAAAAAGAAGTGTGAAAACATTACTAGGTTTCAGATTAAAACGAGTTGTAACTGGTGAAAATATAGGGGTAACGAAACTGAACGTCCTATGTCCTAATTAGCGCTATATTGCTATGAGCAAGCGTATCACTTACCATCAGGTGAACGTCTCGCTCAATAAAAAAAAATCTAATAGAAAGAACTTGCAAAACTAAATGCCTGTAGACAGACTTTGGATGACAGAAAGAATCCCGGCTGCGTAACATGAGGGAGAGAACCGAAATCATCAGAGCACAGTGAACGTTAATTAACGTTTCTTGCTAAAAAAAACCTTGCTTTCTTTCAGAAATTCAATATCCTTCCTTTTTAAATATAATATAATGGGGATTCAGAAATGTAGTGTCCATTTATTACCGTACGCTTAGCACAAAAAAAGCATATGTAATAAAAATAACAGATGGTTAAAGTTGTAGATAAAATTAAATATAATACTACCGAGTAAAATTTGGGCCCATTCAAAAAACCCTCGGGAAATCGGTACAAAGTAACCAACACTTTTTCATGCATATTATAATATGATAACTTTTCATAGCCCACCGCTTTGGTATCTCAAATATATAAAGACAACAAATATTTAGCAAAACTACAATACGGAGCTTGGTTTTTTTGGAGTAATCAAAACTATTTATTTATCTTTATAAAGAGATAATGGTTGAGTCGTAAACTCTTGCAATATATTTGTTAAATTCCGAAGATTTTAAAATTTTATTTAACTTTTAATATTAATCATCCTAAATGTTAAAATGTATTATAAAGAATGTTAGCTTCCCCATTGAAGATACAAAATATGTATAGTTACGTCCAATGAATGGCCCAAAAAAAATACGTCTTGGGAATCTAAAAATACCTCTCTTTTTAATTCTTTCTTCTCATAATTAGTTACACTTCCACGCAGAACAATGTGGTACTGGCACCACAGTGTGTGAAGTCTGCGTACAATATTACCCTACACAGCACCATATTGTCCTACTTGCTTGGAGACATGTGGCGCTGTCTCAACACCGAAATAATTTAACTAGGTGCAGCGCCTTACAAACAGAAATATTACTGTTTCTTAGCACACTATTACCTACCTAGGTGGTCTCTTGCAACATAGTCCTACCTGGATAAATTCCTCTTAATAACCTCTTATCACGTTATTAAAAACAAACAAGAGATTATACTCTTATTGAGTTAATTGCCGTTGATTACTCTGACAGTTTGTAACGAAATCGAGTAACTTTTCTCATTATCTAATTTTCCAAGTTAACTCGGCGAGCGAAATGATGCGACAGATGAGATTAAAACTCCCAACTATGCAGATGTTATAAAATCTCCTTCGTTAATATTATAAACTTCAATTTGATGACGGTTTGACGTTTGAGCGGGAAAATTACGCTGTAAAAATAATTTGAAATTAGAATGGAACATTTGGAAAGTGTTGCAAGGCTTTAAAATAATTCGAATGAAAATTTTAAAATCGATTAAAATAAAAAAATGGTAATTAAAAAGAAACTATAATAATATTGTAAAAATACAAAGCTATAAAAACATGTTACTATAATACAAATAAAAATAAATGTAATAATGTTTATGCTGCTAATATTAATGACATTTACGATTTATTTTATTCATTTATTTAATCTTGTTGCATTCTTTGCCAGTCTTTCTAGGAAAATGGACTATGTCTAGGAATAGCAGTATAAAGAATCATGAAAGACGGTAGCAATTTCCAATTTTCCTTGTACTCTTATCTTCAAATGGAAAGAAAAAAGATTTACCAAATTTTTTAACCGAAAATAAAAATAAAAGCAACGGTTAACGTGCATTTGACGTGAACGTTTTAAGGAAACTGGTAAAGCAGCCTCTAAACATGATAGACATTTAGTTAATAAGTATATTGACAGTGAAGTGAAGGAAATGGTTTATCATTAGAATTATATGTTTAGTTACTTTGTGACTGGATAAATAAGAAATTTATATTTAAGAAAAAACAAATACTACTAAAGAAGTATATTATGGTAACGAATAAGAGGCGCGTTTTTAAATAAGATGGCAAGGACTTCACAATTCATCTGGCACTTCCTGTTACAATAAATTAAATGTTGACACGAGCAAAACGTTCACCTGCTATTGGTGTAAACGTAGTCTATGATTAAATGATAACGTCTGCCAATATAAAGGTGCAAGGATATATTTCATACTGTTGGTAGGTGCGTGTTACTTAAAACCGTCTAGGTAGGTACCACCGCAGCACCTGTTTCTGCCGCCAAACATTAATGTGCAAACTTTACTATGTTCAGGTATGGAGGGCGTTATAGCTAGTGAAGTTACTGCGGTACCGAGACTTAACATGTGTATGTCTCAAGGCGACGAGCACAATGCGGTGCAGTGCAGTGTATAGCACACTAACTAGCGTCACGCTGTTATGAGTAGGCATGTCATTTATAATCAAGTGAGCGTCCCGCTCGTCTCGTTACTTCATTGAATAAAAAAATGAAGAATGGTTGCAGGTAGAAATCTTATTCTTCAGGTATAAATTTACTGATATTTTTTTATAAATGTACTCGTCAGATACAATTAAAAAAAAGTCTCACCTTGGTTTCGCGGAAGCAAAACGTTGAATAATGTCCATTCATTATGCGTAGAACAGTTTAAAACAGTACCGAGGATCTTTCAGAGAGAAAACGGTAAAATATTATTCAGGTTAGGAGAAAAGGAATAATTGTATTTATTCACTATCAAATTGTTTCACCACCTATACATTGAAGTATTTAAGTTTCAGTTCTCGTATTACTGCTAATAATACGTACTTATTTAATCCCGTTTAAAACTTCCTTTGATTATTACATTATTAAGTATATTAGACAACAGACCCAACAACAGACCCAAAGACAGACCCAACAACAGACCCAACAACAGATCCAACAAAAACAACAACAACAGCAGCAGCAGCGGCAGCAGCGGTAGCAGTAGCACCAGCAGCGGCAGCGGCAGCAGCACCAGCAGCGGCGGCGGCAGCAGCAGCAGCGGCAGCAGTAGCACCAGCAGCGGCGGCGGCAGCAGCAGCAGCGGCAGCAGTAGCACCAGCAGCGGCAGCGGCAGCGGCACCAGCAGCGGCGGCGGCAGCAGCATCAGCAGCGGCGGCGGCAGCAGCGGCGGCGGCAGCAGCGGCGGTGGCAGCGGCGGCGGTGGCAGCGACGGCGGTGGCAGCGGCGGCGGCGACGGCGGCGGCCGCGGCATCATCATCATCATCGTCGTCATCGTCGTCATGGTCGTCATCATCGTCATCGTCGTCATCGTCGTCATCGTCGTCATCGTCGTCATCGTCGTCATCATCGTCGTCATCATCGTCACCGTCACCGTCACCGTCATCGTCACCGTCACCGTTACCGTCACCGTCATCGTCATCGTCATCGTCATCATCATCGACATCATCACCATCATCATCATCGACATGATCGACATCATCATCATCATCATCATGGTCATCATCATTATCATATTTCTACTGCGAGGAAAAGTTTACTGCAAGGAAAAGTTCACTGCGAGGAAAAGTTTACTACCAGGAAAAGTTTACTGTGAGGAAAACTCCACTGTGAGGATAATTCTACTGCGAGGAGTCTACTGTGAGAAAAAGTCTACTGCGAAAAAAGTTTACTGTGAGGAAAAGTTTACTGCGAGGGAAAAGTTTACTGCGCGGAAAAGTTTACTGCGAGGAAAAATTTACAACCATGAAAAGTTTACTGTGAGGAAAAGTTTACTACCAGGAAAAGTTTACTACCAGGAAAAGTTTACTGCGAGGAAAAGTTTACTGTGATGAAAATTTTACTACCAGGAAAAGTTTACTGTGAGGAAAAGTTAACTGTGAGGTAAGTTTACTACCAGGACAAGTTTACTGCGACGAAAAATTTACTACCATGAAAACTTTACTGTGAGGAAAAGTTTACTAACAGGAAAAGTTTACTAACATGAAAAGTTTACTGTGAGGAAAAGATTACTACCAGGAAAAGTTTACTGTGAGGAAAAGTTTACTATCAGGAAAAGTTTACTGCGAGGAAAAGTTTACTGCGAGGAAAAGTTAACTGCGAAAAAAATTTACTACCAGGTAAAGTCTACTTCGAGGAAAAGTGTACTGTGAGGAAAAGTTTACTACGAGGAAAAGTTTACAGGGAGGAAAAGTTTACTACGAGGAAAAGTGTACTGTGAGAAAAAGTCTACTGGTAAGAAAAGATTACTGCGAGGAAAAGTTTACTATCAGGAAAAGTTTACTGGGAGGAAAAGTTTACTACGAGGAAAAGTTTAGTGCGAAGAAAAATTTACTACCATGAAAAGATTACTGTGAGGAAAAGTTTACTACCAGGAAAAGTTTATTGCGAGGAAAAGTTAACTGCGAAGAAAAGTTTACTGCGCGGAAAAGTTTACTGCGAGGAAAATTTACAACTATGAAAAGTTTACTGTGAGGAAAAGTTTACAGCGCGTGAAAAGTTTACTGTGAGGAAAAGTTTACTACCAGGAAAAGTTTACTAACATGAAAGTTTACTGTGAGGAAAAATTTACTACCAGGAAAAGTTTACTGCGAGGAAAGTTTACTATCATGAAGTTTACTGTGATGAAAAGTTTACTGTGAAGAAAAGTTTACTACCAGGAAAAGTTTACTGCCAGGAAAAGTTTACTGCCAGGAAAAATTTACTGCCATGAAAAGTTTACTGTGAGAAAAAGTTTACTACCAGGAAAAGTTTACTGCGAGGAAAAGTTTACTGCGATGAAAAGTTTACTACTAGGAAAACTCTACTGTGAGGAAAAGTCTGCTGCGAGGAAGAGTCTACTGCGAGGAAAAGTTTACTGCGAGGAATAGTCTGCTTTGAGGAAAACTCCACTGTGAGGAAAAGTCTACGTCGTCGTCGTCGTCGTCATCATCGTCATCATCACCGTCGACATTATCATCGTGAGATCATCATCGTCGACATCATCATCGTCGACATCATCATCGTCGACATCATCATCGTCGACATCATCATCGTCATCATCATCATCATCATCATTTGAGGAATTGGGCCGTCAACTCACCAAGCTGGACCACTGTGTGTAGGTGGGTGGTCAGAGCCTCGTCCGTTGTTTAGCAGGGGGTACCGCGTGCAGGTGGGGTTGACTTGAGTTCCGTAAGATGTTAAAAATCTGACAAATGTTAAAAAGAAGATAATGTGTTACTCAATAAAACGAAATCAGGCAAGATTATATTTACAGAGATAATCAATTAGACCATATTCGTGCTCTTAGTAGTACTAAAGAGCTTTACGGCTATGTCGGACTCAGAACTAAATAAAACGAACTATTAATTATCTCTCAAGTATCTGCAATGAAGTTCTTTGCCAATTGACACAGTACAAAGTACTGATCACATTTGAAATTACAAATAAAAAAGTAGATTAATATTTAACACATTAATTCGCGCCCTCATATTGTGGGTAGGCTTGTGCCCCAACAGTGGGGACCTAAATTGGCTGTTATGATGATGACATATTAATTATAAGAAAAATAAATGTATTAAATATCCTGTATTAAAGTAGTGAAATTAACACTGAATATTGCAAGTATATGTATGTATGTTTGTATTTGATTTAAATATTTATTTGAAGTTGCTATCTTTTTTTAAACTACAAAGCGACGAGACAAGCGAGGCGTTCACCTAATGATAAGTAATACGCCCGCCCATAACAATGTGGCGTTATTTAGGCCGTTATACACAGTGCCATGTTGCGCTAGTCGCCTTGAGGCATAAGATGTTAAATCAAGTTACCTCAGTAATTTCATTAGCTAAAGCGTACTTCATACGGGAACACAGTAATCACACCACTGTTTGGCGGCAGAAATAGGCGCTGTGGTCTCCGGCAGCAGAGAGCTACCACTAGTAAAATTAAAGAATATTTTATATTGAGATGTGAAAGTATATATCTAGGAACAGGACGGTTGTACAATCGCATTACCTATTTTTTTTTTTGCCTGCGTATCTTAAAGCAAACAGCGTTATTTTGTGTAGTACTCTTCGTACAACACTTACAGATACAGACTTTTACAGAGTTACATGATACATATAAAATAGGTATCATGTAAACAAGAACATTATGTTTATCACGAATAAATTTCGATTTCATCGCTTCTTTACCTCAAAAACCTATTAAAGAACCGCTGTTTGCGCCCCTAACACTCGCTTGGTGATACGCAAAATACAATTGTCGTACTCGTACATCCGCTCTCGCCGGCGATTCTCGGGTTACTGACGTACTAACATTGTTCGTCCGCACTCGAAACAGTGTACGCACATACTCTATTTTGTAGTGTACCCACATACACAATTTTGTAATGTACCCACATACATTATTTTGTAGTTTACCTACATACATTACACTTATAAAAACTCATAACTTGCCATGAAATAAAAATCCTTTAAATAGCGATGCCTGATATCATATTACGAGAATCTCTCGCACTACACTTATTGCTCTTATAAAACTTTTAATTTAACTCGGACTCCTTGAGAAAAAGCAAGAACTGGGAACGTCGAGAACACAAACAAGAAAACTATAAAAACTGGAGATGGGAAACGCGGAACGAAGCAATTTATGGTTCACTAAAGCTTTGTTTAAATAGTACTTAACGAATTCGCATATCTCTTATATTTTTCTTTTAATTCTTCCCAATAATTTCGTTGCTTTATGAAAACAAAGCTAGTTAATTGAAATGAACATTAGCAAATAATATATAAAGGGTCCTGCACAGCGACTCGCGGGACCCAAGCCAACCTCACCTGCTCGTGGTGCATCCTGCTAATCAACAAACGAGACTCGGGTTCCCACCAACCCGCACTGGGCCAACGTGGTGGTAATTGGCCCAAATCCTCTCCATGTGAACACCTACAAATGAAGGTCGCGTGACGCCACTGGATGCGCGCAGCACAGGGCCGATCGATGTGGAGCTCTTTGGGGGAAGCCTATGTCTAATAGTAGACATCTATCGAATGATGATGATTATGATTATGAAAAAAAGATGCATTGCGACAGGTGTTTTTTATTCTACGAAGCGACAAGACCAGCGAGACGTTCTCCTAATGGTAAGTGATACGCCCGCCCATAACAACGTGGTGCAAGTTATGATGGTATACACCAAACATAGCACTCGTCGCTTTGAGACATAAGATGGTAAATCACATTACCATTGAGTTAATTACTGGTAATTTCACCAGCTACAGCGCCTATCAAATCGGAACACGGTAATATTTGTACACCACTGTTTGACGGTAGAATAAGCTCCGTCGGTACCTACTTAGACAGACGCCAGCAACGCAAACTTACCATCAGATTTATTAAACTACACAACAGGTGATCCCAGAAACGAACAAGGGATCACCTTATCAGATAAGCAAGCCATTAGCTACTGCGCCACGAAGGCAGTTAAATATAGTAAACTCGGTAACAAGCAACTTCTGTATAATAAATTGTAAACGTGACAAATTTCTTCATGAAGTTTATTTTTTGTTTTTCGCTTATTCGACCTGAATTCATAACGAACCTTTGAACTTAATATTTCCAGTTAAAAATTGAGTTTGTTATCATTTTACAACACATTCTAATTTGCACATACCCTCGTTGTTTCGTTTAATCGTCGACTCAAAATAAGACGATAATTACAGCTCGTCTTTTAATTGTTTCACGCGTATTGCCAGTTTTCTCACACGTCTAACATTAACGAAGACCTTAATAAAGAAGCAGAGGTAATATCCGGCAATTAATTTTAAACTCCAGTAATTTATTTTCTTAATACATACAAATTTTCACTGCCGCCTATGAAAGCAAATTAGTACATTATGTCTAACAACACTACAGGTAACACGGTAATTATTAATAACTTTCTTAACAAAACTGAAGTGTAATGTTCTTTATAGGTGATAGGTCTCTGATGCTGGAAATCTTCTATGTAGTACCACTACAGCTCTTATTTCAGCTGACAAATATAACTGTGCAAACAATGGTTTAAGAGGCATTGTCACTAGTAAAATTACTAGAGAAAGGAGACATCTGTCTCAATGTCAATATCATTATAACTAGCGCCATGTTGTTATGGGCAGTCGTATCACTTACCATGAGGGAGACGTCGCGCTCATCTCTTCGCTTCATTGAATAGAACATAAACTATTTAAGAATCGTGAATGAAACAAAAGGAAGAAGCATATCAATGTTATTAAAACTAATTAAGAGATCAACCATACATACTTTTACCGTAAATACAAAATATATGTTCCGCAAAGCTTCTTAAACTAACTTTTTCGTCAACAACGTTTAAAATCGTTTGAGTTGTATCTAATTTAATAAATAATATATATATATATATAATGAAAATATGTTTATTTTGTTCGTCAATCACGTGAAAACTAGTGAACGTAACGACATATGACCATTCGGACGCGGATTGAATTGTAGATGCTTATAGGTTATTTATTTTATGAATTACATAGATCCTTCATCATTTTTTTTTCAATTAACTACTACAAACATTTACAATTTGTTTTATTCATGCGGTTGCTAAAGAAAATCGGTTGCGGTTGCACTCAAGGAGTATTTCAAACAAATTTCAAGCCTAATTTTATATTACGGCCAGCAAAGTAAGAGGGCAACGGCTTGTGCTGGATATAAATAAAAGAAGAAATTTGAAATTCTTACTACATAAATAATTCATGAAAGATACTACGACACGGATCTAG
Organism: Ornithoptera alexandrae; assembly: GCA_029030555.1. Taxonomy (NCBI): domain Eukaryota; kingdom Metazoa; phylum Arthropoda; class Insecta; order Lepidoptera; family Papilionidae; genus Ornithoptera; species Ornithoptera alexandrae. The sequence continues at coordinate 9,577,848 of JARDVY010000023.1, read as the reverse complement.
TAATGAACGCTGGAGAAATCTCTATAACGAGTAGAATATCGAGCAGACTCCCGTGAAATGTAAACCACCACTACCAATACACTAATACTTACATCTATAATTAGGGTATAACTTTAGCAAATACGAAACAAAAAAATCGTCAAACGACGGACACGACACCATATTGTATTATTGTGTATATGTATGAATTAATTAATTAAAATGGTTGCTTTGGAACTAATGTTTTCACGGAGCTGATAATAATATTACCATCATAACCTCTATGTTTGGTGGTCTAGTTCTAGACAATATGCCTCTTGTAATGTATTCGCACTATCTAAGTCTAGTGTACAGTGGCAAAAATCGCTGCAAGCCGTTAAAATCAATATAATAACGATTCTATAAAACTAATTAAACCTACCCTGTTAATTTTTAAGTTTAATACACCCGAAAATGAGCAATATCAATAAATATATACCGTCCATTTTTGTTTATTATAATAAAATAATAACGTAAATTATAATAAAAAGTCAACATTTTTTAACAATAAATAACGTTATGTCTCTAGAAAGCGTTCCTTTAATAAAATTACTAACAATAGAAAAATTTTATTATATGTTTATATGTTAATACGCCTAAATTAAAAACTTTTCAAGTTATCTACAATGTTAATTTCTTTAACCTCCTTCTTAACACTTACTTCCTGGTAATAGGTGTCTGTTCCAAGAGACCGCCAAACAGTAGAGTGCAAACATTACTGTGTTCCGATTTGAAGAAAGTTGTAGCTAGTTTAATTATTAGGGTAACGAGACAAATTCCTTGATTCAAGGCGATAAGCGCTATGAAATGCAGTGTATACCAATCTGACTAGCCCCACGTTGTTATGAGCGGGCGTGTCACTTACCATCATAACGTCTCATCGCTTCGTGAAATGAAAAAAGAACAGAGTCAAAAACTAAAGATGTAAGTATCAGCTCATTTGATTCGTTTATCCTAATTTCGATTTGTCTCCCGAGACAGGTCTAAAATACTATAGTAAAATTCCAGCACAATGAAACATCGGATATCTCCATATTTGTGCTTTCTCGAAGTTTCTAGTTTCAATCTTACTTAAGGAGTTAGGGAAACTATTTTAATTTAAACATACTTCTAACATAGCGCTAAAGACTGTATTACTGTTAGTAACATTAGTAGAAAGCTCTCCATACCTTCATAATACTTTAAACAAAAAATTTTAATATTTAAAGTTACCCTAAGCAAACCACTGTACTTTTTTAGAATGCTTAACGATAAAGTTAAAAATAATCAAGGTATAACTACCATTAAATCACTAAAACGACGAAAACAATTTTGATAATTTATAATTCTTATAACTTTCTTTTGATAAATAATATTCTCCCTATAGGAAAAAATACACGATAACCATGCCGAAAATTACCACAAATTATAAAGCAATTCCCATAAATTAAATTAATTTCGTGGTCATACAGCCATCTATTTGTCGCTGTAAGAAAAACAGCTTAACTCGGCCTTCGGGAATTTGTATAAATTATCTATCCCATTACTGCACGGATAGTGAAATAAATTGGGTCAGGCTTCCGGGATTCTGCGAGTATTAAGCCGAATGAAATTATAAATCTAAAGCCTACGAGTACTTTAAGAAAATTTTAGTAATTTGTGTATACCTCAATTCAAATGAATGACCTTTAAAGATAACTTATTTGTTCTGTGCTTTTATCGGATTATGAGTTATAAAGGCTATTTATGATTTTTCTCTGTTGTTAGATATTTTAAGTAGATATCGCCTTATTTCTGCGAATATTAGTATGCAAACGTTGCTGTTTCAGTTTAGTCGACGCTAGAGGTAGCAAATATCTTGTCTCAAGGCGACGAGAGTGACGCGCGGTTCGTTAGGCAGAAGAATAAAAAAACTAATAAATCAAATGTTTAAAAAATCATTCTAAACTTTAAATACATCAACACTATTACCCATTTACCAACTGTAGTTTTTTTCTATTAAAAAAATAAATTTGAAAATAAGTAATTTATATGTTGACAGTAAATGCTGAAACTCATACGACCATAAAGGCGTGTCGCGTGACGTCACAAGCACAATATAAAATATATGTATTATTGTAAATACGTGTTGAGATAGTATTATATATGAAAACGCAAAATAAATTATATATTCTTATTAAAGCTGTATGAGAAAAGATATTATTTTTATTTTTTTTTCTTATTGGATATAAGCAGCGCAGCAGCGATCGGCATGTTTGGGGGAGACGTATGTCCAACAGTGGACACCTGTAGCGACGATGATCAATTTAAGTTTTATTTATAAAAGCTGTAAATATTTTGTTTAATTACACGTCATTGAGTATATTCATTCGATTGTACTAAAAGAATAAATGTATTTATTGAAAAACTTTAATACAAAACATTTTGTACATTAGGTGGTCTTAACGCCAAATAGTATCCTCCGCCGGTCAAACTTAGCAGCATTAAGTAGAACAAACTGCTTTCTTAAATAAATATATAATGGTTGCTTTTTCTCTAATCCATTTCTTCAATTCCTCGAGTCATGATTCCATTGTTATACGGGTACGCCAGAACTTCGTGTACTCTGTCTAACAATCTCCGGACATCCGAAACCGCATTGTTTTGGAACTTTCAACATGTTTTATATACAAGAAAACAGGGATACAAGTACCTGATACAATATACTTATTTCAATATAATTCTTTGCAGCTATTGTAGATGTTGAAATCAATCAGTGCAATACTAGATAAGATTTTAATAACAATAAAAGGTAAAAAGGAAACAAAGTCAATGTACAACTACTAAATTTTTAATTGCATCCAACAAGTTATTCTTAAGCAAAATCCTAAATAAATCATCTTAACCAAAACCTATATGCTAAAACTTTCCATACTTATTTTCGTTATTTGCATATTAGATACAAAAATATTTAATATCTTAATAACGAAAGAAAATGCACACATACAACTCGGGTTGATTGTGTGTAAATTAATTGTAATATAGGTATTAATCAGTATCAGTTGTCTGTAAGTCCACAATTTATGGTATCTTAGTTTTAGAACTATTCACATGGCTAAAGCAGCTGACTCACAATATGAAGCCAATATACAGATAAATCACTGTACTTTCTCAAACCTGAAACAAGAGGTCTCATTATTATCTTTTCTTATCTACAACTTACAAAAAAACACACCCTAGAGTAAATTTTTTTATCAAAAGGGGGTTACAAGCAAGTAACAAAAATAATAACCTAATATTTAAAAATATATGGTGGTTAAAATGTAATACTCTCCAGAACTACATCAACAATTCTTTACAAAGTCAAACACGTAACTAACTTAAAAAGAATTCACTTGAATGTTTCAAACAAAAAAACTATTTAATAGTGATACAATTCAATTAGTATGAAAAATAGTTAAAACTCACTCAAAGAAAGTTTTAAGTGTCACTTTTCCATAACTTAATAGTCTTGTCATTCTCTAATGCGGCAGAAGCTATGATATTCTCGGTGGGGTGGCATGCCGTACATAGAACAGTGTCTGTGTGTCCCGAAAGCCGCTGAACAATCTCTTTTGATTGCAAATTCCAAATGTATACAAGGTTATCCTCCGATCCAGACACTATCCACTACAAAAATATAATCATAATTTGAATTAGAAAAAAAATGTAAAAATATATTAAGTAAATATGATAATAAATAATTTTAATAGAAGACTGTCTGCCTAAAATTATCTCTAAAACAAAATTCAAATGAAAAGAGGTTTATTTACAAAATTCTAAGGCTTACTTTTCCACCGGTAACACTGAAGTTGGCAAAGATACAATACTTTTCATTCTTGTGGCCCGTGTATGTCTTGAGGCACTTCCCTCTACTGTAGTCCCATAATTTGAGTGTATTGTCCAATGTAGCAGCAAGGATATACTTTCCATTTGGTGAGAATTTAACAAAGGATACCGGTGGATTATCATCATCTATTAATGTCTTCAAACACTGTCCAGAAGCTGTGTCCCAAATTCGGCTATAATAAATAATTTATATAGTAACATCAGATGTTACATGTTTAATGAAGAAAAAAAATACTTTCCAAAGCAGTGAACAACTTTTATTGTAATAAATTTAAAAACTAGCCATTAATCATAATATTACAGTTTAAAGTAAAAGCACCAAAGTATAAAGTAAAAACTCACCATAGACCATCATAACTCGAGGAAACAATTAGACTGCCATCTCTATTAAAATGAACTGCTGAAACTGGATCAGAATGTGCTGGAAGTGTCTTTAGACACTTACCTAAAAATTCGTCATATTATACATTATTAAATTATCTAAATAAAAATCCTATTATATTGACAAGTTCGTGTTGTCTGTGAAATTCCATAAATTCCATAAAAATGCGATTAAAATATTTTATTTCATCAAGCAACACATCCAGCGTTACACTCACATGATGGTAAGTGCCTACCCATTAAATGGACCTAGTTAAAATTAAATACACAGCATCACATTGCCCTCATCACCTTGAGACATGTTTCAAACTGGAAAACAGTAATGTTTGTACACTACTCTTTAACAAAATAAACTGGACCTGCAGTGATGATCTACTTACTACTTAGATGGTTTATGGCAACAGAGGCCAGTAAATAATTTAAAAAAAGGAATGTCTGATTTTCTTAAAATATCCTTTTGGTTAATTAAAGTATTTTTACTGCTTAAATTCCCTTACCTGTTCTTACATCCCATATTCGGACACTTTCATCAAAACTTCCAGAAACAATAAGATTGCTTTGTGGGTTAAAATTGCAACAGAACACATAGTTACTGTGTCCTTTCAATGTCTTCAAGCATTTGCCTGAACTAAGTTCCCAGACCTGTAAATGAACAAATTAAGTTTAAATTATTGTCCTTCAACAAAAATTTACAGAAATATTGAAATAAAAATAATTTAAAATGCCAAAAGGAACTTCAATATATAAAATTATATTCCACTATTTAAATATAGCCTTTGCCACTGGGAACTAATAAAGATAGGATATATTTTTTTATATGCATAAAATAACGTAAAAAGTAATGTTCCATGTTTGGGAAAGTAAACAATTTTATCTATTTGGGACTGAATTATCACAGTAGATAAGTTTGAAATCCGAAAAGAATTTAAAAAATAGTGTCACAACACTAGTTTTATCTCTTTGTAAATACAGGAAACCTAAATTTTCAACATTACGTTTATTTCGCTTATGACATAAATAGAAAGACTTACTTCTTCATTATAAATATATCCCAAGATACAGAAAAAAGGTTTCCGAAAGTTGTAATGTTATTGAGAACGTGCGTAAGATTTATATAGAAGGCAATTTTTTTTTATTAATATCACTTTAATACTTTATGGGAGGGTTAGATCCAACAATGGGCGTCTTTCATAATTAAACTTCTATAAACACTTAATTAGAACTGCTTTTTATAGGAAAAATTTATTTTGAAAATACTGCTTTTTTTTTAAGATGCCCTTGGTAAGAAGGAACGTGAGTTTAAAGTCCCATGTAAACAAAAGCGGTTGCCTAGGAGTTAACGGCATGCAGCTTTGTTAGGACGTTAGGCATTGCGATGACGTCATGCCAAGCGCGCCAAAATGGCGGGCGTTTAAAATGTCCGCGTCAATTCACCGTTTTTTTTTTTTAATACGTAACAACAAAATAGGCCTTGATATTTTTGATATTATTATATAATAATATAAAATGAAATAAAGAATTTATGCATATCCTGTGTTGCCAATGTAATGAAAATTTCTGAAATGACATGAAAGAAACACACGCATGTAATTCTGAGGCCTTGAATAAAAATTTATGGTTGTACTAATAGAATGTTGTAAGATACGTAAGAAACAAACGATCAGATGACTCGAATTATATAAAATTTTAGATTCTTAATAAATTTAATTGATTTTTTGCTAAAATTTTGATTTTTACAATTATTCATTGTAATTGATTATAAATATGTTCCAATTATTGACTTTCATAGAAGTTTATATGAAATATTAACAAGCACTATTTATTAACAGAGTACAAATTTTCATTAATTTTTACATATAGTCAGGAATTAGCTAAACTTCTTGTTTATAGTGTGCCATGTTTCTAGTTTGCAAATCATTTGACATCATAGTTTATAATTTTTATTTTACATATAGGTTTTTATAAGACATTTCAACAATTTAATTACTGTAAATAATATAAATATATATACAAAATTATCATTATCAACTTTCAAACCATTACATTTTGGTCACATCTAACCAATACTGCAAATGTTGCAGTTTGCAATTTACATTGATGTTCACATTATGGCATCAGAAAAAACCATGCAATACAAAACAAATATTGAGTAATAGTAGATTAAGCGTTAAAATTTTTAAATAATCTGATAAAATCTACAGAATTGTAAGAGTAGCTCTCTGAAATAATCTATTATTGTTATCATTTAAAATCTTGTACTTTAACAGTATAATAGTCAAAAATGCAACAGTCTCAAATAGTTTTTAAAATGAATCAAATACTCTTTCTTGTGTCAAATGCTTGTCTACAGTATTAACTGTGTTTGCACACAATCTAATTTAAAAAGAAATAAAACATTTTGTTAATTCTCACCTTTAAAGTTTTATCATCACTTGCACTGACTATCAACCTGCTATCTGAGGACCATGCTACATCACTGATACCCATCTTATGTCCTGATATAGTCTTCTCAAATTTGCCATCATAAGCACCCCACACTTTAATGAGTTTGTCAGCAGCTGAAATGAGACATGTATACAGTTTTTGAAAAAAAATTACATGAAAAGAATCACAGAATTTTTATAAGTGAGAATATAATTGAATATTGGTATAAAATCTTTTTTTTTTTGTTGTGATTTAACATATCAATTCATTGATTTGCCATAGACTTTTCAATCTATGTGTGGGTAATAAATATTAACTTAAACCATTTTCAGTAGTTTACAATGATGCACGAAACAAATAACTCTGTTATTGATATTAATATATAATATCAAATATCAAGAGAACTGAGGTCCTTGTCACCTTAATAAGTTTCAATTTACGAAACATGTAATTCAATTTTATAATTCTATAACAAAAAACCTGACAGTGACAAAATGAATAGTGACGAAAACGTATATGGATACTTTATGAAGGTCATTTACTACTTATGTAGAACAATTCAGCCTTTTTATTGGGTGCAAGAATTCTATGTGTTATACTACAATCATTTCTGGAACTTTACGCTTACCAAATATAGTTGTGACTCAATTTTTTTCGTAAGGGTATTAATATAAATATTAAAATCACAATAGTTTGATTAGTGGAAGCCAATATCTGTAATACTCACAGGAGCTCGCAAGCCATTCTCCATTAGGACTGAATTTTACTGACGACACAGCTTTGGTGTGCCCCGCTAGTGTAAATTTAAGTGTGTAATTCGGCTTCTGCAACCAAATATTAAAATTAGCGCCAAATCGCACGTGCTCAAAACTAAAGTTACATAAACATGTGCGAGCCGCCAGATTGTCAAAAATTTTATAAAATACTAAAGACTCGTAATCACTTACCGCTACTGACGACTTATTCGATTGTGGTGCACTTTGTGATAACGAATTCGGACCGGATAAATTAGCGGACGGTCCACCGTGAGTTTGGTGTGCGGTAGGATGGCCAGGCCCGGGTCCTAGCGGCACCATGTTTCAACTTTCGACGCACTAATTTCTGCTTTTGTTCGTCACCCAAAACAATCACAAATAAACACTGAATAACGATACAAATCGGTCTTTAAAACAGAATAATCCCAGAAAGTATCACTCACTCGCGCCTTTTCATATACATCAACGTAGATTTTCGAAGAACATTCCAAATGCGAGCGTCCCAATGCATGCATTTCGCGACGAATGAACAATGATGCCAACCTAATAATAACGAACTCCTCCCGTCCTGCAGCGTAGTGTTTGATGTTTGCCAACATTACACCAAAATGCACTAGAAACAAATTTACAATATACGCAGCATCAGACAGATTTAAAAAACAAGTTTTTTTGCAATACTTGCATTTAATTAAACCATAAACTTACAATTTCAAATCTTTTATATATTTTGTTATATGTTGTCTAGTTTTAATGGTTTTGGTATAAGGAGCATTTAGCTCTAAACACTTTTATATGTATGGCAAGTATTTTTGACCTTTTTGACATATTCAAGGTTAAATTTGACAATTAGCCTACATTCTTAGTTCGGCACTTTAGATTTAAAATTGTTCTTTTCTTAAGTATTAAAGTAATTCAAAATGGCATTAAATAAGCTTAGCATTGACGCTTTAAATTTAGCTGGCAAGCGTGTACTTATGCGGTAAATTTAACATTATTAAATAATATATTCACTTATTTTTACTTCTGGGTCATTAACGGACACTGCTATTTTTCTTTTCAGAGTCGACTTTAATGTGCCGTTAAAAGAGGGGGTTATTACTAACAATCAGCGTATCGTGGCTGCCCTTGATTCCGTTAAATATGCTCTTGATAAAGGTGCAAAATCAGTAGTTCTCATGTCACACTTGGGGCGTCCTGATGGACAAGCGAATCCAAAATACACTTTGAAACCTGTAGCCGAAGAATTAAAAAAACTTTTAAAGAAGTAAGTATACAAAAAGTAATTGCAAACGTAACTTAACTTTGTCGGAAATAATTAAAAATCAAAATTTGTGGCTATTGATATACAATTTTTTTTTACTTTTTACAAACTAGTAATGTTCATAAATTTAAGGGATGTCACTTTTCTGCCTGACTGTGTTGGCCCAGATGTCGAGGCTGCTTGTGCTGATCCTCCAGCAGGGTCAATTATTTTACTGGAAAATCTAAGATTTCATATTGAAGAAGAAGGAAAGGGTGTCGATGCTAGTGGAGCTAAAGTAAAAGCTGATGCTGACAAAGTTAAATCATTTAGAGCTAAATTGAGGAAGTTGGGGGATGTGTACATTAATGATGCCTTTGGTGGGTAGTAACAAAACTCATTTGAATACTTTTTTTTTTGTAGTTTAGCTTATATAGCCAACAAAATAAACAGAACAGTTACCTTTCCTAAACATTGTGGTACTATATAGTAATTTACATTGCATTTGTTGTCTCATAGTTAAGATAGAACATGGTAAATATTTTAAAGTTAAATATTTTTATGTTTAAAGATGAAAATGTTTGATTATCAGGGTTACATATTTGGACACTAATAAATGGTAACCTAGATGTTCCTTGACTACACTTTGTTCCAGATAAAGTAAATGTATATTTTTTTAACCTCTAAACAATATAACTCCTATATATTTTTTTTAATTGATAATTTTATGTTCATAATACTAAAAAGTCTTCTTACTACTAACTTCTAAATAACTTTTGGGTGAGATATGCTATTAGAAATAAACTGGAATATTAACAAATAAAGTGGAGTGGACAAAATGATATAAACATGCTCGACTATATAAATAAGAATACATTAAAACATTCATAATTTACCTTTTACTCATTCTTTATATAGGTACAGCCCATAGAGCTCACAGCTCAATGATGGGAGAAGGATTTGAGCAGAGAGCGAGTGGCTTCTTGCTGAAGAAAGAGCTACAATACTTTGCTAAAGCACTTCATGAGCCTGAAAGGTATGTGTGAATTGTATTTATTTCATGTTAAAATAATTATTTGTATTCCTTACTTCATTCATTAATAACATTAAAGGCATTTTTAAGTCATTTATATGGACTAGATATAGAAGTAAAGTAATAATGAAATTGTAAGTATTGTCATATTTTCTTCATCATAAACATAATACACTAATAAACAGTAATAAATAATTTTACACCTGAAAACTTGCAGGCCGTTCTTAGCTATTCTTGGTGGTGCTAAAGTGGCTGACAAGATTTTACTCATAGAAAACTTGCTTGATAAAGTCAATGAAATGATTATTGGTGGTGGTATGGCTTACACATTCCTGAAAGAAACTAATGGTATGGCTGTAAGTGTTTCTTTTTCGTTTTTCTGCCTTGTAATTTTGTCATTAAGAAATAAAGTTAACTAGCGACATTATTTACATCATAATAGACTCTTGATGTTTTAACATTTTTCAGATTGGCAATTCTCTATATGATGCTGAGGGAGCAAAGATTATTTCAAAGTTAGTGGAAAAGGCTGCCAAGAATAATGTGAAACTTCACTTGCCTGTTGACTTTATCACGGCTGACAAGTTTGATGAGAATGCACAGGTAAAATTATTAATATTTTTTTGCAATACTTATATTGTTTACTTGTTGGCAATTCAAATATATAAACAGATCATTGTTCCTACTGATGTGACTGACCTTTCTCTCACAAAGTCAAATATTTTTTACTTTTAGGCAGGCACTGCAGATGTCAGCTCAGGCATCCCTGATGGCTGGATGGGTCTTGATGTTGGGCCGAAGACAAGGGAGCTCTTCGCTGAACCTATTGCTAGAGCCAAAGTTATTGTATGGAATGGGTTAGTATATTATGCTACAAATCATTTTCTCAATATTATTAAATAAGAGGTTTTATTTCTTTCATTATAGCCAGCCGATTGACACCACTTTTAAATATTGTTGAATCGCCTTCTACCTTGTGAAGGTCATTCATCATTAATTTGCTATGTTAAAATAGTATATATATTTTACATTTATGGCGAATATAATATTTAACTTCATGTGCAGGCCGGCTGGTGTGTTTGAATTTGAAAAGTTTGCTGGAGGCACTAGGGCTCTTATGGATGGTGTTGTAAAGGCAACCATCAATGGATCTATTACTATTATTGGTAAGATATTATGTAATATGAAATTTCTATTATTAATAACATTCACCATAAAGGATATAAAATGGGTATGTTTTAAAAATAAAAAGGTATACAAAAAAAAATTCAACTCAACAATTAAAATTTTTTAATTATTTGTATTTTTTAAAATTGGTTATAAAGAATCTGTATTATTTTTTTAAGGCAGATTTCACAAAAACAAAAAAATATTATTAATACTAATTTGACTACTTACTATGCACCTTAATTATCTATATTTTCTATTTAATATTCAAATGTCACTTTAGTATTATTGTTCACCTTTCAAACGATAGGTGGAGGTGACACAGCCACCTGTTGCTCCAAATGGGGCACTGAGGATAAAGTTTCTCATGTATCCACTGGTGGTGGCGCTTCGCTGGAATTACTTGAAGGTAAGTAATATGTATACTATTTAGGCACAAATATATGAGCTCTTGATATAACATTTTGAAGATCAAAATATGCACAAAATTAATAACATTTCCAACAACATCACTATTTAAGTGTTTATCTAAAACTATAGCAATTCAGGTCCATTGATTATTTAATTTTATAATTGAGATGGCGAACAAGCCTGTGGCCTGTTTGATATTTGATGATAGCTTACATTGACCAAAGAAACCTTAATGTACATATTTTGAAGACACAAAGTAGCTTTTAGGATGAACATTTGGAGAGAGTTTACTGCATGAACTGGTCTAGTTCTTGGTAGAATATTATACAAGGATGTTACAAAACATTACACATTAATCTATAAGTTACTGTACATTTTAACTTTGAATAAGATACTTCAGAGATATACAAATTAGCCGCTAAGTATTCTGCGAGGTTATTAACGTAGCGTACAAATGGTTAACCTAGGGGTCGGCAACCTTTTGAGTCAGAAGAGCCAAAAATTACAATTTACAAAATTTTAGTTTTTAAAAAGCCACAAAAATTTTTCTTGCCAACAGTAAGCGAGTCCAATGGCCTGAAAGATAGAAATGGTGCCCAATCCTTGTTAGTTAATTCACAACAGTTTTTAAATGTAATTTTTTTATAAAATGAATCATATTTGCGTATGGACCTAAAATGCCGAGGTTTCATATCCAAAGAGCCACATGTGGCTCGCGAGCCGCAGTTTGCCTACCCCTGGGTTAACCGAAACCGACATCGTATAATAATTGCTTTTGTAATAAGAAGATTTCAAACAAACCAACAGAAAGCGCCACCATTAATAATAAATAGATCACGCTGTTGTTTACCACAGGGCAAATATAATGAGAATCGTATATTTTTGTGTGTATTGCCTTCGGCCAACATGTTATTACGGGGTATACAATTGTATCCATTTACTGGATCTCTCTAGATCTTCATAATGCCAAGCCTTCGGCCAACAAGTCATTACAGAGTATACAATTGTATCTATTAAGTAGATCTCACTGAATCTTTATAATACTATTGTACTTAGTAACTTGCTCTGTACTTTAAATCGCTCTGTCATTATCAACATAGTGCTGATATTGCTGTGTGAATTGATTTTCACCAGAGACCCCGCACCTCACTTCAATACTTCCACAGTTTTAAATAACTTATGCTTGTGAAGTGTTGGTGGAAATTGAGCTAGAGTATTTTTCTCTAAAGTTACTGTAAAAGTTAATTTTAATAAGTCATCGATAACAAACTTAATGTGCAATTTCCTCTATCCCTAGTCAGTGACCAGGTAAATTAATCTCCAGTATGATTTGCGCTGTAGCTACAACATTTATCCCAATACATCGATTAAAAATCTTCTTTTAAATATAAGAGTCTCTCTTATTCTAATAATGCCATAACAAGGTATATTTTCACTATTGGTATAATAGGCAGTCGGGTCCTGTAAGGCCTACCACCAACCAAACTCCACCACTTGTGGTCCTAGAATCGAACCAAGGATTTACATGGTACCATGACAGTCAAACTTGCACCTTTTTTTTTAATCAAAGTCCGAGCCTAAATCCCGTCGACAATTTATCGACACCAGTTACATCAGACATGATCCTTGTTACAGACAGACATATTACTTTGTATGTATAATGTATCTGTAATCTAATTACTCAGCATGTTAACTTGAGAAGTAGATATCAAGTGGTCCCGAGGGTAACATCGCTTATTTTTTTTTTGTGTGCTTTTGATCACTAATCGACAATCATTGAATGAATCAAAACTAACAGGAACGAAATGGCACTATAACCATTTGTTAGAGCAGATACATATTAAATTATTAGATAAAATATTTTTTTATTTATTATGGGCTACTACGACCTCATCTTCACACGGTGTCAAGTGACAATGAGGCTCAAGATGGTGAAAGTTCTCGCCCAGAATACTCTGGCTTTCGTATATTGACAACCGGAACACGGCAAACATGGCGACAGTTTTACTATTTGAGAATTGTAGCTAGCCAGGCGGATTGGAAATCCAGTCACCAACGAATCTTCTCGATGTATGGCCCCGGAATCGAACCAGGAACGAGCGTCTTAACCACTGCACCACATAAGTAAACAATAATCAAACACTAATCAATCTATTTGTTTTCTAGGTAAAGTACTTCCGGGTGTAGCGGCGCTCTCCGAAGCATAAAGAAAAAAAAAATCGCTATTTATTTTAGTTAAATGGAGACACGCAAAATTGTACGAAATTATTACTCACTATAATAAAATAAATAATTGTGCGTTTCATTTAGGATATTTAATAGTTCCAATATTGCCTAGTTATCATTTGTAAAAATAAATATTAAACGACAATATGTTTCGTTTTATTTCTTATTTATATTTACACTGTAAAAATTGCCATGGATAAACATGCACAAACTGAAATACAGCAATGCTTTTAAGGAGGCTAATTTACTGGTGGTTAGTCCGTTTTACTAGAGACTTTCTAGATAGGTACCATCGCAGCTCCTATTTCTGTCGCGAAATAGTAGTGTGCAAACATCACTGTGTTCCGGTAGAGAGGAGTCGTAACTAGTGAATTTACTAATGTAATAAGACTTAAGATCTTATGCTTCAAAGAGGCGAGCTCACTGTGGTGCAGTGTATATCATCCTAACCAGTGCCATGTTACGGTCGGAGGTTAGGACAGGTGAACGTCCCGCTCATCTCGTCGCATCTTTTAATAATAAAAACATACAAAATGACGCCGAATCTGTCAAAACAAATCTACTACCATCCAAACACCGCTATAGATATATGGACCGGGATCGAACCTGAGACTAGTTACGGGGCAAGATAGTTAACCTGCGCTCGGCGGTAGCGGATTATAATTTAAAAGTTATTATTAAGCTAAGAATTTATTACTTTATATATGTTCTAGTTTTTCAAGTACCAAAAGCCTTTGAGAGTAATTGCCTAGAGTTCATTAGAGATTCGTTCCAATTAGCTGTACATGTTTCTCTTATATATTTCTCAGTCAATGGAAAAGCGAGCTTCTAATTAAAGCCACGTAGAATATCATAATTTTTCATATTAATCATTAGAGATAAGTCATAAGAGTAAAATTAATAAAAGGAAATTGAAATGCTGCGAAGTTTTCACTCTCATTGTTTCGCTTCGGTCAATTTCAGTTGCACCTACCCCTATATATATATATGGAGATAGCCTGTATCGATTTTCTTTGCGCGCAAGCGTCCTTTGGCTAACACAGACATATCAATTTATAAATTTTGAAGACATTAAAGACAACAAACTTCCTTAATCAATTTATTATACTAATATCTTTCGCTACTATTTTGGGATCCCAATTGTCCATAAAACAGGATCGATTGCTTCCTTTGAATAAAAATAAATCGAACATCTGTCAATTGCGCGGCTCCCTTCGGTTGTGGGAGCTTCTATTACCTTGTGTGAACTTTGATCCAATTGGCGAGGGTGCGCGCATGCCCAAAGGTTCCTAGGTGTTTTATCACAATAATAATTTCACAGGCCGAAGTGTCAGTTACGGTACAGATTGTGTCAGCAGCCGGTTCACCGGTGGGCGACGTAACATGTATCCACCTTTATTTTCCTTACAATCACCTCCTCCTCCTTAACGATATGGCTAAATACAATATTATCTAATAAGTTACTAATTTCATGTCAATTGTTGCATAGTGAGAATGTTTTAAGTAGCAGTACACGTTGTTTTAAGGTGCATCGGAGAGCAGGTGAGTTGTTGGCTTTAGAAAGGAACGATTGTTTTGCTTTGTAAGTGATAAAATTAAAACTTATAACTTGGAAATGTCTTTTACTTTCTGTTTGCGTTATATTTTCATCATAAAAACTTTTCTTTTATAATTACAGAAATATCAAATGCACTTGAATTTGAAAAATATTAACAAAATTTTAATATAAAAATGCTAAAATTATTACTTTCAAAATATTGTTATTTATTGTCATTTATAATTTAATAATAGAGTATAAAATATGTTTCAATATTTTTTTTTATATAATATTATAAGTTCAGAAATGTATCGATTACTATTTTCAGGCCTCTCACTGCCCTTAAGGACACGTAGCTAACCGTTCCCCTTCCTTCGCCACGTTCCCTACATTTAGTAAACACTTAAAACTTAAAACACTCCGTATCGTATAAATCCCCTTTTAAGACGTTTTTATATTATTAAAATAACCACGACCGACATGTGGTTGTCACTATAATTATTATAATAAGAAGTGGAGTACCACCAGATTTTATGATGCCTTGAAATTGCGTTTGTGTTTAATAGATTGACTTGTTTTGATATACTCGTTGTAATTCTTCTCTTTTAAATATTTATTATATATATATCTTTACTTGATAAAAAACTTTTCTAATAATAGCTATTTTAAAATAATCCTTATTCGCTAACAAATTTCCAGCAACATTGCTCTGAACAGACAAGATTAGATTGGAAAAACTGGTGACCCATGCTCTCTTGTATGCGACCCGCAACGATTTGGTACGAATATAAAGCGGTTTAATTAAGTGAACTGGGGTTGAAAAGATTAGATTCATAGATACAATACAATGTCATAGGTAAATTCGTGTATGATTTTTTATCATCAACATTTGATCTGAATTTCACATGGTGTTAAGTGACAATGAGGCCATGGATGGTTAAGCGTATTCGCCTCGAATACTTTGTTCCTCATTTGTTAACAGCAGGAATATATCAAGTCAAGGACTTCCGTGTTACAAGGCGAGCTATAACACTGTGCCACAAAGGTACTTCTGGCACACGTACACACACGTACGGTGACAGTTAAACTTTTTTAGTTAAGTTTCGACTTCAAATTTAAACTGAATTTATGTTTCCGCAAAAAGAGTCTTTATTTCTCTATCATCTGTTAATTTTTAACACGGCAACCTTACTCTAAACTAATTATCGAATTTTAAGCGAAAAACTAAAACTAATTTAATAAAATCTGAAAAATCAAACAAAATTTCAACAGAAATTAACAAGTTTAATTTCAATCACTTCGTATTTACTCACAATAAGTATTTTCGAATTTAATTATAACTTCTAATTATTTCTTCAAAGAAATAGTACAATCAAAATTGTTAAAAATTGTTAAAGTTAAAAGTCGTTATGAGACATAATTTTTTTTTATCTTCTTTTGTTTGAGGAAGCAATGTGATGACTTCGATGGTCACCTGATAATAAGTGATACGTTTACCCATAACAATGTTATATAATCGAGAATGGTAAACACCACTTAATTGTAAATATATCCTTAAGACACAAAATGCTAGCTTTGTAAACAAATCAATCCCCTGACAATCTATTATGAGCAAATATTTCTTTACAAATCAAGACTAGTTAAAATCTACCAAATGTAGTTATCAATATGCATATTAAACTGCATGAAAAATTTTGTTTCATTATGCAGTAACAGTAACCTTGAAACTATTCCACTCGCTCCATGTTTCAACTTCAATACAGCAATTTTTTACTGCATTTTGGGTAAAACGCGTTCGATCGCTACGACTTGATTAAAACTACTTTGTAAAAAAAAACCAACGAAAGTTATAGTATCCCGGCCGTATACCATATACACTTAATACGTTTAATCTTTGAAATTTTGATTAAGTAGCGGTGCCTTAGCACTTGAACTACTATAGCTTGCAGCAAAATAATTTTTAGAAACACCCACACTTAGAAAATACTATCCATAACTTTTGTAAAAGGATATCTGATGTATTCACTTGGAATCTTATCTAAACCCAAAACAATACTAGGTTACGTGACTTTACAAGATGAAAATTTCGAAAATAATATAGTTTTAAATTGTAATTTTTAACAAATAAAAAACTTTTATTTTATGAAGAAATGAATATATTGTTTTATATACACCGAAGCCTGTTTTACTGGGCTCAAATATAAAGTCCAAAAATTAAAAAAAAAAATACAAACTTTTAGCTACATAGATTTCCATTATGAACTACCCTTACTATTAGTTTTATGTAACACCAACATAGAACATAAGAAAAGCTTAGAAACGAAGAAACACTGTAGTTTTCATTCCACTTTCTACCGCATTCTTTTTATGCACAAAACACTTGAATACGATTTTTAACAGTGAGCAAAGAAAGGGGTTGATAAATATATACAAATGTTCATTAGAAGTACAAATACAATAAGTACATAAAATTTATTTGTTTACGAGGTTATCTTTAAACCAATGAACTATAAAATAATACAATTTAGTCACTTTTAGGGTTAATCGTCCAGTAAATAATATTTATTTTCCTATAACTTTCACTTTAGTTAAAAATTACATATGTACTTGTAAAAATTGTAAGGTAAGCGATAAATTGTCCTGAACCACTTTGAAGTCCTCGTCAACTCGCAATGAACTGCCTAACTATTACAACATATATAATTCATTAGGGTAGGACATAAACAGTCCGCATTCTTCCCACCACTGGATCTCTGGGCATTCTCTCATAAGCAGAAAGCCGAAGCTATTTATCCACCCTGCTGTCCAAGTGCGGATTAGTGAATACCGTAATACAATAAACATCTTAACATGATCATTATCTCTAGGCTGCATTTAAATAAAAAAATATCATCAAATACACACACTAAAATCAATTATCCCAACCCAGACATTAAATTATTCTTAGATACCGAACGATTATTTTTTTATTAGAAATAATGAAAGACAAACATTTACATCTTTATATTCTCAAAGTACTTATGTACTGTCCGGCTAAGTCAAAAAAGCACAGCTTTGTGAATAGCAATACAAATTTCAAACTTCTCCCAAAAAATGAACAGAGAACATATTCGAGCTCAGTTTTTATTTTTTGTGGAATATGAAAGGTTTTTTAACCCTCAATTCAAACTACCTACCTCTTAGTTCGTTCATTTTGCATAAAATAACGTATATATATATAGTAAACCGTCTGTCCCCTAACCCTTTCGCAGTTATGTTATATTTTTATCTACGCAAAGGTCAGATCCTTCCTCCAACTCTTTCAACCCTGACAAATAAGAAACATGATTGGACTGGATGTATTTTCAATTCGAAATGACTTTGACTATCAAGAATGCAATAATATAAACATTGATTCGACAGTACTCAAATTTTATTATACAGACATTTATATGTATCAAGTATTATTTTTTTTTAGGATTTGTCTAGATAACCAACGATGCCGGACTGGACATGGCTGTTACTCGCCGCGCTATTCGGCGCTGTGTCTGCGTTGACAATACCTTTGGCCCTTCTGATCTACTTCGTTAGACCCTTCGAAAAAAAACCAACAATAGACGAGCAATGTTCCATGCCTATCTCATTGCCTCCGGTAAGTTTATTTTTGTTATAACTCATATATACACTTTTTATCGTAACTGTGATTTCCACAGATAAGGTAGACCTCTCACTATGAGGAAAGATAATAACTGTCGACAAGCTGGTAGAAAAACAATGCAAACGGCAATGCATTTGTAAATTTGCAATAGGTTTCTTCATAAATTAGAATATGTTATCCACCATTTCCAGTTTTTTACCACTTTCCACTGTCAGCTTTTCATATAGATTTTTAATAAAAGTCTTTAATAAATACATAACCATAGAAATTTCACAAGTTCAAATAATCTAGAATAAGCATCTAGTTTTAGTCAGTTTTTCGTATGATTTGTTAAATAAACATACTAAGTATTAATCAAATTAAATGAATATTAATAATGAAACAATAACTATTCATATGCATTTTACTGTGAAAGAAAAACTGTAATCTTTGAAAGGTGATAGTTAACTTATATTTTATAATGCTTTTATCAATAAGCTTTAATGAAAATTAGAAAGAAACCATTATTAGTTTCCATTTCCATCATCCTTGATATTTCTCATGGAATTGTCAAAAGTAAACTAAAATAAATTACCATACAAACATGGTTATTACAAAACATTGAAAATATTTTATGCTTACATTGTTGACTGTTGAAGTATTCAATTGCTATATTTAAGCACATAGAGACTGTTGTTATTACGCAGTAAATATAGTTTTATAAAAAAGGTAAAATCATGCTATAAAAGCCTATTATTGTTTTTCTTTTTTTGTATGAAATGCAATTGAAATATTTGTTTTTTTTTTAAAGCGACCGTTTTTTATGAAAAAAGTTGCTTGAAGACTTTTTTCGAAGCTATTTCATTTATATTTTAATAATTACAACTAGGACTTGTAATTTCTTGGTTCTCTTCCAACGTCAACCAAAGACACCCTCTGAAAATATATTATGGTCCACGATCTACACGACCGCTGTTAACACAAATAGCCCATATAAATGACGACTTTTAATCATTCTGTTCGTTAGTGCCCATAAACGGATATAGGCTAATGAAGCTTTGTTTTTAGTACGTTATCAAAGTTTTATGATTACCCGAACTCTTACGTACACACTGAATTATTAATTTCATAATGGAAACAAAGCTCGTTTTCAAAGTTTTGCATTATTAATTAAACGAGGCTTGTTAAAATTTAATCCTACATTGGTTTTGTTTAAAATTGATTATATAGAAAACAAAAAGACGATGAATCTTTAACATTAAAATTATAAAAGCATGCTCTAACTAGGAAATAGGTACTTTTTACTCACCGTGAAATATGAATCCTTTATTAAAAACTACTTTATTACGTCCTCGCAAAACTAGTGAAATCGTTAGACCTATTTAGCTAAATAAACCTGTATGTCAATCACTAAAGCAAATAAAATTTATACTTATACAGAGAACAGCAAAGTAATAATAAACTGTTAACATAAAAATAGCATCATCTTTAAATAACTTCAACTAGAACTATATAAATTAGATTATTTTGTGCACTACAGCGCTAGTGTATACTTTTATAGATATACAGGTGATCTTTTCGATATAGAACAATTTTTAATAATCATATAATTTAAAAGTATGTATTTAAGTCAATATATTTAATGCACATAATTCTTCTTTGTTTTCGTTGCACGTATTCTTTCTTATCTTATTAAATATTATCTTCTGCCATAGCCAAATGAATCGAAATTCCAACTTAACTAAACCATAAAAAAACTATTCACAGTTTAATCATTACATACTATATTTATTTTAATAAGTCATGGTACTCAAGCGAATTGATATCGAGAAACAATTTAGAGCCAATGAACAATACAATTGCATTTATTAGTGCTGACACGTCATTCAATGAATCATCACAAGGAAATGCGACTGCTTTGATAACGAAAATTATGTTCCGGCAACATACAAAGAATTGGAAAGACTTTACAGATGGACTGTCTATGTAAGTACAAACAGTAGTGTGCAAAACTACTGTGCTCTGGTTAGAAAGGCGCTGTAACTAGTGTAATTACTATAGTAATCAGACTTAACATTTTATGTCTCAAGGCGACGAGCCCAATTTCGGGCAATAACATCCTAATTAGCGTCACATTGTTATGGGCAAGCGTATCAGTTACCATCTGGTGAAAATCTTATTCTACTTGACGCTTCGTCAAATAAAAAAGAGTTTAGAGTCACGTGGTACTTGAGTACATTTTCTCATATTTACGGTTGCAAATGACATTAATTTTTTAAGTGGAAGCAGAACTTAGCACTCACGCATTTGCTTATCTGTGTTGTCTACTTTGCACGGGGATATGTTTAATTTCAAAAAAAAAACCTGGCAGAGAATACGGATAATCACACAGCAACAAGTGTCTTTTCGGTTTAAAATGCTAAAATATTCATTAAATTAACGAACAAGATCTCTTACTAGTATTTGCCTTATCGAAGAATATATTAGAACATGTTTCGTAGCATTTCCGAAATGACGTCAATACTTTTCAATTAACAAGTAATTGTAAGAATTGGTTCTTAAAGATAACAGAATGACGCAAAATCAAGCAGTTGTGTTTAAAGAATAATGTTTAACCTACACACACACATGCACATACACAATCACTAAATACTAGCTTTATCGGACGACGGTAGAGTTTATTCGAAGCTGCTGATTAGCAACCACTCTTATAATTAGGGTTGACTACTCTCCAAAAACAACCCAGGAGGATATTATTAAATAGGGTTTGGGGGAGAAGGCGGATAAAGAATTATAACAGAAAAACTCAAACATTGCTTAATTTTTTATTCATAGCATCTAATATTGAAGAAATAAACAGGTAAATACAATCGTAAAAAAAACCGGAGATATTATCGCATCCCGGGAGCACGGGGGGTTAATCATTATTACCGGAGTCCCGGGAAACCCGAATGGGGTAGAAGCATTAGTCATAATCTATATCTGCCTCCATGATAGCGTTGTTGTGTTTCAGGTCAATATATAATAACCAGAACCATCACCATCTTCAGTCAAATTGTAACTGTTATCATATGAGATTGAGATCCAATTAACCGGTGGTAGGTCTGTGTTGCCAGAAACTCTCTGGGTAAATACCATCACAACTCCTATCCTAACTAGCACCACGTTATTATGAACAGTTGTATCGCTTACCATCAAGATGAAGGTCTTGCTTGTCTAGTCGCCTCGTAGAACATATAAAAAAAAACTTAATGTCCCAAAAAGGCGTTATGCCT
This sequence comes from Ornithoptera alexandrae, assembly GCA_029030555.1. NCBI lineage: Eukaryota > Metazoa > Arthropoda > Insecta > Lepidoptera > Papilionidae > Ornithoptera > Ornithoptera alexandrae. The sequence continues at coordinate 9,555,919 of JARDVY010000023.1, read as the reverse complement.
GATACACACAGCACAGCTTGAAATATTCTAGCGTCTCAGTGATAGAAGCGCTAACTTGTTCAGGCCAGAATTTATTATCTGACATCAAGTGAAAGTTCAGCTCGACTCATCATTTTGTATTACATAAAAAAGATAAAAATATTATTAACATCCTTCTACACAGGGATGCGAAAGATTTGTCAGCAACAACCATTATTTTTTTATTTAACTGGGCCGAAAAAGGCTTTGAGTTGAGGATTCAAAGTTGTCATCACGATTATGAAGTAGTATGATCTAATTTAATATAGTGCAATGTATTTTAACAATAGTTATCAACATTATAACGATATACTTCTAAGTATTTTAGTGTAGTTATTATATTGCGTTAACTAACAGACATTTTAGTGTAACAATTTATTTCTATCTTGCATTTACAAAGTGTCGAAATTTTAGTTTTAAAATTTCAGTGTAATTCAACTCAAGGTAAACATTTTTAAGTCAGTATAATTATATTATTATGCATTTTTATTAATACAAGGTTGATACGTGATGGAAGCGTTAGGAGTTAACGAAAAGTCCGGTTTTATAAAATATTAGGGTTCCGTTAAATATGGTCATTTACTTAATCTCTGCGCTATTTCAAATCATTTAATAGTATAAACGTTTTTAATAAAATTACTACTTAGAAACTAACTTAAACTGTCATAATGAAGTTTTATAATTCTTAAAAATACAAGTTTGGAAATCGTGAAATATTGTAGGAATTCGAAATATTTCGGTTTTTAGGAGATCATGAATGAATTGACACGAGGCGCCGGCAGCACGCCCGAAGGCGTCCTGAATGCAATGCTGCAGTTCATCTTTCAACAAAGCACCGCCGACACCCGCTGGCTTCGACGAAGAATGGCTAACGAATTGGCGGAGCTTCTTGCCAAGACCTCCTCAGGAAAGATCTTTGAATCACTGACGGTAAGTGATCAGATAGTAATAAAGGTAGATATACAAATATGTTTCAATCATAGAAGAAATATTTTTAGAGAAATAATAAGCTTTACAAAGTGTGCAATAATCTTGAATATAAAGGAGTTTATGAAATACATATCTTAAAGGAACTGTTTATAAAAACAAGAGAATACTCTGTAACAGATGAAGGAGCCTTATGAAATCCTGAGATAAATATAATAACAACAAAAACAAAAAATATATATATAAAATGTAGGTGAGTCGATTTTTAAATTTATAAGGTCTAGAATAAACTAATTTAATTAAAAAAAAAAGAGATTCTCTACAAAAAAAACCCAAAATTATTAACAAATTTCGATGCAATTGAAATAGTTATTGATAAATATTGATATATTTAACAAAAAAATTTTTTTGTTAATATTTATTTAGTAGTTAGTTTAATACAAAACTTACGAGTTAGTTTAATTAAGTTTGCTATTACAATATTATGAATAGTATTGCGTTACTGACCACTCCTTTCGTACTCGAGGTCATTTCATCGTAATAGTTGAAAACGTGAAACGAATAAGGCTTATCCGCTAAATAACTAAATACTAATGTAATTTCCACGTGGAATGTGAATAAACTACGAGTACCCAAAAAATCTGTATTACCTTTGAGATTATATACGAGGCTCAAACAGCAAGGCACTTTTCTTCACTGATATGGTTCCGCAGCCACATAAGCAATGAAATTCAAATGGTGGTCAGGTTTTTCTTTTTTTTTATGGTGATGCTTGCGCCGCAGTTTTATTGACTACCATTGCGGCTTCATCGGACTCAGCTAAAATAATAATAAAAAGTAGAAAAAGAAACTAAAAGTGAGATTAAATTAATTTAAAATTAAACCGAAACTTAAAATTAACTCAAAATACAAAAACTAAACACTAAACACGAAAACATAAAAACGAAAAATTTAAATAAATACATACATATGTACATAAAGTAGTATGTAAAAGGGGGAAGGTGTTTTATTGCTGTCTTCCACTTTTATTGTCATTCTGCCGCTGTAATAAAATTGCTGTGTTTTGACAGTCTCTCATATGAGAACCAAAATTCTATTCTTTGCAAATATGCTTCGTATCTGCGGCCTCATCCTCACTTGAAGTTAAGTTAAAAACACGTATTAACTCGCTGCATATAATAATAAAAATGGAACAATGATTACCTGTATCGCAAGTATTGCTTTTACATATAATTTTTACATTACTAAATCAATATTGATGAGCTAAGTTCTTTGTAATAGGAAGTAATATTGATGAATAAGGTAAAATGAAACCGATAGAATTTTTTTGTATGAAACATCATAACAATAACTCAATTCTCTTCCATTACAGCTACGTTCGTTAGAAGTCGGCACAGAGTTCCCAAGCATATCCAATATGCAGTTATTGAACGGAGAGCTGGAGGATGATGGTGCTCGACTTCGCTCCCTTGATATTAGATTCGACTTAGCTTACGACGGTAACTTCAGGATTGACGTTGACGCCGTCATGCTACTTGGAAAGATTGCGAACATATCTATTACAGGTGATTATTTCCAACTAAGCAAATATATTTGCAATATGTCACTATATTTAAAACTAAAAATACTATTTATGCAAAATTCTCTATCAGGAAATCGACCGCTTCAATATTGAAATCATCATCATCTGTTGGTTTATCCTCAATGTCTAAAAAAAGAACAGTTCAATTAAATATCATTATAGTAGTCCAATTTTAACAAGTCGAGTAATCATTTATTAAGACATTTTTATTTAATTAAATACTGCTTCAGTGAAAGGATAATTAATCCGAAAAATTCATCCGAGGGGGCAGGACGCAATCGAAGCGCGTAGACAGCTCACCGCCAACAGGCGGGGCCGAGCGCACGACCGTCGATTGCCTCCTTAAACAGAGGACCCTGGCGTCGCGACTGACATGGGCCATCAGTTTAGCGCCCCTGTTGAAGACGGTACAGGGATGTATCTGACGGCGCGTCTCGTATTCCGACGCGTCGCCACGTAGGGATTATCTGTCGAGAGGGGTGTCTCACATCTCTCCCCGAGGCGGGCCCGTTCGATCCGGACGCCGATCGGGGGTTGCGGAAGAACTGCTCGATGTTTTCCCGTGACCCTCGTGCATACAGTCGGAAGTGATTGGAATACCGTATAAAGCTTTTTAGTCGGTTGGAGTCCAACACTACTTCGTTAACGGCCCCTGGTTCCGAGGAGTGCGTTCCGTTAGCATTTTGTTACACACGTTAATAAGAAAAAAATCCGAAAAATTCATATACTAGTGGACAGCTATCGCTGTCCCACGAGGTGTTCGAAAAAAACGTACCTATTGCTTTTCTCATTGATAAAAAATACAGTATTTAGTGGTAATCGTAGGAAACAGTTCTAGTTTGTGCTTTAAGTTATCATGTGTCAAAGAGAAAAATTATGAAATATATTATTTCAGTTGAAAGTATAAGCGGTAACGTACGATTGATGTTCCGCCGCACGCCGTACACCCATTGGGCCCTCGCGTTCGAGACGCCGCCGAAGCTAGAGCTTCGAGTACGAGGAAGGTTCCAAGGGAGACAGTTGAAGCCTCGGTTGGCTTCCTTAGTAGCTGCTCACATTAGACGAGCAGTAGCACAGAGACATACACTTCCTAACTACAAAATACGGTAAGCGAATATCGAGCGATACGTCTTCCTGATGGTAAATGATACGACTCCTCACAACAACGTCGCGTTAGTTAAGGTGATATACACTGCACGATATTAAGCGAGCCGCTTTGAGATATAAGATGTTGAGTTTTTTCGTTACCCCAGTAGTTACGCTAGCTATAGCACCTTTCAAACGTATCTAGATCTTCGTTGACAATTTTGTCTTGAAACTACGGTATAAAAATTTGGATTTATATAAGTATTAATTTCAATACTCTTGGCCGTAAAAACACAAAATAAAAAAGTTGAATCATTCTTTACCCTGAAAATTAATAAATGTTACATTTACAGGTACAAACCTTTCTTTCCCAAATCGGAACCGGGCAGTACAGAGGGTGAAGATGGCCCAACACCGCAGGGGCGGCTTACAGTGCGACTTGTCGAAGTCACCCGATTGCAATGGTCAGGAAGCAGTGGTATAGTCCGAGCAGCCTTAGCTGTTGACTCCCACGGATGGGTAACCGTAGTAATATGTTACTATTAAAATTAAAATCCAGCTAATTTCATAACATAGCGTATATATAATTCATTGTCATAGCATAGCTTTATGATAAATTTTAGCGTCTAAGTATATTCATTACTTTCAAGTAACTTATCTTTAAAAGTTGAAATTTATCGGTGATTCTTATTTATCAGAATAATAATAGTTTTTATTAATGTATATTCAATAAAATACACATTTCAAACAACAGTATAAAACATAAAAGTAACTCTAATATTACTAATGTAATTTATTGTGTAATAGAAAGCCTCTATATATAAAATAAAAAAAAGTACGAATATATAAAATTAAAGAACAGTGTGACAAACTTAATAAACACTCGTGTTCTACATTCTTACCAATTATATTGTTTATAAATACTTAATACCATAGTGATACTGATATCAGTGTCATCTTGCAGGTATCCCTACGACGAGGTGTTCTCGTTTTGGATATAGTATTGCCGGCAGTGATAGGTCCTTTAGGTCTGGTGTGCTGTCAGGGTGTCGGCGTGGTGCTCGTGGACACTGTGGTGCCTATGTCACCTGCGTACCGTGCCGACCTTCGGCGTGATGACGTCGTGCTTGCAATTGATAACAAACCGGTCAATAACGTTGCACAGGTAACTCTTCAAATAATGATTTCAGGCAATATTTTTTTCAGGTTCATTTGTATGGATAATTGAATTATGAAATGCTTAACGCTGTTATTTGTATGTCTATATAGATCACCATTAGCCAAAAGATATAGCTACTCAACTTTGATCTTAGTTTATTTTTGGACGGTGATTGAATAAAGTGTTAAAAGCTGTAGTTTGATAGAAAATTACCTGACATCTTTATACTTTGTGTTTGTAAAATTATTAGTGTAAAACGTACATTTAAATCTGTCTAAAAAAAAAATTATTTAAATTATAAATTTACAACAAATGATACTCATACACAAAATATCAAAATATCTACAGGTAGGAAAACTTCTACGAAGTGTAGAACGGCGGGCTGTGACGGTAAGAGTGCGGCGAGGAGGCACAGGGGGAACGGGTGGAGCAACAGGGAGTGTCCGGAGGGAGGATGAGCCTCGTCGGTTACGCACAAACTTCTCCTTTCGACGGGTCTCTGAAGTTATGGAAGGCGTCAGACTTCAGAGCATGCGTGCAGCTGCTTCTAGAAATAACCTACTGGTATTATATTTATTAAATTTCCCTTATTTTATGAACTAATATTAACATGTCTGAATATTATTGAATCTGCTTTGAAAAATCGAACATTCCAATTGCTTTATTGCACCCAGCTACAATTTTCACACTACATTTCGTTCATTTCTCTGAAACATGATGTTACAGAGCATTGTAAATCGAAGTAATATAAAACAGAATTTTATATTTTGATTACTTACACATACGTTTTTTTAAGGAAACTGACCCGCCTGTTAAAGTATTAGAAAGTCAAAACGATGGTGATCAGAAACAAAAATCTGAATCTACACGGCAGATTACAAAGTCTTCCGAGCAACCAGGCCCAGCAAACTTCGGTCTAAGAAAGCGAAGGTGTTCCGTAGAGAATAAATCTTCCGACAGCTCTACCGGTAGCACTCCACCTGCCTCTGGAGCTAGCACACCACTTAGACAGGCTACTGTTATTAACAAAGTTATGAAACATCCCGATATACCCATCATAAAAACTGATTCATCCGAATGTAAACCAGATAAAACTGAGGCAGTACTAGACGAAGAAGAGCAAATATTCGAGACCGGCGGTCCACGTCAAAGCGAGCATGTTGAAATTTGTCAAATGTTTTGGACGAAAAGTGTCCAACTTAAACCTATTATACCTTTCGACGAAGAGACTGATTTTAAATTGAACGAGAATCATAAATATCTGAACATCAATGTTTGGGCAACCGTACCGGGTGAAAAGGATGAGGTGTTATTGGGGTATTTGAACATACCACTAGCGGCATTGCTGTCGGAATGTCAAGATTCAACAGTCCCGCATCACATGAAGAGATATCAATTCTTACCGCCAGATGTGGACATTAAGTTCAGGTAAAAATTTTCAAACTGATCTCTCTGTAATAAAAATAATAAATATGTTAAAACTATATTAGTCTCTGTAGGAGTTAAAAGTTTACATAGATAATAGACTCAGATCTGTCATAATTAATAAAGGCCGTTTACTTTGAACAAACCCAGCAATATCAAACTACAATGCAAAAATGTTTCAGTTGGACAGAGACTGTAATTTATTACATTGATAAAACAAGATGCAATATCATCAATTATCATCATCAATATATCCTAATAAGCCTCCCTGTTTTTGACGAGAGTAGTTTTACTGATGGTTGGTCTCTGTTGCCGGAGACCGTGTAGGTGGGTACCACCGCAGCGCCTATTTCTGCTGCCAAACAGTAGTGTGCAAACATTGCTGTGTTCCAGATTGAAGGGCGCTGTAGCTAGTGTAATTACTGGGGTAATGCGACTCAGCATCTTATGTCTTAAGGCAACGAGCGCAACGTGGTGCAGTGTATATCATTCTAACTAGCACCACGTTGTTATTGGCAGGCGTATCACTTATCATCAGGTGAACGTTCCGCTCGTCTAGTCGCTTAATGATGTATAAAAAAAGATAAAATTATTTTATAGATGGCTCATCATAAATGTTCTCTAATACAAAACTAACTTTACATACAGTAAAAGTCACAAGCTAGCTTCTCATGCTGGTTTCGAACCGTGCTTGTGCTTTGGGGATGCTCTTGTATGGTGGGAGTGGGAAGGAGCAGGTGGGGCTCGTAGCGTGCCGCGTTCTCCGCCCCGCGGGACTCCGCCACCCCGACCGCACAAGCCCGTGCGAGCTGCACACGACTTCGTGCGCACTCATTTTCACAGATCAACACAATGCGATTTCTGTAATAAAAAGGTAAAGAATGTAAAGTACTTAATATAAAAAACGTCGCAAAGTAATTTTTTACTCATTACCACGCATAACTAACTTATGATATGACAGAATTTGACACCCATTTTGTTGAAAAATACATCAAATGATAGAAAACAAAAAAAACGACTGTTGATTCTTAATTTAATTCCTCGTTTATGTCTCTACTTAGTATACGATAAATGTTTTCATATGTAATTATGTGAAAAACATATAATTCACATACTGAAGCCATTAAGTAGTTGCAGCGTCTCACCATAAATGTCAATGAATAATAAACGCTCTTCAACGACTACATTAATCTTCAAAGCCGCCTTCCGTAAACAATAACAACAATATTTATATCCCTTGCAGATTTGGCTTAAAGATGCGATGCAGTGTCGAAATTGTGGATTATGTTGCCACAAAAAATGCGTTACTAAATGTCAAGAATCATCACCATGTATACCGAAACAGGAGCGTGGTAAGTTTTCCAGGAATTAGACACGTTAATATAATCGTAAATAATCCTAAACAATACAAGTATAACTCGGTAATATGTATTAGAAGATTAGGGAGCTCATGGTTTAAAACAAAAGTCTAAAACTCGAATTCGCCATTTCAAGAGTATTCGCTTATAGAAAACCTCCATTGTTATGGTTAACATTATTCGCAGGTATAAAGGTCCTTAAAAATATGAAGGAAAATCTAAGCGATACAGATAATGAAAGAATATTAATTTTCTAAGCGAAATAAAATAAAGTTCCTGCAGTCACTATAAAAACTTCTCATTGTACTTAACGAAATTATTTTAGACGTTTAATTTATTACACAGAAGCATAATGTTTCATTGTAACAAAATGTTCTTTCTCATTTCCAACATAAAACATCAAAGGACAAACATACAAGAAGTTTTAGTGAACGCCGATATTTTCATGATGACGTACGGTCATCAGTTCCACTGTGGCATTTTTAAAAATATTACTAAATACACTTTAATTTGATGATATGAATAATATTTACTACTATAACATAGAACCACTTTGTATTGTTTGGTACTGTGGTGTAGTTAGAATAATTAATAAAACAAATAGATAAAAACTAAACAAAGACGAGAACAAAATTTCGTTCACCAAAACCAAAAAATAATTTATAAATAAATGGTATTTTTGGTATTCTGCAAAATTTGTTGAAAATAACAAGAATATATTTGCATTTTATAACAAAATTTTAAATTAAAATATTTGTTGATGTTGTATTAACCTCATAAGGGATTGTATTTACGTCTGTTCCAATTTTACATAAATTTTTGAACTATCGCCAAGATTTCGTCAGCTTCATAAGTTAACGACCACTGAGATCATTGACTCATTAAAATAATACAAATTTCTCGGAAAAATTTCAAAATCTCTGTAATAAAATTATGGGTATTTCCCATGAGCGTTAGTCATATTTGATTACCGTGTTTCTTAGTAATCGGAATATCTCATACTTTAGCGAAAGGTTGAAGAACCAGAATGGTTGAGACCCCAAGACAGGTTTGACCACATGGGGTATGCATTGCCTAAACGATAATAAGAGGCCAAGAGAGATCAAACGGTACATGCACTATGTCAGAAGAGGGAAAGGTTTGAGATGGTTTAAGTTAAACATGCAAATGCATTATCCTCCTAAAACAAAAAGGCGCTGTGAATAAGGTTTTATATTTATGTAATTACTAAGGAAGAATTTATAATCATCGTTTATTTTAATAAATATACCCATTGAAATAAGTTAATTTGAAACTCTTTGAATGATAAATGAATGTACATACAATTTTTTTTTATATTTAATAACATTAAATCTTGTATAAAATTTAAATACATGTATGACGCAAAAATAATATATATATAATACGCATAAAATAATATAATCACGCCAGTATTGCTTTATTAAATAAATAAATACAGACTCCTCATTAGGTTTAGACTTTACCGTTCCGCGAACGTTCAATTGTAAACAATGCGGAAGAATGTTCCACTTAACGTTGTGGCTTGCCTTTCCACTATCAATGTAAGAAGACATAACTGGTGCAATTATGCAATTATTGTATGTTTACGTCACTCTTATTTCTTTAATCTATAGTAGAGATCGGTCTCCGCAGACGCGGGAAGATCTGTCGCAATAAGATCTTACGAATATATTCGCAACTACCAACAGACTGCGAAATAACTACGAAATTTCAGTTTGTTAACCTTTCCATTTCTACTTGGCAAGGTTAATGAGAGCTAAAGATTATCTCTTTAAAACTTTCAGAAAGTATTTTTTTTTTTGCAAGCTAAATTTTTATAAAACCATTAAAATTTTACATAATTTTAAAGATTTTATCGATATAAAATTAATCTATCCTTTCCTCGATTTGTACACCATTACGGGTCCTTTAGACCGGTCTGAGTTAGAATAATTATGAAACAGAGATTCATGACAAAAGTACATTGAATTAAAAAGTTCAGTGACGCAATTATATATTTATACATGCATCTATTATTCCGTAGATCCCATAAACTAATGTAAAAGTTATTTTACTAGTTTATACGTAAGACGGAAAATACTTTATTTTGACACTCACTTTTTTTTATTAATGTTTTCCAAAACACTTTTAACGATTCCAGATCCGTCTATTGGGAGTGGATGCTCGCCTCCAGAACTAATCATGACAGAACCTGACACCATGCCTGATCCCGATTCCGACGAAGAAGACAAACCGGACCGGAAAGATTCCTTGGACGTTCACGAGGAAGGTTATAATATTTTATTATTAATCAACACACAAATATTTCTGATTATTTTAAAACCTCTTCTATCTGAAGTATTTTATTCTTAAACTATTCTTTATCTATCTTATACTAAGACTAAGTATGATTAAATTGGTTAAACGAACTTGAGTTTTGAAATTTATAAACAAATATAACAAATTACATCAACATTATTTATATTTGTTTATAGAGCAGCATGAGCTTACGCTGTTTTGTTGATTCGCAAATATATTTTTGTTTGTTGCGCAGACGAGCTATTCGAATGCTGACGAAAGAGAAGTTTTACGCATTAATAACCCATCCGGACTCGTCCAACTCTTCACAGACCGACGCAGGTTTTTTTAATATAATAAATGTTTAAATCCCTCCGTCGAATCACGCCGAGTTTTGTGAATACTCTTTTGTTTTGATGTTCGTCACACATTCTTCCCTTGTAGTCATCCCTAACTATAACGATTATATTTAGGAAACTTAAAAAATTATAAGAAATGAAACAATAAATAAAAAGTTAAATAGGAAAACGTTATGGTATAACATGCAAATTTTTAAATGTTTCAATGTCATTATTTTTTTTGTTGTTTTTTCTATTCATTTCAAATAAATTCACGACGATAGCATATACTTTTATAATATGCCTATATATATTTCACAAAGGACGCTTCAACCCTAAACCTGAATGTTTTATAAAGAATTGAATTGCGTCGAAAGTTGCACACCTGTTTTTATATTCTAATTAGCAATTAACGAAGAAAATTGTAGCGCTTGGAAATAAACGGTCTGATTGGTATGTTCTTCAAGGATAATGGTTTGTATTGAGAAATTTAAAACAAAGCAACGTATCTCAACACTGCAATCTTTGGCCATCGTGTCCATCCCCACTCACTGTGTCGTTATACGAGACTGAACTGTAGAGACATTTATTTAGGCCTTGATTTACAAAACAGTACGCAACGTATACGAATTTGTGTCGTGGATTTTAATCATAAGAACTGTTTTACCATATAGTATATATTTATCAGAGCATGACTAAGATGAATCACGGAAAAATACAAGAAAGTGGATCAATCTCACTCAAAACATTAATATAGTACGTTTTATTTACATTTTATATTAGCGTTATGGTGGTGTTTCTTTCTTGTTGTTTGTGTAAACGACAGATGAATTTTTAGTTCACATTTAATTTAGTTTATCATATAATTTTATGCACAATGTACCCTGTGTATGTGAAGGGTTTAAAAGTTTGTCAGTGTTGTCTTTTTACCCTTTCAATAAGAACTTGACAAATTTCTATACATATTACACAATGTTTCTTGACAGCTATATCTAAATTAAATGTAATATCAATAACTTTTTTGTCAATATCAAAACTAGTCTTAATGTTATGTTAATAAATAGGTGGTGGCGCAATGAGCGCTCTAGTGGCAGGGCTGCGACGTGCAGGGTCCGCCCACTCGTTGTCTGCGCCTAGAACTAACTCTTCCTCCCGTTCTTTACCACCTTCGCCCAGCCATACGCCCAGGTAATGCAATTAGTTTAAAAGAAAATATATATAATAATTTTATCTAGATTCAAACAAGACAATTGTATATTAATAAACGTAAGTATTCGTGAACAGTACGCTAAAGAATGCCTGTTAACAAAAGCATAAAAACGATACAGAACATAGTACAAACTCACAAGTTTTTGGAAATTACGGGAAACGACGGTCTTTATTAATATTTTTATAGCCTGTGTTTACAAGTTTAAAATGATAATGTTTTCATCGCGTGAAGAATAAATTCTCTACTCATTGATATTTTAATCTAAATTAAGATAAAATATGTGCGTCACAATTCAACTGGTGCTGTACTCAAAATCCAAATCATATGCATCACCGCATTGACGTCTGTATACGGCAACGGTTGACATTTTTCACGATCAGCCCTTGTACCGCAAAGGAGGCAGTCGCTGGAAGGGGGTCCGTTCGGCGCGTGCGCAGCGACGTGGATGGCGCGGGGCGAGGGCGCGGCGGGCGCGGCGGAAGCGGTGGCTGCAATGCTGCGCCCAGCGCTGCGCAGCGCGCTTCCGCCCGACGGGCTGCTGGCGGCCGCCAGGGACTCCGCGCCTGACCTCGCCGCCAAGCTTACCGCGGCGCAAATACACGATATGGTATTCTAAATGTTTGAAATAAAACTTATTCTAGTACTAATGGTGCGGTTGTATTTAACACTGCAGTCACTAAACTGGCAAGACGTTAATGCAGCGGCCTTTTTTGTCGCTATGCCTTTATTCCTTTTAATTGGGGTAATGATGTTCAGCTTGGTATATCACAATGTCAAATAGCTCTTCGTTGATAAAGGAAGAAGTCTTTCCTCGTGGCATTATTATGTTAAAAAAGGAACTACTTAAATAAATCTTCTTTTATTATCCATGCAGACTCTTGCAAATGACGAACAGGCTTAAACAAGCCATTCATATTTTATGGTCTGGCCATTGTATCAAGTTCCTTCTTTCCTTTAGAAACGTTTTATCTATGACTATATAAACTAAATAATGTTTGACATCCATATTCAGCTCCAAGCTGTGCGTGAAGAATTGTCGGCTGAAGACGCTAGCGTTGCCGAAGAGGGCGGGGAAGGCCGTGCGTGCGCCCTCACAGCTCTCATGCTTCACTGTTGCGCCGCAGCACAACTGGCACAGCGCGCTGATGATGCGCCCACCTGATATCATTTAATATAATACCATTCAGTGTCAGTTTGTCTTTGATTTATAATCATATTATTCTCTATTACAAAAACCCATTGACAAAGAAGTAGAAAAAGGTAACAATGGTAGGCAGAAATGTATGGACTGAAAATTTGTCAATTCACTGATAAACTTTTGCATATAGATATGAAAATAATCTCTTATCACCTATTTCGACAAAGTTTTGCTCTGTCTCAGTAATTAATATAAATGATCGAACTATACATTGAATCTAAAAGATTCTAGAATCTATAGAATAATCAGTGCATTTGTTACCTACGAATACGACCACCCGAATTTTTACCAAACACATAAATGTAGAGCAATGTAAATTATACAAAGTAAAAAACGCGTTAAGTAGAAACATAAAAATTACATTGATTCTGTTAATTATAAAACTACTGTCATTGAAACTATTCTACTTGTAACAAAGGGAATCTAGGCTACGAACAGTAACAAGTTATTTATAATAATGAATTAGAAACAGAAACACTCTAAAATTAGTGTAAAAGTTTTATCCGTTCGAATTTTCTCTACACAAAGAAAATTCTCATTTGATGTCTACGAAACCTTCAGTAAAACCTTGGCGATGCTTGGAAAACTTCCTAACCCTTAATACAAACATTGAAGTCCTATTTTCCTGTAAATAAGTCGGATCAAAGACCTGAACGGGCACGTGGTGTTTTACGACGGACGCAATACAGAGAGGCAATTGGCAAATATCCAGATTTTCCTGAAATAGCACAAAGGATCGACCTCTACTCTTACTGATGAAATTAAAAAAAAATCTTCTTCGAAATGTCAGTGTACGCATTATGATGGAAAATTTTACAAGTCATAGCGTGTAGCGTTGTCTTACATTTAGGCAATTATTAACTGTATTAATTAATATGCGTTACTGTTGTCTTTGTAATGTATATGTTTTCTTTAGCTTGAACTATTCTTTCACATCTTAATACCACATAAAAGAAACTTTCAAGAATAATACGGCGTTTGGATTTTACCAGTATTTTTTTTTAAAAACCTCTTCTGTCAATTTGCAATTTCCAAAGCAAACAATTAAACAATTAATTGTAATGGATTTTTTATGTGAAATCCATTACAATGGATTTCTTCCGCAGTGGACATCCTTCAATAAAGAATTTAATATTATTAAACACGTAAAACAATATCTTTTACCATCCTATCACTTTTAGTTTCATATATAATTTTATTTTGAAGGTTCCTGGACAGTTCATAAACATAGACTTTAAGAACTAAAATGTAATTCTACGTCATAAAAAGAATTTAGATTATAGGTTAAGAACACACGAATCTATGTCTCTAAACAGAAATATCTACAGTTTTTTTAGGTTACACGCAATATTTTAGTAACCAACGAAAGAGAGAAAAAAGGCAAACTTCGTGGTTTCTTCATCAGAATTTCTATGAAATAATGTAGATGTTATATTTGTTTGAGATACATCCACATGTGCTGCGTTATTATCCTAACACGATTGTTTACCTTCCGGAGCGGACAGATTTTGATCGGGAGCACGGGACTTAGTCTTGGCAATCATTCAAGGTTGCTAAAAATGAAAATCTGCGTCTCTGTTTGGCCAAGACACAAAAACATCGCGCTTTACGACGAAATACTAGACGTCAAACTTTAAAAGTTGACGCAAATTTATCAAACTAATTAAATATTCATTACAAGCACTCTGACAAAGGCGCTCAGCTGTTTAGTTTGACTTCATTTGAAAATATTAGCCATTTGTTTATTTAAAAATTGGTTATCTTGTACTGTAGTCTTTAATAGTTTGGTTTTATGTTAAAATGGGCGGTTTTTAAACGAAGGAATACTTTTTACTTTAAAATTTTTGTAAACCTCAAAATATCGCTAACTTTCCTATCACGACATCTGAGATTAAAGCCATTGTTAACGATTTCAAGGTTACCATTAAGAAACAATGTTCCCGGGGAAACTATCAAAATAAACGAAAAGGTTAAACGTCGTAAATAGATTGATAAATTTAAATTTATGAAACTGTAGATAATAAGTCGTAATGATCTAAGTAGGTTATAATTAGTGGAAGTCCCCGTTGTCAGAGTAGGTGTAATGTCGATGTAGGTACCACCACAATTCCTATTTCTGCTTCTAAATATTAATATGTAAAGCTATTGAAATTACTCATCTAACGGGACTTGTCATCCTAAATTTCAACCTTGTAGTGCTGTGTATATTATCCCTACCAGCGTCACATTGTTATGGGTAAACAAATCATCCAGGAGAACGTCTTGCTTATTTTTTTACTTTGAGTTCGATTAAAAAAAATTATTAAGTACCGTCAATACTTTCACATAGAAGCGCGCAATTTACATTGATAATTATTATATAAAATCAACAAAGACTAAAATTGAACTTTAGGGCTTTAAGGCTAGTAGGGAATGTGGCAAAAGTCTAGGAAATCAGGTCTGGAATCACTGTTTATTTAAGAAGGAACACTAATTCTTTGTGACTGGATCCGCAATAAATTTTCCTCATACTTCCGCGCGAATCTACCTGTGTGCAAACTACGCAGCAAACTGCGCGAGCGAAAGGACACAATTTGTTGTTGTTGCCCTCTCCCTCCCACACCACGCTTCTTTGTTTTGGCGATGATATAAAGGCAAGCTTAGGTTGCAGCGCACGAATTTTAAAGGTGATTGCCGCTCGTCCAGGCGCATAGCGTTTCGGAGCGGTGTATGCTCGTCCGGAATCTAAGTGATACCACAGTGACCTCACGGACTGGAAAGTGCAGTGGTAATTGTCAAGTGCAGTGATGAGGCCTCCGACTGAATTCGATGGCGGTGAAAGGATGCCCGCCGAGGCGGAAGAAGGTGACCCTCGAGCCCCAGCGATGATGATATGCGCACGGTTGGCTGGTAGAGCGATTATTAGAGTCGTTGGTCGATGTGAAGATGCACAAGAAAACAGTCAGCTCGGTTAGTGGACATTAAATAAAAAATATTTAGTTGTATAAGTTTGATTAAGAAATACATAATAAATATTTGAAAAACATAGCTAGCTAGCAGCACATAAGTCTTTATAAATTCAAACGTAAGATAAACTTTAAAAATCTTTCTACAATTCTAATAATAGTTATCTAAACTTTGCGTCGACTAAACGTAAATATTGCGTTTTTAAAACCATCAGACTAATCGTGAAGATTACCTGTTTTACTTACTACTTTTCTTGTATCTTATCTTACTCCCTATTGATTTTAATATAATTAAGTACACACAAACAATAACTGTATTCAAGCATGATATAAAATATATGTATTTAAATGATAAAATCATGATTCAGTATTGTATTATGACGGGCTTATATATACAATCACACTAAAAACACTATTGCTGATTATTTTGGTCTATGTACCACTTAAGATATCTGATTTTAACATAAGAAATTTAGGGTGTTATTAAATGAATAATATATAATAAACATACGTAATATAATATACAACACATTATAAACAGACAGATGTTACATGTGATCACGTAACGCTATTAAAAAAACATTTATTCAAAGGTATCATAACAGATTCATATCAGTTCTCTGTGTAATATTCAATAAAGACCTAGTTAAATAAATAATCTGATCAAAACTGGGGCACGTTTATAATTAACAATCAAGTGAGGTCTCTAAATATAATTGGAAGCTAACTGATGTAAATGATTAATGAAATTATAGCAAATCAAAAATTGAATTATGGCCTTGACCCGAGTTAACCGTATTCAGTATAAGTTACGACATCGCTTCAATTAACTTAAATAGTACTACATGAAAGTCAAAAAACAAAGCAAAGTTTTGAAACTAATTTGAAAAAAAAATATTTTATTTAAAGAGCAAGGGGCACAAACACGCCAAAGATCTGCATTTGATTCAGGATTTTGTTTTATTATGCAATATGTTAGAAATATCATTATTTATAAGATAAATAGTTTTTAAAGAACAACAGAAAATTTGTAGTGATGATATTAAATCGTAAAGCGAGCAACGTTTACAGTTAATATGCAGCATAAAAATTTGCAATTATTTACAATATTTTCAAAAATTATGACTACTAAATCTATAAGTTAATAATAAGTACCACCTATAAAAAACGATTTATAGATAAGCAATCTGTGAACGAGCAGACATCATAGAGCTTGTCTGTTTTTCTGAAATATATTTCTTATCAAAAGAAAATTAATTTTTGTATTATTTTATTTCTTCATTAATTTTGGTAAAGTCTTCATCCATTTATAATGCTAATGCTTGAAAAGCATTCTTTATACTTAGTTAATCATAATCGTATAAGATCTATTAATCTTTGCAAGCAAAGCAATATTTAATCTTGTTTCATTATTACAAGTTTAAAATTTATATATCCAATGTTAATTTTGTTATTAACATATTTTTTTTCCGCAAAAATGTTGCAACTATCACATGTCCACACACTATATGTAACATTCTATTACTAAACAACTCGACTGCCATAAAGATTTCATTTTGCAACGTCTAACTATCGTCAAGTTGTTGTAATGTTAACTTTATGCGTTTAACATGATTAATTTGAATCTTTAATAATGTACATTTAAAATACGAAGCTACAAAAATAACCTAGTTACCTCTTTTCTCGACCTGGTCAACTTTGAACCTATGTATATTATGACAGCATATTACAGCCTAGACATATTACAACACTTAACTCTATTCCCACATTAAACCACAATATTTTGTCATTCTCTTTTCATAAATTTTGTTAATTGTTAGGCCACGTTTAACGTTTTTTTTTTAAGTTTAAATGACATTTACTGGTGGGGTAGGTCTTTACTGCAGGAAACCTTCTAGGTAAGTACCACCGCAGCGCCTATTTCTGCCGCCAAACTGCAGTGTGCAAACATTACTGTGTTCCGGTTTGAAGCGCGCTGTAGCTAAAGTGATTACTGGGGTAATGAGATTCAACATCTTGTGTCTCATACAATGTGGTTATTTTAACTAGCTCCATGTTATTATAGGCAGGCGTATCACTCACCATTAGGTGAACGTCCCGCTCGTCTCGTCCTTCACATTGTAAATCTGCCGCAATAACGGCATTGTTGTTTTCCGACAGTCGACATAGTAGAGCCGGAGTATTTTCAGCTGGTACACTTCACCATCTACGGTCTCATTGTCATTTAAAATGTGAAATTAAGGTCACATGTTAGCCGATTGTAAATAAAAGTTATTTATTACTTGAACTCGTTACAATATTGAAACTATTTATGAAGAATGGTCGGCCAAGCGCGTGACCCTGTCGTTATCTGTTCAAATCTCGTTCCGCTATAAACTTTACACAATTAGTGCATCCGGTGGCTGCATGCACACTCATACTGTATACTATGGGTGTGCCAATAATGGTATGTTTTTTCTTTACATTTCCCAGGTGAAGCGTACATTTATCGAATACATTTCTTTACTTTACTCATGAGTAGATTTGATAAAAAACACACTTTGTTAATGTTTATATTTATATAGCATAAACGGTGTATTACTTTACAAATGTTCAAACCAATTTTTAATTACGGAAATCTATTAAATAATATTTCTTAACATTATTAATATTAATATATAATAAATCAGCGGTAAAGTGTTTAGTTACATGACTGTAGATTTTGTGATATAATGTTTTCCTATGTTGCGATAGTTAACCTCAATTTTTATTACATTTTATTATTTTGCCTTCATTTATTTTTTTGGTTAGGAAACCGAGGTAAAATTTCCAAACGGAATCCTCGTATACAATATGACAGCCTAAGTATTAGATGTTTAACTTGAGAGCCCTATTAAAACGAATGTTAAACTGTTATACAATGACAAGTACAGTGTCAAAGGGTTTCTTATTCGATGATGCGGCTAACGGACAATATAGGAAACGAGAAGAATTATGACGTAAATTGAAAAGCTTGGACATTGATGACCGGTTCGTCGTTACCAGTGAGATTAGAGTGAACTTCAAAATGTTTGAGCAGATATAGTAAAACCAATAACTTTGAGAAAAACCTGAAATGAGCCAGAATATTCAAACTAACCTGCCAAAGATCCATTTATTGCTGTATACCATGATGTACAAATAATTTTAATTACAAATTACTCAACCTATCTATTTAAAACATTAATAGAAACTGCTTTATTAAAAACCACAGTTGTAATCCTTTAAAAACTATTACAGAAACTATAATAAAGAAGAATTATGTAACGACTCATACAATTTTTGTAATTTGTTACAATTTTCTTACGCGATTTCTACTTCTAAAACGCGAATGTTACGAAACGAAACGAGGTCATGACGCGGTCTGGTATATGGATTACTTAAAATGCTAAAATTACTAATCAGTAATAATTCAGAAGATTTTTTAAACTCATTAACAGTAACGTTTACACGTTATGTCATTAGTCAAATTTACAAATAACATAAAAATAAAACTGCAGAATGATAATAACGTATTTAATATGACAGTAATTATTGCTTATTGAAAACATTTAACAGTAAATGTTAAGCGAAAATAATTCTTGGCTCCTGCCATTGTAAGTCGCAATTTCTAATATTAGTTCATAATTTGAAGAACGGAAATCATTCTGCGCAGTAACATAAATATGTTGCCTGTGACTGGTAACCGAAAGGCCATACGTATGTTATTTGCACTATGTAGTACATTTACTATTACATTGAATTTTTCTTAAAAAAAATAGTAAGTGGAGGGTAGGTGGAGATACCATCACGCGGCTTCCTCATCATTATTACCCTGTAGATATCTACGGCTAATCTCATTATTCAATTGTGCTCTTTGTCACACATTAAATATATTATTGAACGTTAGTTTACTATATCCGTGACTAGATAATGTAAATGTGTGAAATAGAAAAAAAAACTGTATGATCATGAGCCTATGTCCGCATTGCAATTCATACATAATTCTACAATCAATCCAGCGGAGACATACAACAACTTTGTTCATGATTCTAAAACATTCTGTAGATGGACATGTACGTATCGGTATTTTATAATCTTTAAATAGCTCTCTTGTTGTTTCCACTACTACCTTGCTATGTTACTCGAGACTTTCCTCACCATAAGTCTTGTAAATTTTACAAGTACTTTTGTTGTTAAATATGTCGTGCCCACATTTGAACAACGAACTGTCCTCTACACACACGTTATCCTTATTGTTAGCAAATATAGACTTTTTGTTTCATAAAAGGCAAAACTACTTATTAGAGGCCATTGCACGTATAAAAGTTACTTCCTTGTAAAAGTACTACGTATACGTCAAGAAATAATCACTAAACTAGCTTAAACGTTTAAGACGTTTAAGATCCCGCTTAACGCTATGTCAGTATTACGCACTATTGTGTAGTATTACACTATATTTTGGATATGGATAATTTATTACAGATTGTTTCTTTTTGTTTATCTAGTATCAACGATATTAAATAAATACAATATATTATTTTTTGTGACAATTTCAGCAAATTTACATTATACTCAATGTATTTCAAAAACATGTACAGTTAATGGTACAACATAAATAAAACAAAAAGAATTGATTATTTTTTATTATCTTTTCTTTTCATTGATACCGATTACGTCTGTTTTTCGTAAGAGTTGCCTTCTTTAACGCTGTTTTTATAGCGCTTGAACTTATTGGATCGTACCTCTTTCGTTAATAAGGTTCCTACTCTACATTCAAATTTAATTTTTTTTAGATTGGACAAATGGATGAATTCTATGGATAAAATCAAAATTACAACAATTGCATAACTCTGCAAAAAATTATTACAAAATATGTTATATGAAAATACATTTAATACAAAATTTTGCCATTTGTATAAAAATATTTAAAGGGGTTCAGAGAAATAAGTTGTTATAAAGCCACACGTAAACAAGAAAACTAAATACTTTACTAAAATATCACAATTGATATATTTAAAAGAAATATCGTTTCATTCGGTATAATTCGCTCCACTGTCGATATTCTATAGAGGTTTTTTTTATCTATGAACATTATAATGTAAAATTATATATTTTAACCTTAGTTTTGTATTATCTTTTATAATATATAAAATATCTGCCACTTTACAATTGATCTAAAAAAATGCAAAGATGCCAACAGGCTATGGCTAGCTATAAATGAATAATTATTCATAAGTTCCATAACAAAACTTTTTGGCATACCGGATTCTTCTATTATTTGTTATGAAGTTAAAATATGGGCTTCATTTACTGTTTATGATAAAATTGGAAGATATAGATATGGAAATATAAATATATACAGAGTTCTGAACGAAAATTAATAAAACTGAAAATCTCTTTTCAAGATAAGTATTTAAAAGTATTTAAGTCATAATTATCTGTATTCGACAGTCGCTTCAACATGAGTCTCGTTACCTTAGTAATTTTATTAACTACATCACCCTTCGAACCAGAACACAATAATGATTAAACATTACTGTTGGACGACATAAACAGGATCTGTGCTGTCTAATCTGTCTTTCTCGCCATTAAATACCAGTGACGAGGTAAAATAAGATAAGATTGTTTATGAAAAACGAATCCATTCATGAAGTGACAACCACTTATAAAAAGATAGAAAAAGTAACCAGGCTTATTCTGTGATGATGTTGTCTTAATGTTTGATCGGTTTTACACTTGCGTCGAACAAAATCTAGCAGACACTTCTCGACCTCGAGTAGTTTATTATATGTCTATATATAGATATAAATTAAAACTTGGCCACATTATTCTTGTCTTTGACGTCACTGTCAAAATTACACATAGGTAACATTGACGTCCAATGGAGTCAGAATATAGGATATTGTATATAAATATAACCTATAAATAAATGTTATTAAATTTGTAAATGAGAAACAAATAATAAAAAAACAAAAAGTTACGCACGTTTTACTAAGCACTTAAAGTATAAATAGTATTATATAGACCGTAGACATTCAATGAATAAAAATAGAAGCGTCAGTGGAGCAGGAATTTCACTCGGTAGCTGTACCAGTTAGCAGTTAGCAATTGTGTAAGAATGGCTCATGCTGTTACACGCGTAATTTTAAGGTGTGAAACAGCACAAGAAACTGAACAATTAGGTACGTTATTAATTATAAAAAAATGTTGAATAAGAGAATTTTCAAATATACAGTGAGCATGTCTGAGGTATGAAAACCGAGTTACTGTAATAGTGATTATAAGTTGCCTTTCCAGTTTCATAACAAAATCTAATTAGTCTTAAACCTATTTTCGATTATGTGCTCTGTTAATTTTCCTACACAATACATTCCTCAGTTTATAGATACAAGTGATTTGTGTAATTATAAAGATGGATGGTGTTACTTGTTGCAATGCAGTTTTGAAATAATTACACATTTTCACTTAATTCAGTTTATGTGTATGTTTTTTGTGTTATCATTTACTTACAGTTAGTTTTTGTCAAATCTATTTCAATATTTATATATGATATTCTACATTTATATACTCAATTATATTTTTCTGACAAATTCCATTGTTCTGTTTCATTCATGTTTAGATATTATTTTAGAGTAACAAAATATTAAATATATAATACATATTTTAAATTAGTGAACTTTACAATAAACATAACAGCGGGTACTGAATAAACTGGGATTTTAATTTATTTAATAGTCACCTACATTTTTAGTAACTTATGTTATTTTAATTCTAGATCTATCAGAATGCCAGTTGATGCAAGTACCTGATGCAGTATACCATCTGATGCGACATACAGAACTAAAGAGCTGTGACCTTAGTGGAAATGTTATTACTAAAATACCACCAAAGTTTACAGTAAAGTTTAGTTTAATCACAGGTGAGTGATCTATTTTAGTACATAATAATAATATATTTTATGCTCTATGGTTTTAACAAACCATTTGTTATATATTTGATAAATGCAAATAAACTCTTATTATCACCATCCTAAGAAGAAAAATAATTTCACAAAATAAAAATAAAAGCCTTTAGGCTTTTGAAAAAGAATAGAGGAGGAATAATGTACCTATTAAAGTTATTTTCTTTTTGTATAATACAGATTTCAAAATTTTCACCATTGAAAATATTTTATTCTAAGAGTGTTTTTGTAATAATTCTTTATATTTATTTTTTCAGATTTAAATCTTGCAAATAATCAAATGGCTAGACTACCAGATGAATTGTGCACACTGGC
This sequence comes from Ornithoptera alexandrae, assembly GCA_029030555.1. Classification (NCBI taxonomy): domain Eukaryota; kingdom Metazoa; phylum Arthropoda; class Insecta; order Lepidoptera; family Papilionidae; genus Ornithoptera; species Ornithoptera alexandrae. The sequence goes on along the minus strand of JARDVY010000023.1, from coordinate 9,533,099 downwards.
ATGTTTACAGCGGTTGGATATTTCACATAACAGCTTTGTAGCATTACCTCGTATCGCCCCGCAGTGTCCCAGCCTACATACTTTATTAGCACATCACAATCAAATTATTGGTACTTGAAAACTTTTTATTATATACACATGTAAGATAATTGAAACTGCGGACAAGCCAAAAATGTGTTGTGTAATTATATTTTGAAAAAGTTAGTTTCTGATTATCAACTCAAAGATACTAACAATTTAGCAATTTAAAAAACCCAGATATATATTTTATTAAAGTACCTAAATTTCCTTAGAAAGTTTTCTTAGAAAATAAATAAAATCGTATATAATTCTGTAAATGGACTAATAATAGAATTAATATATTTTAGCAACAGATATTTGTTATAAATATGAATATTACATGTAAGTTTGATTTATTTTTCAGAAGTGGATGTGGACAGATTAGCCAGATCGAGAGCTCTAGAGTATGTAGACCTGAGTGACAATCCCATACCTCCAAGTATGCAAAAAGAATTAAAACAACTTTCCAGACCCTCAGTTTCAATTACAGAAAGAGAAAAAGAAGATTGGGAAGAAGATCTCTTAATATAAAAAGTATACTCCTTATGGACAATGTGTACAGTGATATTTATATGGATCTGGTGCAATATAATGCCAAATGTGATACCGGTCCTATTCTAACTGTGATTTATCAATGTTTTATAAGGATATAAACATAGCAAGGATTTTCTAAAGAATCTACTGTTGCAAAGCAGTAATGTATGATATTTACTTAATGTATAAAAATGAATATGTTAAGCTCAAATGTTCTGGTACTTAAATGATATTTACTATAGATATTAAATAGTATGTAATGTATGAAAATGAATTATACAAAACTTGTCTACAAATTCACATGGTTCAGTATTTTATTTTGTACACTAGTTAACAAATAATTATTTTAGACAATTTTTATACTCAGGCTAATTTGAGTCTTTTTTTAATTTACATCAAATATTTTTAATAACATTTCAATATGACGCAAATCTTTTATTACTCTATAACTTTATGTACAAAATCTGACTTTTTTTTATAATATGATCAAAATACCTGGAATATGTTACTATATTGTAGATTGACACAAATGGGCAGTTCGAGACTGAATTAAACCTTCATGTAATATTACCGAGTGATTCGATGCAATAAGTACATTTTAAAATTATATTTTTTTACTATTAAATGACTGAGTTACAAATTTATTTGCAAAGTTATATAGAAACAAGACAAATTTTTCACTTTGATGTTATTAAATAAATGATTTCTATATTATTATCATAAGAGAAAATAAACGCATATAATGCCGCGCCTGTTTTTTAATAACACCTAGTATTTTTATTACTGTGTTGATAATCCATTTCACATGCAAACTCTGGTCAAATATAAAATAATTTCAAACATTATAATTTCTTTTTAGTAAATAAAGAAAAGTTTATAGTAAATTATGAAACATTTCAGCAGAAAAATCAAAGAAAACCAATAATAATATTTGAGGAAAAAATGATATAATTCAGTAAGATATTTTAAATTTCCCGCCAAAGCATCCTATTGTCATGTCGAGATAAAATTATCTCATTACATGATAATAGGATCTAGTAAGACATTTGTTATTTATATTAAATTACCAAAGTAGTCAAAATAAGGATGGGAACAGTTTTTGCTGAATAAATATTTCAATAGAGCATATTAATAGTTTGGGTATTTTAGTAGCATATAAGAAACATTTACATTTTATATTCTCATATAAGTATTTCGTTATTCATACATATTTATATTGGTTCAAATATTTTAGAAGCAAGCAATATTTGTTTATGTGTGGTTACATTAAAAATGTTACAGCCTTTTGAGGTGAGAGGAAACTTATTTTTTTTTAATCATTTCCGTGAAGGAATTGTGTTTCTGGTCGTAAATGTATAAAGAGCAATCCGTTTTCTGGTTATATTAATAATTTTATACAAAAAATTACAGCATAATTATGTAGTTTGGCGAAATATAAAAATAAAACTAGAAAAAGTATTTATTATAACTTATTGCATAAAATAAAGTTTTTAAAATTACTCGATAAATAGTTTTTATATAATATTCGTACTAAAAAAAACTTATGTCAAAAATGATTACATAATTTGCTGCTGATATAATTTTTGAATAATTGAATGCATTTGCGCTAAATAATATGTCGGGTAAAGAAGAGGAACTAAAAGGATTCAGCCGTTATTTCAATAGTCAAACCGATAAAGGAAGAGCAAATGTTAGTATATTCTAAAGTTTATTTTATATGCCGGAATCCGCTGAAAATATGTAACTTTCCTTAAATTTATAACGTTTTTGGGAGATTCTTCAACTCCCACTATGTTCTCTTTCTTTCATAATTCTTATACTATGAAAAATACTATGATTGGCAACCCGGGAATTTTTACTCAGCGCTTAACAACACAATAGGTACAAGTGATGGTAATAATGAATATAAGTTCTTGCATACGAGGATAACTTCGGTTTTATTGAACCTACTAGCCATTATTCAGGCTCGAGGCTCTCTCTTACAAGGAGAGTCAAGATAATTTATTTACCATGCTGGCCACAACCCGGTTGATGCATATCGTGATCGTTAACATGCTTTCAGACGTATCATTTTCTTTGTAATATTTTTCTTCATATAACGATACAAACAGATTTAGCGATTATTTAACTTTAATATTAACGTGGTGTATAAAAAATGTGTATAAAAAATTGTGATTTAAAAAGGACTCGAACTATACTGATCAAATCTAATCTGGAAAAATCTTCAAAGTCCGAACAATTTTTCTAAATACATATTAATAAAAGAATATTTACTAATGTAATAATAAAAGATTATTAATATATTAACTTACTACTTAAGAAAGTAAAATTTTCTTTTTTGTAGGTATCAAAGGCAACCATATCGCTCATCGCGCTATATTATATTTATCGCAAATTTGGAAAATCGAAAAAATCAAAGAAAAAATGACTACAAAAGAAGAAAAGAAATATTACAAAATTTTAAATTTAGTGTTTGAATTTTTTCGTAAAACTTTCGTTATTACAATATACAATGTATAATTTGAACTCTTATTTTTTTATATTATCGAATTTAAAAGAATAAACGGAACGTACTATCCCCTGTCAGATATACGGTATATCATTTCGATTGAGGTTGTTATTACATAAGGCACAAAATTTCAATCAGGTAATATACTAATTATTTTATTATCAAAGGTAAAATTTTATAACTACATTAGACTACAATTGTTGTTCTTGTTTTAATATTTTTTTATATTATGTAGAATGGCCGGAGAGTCCGTAGATGAATCCCAATTAAAGGGACTGTCCAAGTATTTTAACAGCCACACTAACAGAGGACGGGCTAACGTAAGTAAATGATCTGTGATAATTTGTACATAATGTTGAAGTTCAGTTCTTTAACTAGCAAAGAGTTTAAATTAGAAAATTTTGTTTAAGTATTGCAAAAGTTATATAAATAAAATGAAAATATAAAAACTGCCCTTACTTACCCTTAAATAACAATGAGGTAGTAATAAAAGTAGTGAAGGATATAACATGTCAGTCAATTAATGTTAGTCTAATCAAAATTAAGACTATTATCAATACTCATTTATGGTTTAAGATTAGAAAGAAGCTTTATTTAGAATTTGATTGTCCTGTTTAACATTGTTTAAAGAACTCTAAATGTTGAGATAATAAGGAAAATAACAGTAGTTAATAGTTTAATTTTATCATTAAGTTATTTTTATCTTGTAATGATTATTTATACCAATATATATTTCATTACAGACAGCAAAAGCAACTTATGCAGTGTTTGGGGCGTTAATATTGTACTTCACATTAAAACCCAAATCCAAGAAATAATTCTAAGAATGCTAAAATTTATTTATAAGTACAGATTATGTTACACCTTAAACTTTTAAGTTGCAAGCTGTAAATTAGTGTACATTAAAATCATGTGAAATTTCATCTTTTATTTTATTCATTTTCATTTTTCTGTATGAAAAAATCAAGGATAAGAATAGTATGGTATACAGAATATGTAGTAAGAGAAAAAAGTATGCTGCATTATCATAACTTAAAGGACTATTGTTCTATTTACAATGATATAATTTCTATATAGAGTTGTGTGAATAAACATTCTAATGTAGAAGAATTCGACTTTTCCTTCCATAATAACAGATGGTGCAATAAAGACAATGTAAATAATAAAACGCTAGATAAGATAAATCATTTAATTGGTATACATATGCATAAAATAAATATGGTAGCATTGGACAGACCTTATAAACATCAAATTACAGATCTTACAATAGAGAAAGGACAGTCTTAAGAAAATATGGATTTCTTTGGTGTTAAAAGAATAGTTTTACACTTTTGGGAATATTAGCTATTTAAACATAACAACTGAGGCGAATGTGATGAAAAGGTAATTTGTAAAGATTTAAAATTGTATGGGATATTATCTCTAACGACCTGAACACTACTTTGTGCAGGCTACACTTCCTCAGTATGTAGTTTACTTCTAATAGCAAAGCACTAGCACCATAACTATAGAACCTGTTAAGTGACATATATTTCAATAATATTCAAAATTATCTAATAGTATTTCACAAATTAAATCAATATATGTGATGTAGACATTTTTTTTGTAGTAATATGATGCGGCACTAAGTAACATTCTACAGCTCTTAATTAAACTTGAATAATTATAATACTGTAAATAAAATAATAAAAAATGAATTATCCAATATCACATGTCAATAAATACATGATTACATTTCTCCATCTCTGACTAGCATTAAAAAAAAATTGCTCAATGAAACTAACCCCTGTCTGTCTAATATATATCCTAATATACAATCACAAACATTACAATACTGATGGAATGAAGGTGTTCACCATCATTACACAGCTCTTTTATGTATCTTTTTAAAATGACTAAGCAAAGCGTAAGCATTTCTTTTATTCTGAAAATGGAATGCTAAAAAAAAAAAGTGTTAATATTTATTATCTATACGATCTATAAAATTCATAGCCATTAAGAGCCATCCACGGGATTTCGTAATTATTATACAACCAATGTGTTTCCAGTTCAATAAGGCCTCAAAGTCATGGAACTATCGAAAATAAGAAATTATATTTTAAAACTTCTTATTTACTTGTACCAATTTCACATATTTTAAAAAATTCATTAATTTTAAAAATACAATATCTATAATTATGAGTATTTTATTACCGGCCAATGTAGATATTTTCTCATAATTTTCATTAAAACTACTACATGGTTTAAGTCCATTATTACTAACATTATTCTTTAGTGAAATTATCTCAATAATGTTTAGCAACATTCTAAGGAATTCAAAGCACAAAATATAAAGTAAATAACATATAACGAGCATTAATATCAAAAAGTTCATATTTTCACCGCCGAATATTTTTTTATTTCTCATTCATTAAATCGTATGATTACCACAAATGTCCTTCCTGCACACCTTTGGACGAATTAAGTTATCCATTAACACACTTACATAAATTTATTAATAAATCAACCTTTATTAATAAATTATCTTAAAACGTTTTCATGCGAGATTGTTTACCCTTTAAGTCCTGCTTACTTTTCAACAAAGTATCTTTTGATCTAACATACGACCTCAATTTCACATGGTGTGAAGTGGCAATGAGACCATAGATGGTGAAGCGTATTTGTATAGAATTCTGTGGCTCTCATATATAATGATGGTTGTAATAAAGAAATCGTCTTATGATGGTAATTCAACATTATGCGGCTGGAAGCTACGCGACACCCCACCATGAACAAAACTCCACATGTATTCCTGGGAAAGAATCAGGAATAATACTTTCAGATTTCTAAGCAAACTCTTAGCAACTGCGCCAGTGAGACGGATAAAGAAAACCTTACCATTTTTTTTATATGTAGGTGAAAGTCTACTGCGTGCGTTTCTGCTTTGTTAAAAATGAATTGAATTAATATTTCTAAATATTATAATTAATGAACTAAATAAGCACTACATCGAAATATGCCTTGTAGTTCCCTAGATTCACAAAATACTAACGCTTTTATTTTATGGTTAATATAATTGAGCTGTCCATCATGTCTTTGTGTGTATGCGGGCAAATCGTATGTGTGTGGGTAGTATCCATGTGTACAATTGTTAGTTGTTTGGGCATTCTTGTCTGGTTTACAACCACGTGGGGGTTCTAGAAAGCGAGTAGAGGGCAGGCGGTGGTGCTGCCGGCGTGGGCGTGACGTCGCCATCAGAGTCCGACTCCTCGGATGAGACGCGTTCGGCAGCACTCAAAGCGACGCGCGCGTACTCGTCCGTGTCGATGCTCTTGCAGAAGTGAATGGCGTATCTGCACAATGTAGCATATAGTACTTTATTATCTCTTAGATTTTCTTTTATCTATTATCCAATGGGCTACTGCTCTTTTTTATTTGTTGAAGCGTAGACACGAGTGAGACATTTACACGTTGGTAAGTGATAAGCATGCTCATGACAACGTGGAGGGAGTTAGGATGTTATACACTACAACATATTGTGCATGATGTCCTGAGACATAAGAAGTTAATTCCCGTTACCCCAGTAATTTCACTAGCTACAGCGCGCCCTTTGCTTCGGAACACATTGATGTTTGCTCACTGCTTTGGGGTGGAAAAATAGGAGCTGCGGCACAGATACCTGGATGGTATTCGGCAACAGACATCTACCGCAATGTTAGAAGACAATAGCGCAGGGGATTATGTTATTTATTCCAAAGACAACATTTAACTAAAGACAGCAATTGTGCAGATGTCACTTAATACCGATGAAAGGTGTGACCTGTAATACTGTTATGTCATATGAAAATAACAATTAGTAACATATACCTGAGTTTCTCTCGTAGAACTGCCTTGCATGAGTACCTTGGCATCTTGAGAAGAAAGAAACAAGTGTAACTCTCTGGTAAGAAGTGGTCCGGCGGTTGATACTTGTCTAATACCTAGTAGAGTTGTACAAGAGATAAACAATAAAAAGCTTATATAATTTAACAAATAAATATACATTTAGACAATGCAAACATAAAAAAAATAGTATCTCTACTGTTGTCTATACACACGTTTGTTTGGACGTTTGATAACAATGAGGCATAAGATGATAAGTCTCATTGTGTAATTAAATTAGCTGCTGTTATACGATTTGGGGTGTAAGGGGCCCCGCACAACAACTCACGGGACCCAAGCCAACTTCATCTGCTCCTTGTGCAACCTGCTAATCAACAAAAGGGGCTGTGACTCCCACCAGTCCGCATTGTGCTAGCGTGGTGGGAAATGGCCCCAAAACCCCACCATAATGAACCCACAAAAACGACCGCCCCTCGTGTCCGGCGGTACCGTACGCTATGCTGACTAAGATTGTGAGAGGCCACTGGATGCGAGTAGCGCAGAACCGATCGATATGAAGATCTTTGGAGGAAGCCTATGTCCAGCAGTGGACGTCTATCGGCTGACGATTGACTGACTGTTTTACGACAGGTACGCTGCGCGTTAAATATGTACTCACTTGCAACACGAAATCCCTTTGCCTCGGATCTTGCGGCGCACGCGGCAAGCGAGTCCTACCCCAAACGAAACGCAGAAACAGCGCTCGTTCGCTTCCAGAAAGTTCCTCCATTACCTCCCAAAACCACTGTACCAGAGGTGCGTTGGGGTCGATACCTGTATGTATGTATAATAAATATTCAATTCCCGAAATGTAAACCAACGTTATGGCGGGTGTTAACAGCAGGCTCTCCACTTTTACCAGCAAACAAACTTTAAAGCTAATGACGTAAGCGTAGTCTATGTAAGAGTTAAGTCAATGTATTCATATTTGAGCTGCTTCTTTAGAACGTACAAAACAACGATTGTTTTTCGACATTATGTTATAAAATAATTCAGTTAATGACTACAGCGTAATGCCAGAGAAAACTTGGTATTATATTCAAATTGTTGCGGGATCACCACATGGCGACGGGGAGGAGAAAGAGAAGTAGTTCTGTTTGGTGGCGGAAATAGATGTTGAGGTGGTACCCACCTAGACGGTGTTATTAACACTAAGATATTAAAAAGCCTGGGCTATTGTATCGATACGTATCGAACAGGTTATATTGCTTGGTCTAATAATATATATATATTTACACACATATTTATTCCTTCCTCCTGCTCTTTTCCCAGCAATGTGGGGTCTGCACAGTACATACTTCTCTTTCATATCCCTCTATCAGCAGTCATCTGAATTCACACTTTTCTTACACATGTCGTCTTTCACACATTCCATCCACACTTTCTTCGGTCTTCCTCTACCCTTATAACCATCCGCGTAACGTGCCCATACCACGCTAACCTCTTGCTCCTCAATTTCTCTGTCACTGGAGCAACTTTCAGACTTCCACAGACAAACACACATTTTTATTGAAAACTATAAATCAGATTATGAAACGATAAATTACAAAACAGTTTACCCTTATACGTCGCGGATGCGCGGAGTGCCTGTATGGGTATGTCAGGCGAGCCGCAAACGAGTGTCTCCAGCTCGGCGGCGGTGAAAAGCGTGAGCAGCGGTGCAGGGATAACCCGCGATATGCCATCTCTCACCGCACGCACTTGTTCGTCGAATTCGTGAAGTCTGACATAAGAGTTTTTTTTTATAATTAAAAGATAACACACTCTTAATTTTTATCAATATACGTTTGTATTTTTATTGGTGGTGGGTCTCTGCTCCGCACAGAAATGAGGAAACTTTACCTATAATGCAGCGCCAGCTGGACATATTCATCCTTGTTGTCGGGAGTGACACGCTTATGTCGAGTGGATAGCTGAACCTCGTGCCCTGCCGCCGATGGTATCGAAAACGGCAGCTCCAAGTTTTGCAACTCCTGTTGAGAACGAAATTTACTTCGTGATGTTCTTCATAATCACAAGTAAAACCTTAGTATTCAAAGTGACGGGGAACTGATCAATATAGTGATCTTTGGGGGAGGCCTATGTCCAGCAGTGGACGGCTGATGATGATGATTCAAAGTGACGAGCACAACATGGTGCGGGGGAGTAATCATCCTTATTATCGCCTCGTTGGTATAGGCGGGTGTATCATATAACATCAGGTGAAGTTGAGCTCATTTCAAGTCAATTAAAAAAAATAAGTGGTAATGTGGTTAACGATATAAAACGATATCTAATTTATGCGGATCCAAACAAAGTGAATTATTATCATCTTTAACTATAATATATATTAAAGTTTGTATCATAAAAATATAGATTATATTTTTTTAACTACCATCAGGTAAAACTTGATCCCAGTTTTAATGTTATTCTGATGATAAATGACAATTAGGTCATGGACGTTTTACCTTGTTTGCGGCTGTCATATCTCGTATGCAGAGTAGTGCGGGTAGAAAATCTTTGTCGACTTCAGCCAGGTCCTGTGGACGTAATGGCTGCCCGGCCAGCTGTCGCCACACACCTTCAGCGACGGAAAGAGCCAGAGGAGATCCAGTCCGTATTGCGATCCCCATCAACACTCCTGCTCGGAAATATACCAATAGATAATTTAATTATATTTATTTTCATTAGGTAGTTTTCAAATAATACAGCTTTTCTCCTTTCTTTATTTTCTAAAGATTTCTGCTGCCACAACAACGGCATTATTTCGCATTTAATGAATAATGTAAGATCAATCTGATTCTTTATAGTTAAAAAAGTTTGCATTAATCCAATAGTTTAAGTTACCTAGAAATCGAAAGCAATTGAGGTGTAACGGAGTGTTGGCAGTGGGATTAAGTAGGAAGGCATCACGAGATGCTCCGGCGTCTCCGCGCCCGTTGGGCGTCGCCATCAGCAGTGGCAGTGAGCCGTTCTGCAGTTCCTCGCACATTTCCGCGATGCTCTCACTATATCCGCCACCGCAGTCGTCCACGCTTTCGCCTTGTGAATAGAATAAGTTACAAATTGTAAAGCTATGTAAAACAATACACACCAACAAAGAGACAAGAGCTTTAATGTTATATACAAGATTATCAGCTTGATGCCACTCATTGGTAAGCAAAGCCTTACACGAGGATCTTCACAGTCTGGATCCATAGGTTTCACGCGAGCTATGTCAAATCAACAGTTTACATTGTAAGGGTCCTACTAACACTGCCTTTATCAGTACGTAGGTTCCATTGGACGTCCTTACTGCTCCATCATCTAACACTTAAGGCTAGTTATTTTTTATACTATTTCCGTAATGTCAGTCTTCTACGTGCGAAGTGACCCTTCACGTTTCTGACAAGATTACACAGGGGAACCTTCCATTTCGTCATCCCCTTTCTATTGCTTTCTGTGTATACCATTATCGATTTAACATAGATAATATTAAAAAACAAATGCAAAAGATATATAAACTGTATTTTATATAGACCTCACCATTGATTAACAGAGGCATATTAAACATACCCACAAACTTGACTTTCCACACGCGGTGCGGCAACGCGAGGGCGTCCTGCGTAAGTGCAGGCAGGCGCGCGACCATTTGCCCGAACACAGAGCGCATACCACCAGCGCCCGCTAGGCCTGCGCCCCCGCGGCGAGCGCGACGGGCAGCCACACGCGACAGCTCCACAACTGGACCATGCTGCCGTTCACGCACCATTGTAGCCATTATCGCCTATGACAAAATTTAAACTACTATTTAAAGCCTTTTTCTTATACTGCTCAAAAAAATTTAGACAACAGCACGAAATGACGAGTTTTTATTATTCTAGCACTCTTCAAACTGGAATATATTTCTTTAAAAACTCATTTTAATACTTAAAAACTACCTTTCTAAATGCAGCCTCCTTGACACTGTAGAACAGCAATGTTCTCAACTGATCGAATGGTCCATCCAAAATCAATAATGGTAAATTAGAACAGACCAACTCCGAAAATTGATGTAGTAATACCTGAAAAACATTTTTTTTAAAAGAATACTTCTTCATAGTTTTAGAAAAAATTAAATACATAAGTAGTTTCTGAAAGAGTGAGTTTCTGGATAATAGCGAAAAGTGGGGAGAAGGAAAAAGACATGGTTGAGGAATATCAGGCAATGAACTGGCATATCTGGGGCGTTCGAATTGTTCTGCCGACCTAGACAGGAAGGAATGTACCACGCTGATCGCCAACTTTCATTAGTTGGAGAGGCACTTTAAGAAGTAGAAGAATGACACAATACATAAAAGTACCAATAAATTGTCAAACGAATTTTTAGAAAATATACCATCTGAATTCTTACATAGACCAATAAATAAAAATTTGTAAGAAGTCACCATCGATCGTCTCTTAACCAACGTCATCTGAAGATATAATTAACAGAATAGCTATAATTGCGAGCTAATATAATACCTAGAAACTAAATTTAAAACTCCAAAAATCATTAAAAACCGGGCATTTTAATGTTTTTTTTATACTATCACGCCTATTTTCCCAGTAGGAGTCGGCAGAGGCGAATAAACACCCACTTTTCGCCAGACGTAGTCAGATTAGGTCCCATGTAACAAGAGGCGAGCCTGTTGCCACTTTATTGGGGCCACCACACACACACGCACGCACGCAGTCACGCAAGCACGCTCGCAGGCACGCACGCAAGCACGTCCGCACGCACGCACACACGCACGTAAGCACGCTCGCACGCACGCAGTCACGCAAGCACGCACGCACACACGCACACGCACGCGCACACGCACGCGTACACGCACGCGCTCACGCAAACGCAAACGCAAACGCATACGCACACCCACACGCACACGCACACGCACACGCACACACCCACGCACGCACGCACGCACCCACACGCACACGCACACCCACACGCACACGCACACGCACACGCACACGCACACGCACACGCACACGCACACGCACACGCACACGCACACACACACACACACACACACACACACACACACACACACACACACACACACACACTGCCTAAGAGGTGCATGCCCCGACCGGGATTAGAACCCTCGTCATCTGATTGCGATGTCCGAGTTCATAGCCATTGAACCACCATAACATTTTAATGCTACACTTGAATTTATAAGTTTTTCATTACATTGTTTAGTCAGACTGTTTTGAGCGACACGCTTTGCAATAGATGGCCCCATTGTCGCTTAACATCATGTGAAATTTAAGTCAAGTATTAGTGCGTAATAAACAAAAAAATATACAGACAACCAGATTTGTGAGTAAAATATTAGTCATATGAAAATCATAAATATAACGTACCAGCCTGTAGCACATGAGGGACGGCGCAAGGTCCTGAAGCAGGTGACACTCGAGTGGCGGTGTTGGCGGTGGGCGCGGCGGCTGCAGCGCCTCCACGCACAGTGCAACCGTGTGCGCACTGCCGCACGCCACTTTGGTGACACGCTTGCCCTACAAAAAGCATATCCCACGAATCATAATAAATGTAGCAGTAAACCTTCGAGCATACTCTAAATGTTATTTTTATACTTTCTTTTTTAGCGTTATTATTACTATCTTTGTCTCCAAGAACTCTTGCCAGACAATTTTTGTAAAGAGAGTCAAATCCACATTTCTCTTAGTTTAACTTGTCATATGGCTGAAACTTGTCTACTTGAAATATCAACTTGTCGATGGTCTGTATGTATGGCTATGGACTGAATATATAGGTAACATTTCTGCAGCAGTTCATGCACCAGTATCAAGAACAGAAAGTAAAGACAATATAAGCACCTGCAAAGCCATCAACAGGTGAGGCCTTTGGGCCGCCTGCGTAGTGCCGTCGCCCAGCTGTCCCTCGTCATTGTCCCCCCACGTGTACACTTCACCGTTATCCGTACACGCGACGCAATGTAGACTCCCTGACTCAGACAAGCAAAGACATACTTAATGTGTTATAATTGTCTTGAACTAATCACGTGAGTGTTGTTTACTACACGGCGACAAGTTGAAGTATTTTTCACATTGTGTTAAAATGTACGTTTTGAATAATTATTTATTATTATTGTTGTTATTTGTTAAGATATGATGAGCTGCGATCATAAGATCGCAGCTCCTTTCCTTGAGGAAAGCGAAGTTCCAAATAGAGTGGAGTGAGAGAAGAGAGCAGACCCTGTCATAAGACGAGACAAATGCTAAGAAGAAGATTTTTGTTTACATAAACAGTAAACGCATTGTAAAAGAAACCCCTTGTCCGATTCCGTGGCATGGTTTTCTTAACCATATGGGTTGCTCCATCATATTGTAAATCTGCCGACAAAAAAGCACTTCCTTCTTTTTCTTCTTCGCAGGTTATTGACATATAATAACAAGAGTATTCTGGCCGAACACGCTACATCATCTTTGTTTTTTATTGTAATTGAGTTGAAGAGTTAGTTCATTGCCAAAAAACCAAAAAAGTTTCATGAAATATTAGTGTAACCAATTGTTTGGATCTTTTTAATTTGAAATTTTTAAACGATATGTAAAAAAAATACCTGTGGCGATAGAAGTTATCACTTTGCCCATCATGCCCGAAACTCGTAAAGGACGTCGGACATGTTCGTAACTGCCGTGTCCTAGTCGGTGGTAGTCACCTTTGCCCCTATAAATACAAATCCGTGTTAATGAAACATATATTACCTCAATAGTTAAAATGTTCCAAGGAATTCTGACTTACCAAGTGTATACAGTCCCGCATTGACTTAGCGCGACAGAAAACTGTGAGCCACATTCCACCTTAATAATATGGAGTCCCTTAAGACTGTCTATTTTCATCGGTAACTTACAGCCTTCGGAACCACCACGACCTGATTCCAAACAAAATATTATCTTCAATTTCTACCATACATTGTAATAATAATATAATATCATTCTATTGTCTAAAATCTTTTTAGTTCGAAGAAACATATATTACCAACATAAATAGACGTCAACTACACTTAGTCCTTAATTGCTACAATCTAATATTATAATTTTTTGGCTAAGCAGTAAACAATATCACTATTTTCACCGAGTTTGTATATCCTATGGAGGAAAAACATCGAGAGGAAACCGACATGTTCCAAAAACAATAGGAGTGATCTTGTGATGGCATCCACCAACTCACACTTGACTAATGTTGTGAATTCGTCTTCCGTTCTTTCCTTGTGAAAGAAGATCCGAACTGGTGGGAACTTTAACTGGTTCCTATAATAAAGAATAAATAAATAAGTTAATATATTTATCAATCACCGAGTTTTCCATAGTCACCATCGCCCCATGACCACACGTTGTCGTCACTGGTTATGCAAAGCGTCTGCGCATCCCCAGAGCCACACGCCACGTCGATAACGCGGTAAGGAGATAAAGCTTCCACCTAAAAATCACATTTTGTAGTTTTTAAATATTTTCAATATTTATTGTGTTTGTTACACAACAAAGTGATAAGGTGATTTTACAATGTTCAAGTAGCTGGTATACAAAATGCTTATTCACATAAAAAAGGAACTACATACCTGGACGGACCGTTGTTACTTTGATAATAACCCTCAAATAACAGCAATAAATGAATTTTTTGCACTTACCATCTTAGGTACTAGCTGGTCTTCAGAGTCCCCATGGCCAAGTCGTCCGTATCTACCCTTTCCCCACGTATAAATCCGTCCCCTTGCCGTCAAACACGCCGAATGGGCGCCGCCACACGCAATCGCTACCACTTCGAGTCCAGATAAGGCAGATATCAATTTCGGTCGATCATAGCTCCTACGAAACGATAATATAATTAATGTGCATCATATTTTGAATCTGAAAAGGTGGTAACGAATGAAGGAAATCTAGGGATTGGCTTTGAACCGATTGCGCAGTAAATTTAATGGGAAGACTTAAATTCGCCAATATGTCCCTCTCTCTCTCTCTGTCTCAATAGACTGAAATAATGATGAGTATATCTTAAGAGAACAAAATTAAGAACATGAACATTTTCATTTAAATTTAAACAACTATTATTACTTATTTATCTGCCTCTGTAGTATAGTGGTTAATGTTAAGTTTAAGTGTCGTTGCTCTATTAATTTCACTAGCTACAACGCCCTTCAAACCGGTGCGTAGTAATTTTAATACACTGTTATTTCGCGACGGATATAGGCGCTGAGGTGCTACTTATACTTGTCACCAATATAGTTCTATACTCAATAAGCACGTTGCTAATAATATTATGTACTAGTACAAGTCTATGTCTCGCAGTGGACATCTAACGTCCGATGATTATTATGATGAACATAATCGAGTACCTGATATAAAAAAATTTAAAGATAAACTTACACTCTGTTACCATGCCCGAGTTTACCGTCCTCGCCTTCTCCCCAACTGTACACGTCACCATCCGCAGACAAAGCCAAACAGTGTTTCCCACCGGAATTACACGCCACCTATACCCAAATAAACGATGCTTTTAGGGTCCATAAAGAAATACTATGTATTTTTTTGTGGAGTTTATGATTTACCTTAGTAATAAATACATGCTGAATCGATGCCAAAAGTGAGGGTTGTGAAACTGAATCTATGCCTCCTATTCCTAAACGTCCCCCAGCACCGTAACCTATAAAAGAACATTTTATATTATATTTTTAATCATTCCTAAAGTTATGTATTTACGCTGTCAAAAACGAGTTTAGATTCTAATAATATTCAATTAATTTACCTTCGTAAATAAAAGTTCCTACAAAAATAATCTTTTTGACCTTTTTGATCAGGACCATATTGTTGTGGGCAGGCATATCACTAACCATAAAGTGACGAGTGTTACTGCTTCGTCTAATAAGAAAAATCATACCAGTTGCGTAGACCTTTCCATCTGGTGTTACAGCAAATAGTGTCTGCTCCCCGCCAACAAGCTGTACTGGGTTAAGAATCGCAAGCGCAACACATGGAGCCGGCGTGCGGACCTTGGCGCCGTCCACTCCGCCCAACTGGCCACGGTGATTGTGTCCCCAGCCGAAAACCGTGCACCCTTGTGACGCTCCCGACCACCATCCCGTCCATTCTTCTGGTCGCCTAATAATATAAATAACTCGTAATAAAATATAATTATATGAAGATAACAGTCAGTTTGATAAATAAATAGATTTACAAAAATATTAAAAATAAATAGCTTTTAAATAATAAACTAAAATATCTTACTTGTTGACCCAATGCAGAAGCTGTTCGTCGTGCTGCTTAGTGAAAGTCGTATTTAATTCCCACACATTAGAAGTGTCTCCGGCGTTGTCGTCCACGTTGTACACGCCCAGATCGTGAAGTCGTTTCCGCACTTCAGCTAAGAACGATGCAGGCATTGCGACGCGATTAAGTAAAGCGTCCGCGGTGCGCACGCACACGCAATACCGTTTAAACCACGCCCAACGTGCCGCGTCTGAGCTCGTGCACACAATGGAGTCTAAACGTAGACCGCAAGCGAGTAGCGCTAACTCCTGGCGACAAGTAATATTAAATTTACAATGTGATTAGACCATAGTTACAATGAAAAATAATTCCAACAGGACACTGGTGTTTTATTCAGTAATTTCTACGTCGACATAAAAGTAGATTATAAGTACGAAATATAAAACACATTCATAATTAGGAATATTTTTTATGCATTTGCCTTTTCACCGCGAAAAATGTGAATTAAGAACACCTCGGTAAAACTGTCCATTTATTAGTCATATATATGGTCGTTACTTTGAGATAGTGTGTGTGTAGTAAGTGCGTGCCAGTGCGCAGAGCAGGTTCCTCGTGTTCGTACTGCGCTAGTAAAAGCTGCGAGAGGTGCTGCAGTGCAGGAGGCGGGGCCGTGCCTCCCTCACCCGCTCCCCTCGGGCCGCAGACCACACCTCGCAGTCGGCGCACGCACCACACACGAGCGCGCCATGCTGCGGGCGTTATAAGCATAAATAATGAGAAATAAAAATCTTTTAAAGATAAAACAAAAGTAGCTTTTATTTTTTATTCACAAAAGCCATTTAACGAACAGAACGTAGATTTAACCTCATTGCGCAGGTCATATTGAGATTAAAATTTTAAGTTTCATTAGCCCATGAGTTTCAAAAGTTACAGCACTTTTAGATCCAGAACGCAGTAATGTTCTCAAGTCATTGTTAAGCAATATAAATATTCGGTCTTCATAGATAGACTTCAGCAACAGTTGTTTACCAACAATGACTTATACTTACATAGTGTGGTCATTTGCGCACAGATAGCGAGTGCTTGCGCAAGCCTGGGGGCTAATTGATGATCCTTGGAGATAGCCGTCAACAGAGGTCCATCAAGTAAACGCCACGCCAATTCGACCGAAGGACAAGACAACACGTAACGGTCTGATCCGCTTTCCTATAAAATTGTACTAATTGAAATACAAGCGTTAAACTTTCATCGAATTAGTAATGGTGTTTATTCAAAATTTTATCCTCACCAAATGTTAATACAAACAAATGGTATTATCACCGTTTTTCTATCCGTAAATAATAGTAACAAAGCTGTTAAAATTTACCGCATTTGAGTGTGCTGGTAGTATTGGGTAAACGGTAAATCGCCAGCCCCAACCGTTTACCGAGCCGTCACTAGTGAACCTCCAGCGTAATTCATCGCCTGCGAAAAACAAATTTTTTAGTTAACAAAATGTAAAAAATAAATTTATTTTAGTAAACTTTATAATGATGATTAGATATTAGGAGAATGTGTGCTGAAATCACATAAGACGATTCCCACATCCTTTTTTCACCACCAGATGAGCAACGCACTATGAGTCACCGTTCCATGTTGTAAATATACCAACTTTGCGAACAAAGAAGTTTTACTCCTCGTTATTAATACCAAACAACAAAGGAGTATAACAATTTACAGTCGTCAATATTTTCGTCCAGATACATGAGTTCCTTCAATAGAAAAGTGAATAGACTGTTACTAGGTTAGTACGTCTTACCACTGCAGTCATCAATCCATAACACCAGGTTGGATTGTAGTCAAGCACTAATCTATTTGATTTATTAAAATACACTGACCGTTAATAACGATCTCCTGGGCCCAATCGGTTGGCTCGCGGCCGGACCGTGTCGCCAGCACGCGGCCAGTGTTATCGGATATAGTGAGCGGATCGTTTCGCCGTTCCGTGGAGCACCCCTGCTCAAAGGTCACGCGTAGTGAGGAAGCTCCCGGGATCTTAACAACACCTGCGCATTACATGTTAAAGATTATCAAAATACAAAGTAAACGAACCATACTGAACACGCAACATCAGCGCTGGTATGCTGTGCTGTGTAGTTAATTATAAAAATAAATAAATTCACGCGATTAAAATGTACACAAAAAAGGAAAATTAGAAAACTGTTGATAATAATTTACTGTTGATTAGTTTTTTTTTGTCGACTGGATCATAAAAGATAAACACGAAACGTTTCCAAACATTTAGAAGGCGCCATTCCATAGATATGTTTAGCTTATAATTTTTGTACATTAACTCATATTTTTTTCTTAAAGTCAAGAATTGGATAAAGTGTTTCATAGATCTCTTTACCTGAAATGTCGGTGTCGTCACCATATGGGTGCGGACTGTCAACGGTGACTGGCTGCGGTGGCGCTCGCCCGCCACCGGCGGCTGCTTCCTCCAGTTCACAGACGCATACCTCCACAACCATGTCCGCTACCGCCGGTTTGCTTGCGCACAGAGCTGCAAATTTCACAGAAACGCTTTATTACAATTTTTACCATAGAAATCAATTTAACTGCTTTCATAACGCTGTGGTCTTGTCCATACTTTATAACACAAAAGCCTCTAATTCGGTTCCGAGGCCACACGTAAACTTTGCTTTGTACAATCTCCATATCTCTACTATCATAACAGTATTGCTGTGTTGTGGCTGTCAATATGTAAGTATTATAGGTGAGCACGCTTCACTGTCCACGGCCTTCTGGTCACTTAATATCATATCTACGTGTATATAACTTTATGTAAATACAATAAGTAAAAAGTGAGTAGTAACCGCCTAGGCTATGATAACATGACAATTTAATTCGGGTAAAATGTGACATAATAGGTAAACAGCTTCCACTTTATAAATTTTCTCTGATACACATCTTCCATTTTAAAGTAATTAAACAACCCTTCCCTTTAAGCACTATCATTGTGGGGGTACGGGAGAGACTAACAACGCCTGGGTGTAAAAATATTAAGGTAATCATGGCTATTAACTATAATATCAATAAATTATTATCAACAATTACATTAAAAAAATTACCCATTAGGACATCAGTGATAACTTTCACGGCATTGTTAGCATCAGGCACTCGCCCGGCCGCGGCTAGTTTCAATAAGTCCACTAGAGCCCTTGCGTCTGATTCACCGAGCTGCGATGTGAAATCATCAAGCGCCAACTGAAGGAATATTAAAAGATAATTTTTATAACTTGCATAAGACAAATGGATCGTTCATCTGATGGTAAGCTATATGCTTGTACACTGCATAACATTGAACTCGTCGCCTTGAAACATAAGTTAAGTCTATCTGAGTAATTTCACTAGGTAGTGCCTATTAAATCGGGTAACCTTTGACACTACTTTCCTGGGGCAGAAATGAGATTTACGGCGGAACCAACGCGGTTCTCGACAATAAAATAATACTGAGGATACTGTTTCCATTTAAAATTATTTACATAAACAAATTTCATATAAGACTTACTTTTGGTGCTTCAGCTTGTTGGACAGTCATCGTTGCAGCTGCGACTGATACAGCACTTGACGACATTACAGCAGAATGCCGCGATGAGATCGAGCCGCTAAGTGGGCTGCTAGCACCACTCTTACGACGAAATGAAGTGTGAAATATTATGTTATATTCTTAAAATTAAAAATGCAAATAAAAAAAAATTGTAGTACAGTAAAAGTTTGTTATTCGCGGGGTATATGTTCCATAAATATGCAGCGAATACAGAAATCGTGAATACGAAATATACCTTTTTTTATTAGTCCATTTGACGGCATTTACAAAGGATATTGGGTTGGATACCTATTGGAATCCTTATAATATTATGTATATTCGAGGAGGGATCAGAATGCGATAGAATATAATGACTATTGTTAACTTAATAATTTATTTTTCTACATAGTCTCCGAGTCTTTCTACGCACCGAGCCCGGCGCTTTTCCAAGGCTTCAATCAATTTAAAAAAAAAAGTTTTGTCTTGGTGCTGCAAAAACCTCTCCACGGCATCCATCACCTCGTTATCATCTTCGTACCTGTTTCCCCTTAAGTATTCCTTCAATTTGGGAAACAGATAAAAATCGCTAGGCGTCAGATCAGGTGAATAAAAGGGGTGGTCAATCAATTCGAAACCAGCTTGCTGAATGGCAGCCATCGCAACTGCCGACCTGTGCGTGGGTGCGTCGTCGTGATGAAACAGCACGCCCCTTTGAAGTTTCCCTCTCCTTTTCTCTTTGATGGCATTCCTCAACTTGGGAATTAAAGCTGCATAATATTAGCTTGTAATAGTGGTTCCACGCTCCAGGTAATCAATCAACAATATCTCTCCTGAGTCCCAAAATATTGAGGCTATATATTTTGGGGGCTATTACATAACCTTGCCAGCCGATGCCACGACATGAAACTTCTTCGGGGTCGGTGATGATAGCCCTTACCATTGCGGAGATTACTGTTTTGTCTCGGGATCAAAATGATGGACCCATGTTTCGTCCATTGTTACGAAACGTGACAAAAAGTTTTCAGAATCTTCTTGAAACTTGTCCAACAATATCTTCGAAATGTAAAGTCGATTTCATTTCTGACTGTCGATTAACATTCTCGGCCGACATCTTGCGGAGACTTTTCTCATATTCAAAGATTGTTTCAATATGGATTGAATACTTCCATATGAAATGCCCATTTCTTGAATTAAGTATCGGAGCGGACTTTTTGATCGCTTATCGCGCATCCTTGAGAGGGACTAGAGGATGGAGGTAAGGTTCAAGCAGAGTTCAGGTACATACGACCCATGTGGTCATGCGAGTCTCGCCCATACTCTGGAGCCGCTTTACGGCCGCGGGCATGATGCACGTGAATCTTCAGCGAGTGCGTGTGCAGGATCAGTCCGTATTGGTCCAATGCACCTGCTGCCTGGGGTATGGCCATAGCCAAATGTACTACACCGAACGTGAGAATCGGTGCAGTACATTTCATCCGTGTGCTGAACCAGAAGACTGACTCGACGTTTGGCACGTATCGAGGTGGTAAACGCTACTCCAGATGCGTCGATGTTACTGTCTGCTCGACCACTCTGCTCAACCGAGTAAAGGGTTGGCGGCTCGCAGAGGATGTATTCTCGTCGGATCACAGGGCAATCCTGTTCGAACTAAAGCTCGTGAGGTCCATCGGCACGGACGTTAGGAGTTTCACGAGGAAGTACACGACCCATAGAGCACAGTGGAGTCAGTTCCGTCGAACTTTCGCTCAGCTGCTTTTGGAGCGCTGTCTGATGTCCGCTGGGGTCGCAAGGTCGACGAACCGGGAGAGTAGCGAGTACGAGTGTAGCCGAGTGGTAGTACGTGTAGCTGATCGGTATGTGGAAACCGTGGGGGACGCTTGCGATGCGGTCCTGCCGAAGACCTCCAAGCGGAACAGAGCGGAATTGCCTTGTGGTCCGAACAGCCCTCTCTCTTCAAGGCGTCTCGAGGAAGAAGATGCGGATCTCCTACACAAGACCGGCCCGTAAGGAATTGGTCTAGCGCGAGTACGTCGACGCGAAGGAGGCCTACCGCCTTGAGACGAAACGGACTCCGAACGAGAGCTGGAAACGGTTCTACGAGGCACGACCGCGAGATCATGTGAAACGGAATCTACTGAGTAATGCGTCGCGAGGGGGTGAGGCGAGAGGACGTCCCCTTTGTCCAGTCGGGGACGGTACTGGGCGCAGTGGGATCGGCCAGGACGCTGGCGGAAGTTTTTTTCCCGGAGGATAACCCCGGGAAGGATAATGTGGGCCATTTTTCTGTAAGAACTAAGTCCAATGAAGTCAACGAGGAGGACCACGATGTTTCATGCGAACGCCCCTTCACGATGGGGGAACTCCGATGGTCTGTGTTAACCTTTAATGCCAAGGCTCCTGGCGTAGACGGTCTCACCATATCTGCCGCGCGACCATCGCCGTGGATCCCGTATTGTTTCTCGCGCTCTCCAACCGGTGTCACCAAGGAGATGAAGGAGGCAGTGGTTGTGGTGTTGAGGAAGCCGGATAAGGAGAACTACACGCACCCGAAATCCTACCGGACCTACCTATCAGACTCTTGCTCGTAATGGGTAAGTTCCTGTAAAAGATGATGATCCAGAGGGTCCAGTGGTACACTGCGCCATGTGTCAGTCGCCACCAATACGGCTTTATGCCGCATAGGTGTACCGAAGACTCCCTGTATGACCTGATCCAACACATACGAGCAAGGCTGAAGGAAAAAGAGCTCGTGGTGCTGATGTCATTGAACATAGAGGGAGCCTTCGACAACGCCTGGTGCAGACTGGCTGAAACGCTACCTTCTAAGCCTGCAGCGTCTTTTCGACGGCTATTTTAGCGACTGCAAGGTGCTCGTACAGTACGCGGGGTCGGAGTGGGCCAGAGAGACCACCGAGGGGTGTGTGCAGGGATCCGTAGGCGGCTTAACATTCTGGACCCTCCTCCTTAATCCACTCTTGGAGGAGGTGGTCAAGAGCGTGATACACTGCCAGGCGTTAACAAGCTTAAGTTCGCACCTCACAAAACGAACGTGATAGTGCAAACTAATAAGCTAATAATAATTATGATAACCCAATACTGACCACGGGAGTGGAGCCCCTTAGCTTTAAGAACTTTCAGTTCGAATCTTATTACAGTTTAGAGATATCATGCTTATATAGACATCCATTTTAATATATGATATTAAAATGGATGTAATGTAAAAAAAAATGTAATGATATAGATCAATAACTACCGGCAACGTAGTTCGGTCAGCAGGTGCTTCACCACCACCGGTCCGAGCGTCGGTCTCCGTATCATCATCTTCCGGGTCCAAACCGACTGGCGCTGGCGCTGCAGAGCATGTTTCGTGCGCGCGCAGGGCTTCCACTAGTAACGTGCGCGCCTAACAATGCAAATACTTGTTAAAAAAAGATCAATGAAATCCTTAGGATTTTATAACAGCTAGTCATATAGATATAATAAAACAACAATAATATCTCCAATACTTATGATTTTTAAAATAGTGTTTTCTAACCTGTCACCCACAAGTGGTATATACTAAGTGGTACCGAGATAATTTGTATTAAATTAGAAAACTATCTTTAATTTGTCGTATTACCTGAGTTATGTGCAATGCTAGTAAGAGCAACGCCAACGAATGTTGAACGGCTACTGGTGGCTCTAAAACAAGAGCGGCTGATGCCAACGAAGGTCGCGGCCCTTGAGGCTCTTCTATTGCTGATTCTTCTGCGTATAAACCTTCAACAAAACATTATATATTGATATATACATAAATTGAGGGTACGACTCTTTTGTCGGAGACTATCGAGATAGGTACCGTCGCAGCTGTTTTTGCTTTTGCTAGGCTGTAGCTAATGAAATTACTGAGGTTACTAGACTTATCATTTCCTATATCAAAATACAATATGGTGCAGTATTAGCCATTCTCATTAAAACGCCACTTTCTAATGGGAAGCATAGCACTTATCGTCAGGAGAATGTCTTGTATCGTCACTTTGTGAAGTAAAAATAGTATCTATGTAATTGTATCATGTTTTTAGACGTAGGAATTTTAGTTTTTTTTTTTTGGAATTGATAATGTTGTTAAGTTAAAAATATTGGTACCAAGGCTATTTGCTCCAAGCGGATCCTTCAGCGTGGGGAAAGGAAGGGGCGCTACTTGTTGCGTAGCGCTAGCAGTATGCGTAGAGTGTGTCGTGGGTCGAAGCGACCAAGCAGCAGAATGCGACGAACCAGCCGCCGCTCGTTGCACCCCTTCTACGCCTGCCACTAGTGCGGGTCGTCGATTCACGCACGTCGTACCGTTACCCTGCTGCCCATGGTCGTTATCACCCCACGCCCACACCTACAACAAACAGGGTAACAAAGAAAAACCGATCAGTCATTTGTATATATAAATATATATATATATACTATTGGTCAGAAGTGTAGTGTTAAAGTAGAGACACTAGTACTAGTCTAAAGTACAGAAACTAGACAATGATAATTTTAAATTTGTTAGTATTTACTAACTGTTGTTATATGCAGTTAATGTTTATAATACTAAAGATTATAATTTGTTTATTAATAACCAATATGTGATAAAGAAAATCTCAGTTACCTGTTTATCGCCGGTGACGGCAAGGCAATGCAGGGCACCCACAGCAACGTGGATCACACGATGGCCACGTAATGCCTCTACTAGTGTAGGTCTACGTACATGTGCGTCTAACCCGTGACCGAGGCGGAAGTAATCACCTTTACCCCATGTCCACACCTACAAAAAACCGACGAATATAAATAATAATTGATATTTAGTAATGTTTTAAAACATAAATATTACTACTTCCTTTTATCCGCACATAACATAAAAAAATTAAATCATTTAGAAACTAGAATAATAAAGTAAACACATAATTAAGTTTTTAATAGAATTTAATAATAAAAAAACTTCGAGACATACCTCTCCATCTCTTGTTAAAGCTAAACTGAACTGTGCGCCACATTCAACTTGTATCACTCCTAATGTATTCAATCTCTCTATATTCATAGGCACAGCGCATCCATCTGAACCGCCACGACCTGTGATAATAGTTTTATGAAAAACATTATTTAACATATTTACCAATCATGGCTTTTTAATACTTGCCTAACTTTCCGAAGTCTCCATCTCCCCAAGAGAACACTTTTCCGCAAGCCGTCAACGCTAGGGTCTGAGCGTCACGAGAACCACAAGCGACTTGTATAACCCTGTAACCGGCTAGCCCTTCCACCTAGAAATAATAATAATAAAATCTAACTATATATTTAATATTTAACTAAGAATATAATACATTACGTCATAAAAGTCAAGTAGCGGAATAAGGCACTAATTGGTTATAGGATGTTTTGACCTAACCACATACCTACATTGCTGTGCCGATTGTCAGCCAAAACCAGAGTGAGCGAACTAGCTGAGTAGCAGGCGAGCACGAAATTAAAGTCAAGAGTCCCATTGTCGATAAAGAAATGTAATTAACCTTAATTGTTTCAAGTTCATTTTGGATTCATTATTTCAATATCTTTTTAATATCCGCAACTGAACATAGGCCTCGCTAATAATTTACTAGTACGAGTAGACCTTGACCTATGACACCTGCATCACATTATTAACGAATGAAAATTTTAAGACAGCACCTTTTTAGGTACAAGCTGCGTGACATCGTCACCGTGTCCCAAACGACCATATTCTCCGACACCCCACGTGTAAAGATGTCCACGCGCAGTAACGCATGCGCTATGGGCAGAGCCGCAGGCAACGCCCACCACGCGCTCGTCCGCCAGCGACTCGATCATTCGCGGTGCTTCGAGCGTGAGCCGATTGCCATGACCCAATTTGCCATCCTCGCCTTCTCCCCATGAATATACCTGCATTTATTAAACATTTTTGCGATTATTTTATTTTCAAAAAGCTTTGTAAAACATTTTTATAAGATTTTTATATGGTTATTTAAAATATTTGATTTTAATTAAAATTTTTTAATTGTACATTTAACTTTTATTTATAATTTTATGCTAAGACAAAAATTACAAAACAGATCAATATGTATAAAACTCTATAATAAGTTCGGCCAATACAAGTTGATAAATGATTTCTTATCTAGACAAATAACTAAGTGTTTATAAACAGTTGAATGTAATTTTAATGATAGATTAAAAAACAAAATACAAATGTCTTAAATATTAAGTATTAAGCTATAACAACCTTCCCATCTGCTGTGAGAGCGAGTGCGTGTTTCCCGCCAGAGTGCACAGCGACGCGGCGGACCAGCACATGTGCGAGGTACGGGTTGGCTCGTGGAGTTGATACGTTATTGCTGTGCCCTAGTCCTAGGCGCCCGTTGGTACCCTCGCCGCAAGCGTACAACTACCGAAGTATAAAATAAAAATTAAATAAACAACCCTCTTAATATTCCCACTATTAAGACTCGTGGTATTTCCTACAAGAAGAAAATCAAGGCCATTTAGCCACCCAGCTTTCAAAGTTGCGGGAGTTTGAGTCTTTAGGAAACCATCTCGAACACGTCAGTTTTTGCTCGATGTTTTCCCTCATCGAAAGATCAAATTAAGTGCGGACTGAACCCGTGCTTCTTTAAGTCGAATAGCAAGTACATCAACATAATTAGGTGCCCTCCTTTTGAAGCGAGTATAAACGACACTGGGTCGACCAGACCGATCGTTGAGAACTGGGCCATCTCATTTTCATAAAATTTTTATGTATACTATATAAATTTTTATAGAATTCAAAAACTATTTATTTTAGCAATAAATTAGAAATATAAAAAATTATTTACTCTTTTAACTCATGTTAAAAAACAAGAGTTTAATTTGAATGAATTTGACTTCTTACCTTTCCATCATGGGATACTATGAAAAGTGTTTTCGAACCGCCGGCAATATGAACGGGTCGTAGTGCGCTTAAAACAGGCGAAAATACTGGTACTTTTACTTTGGAACCTTTGACACCACCTAATTGGTCTTTATCATTCAATCCCCAAACGAACACCTGAAAACGAAAAATCGGTTCGCAGTATTTCTAATACATATTTAAATTTTAAATGGAAGATCATCAAGTTACCTTTGAACAGTCACTGGGAAGCGACGCTGGATTGGTATCAGAGGATCCTGCACCAGGTGGATTATCTCTTTCTATCCAATCTTCGGCTATAAAGTTCATGTTCTGGGAAAAAGAAAAGTTTTTGGTGTAAAGACGAAATGCTGAGCGCAGACAAACGGACAGTCATAAGTTTTTGGGCTTACCGATAAGATTTCCGTGTAAAGTGGATTAGGTCTGAAGCCCGTGATGTAAAGGCCGTGCACACGGCAATCCGCGTTAACGTTGCGATTTTGTTTAATACCAATTTCTATGCAGGAATAATACTGAAAAATTATGTGAATCGATAATAGAATAACAAATACTGTTTAAGAAGAGGATCACTTTAATTTTTTTTTATACTGTCACGCCTTTTTTTCCAGTAGGAATAGGTAGAGGCGAATAAACATCCACTTTTCGCTAGATGTAGTGAGATTAGGTTCCACGTAACAGGGGGTGAGCCTGTTGCCACTTTATTGGGGCCACCACACGCACACAAAGATAATTTCACTGTGCGGGATTCCTCACGATGTTTTCCTTTACCGTAGCAAGTACGTGGTTATTGTATCAATATGCATATTAGGCATTAAAAAACTGCCTAAGAGGTGCATGCCCGGCCGGGATTAGAACCCTCGTCATCTGATTGCGATGTCCGAGTTCATAGCCATTGAGCCACCACGACTTTCATCACTTTAATTAGTACTAAAGATAAAAAACAACTCTTGTTTCAGATATCTTCTTTACGATTCACGATAGCTGTCATTCATAGATTAAACTGGTTTCCTCATCGTGTTTTGATTCACCATAAACCATTTTATAATAAGTTAATAATTGTATAGAATTAATAAAATGCTTTATTAATACTCTTGTTTCTAATTTACTTCTATATAACAACTAAGTTATGAATAAACAATCGTAGTATTTTTTATACATTTCTTTGTTGTCTTATTCTTAATATCTAAATTTTCTTACTTTACGTACAACCTTATTTGTCAACCTATAACGTTTATTCTATAAGTTTAATAAAAGCACAATAAGACCAAATATTTGCAGTTATGTGTTACCTGTTTACAATCTGCCAACAATTGTATCTGCGCTAAGTGTGCAAACGGTCGATCTCGGGGTGGCGGCGTGCATGGTACTGCGGCTAATGGTGCCAATGCGTTGTCGTCGAAACTGACCCCGCCGCGGACGGTCAGGGCCGAGGCAGAGTACGACCCACCCGCCACGCCCAGTCCGAGTCGGCGCACGCGCACGCCAGACCTCATCTCCACACGAATTGAGTGCTAATGAATGATTAACATTTGTATTGTTTTAAATGAATAAGATCGTAGATAGTGAAGCATGCTCGCCCAAAATACTCTTATTGTCATATGTTGACAATCGGAAAACAACATATTACGGAGCAATGACATAAAAGGAAATTCACATCCTGGTAAGTGATGTGCATGCACATAAGAATATGGAGTTGTTTTAATATTTATCACAAAACAGCAACATAAAATGATGTTGCAGCACACCATCTGTATCTTTCATACCTGACCGATACCGCTAGAGCTCTGCCAATACGTGTGTGGCTGTCCGTCGAGCAATCGGCGAGCACCGGCGGCGGGCTTGCACGACGATACCCGTACCGCACGGACCGCCCCGCGCCACCCCACTGCGGCACCACCAGCACTCTCGCCCCACTCCGCTGAACATAATTAATTCATTCTAATAAAAATACGATCATGACCAGGAAATTGTTATAATAATCCATTCAAATCAATAAATTAATTTCTTATATACACGCGGATATTATATTTCATGTTCATTTAATAAATTTTCTGACTCCTCTTCTAATTATGGGTACTTAAATAATCGTAACAAAAAACGTAAATTGAATTTCATTAAATTACTTAGTACTCAAAAACACCTTAGAAACAGAATATTTTTAAAGCAAAAAAAAACGACGATATTCTCGAAATAGTTGAAAAATTTTGTTGAAATATATCTAAACAAAAAGTTTGAGAAGAAAATTAATCATTTGATACGCATGTTAAATTTATGATATTCATCTTATTGATGGAAGTTGACTATTAACGTTATCGGTAGTCAAAATTAAGTTTACACGCTCTAATTAAACATTAAATTACGTAAACATACATTGATCGGTGACAAGCTCCATCTCGCTAACTTGTCCAGTCCAGCCAGGTTGTTGAGGAAAATCAACTGTCAAGTCACGGCCATTGCTGGAAATTCCTGTTGTGATAATTGAAAGCAATTATATCATTATCTCCTGCCCTGTTTAAATTTCATAAGTGGTCGATTCAAACGGTCTTCTTTCGCTAAGTTGTCAATAGGTCTAGGCATATGTTTTACGAGTGATCTTTTACCTAACGTCAACTCAATATTATTATTGCTAGAACCAAACATCCCTAGATGTGGCCTCTCGGGCCAAACCAGAGTCATTAGTGTCACAAGGCAAATCCTTTGTTGTTGTTATGGGCTTTTTTGCAGATGAAGTCGGGTAACCAATATGGGGATTGCTAAGTTTAGTTCTAGTAAATAAATTGCGTTATACAAACAGTACCCCATGTATTTCAACAAATTCACTTTACAATAGTAAAATTATTAAATATTAGCAGTTATAATTTTGCTGTTGTAGGAATATAAGTGATCTCTAGCACAAGACGCCCAGTCATTTATACTTAATTGATTATTTGAAAGCGCCATACGATACCGCGCTCTTGGTTCCTTCAACGCATTGTATAAATAAACGAATTAATAACTCAGCATTTGTTATAAATATAAGCGACAGATTCAATTGCTTAGTCTTCGAGTGGTAGGTGAGAGAACGATGACGGGATAACAAAGAACGTCTGTCCAGAGTGGCGTCACGACGGTACTCTTATGGTAATGGATACACGCCACATTGTCTTTGGTATTGCGCCATGAAAGCAACTTATGTCTCAGTTTAGTACACAATTTCACCTGTAACAATACCGACGCAGGTATGGTCTATGCAGCCCCACTTGTAGCGCGGCTGCGTGACGGCAGCACGCACGCGCACGCGGTCGCCCTCTGCGAATGGCGGGGCGCCGGATACCACCTCAGCGTGCAGCGCGCGTACGCCACATACGCGACCTAGCCCGCGCCACTCAACCTACAAAAATAAATATTTTTTTACAACAAAGTACAAGACTGGTGCGGCTTTTAAAATAATACGCCCGTACTCAAAATGTTTCCGTCCTCATATTGAAAGTAGGCCTGGGCCTTAACAGTTGGGACGAAATTAGGCTGTTATGAATGAACTTAAAATGTTTATACTGTATTGTATTGTACTAAAAAATCATCGCCTTTAAATGTACAGGCTAGGACAAATTATTTCTCTATCTTATTTTCACTGGTTACTGTTTAAAACAATATGTTTACGTAATCATTTTTCACAGCAAAATTAGTGGCTTCAATGGTTAACACGGTATCCAACTGTAGAGGACGTATACCAGTTTAAAAATTTTATTAAAATATTGTAATTTAGTCATTATTACAACAAGTATTCGTTTAATTTAACGTACGTACTTAGAAATTAATTTATGCTTATTTTCTCATCAAATTTGATTCTACTAAAAATATAGTAAAAAAAAAATTGTTCTTACATGTAAAAATACGTTTTGTTTTATGTCGCGTTCAATCTTTTGCACTTGTCCGACGTCACCCAAAGCAACCTGTAAAACATGAGAATATATATAAATGAAGGAACAGCCCTCTCGTCCAGGTTGTTAGAATCAACACGTCCGCGGAGATATCGGCCTCAAAGAAACTGTCATCTTAAATACTTAAATAAATTTCAAGATTTCTCAACTTACGCTTTCATATACTTTACAGCAGCGCACTGTCATGCCAGGTGTAATAATATCGGAGAGGTATTGCGCGTATTCCTCCTCGGATGAAAAGCAACTCCGCCAACGATACGGCGCAGGTCGCTTCTCTTGCTTTGATGTTTGAGGTTTCACTTCGTAAAAAGATTCATCCAAGCCTTGCTGCTGTTGTTCTAGTAAATAAGCGACTAGAGCCTCCACCTTCGGCAAACTTTTACCGCCTTAAACGATAGTTAAAAAGATAACAATGTCAGCAATATAAATATTCCCTTATAATATATAATGAACATATAACCAAAGTAATCAAGAGGGAAGTAATTGCGTCCGCTGCGCAGTGGGTACGCGCTTGCTATTTACAGAGATCTCCTCTAGTTCGGTTCCAGGACCACAAATTGAAATTGGGTTGGTTTTTAAAGCCGCTTGGCTAGTTATCACCTCGTG
Source organism: Ornithoptera alexandrae (assembly GCA_029030555.1). Lineage (NCBI taxonomy): Eukaryota > Metazoa > Arthropoda > Insecta > Lepidoptera > Papilionidae > Ornithoptera > Ornithoptera alexandrae. The sequence continues at coordinate 9,501,891 of JARDVY010000023.1, read as the reverse complement.
TTTATAAATCTGCCCCCATAACAGCATTTGATGTGTTATGGCTGCTGCAACGGTATTCTTGGCTAACAAGCCTCGCCACGCCGCCTAATTGTCATTTGACACCGTGTGCACCTGAGTTCAAGTGTTAGTATATAATATAAAAGATATTTTGCCATACACATATTAACATCTATAAATAGTTATCATACCCAAAGTTTGTATAGCACCGTACACCGCATGCCGAGAGAAACCCATTTCCATAACCTGTTGCACTTGAGATGAGTTTGCCCACGTATTGAGATCTTTCCTTGCTAAAAAAATACCATTTTTACTTAAAAAATGCACCAGGTTATTATTACTATGTCTATTTGTACAATAAAACTTACACAACGATGCAGTACTCGTTGATGGACCCATGGAAACGTGCATGTAATTACTCATATCTATAACAGGAAAGTCTGGTGAGGAATCAACGTCTTTTTCGTCACCTAATTAAAAAAAATTATAAAATTTAAGACATACAGATTATAAAATATATTTTTATCTGTATTTTGTTAGATGCAACAACAAACGATATGGTTAGTGACACGCCCGCTTTTTGTAACAATGTAGTAGTACATATGGTGTTATATAACGCATATTGTACTCGTCGCCGCATGAAACATAACTTTAGTTATTCAGTTAGTAATTTTACTAGCAATGCTACTATTTGGTAGCAGAAATATGCTTCTATTATCTAATAATGTGTAGCACCGCACCTGGAAGTCATTTTGATTTATACAGCTCATCTGATAGTGGGCTCGCGGACCCAGGTCTATAGGCTATTAAGAAATATGCGCTGCGGTGGTATAAAATGGTAGGCATACACGGCCTCTAGTAACTGAATTTTATCACCAATGGAATTTACGAAAACGGCTTCATATCTATACATATTTTTGCTTCTGAAGCCAAGTCAAAGGTATGTGAGATTTCCACTTAGAGGAACCCTTTCTTTGGCCTCCTACAATCAAATCTTCATCAAAGCAGATTAACCACGAGCGTTTCTTTACGTTGTTATTATCTACGTTATAATTCATTTAGTGAAAGTGTAGACTTTGCTAATGATTGGTCATACATAAGTAAATCTAAATTAATAAGCATTTTCCAAATTTAAAATTGTATGGACCTGCAATATGTGCGGCGAGCTGGTGTGCGATGGCGAGTGCAGCGGTCGCCAGCTCACGCGGCGTATGCGACGCCGCCAGCGGGCTAGGGCGCGTCGCCAGCGCCAGCAGGCGGCGAAGTAACGTACCCTCCGTACCAGCGCTTATGCTGCCCCTATCTGCCGTACCTTGAGCATTCCAACAAAAAATTTCACATTTAACCAGCAAAATTAAGTTGAAAAATTTTCTAGTAATTGACGACGACGAAGAACTTTTTACTTGGTTACCTGCAGAACAGTATTGTACTATATATAGGGTGGCGCAAAAATAACCTTATAAAAAAAGTACCTTATTACCTGTGTTATAAGCTACTTTTTATAAGGTTATTTTTGCGCCACCCTATGTATGTACGAAACTGTCAAGCTATTATAGCGGTTTGTACGGATTTGATCCACTAAACTAACATTGACACTTTAAACGTTACGTTAACCCGGAACACAGAGATTTTTTTGTTACCTATACCAAAAATAGAATTTTATGTATTAAGTAAAACAAAGTGAAAAAGTTCTGCAGTTGTGACCACAAGATTCAAACAATTGTTAACCTTTAGCGTTGTTTAATGTAATATTTTAAATGAGATGTATCCTAAGAGAATTATGATATTAATGTTATAAATAAATATTAACATTTTTATAATTTTTAGAATAAATCAATAATGTATAAAGGTCGTGTTTACCAGCATTATCTGGTGGTTGCATTAAAACTTTTCT